>JAGIQG010000002.1:53024990-54224990 GCA_024679065.1 Sphyrna mokarran
CATGGAAATATTCTGCCAGTATCTCTGCCAGTCTCTGAGATTGTTGCCTCAAGAGGGTATAAAAAGGAGGAAATGAAGAATTATTGATAAAGTATTCTGAAATATGTTATTGATATGTTAAATGCATTAAAGTATCTCTGATTAAAAATATGAGATTAAATTTCTCCCAGTTTGAGGTTTCTTGAATGACAGGCCAACATGTCTGTTCAATGGGGGTATTTCTTTTTGCGATAGTGTAAGATTAACCTGCAACCTGATTTCTCCTGACTTTCATTTGCATTGAAGATGGTTTGCTATCATTCATTTTACAGTTTTGCAAAATAAATTTATCACCAATATTTTCAACAGTGGTGTGAATGAAATGAACAATGTAGCAGCAAGACCATCATTTTGGTGTTTTATTGAATCATAGAATCCTTACAGTGCAGAAGGAGGTAATTTGGCCCATTGTGTCTGCACTGACCACAATCCCACCCAGGCCTTGTAATCCCACATATTTATCCTATCAATCCCCATAACACTAGGGTCAATTTAGCATGGCCAATCAAGCCAACTCAAGTTTTTGGACTGTGAGCACCTGGGATGAAACTCATACAGACACGCGTAGAATGTGCAAACTCTACACAGTCAGCCAAGGTCAGAATTGAACCCAGATCCCTAGCGCCGTGAGGCACCCAATGCTAATCACTGTGTTACCATGCCTTTTCTCATTATTACACACTGGGGCAGCATGGTGGCATAGTGGTTAGCACTGGTGTCTTACAGCACCAGGAACCAAGTTCAATTTCAAGCTTGAGTGACTGTATGGAATTTGCGCATTCTCTCCACGTTCGTGAGGGTTCCCTCTGGGTGTCCAGTTTCCTCCCTCAATCAGGTTAGGTGGATTGACCATGGTAAATTGCCCTGTGATATGTAGGTTAGAGGAATTAGAGGGCTAATGTGTATGGGATTATGTGGATGGGTAAGATGTTATTTCGGAGAGTCGGTGCAGACTCGATGGGCTGAATGGCTTCCTTCTGCACGGTAGAGATTCTATTGGTTCCAACATATTCAATACCACTGAAATTTCAAGATTATCTGACTACAAAAGGCAATGTCTTTTTCTTCCTTCATCTTTTCACATTTTATTTGGGATTGCCGCAGTGCTGGTTGATTATCCTTCTCCTGCTGTCAGTCAGCCATTCTTCTTCCAACCCTACTATATTTAAATCTCTCACCACCATAACCTGCCACCTGACCTTAGACTTTCTTTTCCTTCTTCCTTTCAGTACCATCTCCATCACCAGCCACACCTCATGTCCTTCCTCAAAGTCTCTGTGCAACAGATGACTATATGAATTTAAATTCCTTCTCAGCTGGTTTCTTCAATGCTTCCATAATCTCTACTGCCCCCTAACCTCCCCATATATTAGTTCCTGATCTTATCTTTTCTTATCACTCCACACATCCATTTCAGTGTCTGTATCTGATTCGTATCTGGTTGTTGCTTCTCTCTTCTTGATGTTGCCCAAGTTTCTGGATTATATAACAAGGCTGGAATCATAGCTGTCTTGTCTTTTCATGTTCAGTGGGACTTCTCTATCCGCCTCTATAGCACCTTCAATGTAATAAAATGTTCCAAGTTGCTTCATAGCAGTATTACAAAACTAAATGTGACATTAGAGGCTTTGTGACACAGCGGTAGCATCCCTGCTTCTGAGCCAGAAGCTCTCAGTTGGAGTGCTACCCCATGACTTGATGGCCAAGGAAAGTGTACTCATAATGTGGTCAAACAGGTTGAGTAAGGCAACCTGTCAATCCTTCCAACATGCTGATGGCTGGCAGTAAGAGCGGTAAAAGCTCCCTGATCTGCTATGCTTGATGTAGAGTAGCACCATTCAAGCTATAAACCCCTGGCAACAGGTTAGCAGCCTGTTCTGGGAATTACTTGCTATGGAAACAGATGAAAGTCTGCCTTAGTGCACTAGTAGGTGTGGGAAGAAAATTGGAGTGGAAGTATGCCACTCTAATGAGGAGATGATAGTTTAGAATTCCAAAAACTTGGTCAAAGGGTTTTATGGAAATTCTTAAAGATGAAAACAAAGTAGAGAGCTGCAGAGGTGTAGGGAGGGAATTCCAAAGTCTGGGGCCTATGCAGCTGAAGGTACAGTCATCAATGATGGAGCACTTAAAATTGGGAATAAAAACAGTTCTTATTTCAGATTTCTAGCTTTTATTAAAATTGGGGATCCACAAAAGGTCAGAATGAAATGAACACTGATATCTCAAAGTATTGTGGGGCTGGAGGATATCACACAGACAGGGATGTGTAAGGCCCTGGTGGGAATTGAAAACCAGAATGAGAATTTTCACATCAGGATATTGTTTGACAGTAAACCTGTGTAAGTCAGCAAAAATCGGGGTAATAGGAGAATGGACTTGCTGTGATTTAAGACACAGATAGCATGATTTCAAATTTATGAAGATTGGTATATGGAAGACCAATCAGGTGAGCATTGGAATAGACTGGAGATAACAAAGGCATAACTGAGTGTTTCAGCAGCAGATGAGCTGACATTGGTGAATTGTAGAATCCCTGTAGGAAAGAAGGAGGCCATTTGGTGCATCGAGCCTGCACCAATAACAATTCCACCCAAGCCCTACTCTTATATCATGGCCAATCAACCTAACCCACACATCTTTGGACTGTAAAAAGAAACTAGAGCACCTGGAGGAAACCCACACAGATACAGGGAGAATGTGCAAATTCCACACAGACAGTGACCCAAGCCAGGAATTGAACCACGTTCCTGGTGCTGTAGGGCAGCAGTACTAACCACTGTGCTGTGAACTTGGGTGATGTTACCCAGATGGAAATGGGCAGTCTTAGTGACAGCAAGAACATGAAGCTGGAAGTTTGTCTCCAGATCAAATCAAGTTATTGGCTTAATCACAGTCTGTTTTCGTGGAGAAAGATCGAGCCTGTAGCTAGGAAATAGTGGTGATTCAGAAGGGTAATCTGAGGGTAATGGGGCAATGGATAATCAGGGGTTTCAGTTTGGGGAATCAATGGTATAATTACCTAAGAGCCAGAATTCATTGCAATCTTTCGACTTTGGCTGGGTAACTACTCTATTAATTAAATTAAAACAATCCAAAATCTCTAACTTTAAACCAGAGTTTCGGAGGGTTCCAGATGCTGGGTAGTTGCCCAGTGGAAAATAAAACTTCCTGGGCAATTCCTGTGCAGGCTTTGCTTGGGGTCTTCTGAGTAGTCCTCCCATGTATCCTCTGAGGTACCTCCAGGTTACCGTCATCTGATTCTATATCATAAAAAGTGTTTCCAGTTGCAACCTTGAACAAAACTAGTAAAAGCTGGTGAATTGCACAATCACATGCTTCTTCTATAAGGATTTTTGGCATAACTTATGATATAATACATTTCTTATAGGATACATTATTTAAAGGTTGCAAAAGACTTTTGTTGTAACTGTACCATTCCTAAATGAAGCTTCAGAAGGGTTTTTTAAAACTGACTTGATTTAATAATTGGATTCTAAATAGAATCTTAACATAAACTCTTAGCAGCTTAATTAGCAACTCTAAGCATCTTTTGGAGTGCATCTTTCCATCACATCATAATTCTTTCCATTCACTTCACCTGTACATCTGTATCCACAACATCTTCTCTAATTTGGAATTTGCGTCTCGGCTGTACTGATGTAGTGTAGTCATATAAGTACATGCAAGTAAACCTGGCCATCAAAAATAACTCTAGTCTATAAAGACCGCTCCTCATTCATTAGAAGGCTCTTTACTCAAGCACCATAATGGATTGCGACGAGGAGCAATAATTGTGCAATATCCAACCTGTTTCAGATCATGCCCCTCTCTTGCATCATCAAAGAATGGGAGGCATCAATGGCTGGAGATTAAAGAAATACTCAACAATCATGACCTTATCATAGAGCAGTGGTAGTCAACATGTGACTGGTGAGTGACAAGTGGCTCTTCCATCGAGTCAAGTGCATCATACAATGTTTTAAAATGTTGGTGGATATCTGAAGTGCAAACGTTACACTCTCCTGCTGTCGGCAACACTCCTCAACATAAATTAACCAACTTCTATGGAGCGCTGATCAAATTTTTGGTCACTCTGCCAGGACCAGAGAAATAATGTAAAGCGCTCGTAGCTGTTTAAGAGGTAAAATCTCCTTTTTTAAGATCTTGCTTTTTGAAAGATAACCTACAGCCACAGATTGTTACTTACAGTTAGTTGCGCAAACAAAATAAACTAAAATATGCACTTATATATAATGGCCTTCAAATGACAATTTAATGACATATTCTGTTCTAAGGAGGTTGGAAATCCTGGCAGAATTTGAAACATGAGTTATAACGAAAATAAAGATGATACTTTTTAAACATGGGATATGGATAAATAAGGATTATTGTAGAACATGGTCGTGATATAAAATGAGAGAAAGACTGGGATTTATACAGCGCTTTTCACGACGACAGGCTAAAATCTTTATAAAACCAATCACGTACTTTTGGAAAGTAGCCACTGTTTTAATGCAGGAAAGGTGACAGCCTATCTGTAGACAGCAAGGCCCCACAAACAGCAATGTGATACAGATTAGATAATCTGTATTTTGGGAGAAGTCAGTGAGGGATAAATATTGGCCAGGGAGATCACTCCTATTCTTCTTTGAAATACTGCCATGAGATCTTTTACATTCATCAGCTAGGGCAGGTGGGATCTTAGAATCATAGAATTCCTACAGTGCAGAAAAAGGCCATCTACTCATTGAGCCTGCACCAACTCTCCAAAAGAAAAAATGTATATCAAAAGGTAAGACTTTCTTTACTAATTTTCTGGCCAATATCTCCCTCTCAATTAAATATCACTTGGCAATTAATTTATTGCATATCAATTTTCATGCCTGCTTGATGTATAGACTTTGCTATTTATGTGTTCAGCAATTGTCCTGTATGGTACATTGCATGTATGTACTTTGCAGTGTATGTATACAGCAATTGTGTTGTAGAGGACGTTGCTATCTATGTATATAGTAATTGTACTGTACAGAACATTGCCATGTGTGTATACAGCAATAGTATTGTATAGGACATTGCTATGTATGTGTACAGCAATTGCATTGAACAGCAATTGCTGTGTATACATACAGCAATTATACTATACGGCGTATTGTTGCGTATATGTACATCAATTGTATTGTAATTCCAAATGCAGTAGTTGTGTAAGCTGAGCAATGTTTTAATGTGAAGAGGCATCAGATACATTATATAATTATTCTAAATTTGATAGGAATTTCAATTTCAAATTTCAATGGAAGATCCAGATCAGAGCCAAGTGTTTGATTGTCAATGGAGAAGATTTTCTGGCCCTGCCCGCCTTGGGATTGCCTGATCCCCCACTAAAGTCAATGGACTTTTGGCTGTGTCACCGCATTTACCACAGACACCACAGGATCAGAAAATCGTAGACAAGATTCCTCTTGTTCCAAACCAAGTGGAAAACTTAGGCACTCTTTCCTGCCACAGGAAGTACCATCAAACGATAGCAAGCAGAGGCTTCCTTCCCCTCTCACAACATGCAGGCACAAGATTTAAATGACCTAACCCCCACTCAAGCCCCTCCTCCCTCAAGAGCACTCACACTGCCTCCTGACCCCGGCCAAACAAACCCCTTCCTTCTCAGACCCCATACTCAGCCTCCCTTCAGACTATATGCCTTGGCAGTGCTAATAGTGCACTAACCCCTGGCACCCAGGCACTGACACCCTGGCCTGATGACTTGGGCCCCAAGTAGGCTCAAGGATGTAGGTCCAGTGGCTATTTGCTCTTCTGTTGCTGCCAGGCTGCAAAGGATGGATTCCAGCTCATGATCCTGGGAGTTGGGAGAAGGAGGCTGAGGGCTAGGGTTGACCTTGCCACTCTGCACCAGGGTCAGGTGCTGTGGCTGAACTATCCCTTCTAGCTCTGGCAGACCTGAAGATCATTCTGACATGGTGATTTGCTCTTCCTTAATTGCCCTTGAGATGGTGGTGGTGAGCCAAATTCTTGAACCACGGCAGTTCAAAGCAGCTCTGTAATCAATATCTGCATTCCTGCCTGTCAGCTGTGCAAATTCTGACGTGCCACATCACTTTAGCTTCCATGTCCTCCGGTCACATGGCAGGACGTTAAATCATTGCAGCCATCCATTCTGCAATAAAGATTTCCCTTTCTCCCTGTCAGAAGTTATAGGCCAGAAGCTGGCTCAGTCAAACAAGACAGAGGGTAGCAGTGGAAGGATGCGTTTTTGAATGGAGAGCTGTGACAATTAGCATTCCTCAGGGGTCAGTGCTGGGACTCTTGCTGTTATATAAATGATTTGGAGGAAAATGTAACTGGTTTGATTAGTAAGTTTGTGGACAACACAAAGGTTGGTGGATTTGCAGATAGCGATGAGGACCATCAGAGAATACAGTAGGATATAGATCAGTTAGAGGCTTGGGCAGAAAGATGGCAGATGGAATTTAATCTGGACAAATGTAAGGTAATGCATTTTGGAGGGTCTAATACAGATAGGAAATAGACAGTAAATGGCAGAAACCTTAGGAGTATTGATAGGCAGAGGGATCTGGGTGTACAGGTAATAATAATGCAGGTGGAGAAGGCAGTCAAGAAGACATACGGCATGCTTGCCTTCATCAGCTGGGGTATTGAGTTAAAAAATTGGCAAGTCATGTTGCAGCTGTATAGAACCTTAGTGAGGCCACACTTGGAATATAGTGTTTAATTCTGGTCGCCACACTACCAGAATATGCAGGCTTTGGAGAGGGTACAGAAAAGATTTACCAGGATGTTGCCTGGTATGGAGGGCATTAGCTATGAGGAGAGGTTGGAAAAACTTGATTTGTTCTCACTGGAGTGACAGAGATTGAGAGGAGGCCTGATAGAAGTCTACAAGATTCTGAGAGGCATGGACAGAGTGGATAGTCAGAAACTTTTCCCCAGGGTGGAAGAGTCAATTACTAGAGGGCAAAGGTTTAAGGTGCAAGAGGCAAGGTTTAAAGGAGATGTATGAAGGAGATTTTTTTCACAGAGTAGTGGGTGCCTGGAACTTGTTGCCAGGGAAGGTAGTGGAAGCAGATACAGTAGTCACTTTTAAGGAATGTCTTGTCAAGTACATGAATGAGATGGGAATAAAAGGGTATGATCCCCGGAAGTGTAGGAGGTTTTAATTAAGTTGGGCAGCATGGTTGGTGCAGGCTTGGAGGGCCAAAGGGCCTGTTCCTGTGCTGTAATTTTCTTCGCTCTTTGTTCTTTGTGTGAGCAGACTCCTGACAGGAAAGGGATGTCAATATTACCTGGGGAATATTTCCCACTTACCTGGATGGTTGTAGTTCCAATAACACTCAAAAAGCCTGACATCATCCAGAACCCTGCTTGATTAGCACCTCATCTGCCTCCTTCAATATCCACTCCTTCCATGAACGATGAACAGTAGCAGCAGTGTGTACCATCTACACAATGCACTGCAGAAACTTACCAAGGTTCCTTCGATAGAATCTTCCAAACCTACATCTCATACCACCTAGAAGGACAAAGGTAATAGATGTACGGGAGCACTATCACCTGCAGGTTTCCCTCCACCCTGACTTGGAAAGATATCACCATCCCTTCACTGTTGCTGCTTCAAAATCCTGGAACTTTCTGCCTAACAAGCCTGTGGGTGTACCTACATGAACTGCAGTGGTTCAAAAATTCAGCTTATCACCACTATCTCAAAGGCAATTAGGGAAGGGCAATAAAAATATTAGCCTAGGCAATGAAGCCCATATCCCTTTAAAAGATTAACAAAAAAAAAATCCCAATTCCAATCCTAAAAATTCTCTTCTCTTGTGTGATCAGCATCTTCTTGCACTACAATTCCAACTTAATTTAAAAGAATCTTCTGAGTAATTTTTCCTATATCTTCAACAATTTTATTTACCTTTACAAAAAAATAGTTTCTTTCACCAACTTTCTATGTTGAAGGAATCAAGCCCGGAAGTGCCTAAAGCTAACCCTGGTAGCTGACAGTCTAACAGTAGAGTCACAGTAACCCAGAAGGGAAAACACATCATCCACAAAGTGCACACCCTTTTGCAGTGACGTCCACCTCCCTGGGGTCTGTTCCTGTTCACTTGTACATGTTAAATGAGGTCAATACTCATTGAAGCTGACAGCAGTGGCCAACAGTGTATGTATTTTTAATCACACTTGTGTACTTGTGGCATCTTTACCAAGGCAAAGTGCATGGGAGTCAAATATTTATTTTTCTGCAGAAATATATTCCAACATTAAACAAAACAGTCACTGTGCTATCAGTTAAAGTGCAAAAGCAGCAATGGGCATCAATTTGAAAAGAACAGCTGTGTTGGATGTAAAAACAGTGCTGTGGCAGTTCAGTTATGAAACATTCACTAGAAGAGCTTTCAAGATTGAGAAAGATAGATGGTTGTTAGGTAAAAGTATCAGGGGATATGGAGCAGAGGTAGGTAAATGGAGATGAGGTGCAGATCAGCCATAATCTAATTGAATAGCAGAGAATGCTCAAGGGGCTGGATGGTCTACTCGGTTTCCACACTGAGCTCCTTGTTGCAATGTGCAAAATGCTTTGCTTTTCAGAGCCAATGTCAGTAACAAAGAAGTGGTAGTTTCTAAAATTCCTCACTTAATGTAATGCTTCATGATAGAGGTTGGGAATATTGAAGTCATTTTGATCTTTGCTACTTGTGTGATATTTCAATTTCTGAGAGTATGGATGAGTACAATCCTGTTGAGGGCGATTTTGAGCCCATAGTCTCTCTGTCGATGGGAATGGTAGGCTCTCCTTCAAAACCCAGAGAGACTTGGAAAGCACAATTCATGTCACCGAGTTTCTGAGTTCTGACCTTCTAGTCCCTTCACAGATGGAGCAAGGTGAAAAACACACTGCAGGATTCCAGAAAGCTCATTTGAATCATTAGCATATGATTAGCGAGCCTTCTCTCTGAAACTCCCCCCCTCCCTCACTCCCTACCACTTATTCAGTGAGCACTGGCGTGACATCACATCAATGCCTGGTGCCTTCTCCTCTGAGGGTTAGTTCAGAGGTGAGTGTTCTGGCAGTCAGCACCTTGCGGGGTGTTCATTGCTCAGCAGGCACAGAGAGGATGTGAGAAACACAGTTAAGCGCAACTCAGGGCTGGCAATCACCATATCAGGAAGAAGGGTCTAGAAGGAGTCACTTACAGGCCTCACCCTACCTTCATTTTGGGCCAGCTCTTGCTTTAATGGAGTTGTGAAGGCTCAACTGTGGTTGAGTGGCCTGCAGAGATGTAACTTCTAGTATGCTGATAGATCTTCAATCAAGCAAACCTGATTTTTGGCCAAAGTTGTTTTTTAAGTATGTTGGGATTTCCTGTGGCTAAGTTGGCCTGAAACATACCAAAGGACTCAAGGAGTTAGATGTTACGATTGTTCCCAAACAAAAGAAGTCGTTTACAGACATTTTGAAGTCAGTGCTTCCTTATATGGGCATTGAAATGAAGGCTATTTACAGTAAGCCCTAAACATGATGGGGTCTGCAAAGGCCCTGAGGCTCTGTGCTAGCTCTATTTGATTGGCCTAATCGAATGATGCAATTAGGTTTCTGGTCAGTTCATTGGCTGATTGCCAAGGACCTTGTAGAGTTTAAGAATGCTAGCACAAAGAGCTTTTGTTTAGTGAAAAACAGTAAGAAGTCTGACAACACCAAGTTTAAGTGCAACCGATTTGTTTGATAGTAAACTCACAAGCTTTCGCGGTTTCTCTCTTCGTCACCTGAGGAGGGAGAGTTAGGCCTGTTGCTTTTCCAGAAGCAGCATTATAGATCCATAGGTACTGGCTGTGGATATTCCAACAGCAATCACTTTACCGGCGAATGTCAGAGAGGCAGTGCAGTTGAAGAATGTGTCCATCCTGGGAGATGGTGGGCTCCTTCTGCTAGGCCCTGCAAAGGCTGGCACCACATGAAATGGGAGGACACCCATTGTCTCTGGCCCTTAAACTCACAGCTGCTCTGAATTTCTGTGTAAGTGGCTCATTCCAGGGCAGCTCGGGTAACTTGTGTGGCATCTCCCAGTTGGCAACACATAAATGCAACCAGGAGTCACAGATGCTCTTTACACAAGGGCTCACATGTATGTGAACTTGGATTGGGACCAGCTGAGCCAAGATGCCAGGGCCATGGTTTTTGCTATCTTTGCAGGCTTGTTCCTGGCACAAGGTTTGATTGGCTACATACACATGGCCCTGCATGCTCCATTATGACACATGACGTCTTTCATAAGCCATAAAGGATTCCTGTCCCTCAATGTGCAGCTCATCTGCAACCATACGATGTACTTCATTCAGGTGTCTGCCCGTTTTCCAAAGAGCACCAATGACAGCTACACCTTGGGCCACTCTCAGATCTAGTTGTCTTTGGGGGAGAGCGGTGGCTGGAGGGATACCTCCTTGGAGGCAAGAAATTCCCACTGAGAAGGTGGGCTAATGATGCCTGTGTGGAGGCCATAAACCCTAAGTGAGACTTGTTATAAAGAGGCTCACACTGCAACACGTGTGCTAGTTGAGCAGGCGACTGGTCTGCAGAAGATAGAGTTCTGATGCATGGAGCAGTCAGGAGGTGCGCCATAATATAGCCCCCAGAGGGTCTCCCGCATCATTGTAACTTGCTGTGCTCTCCACAACTTGGTGCTGCAGAGGGAAGACTACTTGTATCTGGAGGAGATGGAAAAGCCCAACGACAACAGCACTGAATTTCCCTTGGCTGAATTGATGGAATTCCTCCAGAAGCTCATCATGCATAGGGACAGACCTTGACCAAGCAAAGACACAAGGTAGGGGTGGTAGCAGCAAGAGGAAACAAATTCGCATTTTATCAAGACTTCACCTTGAAGAAATGAATGCTCTCAAGGAAGTTTATATTAATTAAAAACAAATGTCAAACATGGCAAAGATGACTATTTTTATGAACTTTTAAAAAACACATTTTATAAATAACAACTAAATAGCAACAAAAAACTTGGAGAATCGTTATGTAACTTTAGCCAGAATGTATTTACTGCATTTTGTATTTCCTGTCTTCTTGCTGGATGGGAAGTATGCAATTCTAAAGGGTGACATAATAATTACTGATTAGCAATTGTCACTCTTGAGTTGCTTTAGACTTGGGCTAGTATGTCCTTCTCTTCTTTTGACATCTTTCGACTTCTCGTGTGAAAGCTTGTCGGTGGACATTTGATAGACATCATTCTGAAGCATACAACATCATCCTTCAGTTTGTTCTGGATTATACAGCAAAATATATAGCAACATACCTTGCTCAACAAAAAGAACTAGGCCAATCTGGCGTGCCTGCTAACATCTTGGTAATCACATGGCATGTTGATAATGGAGTTATTGACTAATCAAGGCAATAAATTGTTATCAATTAGTCAAAATAATTCCAAAAATGACTCAAGTAAAACCCCAGTTGAGGAGAGCTTAAGAGCCAGAGGTCACCATCACCATAGAAAATCAAAACTTAAACATATCTATTCCATTTCAATCCAACAAACTCAAGTGATATTGTTTTTTTCTATGTAAGGTTTGAGGACTCTATATATCTGTCAGCCACGTCCACAGTCAGAGCTAACCTTTATTTATTAGCCACTTCTTTGAATAATTGCGAAACCCTTAATTTGCTCAAGAAGTACTTATTATGAACAGAAAATGAGTTTTAACTTGTAATTTTGTTTTGCCTGCTTGTCATGAATCAGTTTTGTTTTATTCTTCCTTGGAATGCGAGTGTCACTGACAAGGCCGGTTTTTATTGTCCATCCCTAATTAACCTTGAACTGAATAACTTGCTTGGCCGATTCAAAAGGTAGTTGAGAGTCAACCACATTGCTGTGGTCTGGAATCATGTGAGGACAGATCAGGTAAGGGCAGCAGATTTCAAGAACAAAGAACATAGAAAATTACAGGCACAGGAATAGGCCCTTCAGCCCTCCAAGTCTGCACTGACCATGCCACTTGATTGAACTAAAACTCTCTTCCAGGGATAATACCTCTTTATTGCCATCCTATTCATGTATTTGTCAATACATCCTTTAAAAGTCACTAATATTTCTTCTTCCACTGCCTTCCCCCAGCAGCGAGCTCCAGGTACCACCACCCTCTATGCAAAAAAACTTGCCTCATACCTCTCCTTTAAACATTGCTCCTTGCATCTTAAACCTATGCCCCCTAGTAATTGACTCTTCCACCCTAGAAAAAAGTTTTTGACTATTCACTCTGTTCATGGCCTTCATAATTTTTCCTTCCTTAAATGACATTAGTGAGTTTCCACAACAATCAATGATAGTTTCGTAGTAAACTATTATTGAATATAGCTTTCAATTCCAGATTTTCTTTTCAAATTAATTGAATTTAAATTCCACCAGCTGCTAAAGTGGAATTTGAACCCATGTTTCAAGAGCATTAGCCTGATAACAATCCAGTCAGTCCAGGAGAAAAGCACACACTAGTTGTGTATATTAAGAGATGTTGACAAGATAGAGACCATCAACAAAGGTACATGAATGAAGACCCAAATGCAGCCAGTGGTACACAGATCTAGGAGAATAGCACCTGACTGAAAAACTTTAGGTTTGTCCTTTAAGTTGCTAAAGTCTGGTGATGAAATTGGCAAAGAAAGCATCTGAAAGCTGAGTGCATGGAATATTGCATTAATTGAGTGACTTCAAGTTAGTCCTAGTCCCACATTAGGAACAGAGCATGACTGTGGTGGGTTGGAATAAAGTATCATGATTGATCAATCCAAATGCTTTTTCTTCAGTGTACCCGAACAGGCATCGGAGTGTGGTGACTAACGGAATTTCACAGTAACTTCATTGCAGTGTTAATGTCAGCCTTATTTGTGACTAGTAAATTAATTTTATCTTTAATTTTAACTTTAAATTGATCCCATTCATTGCCTGTTTAACTTTAAATAAAATAGGCCATCAGTGGCAATTCCATGAAGGCCAGCATGAAAGCGTGGTGGAAGCCAATTCAGTAATAACTTGTAAAAAGGAAATAATTAGTTGAAGAATAAACATTTGCACTGCTATGAGGAAAGAGCAGAGGAGTGGAACAAATTGGGTGGTTCTCATGAAGTGCTAGCTAGGGGCAGCACTGCTGCCTCACAGTGGCAGGGACCTGGGTTCAATTCCGAGCATGAGTCATTCTCTGTGTGGAATTTGCACATTCTACCCATGTCTGCATGGGATTCCTCTGGATACTCCAGTTTCTGCCCACAACTTGAAAGATGTGTTGGATAGGTGTATTGATCCAATCAGGGGTACGATTAGGAGAATTTCACAGCAATCTTATCGCAGTGATAACGTAAGCCTTACTTGTGACTAATAATAAATAATAGGCACGAAGGCTTGAACAATCTCCTTTCATGCTGAGCGTTCTGTAAATCTATTGGACTTAAGATCATAAGGGCTTCCAAGACCCCAGCCTTGCTGGGTTCGCCATCACCTCCTTGTTTCCCCCGTACTCTGCCTGCCTATCTGTTAATATCTGTTAATAAACCCAGGGTCAATTATGGGCGCCATGGTAGCATAGTAGTTAGCTCTGCTGCTTCACAGTTCCAGGGACCTGGGTTTGAATCCCTGCTTGGATCACTGCCTCTGTGGAATTTACACATTCTCTTCGTGTCTGCGTGGGTTTCCTCTGGGTGCTTCTGTTTCGTCCCACAGCCCAAAGATGTGCAGGTTAGGTTGATTGGCCATACTAAAATTGACCTTTAATGTGCTGAGATGTGTAGGTTAGAGGGATTAATGGGTAAAATATGTAGGGATATTGGAGTAGGGCCTGAGTGGGATTGTGGTTGGTGCAGACTGGATGGGCCAAATGGCCTCTTTCTGTACTGAAGGATCTCTATAATTTCTATTTTCTACTGATATCTGGAAATACACAACGCTGACAAAGATTGTATGGTTTTCACAGTGATTTTAATTCGGAGTTTCATTTAAAAGCTGCTTTAACTGAAGACCAAGTTTTGAAGTCATGCCCTGATGTTCCAATCCCCTTTTATGTTTTTTCTTGCTGGCAAGGTAGCACATTGACATTGGTCATTTGTGTTGGATATTAAGGAAAAGCGTTAAATTTGCCAACTGTCTCCTCAGACTTCCAAGACCATGGTCTCTTACTATTCCTGCTCTTCCTTTAATGTTTTCAATCAAATGAGATTCAATGCCACGCTCACTAAATAATAAGTATCTGACTGCTTTGCTGTCAGTTCTCACTGGTCCAGTGATCACTATGCAAAAATGAACCTGAATCTGAGTAAATTTGAACATTTCCTGCCAATTGCTGTTAAACAAACACTTTTTTTAAATTTAAAAGCATTGAGAACATCTATTCACATGAATCACACCTATTTTATCCTCAGGTGCAGTTTTAGGAATGAATAGTTATTCACACCCTATTATCAATGGCTAACAAAATACTATAATAAGTTTTAATCCGCAAAGCAAATTTCACTCCTCACAGATTTTGGAATTTCAAAGAATAGCAGTTAACATTTATACTTAAAGGCAAAATACTGCAGATGCTGGAATCTGAAACAAAAACCAAAAATGCTGGAGAAACTCAGCAGGTCTGACAACATCTGTGGAGAAAGAATAGAGCCAGTAGAGCCAACATTTCGAATCTGGATGACCCTTTGTCAAAGCTGAAGAGAAGGAAAATCAGATGAGATTCATGATATGAGAGTGGGAGGTTGGGCTGTAATTGGACAAAGGAAATGTAAATGGCGTTGATAAAGGCAGAGAAAGGTGCTAAAAGTGATTGGAATATGTGAATGGCAGAACAAAGGTACAGATTGTTAGGGGACTACCTGAGGAATATGGCAGTTAGCCCTGGGTAGCGGGGTGGGAGTTTGGAGACAAGAAGTTTATATGGCTAAAAAGAGAGTTTAGACTAAACTCTGATTTAGCACCTAATTTTGTGATAATACTTTTCCCAGTTATTATCTCCCTAGATGAATGTTTACAGTTGCGTTTTGGTTGTTAACTGTTTATTGAACTTTATAGATAAAAAGAAAATTTTCCCAAAGTATCAACAAGTAGATAATGAAGTAGCCATAGTGATATACATTTAAAACAATAGCTATCCAGTGCAGATGCAGGAAGTCTGAACAAAACACGAAAGTGCTGGAGCACTCAGCAGTGATGTGGAGATGCTGACATTGGATTAGGGGATAAGCACAGTAAGAAGTCTCACAACACCAGGTTGAAGTCCAAGACTGGACTTTAACCTGGTGTTGCGAACCACTCAGCAGGCCAGGCTGTATCTGTGCAGAGAGAGAAACAAAATTAGTTCAGGTTGATAGCTTCTCATCAAAACCCATATGAATCTTAATCGAGAACAAAATAACCTAGAGTATATTCAAGCCAGAAGTGCAGTGTGCTAATTAGCTGCTTATGTTATTTGGAAAAATATTTGTGAAGGTTGGAGAGAATCTCCTTGGCATAGGAGTCATGTTGTAAGATACCCATGGTGAATAAATTGAGGGGCACACAAAGGGGTGCTGTCCATTACCAGATCAAACTGCAAAGGTCCAAACTGGAAGACTACAAATTCTCTCAGCTCAATGTTTGAACCATGCTGCAAAGGCACTGAGCAAAGGTATCTGCAGGAAAGGGAAATCAGCTGATGAATTCTCACTTAGCTGTTGTCCTTAACTGTGTTCCATGTGCAAGAACTACAGCAACTTACAACGCCTCATTCAGCACATCTTTCAAACCTGTGATCTCTAACACTTAGAAGATCAAGGGCAGCAGATGCATGGAAATGCCACCACTTGCAATTTCCCCTCCAAGCTGCTCATCATCCTGATTTGAAAATAAACCACTGTTTCTTCATTGTCACTAGGTCAAAATTCTGGAAGTCTCTCCCTAACAGCACTGTAGGTATACTTTTACCCCATGGACTTCAGTGATTCAAAAAGGTTACTCACTACCATTTTCTCAAGGACAATTAGGGATAAGGAACTCGTGCTAGCAATAGCAGCGATCCTCACGTCCTGTAATAAAAATTTGCTGCTTGCCAGCCACATTAAGTGGCAAGGGGACATACTGCAGGAGGGCCAATGAAAGGGATAAACTAAATTGAAAAGGTCAAAATATTGAAAAATAAAAGTTGGGAACACAACCAAAAACAAATTAATCAAATGCAAATGACGAATTGAGTAACGCACATTGGATATGGAAGAATAGGAAGTTAAAGAGAATGTAGATTTCGTTTCCAGATTTTAATTAAAGGAGTAGGTTTTCTGGAGGATATACAGAAAACTGAGCAAGCTGCTGGAGACTCTTGATTTGTGTGTTGGTATTTTCAACTCTGAAGTACTAGCAATCAGAAGTGCCTCCAGAATCAGAGGTATCCTGGGGTCGAGGTTTAACTGGCACACAGTCACAACACTAGGGACCTAGGTTCGAGTCCCTGGTTTGGATCACTGTCTGTGTGGAGTTCACACCTTCTTCCCATGTCTGCGTGGGTTTCCTCCGGGTGATCTGGTTTCCTCCGTCGGTCCAAATGTCATGCTGGTTAGGTGCATTGTCTGCACGAAATTCTCCTTCAGTGTCCCTAAACAGGCGCCGAAGGGAGTTTTCAGAGTAACTTCATTACAGTGTTCATGTTAGCCTAATTGTCACAGTAATAAACAAACGAATAAATTAACTTTAAAAAGTGCAGAAATCTTGAGAATCCCAAGAGTTGACTTAAAAATAAATCATCAATAGATCAAAACATGCCATGACTTCATGTATTTTAAGCTCCATTATTATTCTGCAGTATTTAAATAAGTGCTGGGTCAGCGGGAGTGGGATGAGGTGGTGGCCTCCCCGCACTGTGCTCCTCACGGTGTGAGACAGCGCACTGTTCGCTGCCAGTGGGATTCACTGATCCTGTTGTGGTCAATGGAAAATCTGCAGCAAAGGGTGTGCCATTGCCAGGACCAGAAGATCCCACCGACATGAAGAGCTGGAGAATTCTAGCATACATTCCCTCAAGTCTTTATCCAATATATTTTAAATGATTAAAGTTTACCTTATGTCTTATATTGTTATTAGTATCACACATTCACATTGCCCTAACTACATTATCAACACACCATTTATCCCGCCACCCTACTGAGTCCTTGAATTCAAATGTTCAGATGGTCCAGAAACCTTGTTACCTTTTCATATCTCCTTTACACTACTATTAGTAGTATGGCAGGCTCTGTTGTTGTGGATTCTTTCTGTAGATTTAGAGCCTATTCTGGCATCTGGGAATATTTGAATCCTTTCCTTCCATTCCTTTGTATTGAAACATGCTTGATAGGTTTCTCCATTGTGCTGACTGATGGTTGCTTTCCCAACTTGTTTCTTGAGAGGTGGACAAACATTAACTTGATTGCTTTGTCGACTTTTTTGCTTCTTCAGTGTCATGTGGGCAATGGCAATGTCCTCTGTGGTGGATGAACATTCCTGTGACTAGAATCAGGGTCAATGGTATACATTACCTCTGCCTTTTGCTGTTGGCAATGGATGGTTTCGACCAGCTTCCAGCAGTTTTTGTGGCTTTGGAATGCTGGCTTGGAATGGCTGGTTTCATGGTTGCAGTGTTGACTACTTATACCATCACTGGAGCCAGAGATTGAATCTCATCAGGTTGCTGCTTACTGTCTTTTCATGGTTATCTCCGCATTAGTTACCTCCTGGGTGATTAGCTGTCTGACCATCGTAGATTTTCTGACGCTTGTAAGAAGACTGGATCAATCTGCTCTACAAAGAGAGAAGGCAGTTCTGTACTTAAATCCCAGTGAATGTAGTATCCACTGCTTCTGCCACTATTCTGCCTCTGCCGAGTTTAAATCCCTGCACTCATAACCTTCCACTACCCTGTATGGATTATTGAAGAATAAGTTGATTGATTCTCCTGACAGTGGGACTGTTTTATTGAATTTAGCTTCTTCGAATATGTTATTCCTTCTGAAATTAAAATAAATGTCAAGTGGATTTAGTACCTATTCAAATTTTGCAGATGATTCAGTAATTCCCTGCTGTATGGTGATGTTGTCAGCAATTGGGCCAATCAAATAAAGCAGCGTGTTCACCAACTTTTTTTCACTTTTTATTTAAACCTATAACTATGTTGTAAGTTGAGAATCTTTTCCTCCAAACTTCCCAATTTAGTGATTCATCTGGATCTTGGATTAGTCTAAATTGAGTTGGAAGTGTGAAAATCTGATCTGTGTTCAAAATATTAAAAGTTTATGTTTTGCTTTAAGAGCTATACAGATTTCCAGATAGCATTCATTCAGTGATAATGTGAATTCCCGTGCTTGCTGTTTTTAGTGGGCTCCATAACATAGCACTCAGTTTTAACAATGGCTGCCTCTCCTATTTAGCGATTTACCTATTTGACTTGCGGGTCCATCACATTCTAACTTTTTTTTGCCTCTTACAGAGTTGAACAGTGGTGACGTTCATGAAATTTTGAATTAACTCCCTCCGTTTTTTATTTCTGAAAAAGCTAGGAGTTGGTGATTAGGTTTTAGAGACGTTTCACTCAAACTGCACGCCTGATCCTGAATTACTTTAAAGATCGCTCAAGATTTGCTACAGCCTGGAATTTAAAAATATTTAGATCAACATTGCAAACTCTTTCCACCCTGCACTCTGAAGCTAGACTTCCAAGGAAGATTCAATTAAGCCTTTTCTTCCGCGGCAATAAGACTCAGCCAAGTTGGGAGTGCAGGTTATGGGCTCATAATCCATACTCTTATCCGCACCGCGAAATATTAGGGGCACTAGGGATGAGGACAGGGATCCTGGAATTATGTCCTGTCCACCACTTTTAAATAGCTCCAGAGCCCTTACGATTAAAAAATAATCTCTTTACAAATGCAGCCAATCTTGCAGGGTGTTTCCCGCATGTTGTGTTTTTATTCCACATTGAAGCAGTTTCTTTGAATAATTCGATGTCTTCAATTATAAGAAACTGTATGAATGGAATCATTACTGCCCATTTATATTTTTGCAGATTGCTTGCCCAGTCATTCCTTTAATAACTCAACGAAGACAAAGGTCCCGTCATCAAAAGTTTCTTTATTTACAAGACATACGATACAACAGAATGCATCCTGTGCACTCTCTGCTTCAGCAGGCAGAGAGAATGATATACCTGTGTTAAATAGGGAGCATGAAGTTCCCTGATTGGGCCATCAATTAGCACTCAATCAGTGACATCTTTTGATGTCCAACCAAATAAACAAAATTAAAGTAAGTTAGGGACAAGTTAGTTTAATTAATCAAAAGGGGCAGCTCCCAAAAGGAGGAGAACCGCCCAGAACAAAAGACAAAGCGGAAAGGAAACTTAAAAGGTCAAATTATGGTCTCAATCAGGAAGTTCATATTCCAGCAGGCTAACTCCCCCACCACCCCCCCTCCCCCACCACCACCACCACCACACATTTGCCTGACTGAACTCTCTAAACCACTAACTTCAGAGTCTGATCTCACAGTTTTATGTGACTTGGAGGCAAACCTTTTCATGACCTTTTCATCCTAGAAAGACGGCATACTTTCCTGCTTGTAGTTGGAAGGATTCATGGAAGAACAGAAACATTTTCTGTTCTCCAACAGCTTTTTCCCAAATAGCACATCATATTTTGTAATCATGATTACTGATCTTAGATTATTGAGTGTAAATTTTAACTGGGGCAGGAGTCATGCAGACAGAAGCCAAGCCAGATTATAAATGGAGCCTAAACTACACAGCCTTGGTGTTAAGTATTCATTGGTTTGCTGTATATGTTAGAAGGCTGAATTATCTCAGAGCTGTACAGAAACAAAATCTAAATGCAGCTTTATTTATAGTACTTACAAATATTCTAAGTACTTATAGGATTTTATGCACATATATAGGGTAATATCTTCCAGCTCCTCAAGCCAGTGGGACCTTCTGGTCTCATTAATGGCATGCGCCTGCCATGGGCTTCCTAATGGCATGGGATGGAACCAATGGGAAATCCTATTGATAGCAGCGGAACCAGACATGCTGCTGAGGAACACACCACAGAGAGGTCAGTGAATCTCACCCCTAACTCAGCTCAGATCCTCAGGCCTTTCTGGAACTTTCTGTTATTTTAACTGCCCAGCTCCACCCACAGGCTTAAACAATCCAGCACAGCGAACATGGATCTGTTACCAGAATCATATAGTCAGACATTGATCGATCAAACCATTGAACGCAATAAGCTGTTAACTAAAGACCTTACTTTTAATTACATCATTCTAAATAGCAAACATCAAATCATTTTATACAGTTCAACTTGTTTCTTTCTTGAAGTACAGAAATAAACCTCTGAGATGAAAAGGTCTCTTCAATCTGTGATTAGATCTACAAATTTTATGTCATGCTTGTGTGATCAATTTGATGAGGCGGATGATCAACATCACTCGCTAAAAGAGAAAATGTATCCTCATTATCATGGTCTTTACATCTTCTTTTCTCACCTGTGACATTGAGAACTGGAAATTTTTTTTTACCCTGTGCCTGTTCAAAATGCATCTTCAATCTGTCATTTCTATTGAAAGATTTGACACGTTGGAAGTGCTAATAGAACATAGAACATTACAGCGCAGTACAGGCCCTTCGGCCCTCGATGTTGCACCGATCAGTGGAACCAATCTAATGATCCTCTAACTTCAACTATTCCAATGTTACCCATATGCCTATCCATTGACCATCTGAATGTCCTTAAAGTTGGCGACTCCACAACTGCTGCAGGCAGGGCATTTCACACCTTACTACCCTCTGAGTAAACAGGCAAAAAGTAAAGAGTAAAGAATAGGGATACTCACCTGTGTGGCTTCAAATATGCACATGTAACTTTCTATTACTGGCAAATTTCTGGTCATAAATCTTCTCCTTCTCTACAGTGTGTATCTTTTTATGACTCTTAAGAGCACAGAGGGAATCACAAAGGCATTGTCACATTTGAAGATTCATTCACTGCTATTTATTAGTAGATGCCTCTCCAGGGAGAAGGAGTCCAAGGATCTCCCAGCAATGAAAGAAATGGCTCTGGAGCTGGTGAAGTTAAACTTTTTGCAAACATTTTAATCATTACTTTTGTTCTGATTGATTGGCTTGCTGTAAATCTTAGATTTATCTTACAGCAATGCAGAGATGAGACGAGCTCTAAATCTAAAACATATTTATTGGCAGTGCATACAAACATCTCAGATTTTCTATACGCACGTAGGGTGCAATTCCCCCCATTTGTGGCTAAGTCCCATGGTGAAGGACAATGGAAAACAACGCCATATCTTCTGTCACCAGCATCATTAATTATGCACTTGGGGATTTTGCATCATCTTCTGTGGTGGGATGGACATGATGGAGTATGTCACACTATCATGTCTGGACTCCATATCTAAAAGGTACCCAACATCACTGAAGAAAGAAGATGGACCCCCAGGAATACCAAGGTTGGAATATGGGTTTCCTCAGTGACACTGAAGTTGGAGGAGGCACTTGATGAGTGTTCCCTCCTTCCACCCATTGCTGTGGGTCTCTGGCGGCCTCCATCCCAAACTCCAGACACAATCCGAAACCTTCTTGAGGTAAGTTTTCACTTCTGCGTGCCGGATGTGTTCTGGACTGATATGTTTTCCCGTGGCATCGCAGAGAATTAGGCATGGAGGGAAGATTCTGTTTGGGCCTTCACTTCATCCCACGAATGGGACATAAATCAGTCTTACACCAGCAGAATTCACAATCTGTCATGGAAGGCAGCATTGGAAGATCCCACTGTAATCTCATGCCAGCATTTTGGGCCTCCCATTCAATTCTTCTACCTAGGCCCACCATGCTTGCCATTGATCCTGCCAGCACAGGCATGGGGGAATTTCTCCTTTGGTCTGAAGTCTCTGCGGTCTGGTGTAGCAGGAACTTTCTCAATTTTCTTAGCTCTCTAGCCTGATTTTTAGGCTTGGCCAGGCCAGCACAGTGAACGTGGATCAGTTACCAAGTGAACATAATCAAACAGAGAGCTAAGGTAGAGGTGACAGCAGGAAGTATCAGGCAGCAAGATTTCAGGTAGCAAGTGGTTGTTACCAGGGAATCTTGTCCCAGCACCAGTGTAAATGGTTGGGGGAAGTACCAGTAACTAACATTCGAGGAAGAAGCATTCCTACTCCTCCTGACCACAAGAACCTATAATGGCATCTTCTTCCCTTATCACCTTGACCAGCCTTTCCCTTTTTGACCATGGCTCGAAATTACAGCATCAGAATAATGTATCTGCATTTTTAAGGAAACTCTGCATTGCTTTCCTGCTGGTGCCCTCTCAGGAAAGCAAGTTAAGATTACAACCTACAGGAAGACGATTGGATCAATGCTGGTAAATTACAGCTGACAATTTAACCAGCTGTTCTTTCACCAACTTCCGGTGATAAAAATCAGCCCTTTAAAATTTCCCAGTCTAGTTGTTAGTGTATTTTAATTTGAAAAAAAAAAGGAATTGGAAGGTTATTTTTTCTGGCTAAGGTGCAACAGAATTGCTCGTTTAACTTGGTTACATCTGATCTCATTCTGATTTTCTAATGCAGCTTTTATTTCATTTAATTTTGTTGGAAAATGGTGGATTTTTCTATCCATTTGAATAGAGGGAATTCTCCGCTGAATCACACAGATTATATCTTGGTTTTTACACATATGGCAAAGTCATATATCTTGGGCTCTGGGACAAGGTCAAACACAATATAAATAACAATGGGCAGCATTGCAGCCTGAGAGACTTGAGTTCAATTCCGGGCTTGGGTCGTAGTCAGTGTGGAATTTGCATATTGTCCCCCTGTCTGTGTGAGTTTACTCCAGTTTCTTTGCACAGTCCAAAGATGTGTGGGTTAAGTTGATTGGCCATGCTAAATTGGCCCTAGTGTCAGAAGGATTAGCAGGGTAAATATGTGGGGTTACAGGAATAGGGCCTGGATGGGATTGTGGTTGCTTTTAGACTCATTGGGCCAAATGCACTCCTTCTGCGCTGTAGGGATTCATTTAAAAAGAAATATCTTGCTGTTTTATTCACCAGAAATGGAAAAATGTAAGTTACAAAAGAAGCTGTGTAAGCACAGTAATATCATGTGCAACTCTTTGCCTAGTGTAAGCTCAGGAGGACAAATGAGATGGTGGGTTAATCGTGTACAGATACTGGATATTCTACCTTATGTGTTTGGGAAGAGAAGCAATAATTGTTTTGTGCTCCTAAACTCAAATTAAACAGGGCAGTTACAATGTTACACACGATCACAAAAAGCTATTCATATATACTTCACGACACAACTATATGAAAATAAATGTGAGGCAATTCCCTGATGTCTTGGTGGGTAAATGAATCATTTGATTTGCACTGACCCATAATGACTCGCAGGTTTGTCAGTTTGGTCCTTTGTCTACGATAATGGTTGATCTCAGTTGGGCAGCGGCGATGACAACTATTACTGTCATCAGCGTCCTTAGCTGTGGAGGAGAAGCAGTCAGGTTGCCTCCCCATTAAAGTGTGCTGATGTTTAAACAATAGAAACAGAGAGAACGTGAAGTGAAAAAGAAAAAAATGCAGGAAACACTCAGCAGGTCAGGAAGCGTCTCTGAAGAGGCTTCTGGTAGATGACATTGCATCAGGTGCCTATGGCTGTGGTTTTAAAACATTCCCCCACTCCATTACCTCTCACCCCTGGCACATTTTACAGTGGTGGCAGTGGCACACCGTTGGCCACTGGTGGAATCTTGAAGTCATGTTGAAGTCAAAGTCCATTTGTGTTGCTTGTCAGCTGCACCACCAGCTAACCCATACAATCCCACTAATATATTCATCTGTGAGACTGATGACACACAGCTAATGTGCAGTGGAATTTTACAAAAACAATGCCAACTAGTGCCAACGGGTGAGAAAGCAGGAGGGTTTCAGAGCCATTTTTGGGCAAGTTTCAAAATGTATTACCAGATGGAATAGCTGGAAAATCCTACCTTATGATTCCTTTCTCGCTCAATAGAGTTAGATGTGGTGGTGTTATTGACCTTGTGCCACGCTCAAGATGTTCATCTGCAGTAACTCTTTCAATTTGCAGTCAAAGAATCATATCGTGAAGAGTGAGTTACCAAACTATCCACTCTCCCCTAACACTAAAGATATCAGTCATAACATTTAAAATGTTCCTAAGCTGCAGTTAATGCAAAACCAACTGCTGTGAGATCGCCTCCTGAAGCTGTTTTACACCACTTGCCATCCATCTGCCTGCAGTCAAATTGCCTTTACATGAAAGCCAAAGAAAAATGTTGCAGGTGGGAGATCACTGACCCGGACAATTAACTCTGCTTTTCCACCTACAGATGCTGCCTGATCTGCTGGGTGTTTCCAACATTTTCAGTTTTAGTCTTTACTTTGTTATACACCTGCAACCACAAGCTACTTCTCACCAGCAGCAATCTGATGGATGATCATCTGGTGTGTGGTGTGTTAGGGCACTAATAAATGTATACCTAGATTGCATCTGAACCTTTGTAATCTCTGTGGACAGAACCCACGTTGACCTAATCTAAGCACCATCAGAGAATTTCTCCACAACCCAAGTCAAGCCTTCACAAGTTTCTTAACATATAAAAAAAACTTAGAATATTTGTAAAGTACATTTTGACTAGAGATAAAAAATATATTTAGCCAATGTTATTAAAGCAATAATACAATTTGAACTATTACACTATGAGTTGTTGCATGTATGGGCCTGAGAAATGGAATATCAATTATGTTTTAAGGAGGCAATGCCTTCATAAGAAACTGAAACATTGGTGAATCTTCCTTTATTCACTTCAACAAGCACAGCACAACATAAATATCATTAAAACATTCACCTGTGAGACTGATGACACACAGCTAAATGGCATTACTTCCTTCCAAAACAAAGATCAAGACCACAACATGTTCTTCATGTAATGCGTAGTTGACATCTTAGCATGGCACAGTGATTAGCACTGCTGCCTCACAGTTGATTAGCTATGCTAAATTGCCTCTTAGTATCAGGGAACTCGCTAGGCTAAATGTATGGGATTATAAGGATAGGACCTGGGTCAGATTGTGGTCAGTGCAGACTCGATGGGCTGAATGGCTTCCTTCTGAACTGGAAGATTCTATGTTTCTATGATTCTATGACTTTTCTGGAGATCAGAGGGATATGAACCCTATGTACAAGCAATACCAAATAAACCACAATATTGAAAATAGTCTGGAGATTATTCAATAGCTGTAGGAGGTCAGTTGCCTTTCAGACTTACTGCATGTTCAAGGTTTATCTGGTATTCTGGCTACTTGCACTCTTTTTTTAGATTAGCTATCAAACAGAACCATCCCCATTTGGATGTTTCTGACTGCAGTGAAATAAAAACACAAAACGAATGAGATTTCTGTTAGCTGATCACAAAGTGATCAAAGCTGAGGCTTGGGGGAAATAAGAAAAAGGAAGTCTTCATTGCTATCACACTTTTCCAACTTTGGAGTGTACCAAAGCATTTTGCTGCTAATAAAGTTCTTTTAAAAAGTAGTCAATGTTCCAACATAGGAAACGCAGTAACCACTTTGCATGCAACAAGCTCCTACAGATAGTAAGGTGATAATGACCAGATAATCTCACAGTTCGGTGATGTTGACTGTGGACTAAATATTTACTCAGAAGAATGCCACTGTTATTCATCAAAGTAGTGCCATGGGATCTTTATGTCCAACTGCAAGGGTAGCCAGTGCTTCATTTAACCTCTCAAATGAATGTAGCATCCCTCTTTGTTGCATTGGTTTGTCAGTCTAGATTTAGTCTCTGAAATGGGACCTGAACCCACAATCTTGTAACTCAGATATGAGAATTCTACCAGCTAAGCCACATCTACTGCACAAATTCCTCTACTCAGCTTATCCCAACACTTAGAGCAATGAGAAACTCTGTCAACTAAAGATAATAATGGAGATGCAGGCAGAAGGATTATTGGGAGGTATAATTGTAAAGCTCTGCAGGATGAAACTTAAAAACATGTTTAGTGATGGTTAGCTGTGTCCCTGCAGGACAGAGTTGGTCTAAACAGCATCTTCACACTGCCCACATTATATGGATGATAGCATAATGGTCGCGTCACTGCATCAATAATCCAGAAGCCCAGGCTAATGTGCTGGGTACATCAGATCAAATCCCGCTATGACAGCTGGTGGAATTTAAATTCAAATAATACATTTGGGATACAAAGCCTGTCTCAGTAATAGTGATCATGACAACCAACACCGATCATTGTAACAACCCATCTTGTTCACTAATGTTCTTCAGGGAAGGAAATCTGCCACCCTTACATATGAATCTAGACCCATTGCAATGTGGTTGACTCTTAATTGCCTTCTGAATTGTTCAGTTTAAGTGCAATTAGGGAGGGGCAACAAATACTGGTTTTACCACTGTAGCCCTCATCGCATGAAAGAATAAAGAAAAAACATATAGCACCACGTTGTCTCAGTTGGCTGTGATTTGAGACAACTGGTTGTTTAAATTTTATTCAACTGGTTGTGAAAATAATGCAGATTGACATGGTTACATATATGCCCATAAATATCTGCAAATAAACAGAAATACAGGGTAAAATTCCCCTACCTGGGACTAAGTCATGTGGTGGGATGGAGAGAAGAAGTGTTTTGCTTGCAGCTTCAAATATCCTGTCCTGGATCCATGTTCCTCTACTGTCACCTGATCAAAACCTCCCAAAAAGCATGATGGGTAAACCTGCATCAAATGGACTGCAGCAACTCAAGAAGGTAGCTTCCCATCCCTATGAAAGGCAATGAATGCTAGCCTCACCATCGTTGCTTACATCCTAAGGCAACTCAAAGACAATAGGGCAGACTAAAGCATACAAATGATAGGCACTGAGGGATTGCAAAGGGAGATTGACTTTAGTATGTGGAATGATTTATTTTATATATTTTATAAAATTTATAAATATATTTTATAAAATATATTTTACATATTTGATTTGGAATGTTTATCTGGGGTGTTACTGGGTTGCATTGTGGCTGAGCAGATGCTGTAATAATCAGTATACAGGAAGAGTGATTGGTGTGAGTGTTGGTGAAAATGGAGTTGGGGTTGCAGATAGTGTAGTATCCTCATTGCAGTGTTAATGTGAGCCTACTTATGACACTAATGAATACATTTTAAACTTTGCACTCAAGGACTGTTTGGACAGAAATAACAAATTAGGTTGCCTCTTTCCTACTCTTCTGGTTCCTCCTCTTCCTCATGTTTTCACTCTCTCATGATTTGCTTTAATAGCAAAGATTATCTCATAACATTAATGATGTGCAACATGCAGCAGGCCACCACAAATCATGACATCCATTCTGTCAAGTGCTAAAACATTCCTTCAGTGTAATCTGAGTAATGGAATCATTGTTTCAGCACCCCAATAGCCAGCTCCTTTAGAATTTTGGGGCTGTATGATTTTCATTATATACATGCTGAGCCCTTGAGCATGGGATTGTGCTGCAGTCATTAGGTATGTAGTCAGCAGATTGTCTTTGTCATTCAGTAACCCTTGTTTTATTTGCCATAGTGGAAGCAGTGAACAGGACTTAGTGAGATGTTGCAAATACTTCCAGCTCCATATCTGTGGTCAACTTCACTGGCACTGACAATGCAAGTGCAGTTATAGCTGCAGCTGCTAGTAGATTTTCAGTGAGGATGTCCTTACTGAAGCACAAATGTCCCATATATTGTTGCTCAATTGCAGAAATTCAGGTTGCATAATTGATGCACGAGAATTCTGGCCATATGTGCTCTTCTGCTGAGAGCCTTTTCTTCCTCCTCCTTCCTCATCCATCTCTATGTCACCTCTGCCAGAATAAACACTGCATTGCAATGGAAATGCCTCCAAATGCACCCACATGTAGGAGCAAATTATTTATGTAAAGATTGGAGTCAGCAAAATGCTGTCAGCACCTGTTATGACTGTCCCTGTAGATTTCCCCAACCTGGAACAATGAGATTCTCCAGCTACGTGTTTCCCGCCAGCTGGCGCATTGTTTGTTAATGGTGGGAATTCTCTGGTCTTGCCACTATCAATTGGAATTTCCATTGATGTCACCCCCACATCAGCGGGAAACCTGTGGGTAGCGGTGCACTGCCAGTGGGACTAGAGAATCCCACTGTCTTAAACAGCCGGAGAGTTCCAGCCAACTGTCGAAAGCACCAAATATTAGTAGAATCGTAAAAACAGCCAGAAAAAATCAACTAGTAACTCACCTGTAAGGAGCTGATTATTCCTTCAAAGAAGAACAAAGAACAAAACAGCACGGGAAACAGGCCCTTCTGCCCAACGAGCCTGTGCTGCCACCTCGATGTTCCCACTTATACAGTTGTCTAACCTAACTTAGAAACAAGCAGGCACAATTAAACCCAATATTTTACCCTTAGAATTTTCTAACTTAGTGAAAAAACACGGAGCAAACAGTTGAGATATAGCACAGATCCAAGATGCTGGGACGCTGTAGTGACGGTGTGCATTTTAATCCACTCACATGGCAAATTCCCACCTCTGGCCATGCCATAAGTAAGCCTGAACCTGAAGCCAGGAAGGGAGGCAACTTCGAATGGTGAGACTATCAGGGATAACCTCTTATGGTTTTTTTTGGCACCCAGTTCAAGGACTTCATTGACACATTCCTTGGAAGCATTCATGCGCCCATTGTGTCAATGCAGAAATGGAACGTGATTTACCTCATTTAAAACCCATCCACTTGCACAGAATTAAAATCAGGCAAGTGATGGATGGTCAAGAAAGACCAAAGGAAGGAGAGAAAATGAAAAAGCCATTCTGAGTGATTGGAAAAATTAAATGGGTAATGGAAATAAAGCTCTAAATGAGTGGATCTCCAATTAACTGGTTGGTCTGGAGATGCAAAATAATAGATCTTATTTCAAAGAATTACTGAGAATTTACAGTACTGAAAAGTATCATTTGATTGAATTGGACAGTGTTGGTGTTTATCCATTACATTAGTCTCCTCACATTCTATCTGCCTCTCCCCAATCCTTCACCATATCTTTTCTCTATGTCCTTATCCTGTTTCCTTTTGAAATCATCTAAGCCATTTACCTCAATCACTTCCTGTGCTAGCGACTCTACATTCCAACCATATTGGGTCCATTGTACCCTGTGCGCTCCTTCTTTTGAGAGTGTTGGTGCAGATATTTGCTCCTTATCCCAGAACAATCTTTCAAGATACCAACATTAAAGGTGGATTGCTTTGATGAATTTCTGACATATATTTTTAAAAAACTCTGCATGAAGCAGAATATAATTTGCTAACAGTATTAAAAAAAGTAACAGAAAACATTCCTACTGCATTTTGTGCAAGAGCAAATTTTAAATTAGTTTCAAAGATTTAATTCATAATCACCCATAAACATGTTAGGACTGAAAATGTAGGGGTTTCATCTCTTGACAGATTTTTTTGACTCCTTATTTAACCAAATCTGTAGAACAATTTTGTGAACTAACTCAATGAGTTTACAAATTCTGTTACCAATCTAGACTAATATTCATATTCCATTAAATGAATGCAAATTTTCCTCACAAACCAACTCCCACTGAGGTCTATTGACAGATTCTTTTAAATCTGGGACAAGTACTTTGAATGAGTGCAGCAAGAAACAAATAGTGGCATGTTTCAAAAGCATCTGAACAAAGGGAATAAATAGAAAGAGCTTCTAGATCCAATTGTCAGATGATTTATTTGGTATTTGACGATCGGCATCCAAGTTATAATATCCTACAGTAAATATTTTGTACAAAACATTCACTCAATAATTTTATGTAAAAATAAAATGTAAAATACTTCAGGATGACTAATTTCAAACTATTATTTATGTTTTATCTTTGATAGGCAATCAGAACCATGACTGAAGCCAAGCAGCTCCCAGCTTTGGCTCCAGTGTTAACTATCCAGTTTTTTTTAAGCTAATCACACTTATTGTTTGCCTCCAGAGAATTTTCCTGCGAGATCCTCGCCTGCCCTTCCATCCTTAAACTGAAGTTGACAATTTGAGCAGTCAAAAAAATATACTATCAACCATGAAATCTCCATTTCCATGTAGGAGCAGGGATGTCAGCCAGAACAGAGTGGACTTGTTCATTTGCCATGACCGAAGATCTCAGTTTTGACGGCAGTATTTTACCGATTTAGCACCAATTAGTAATTTCTTTTTCACTTTGCTTCTTCAGCCAAGGGGGGTTTCAGTTTCTTGCAAAATTGTCTGCATTGCTCTAGCTGGTCTGCCTGAGTTTAAGGTACAAGAATTTCATTCTTGTCATGGTTGCTTGTGTTGCAGATTCTAGCAGGAAGACTGTCTACAATGAAGCACATCCCCTGTATATGAAACAGAAATAGATAAATTAATCTTGAACACATGGTGGGAGATAGAACTGTTATAATATTTTTAAATACGGGTAATAACATATCCTCCACAAAGCAAGAAGTGGGCAGATAATGGTGTCATAGACAATCATTCTTCTAGTATGATATGAACCTTCACTATAACAGACATACATTCAAGCCTTCCTTTCAGGATGAATAATAATGAGTCCTTGGAAATGTTTTTTTGATTGCCATTCATGACGTGACCAGTTGCTGTACCAATGGTTCAAGTGATCTCACAATGTAAGGATGCACTTTAAAATCACAGACTAATGGAATTCTGGGCTAACATCCAAGCCTCATTCTATATTCTTTGCTTACAGCCCAGAAATCCATTAGCTTGTTGAAACATCTAAGCCCCAGAGCAAGCACTGTTTGATTGGCAGATCTGGCTCTCTGATCTATCAGTCAATTTTACAATATTTATTTACATAAGGTAAAGAGAGTACAACAGCTTCTTGTGTCAGCTGTTGATACTTTTAAAGGTCTGGTTGATTGACACATTAATTGGCCTGTTGTTACAAGGAATTTTATTAAGTGAAATGTTATCAGTTAACTACTTTTTAAAAAGTTTGTTTCTATAAGTCTGACTGTTACCATAGGGTTCATTGTTTCTATATTGTATATAGTAGGTGAATGAGAATGGAACTGCCATAGCTAGGCACAATGTGGCAAGGACAGAGAGTGTGGGAGGTGAGTGATGTGGGGCTTTTCTGCTTTTATTATAACTAGGACAAAATCCCACAGCACCAAAGCAGGCCTTTTAATCAGACTGCTCTGGCACCCAATGACTGCCATGGATGCTTCTGAACCTTTTTCTGGGTTGACAGACCTGAGTCCAGTCTACACCAGCTGTTCGGCTCCATCTGTCCCATCTCCCCACCCCCTTCCCACTGCCCCAATGCTGACACTTCCTTCTGAGACAGGCTGACCAAGCCAGGAACCTCCTTGACTCCTGCTACCTGTCTTGGGGGTGTAAATTCAATCCAAAGTCTACTTTGCTGAGCTGTTTAATTCAAAAGCTGTCATAATTTCATCAACAGATATAATTTTTGATATCGCACAATGCCCTGAAATATTTTAAGTGATATAATCACGTATCATATCATTTCTTGTTACAAATGATTTCCCCAAAAGTGAATTAAATGTCTTTACTATAAATGTAATTACTTTATAAATCTCTCCACATCTCTACCAGATATGAAATGTTGGTTTATGGAGATCAATATTTCAGACATTTCTGAGATGGTGGTAAATCAGGTGGCATTTTATTTTATAAATGATCTTCTTTCAGAAGAAAATGCATTCTCTAGATACCTCCATCTTATAGCCAATGGATTATATCACAGTAATACTTTTAGACTTTGGCAACTCTTACAAGTCTCAAAGAAAGAACAGATATCTTCTTTTGAAAGTTTTCTGCTATTTTCTAACTTGCGTTTACGCTTTGGTGGGCTCTTTCTCTGGAGCCTATCAGTATGCATGAAACTGTGGAAAGTTATCCATTCTGTGTAATAGTCATAGCTGTTATTATGATGACCTCTTCTGAGTTGTTTCTGATCCCCCAACCCAGTCAAAGACGTCTGTGTTCACTCATTCAAATCTTCCAGGTTGCCATGGCACCTCTCGCTCTAACAATCATCGCCAAATAATGTTACTAATGGCTCATAATTGTTTAATATATTTGGCCATCTTAATGCTTAAATGCATTGTTGATAGGTACCTGGTTTAATTCTGTTTACGAGCAGCGTTAAATGTAATGAATCTATCCTGACATAGTCCACCACAAATGATAGGTTTGGCTACAGGAGATACCAAAAAGGCATTTTCCCAGGGGCAGGAAAGCAGAAGGAAACCCATTGTGCCTAGCTCTGCAGAGGCAGCACAGTGGAACAATGATTAGCTCTGTTACCTCACAGCATCAGGGACCCAAGTTCAATTTCCGGCTTGGTCACTGTCTCTGTAGAATCTGCACATTCTCCCCATGTCTGCATGGGTTTTTGCTGGATGCTCCGGTTTCCTCCTACAGTCTGAAAGACATGCTGGTTAGATGCATTGACCTGAATGGGTGCTGGAGTGTGATGACCAGGGGAGTTTCACAGTAACTTCATTGCAGTGTTAATGTAAGCCTTACTTGTGATGAATAATTAAACTTTATTTTTTATCCAGTATCTCTTTCTCAGTTTGTAACTTTCTCAGTTTTGTATATCTGAAGGAAAAATGTTTATTTAACCTCTATGCTACAGTTACTGTGTTACAAATAATATCACAGCAAGGAGAAGAGATGAAAGAATTGGACATACCTTTAGTGCATTCACAAATGGGTAAATAGATGCTGATAACATACACAGACTCCAACACTAATTTCTGGGTTAAAATATTGAAAGTGCCTGTTTGTATCAGCACAATTTTCTGGTTCACAAAATCTCCAACTAATATCCACATAGTGTGGTGCAAAGCTGGCTGACCGCAGTTATACCAACAAGAACTTCCACATTATTCTCTGCCCAGTAGTTGTAGGCATTAATGCTATCCTGACTGTGATGTGTTGCCAGATATGCGTCTTTGTGCTTTAATGCTATAATTCCTCCCTCCCTCCTTCAGTCAGTAATGCATCATTCCCATTTAATTCCTTCCTTCCTCCTTTCTTCAGTCAGTATTGTCCCATTTCCCTTTCACGGCCACCTCCCTCGGTCAGCCCAGCCACCTTTCCTCCTTCTGTCTTCCTCTCTCCTTCGGTCAGTATTGCCCCATTTCCCTTTCATAGCCATCTCCTTCCCTTCCTTCTTTCCTCCCTCCCCTCTTCCTCGGTTAGCCATACCCCATTCCCTTCTCACAGCCACTACTCTCTGTACTAGAGAAGCAGCTCGTACTCAATTCAAATCAAGAAGACTACTTCGCCTGTTGCCCGCCACCTTTAACCAGTCATGTTTCTTGTTTGCTGCTGACTTAATTGCAAAGGTACGATTTAATCTGGTGCCCATGTATATTAATGAGTATGCATGACATGCTAATGTATTAAAAAGAGGTTCCAGCTGCTTGCCATCGGGAAGCACGATCCACCTTCTCCCGCCGCCAATTTATTCCCAATTTCCCACTGTCGGAAAGCTGACATTTTGCCTCCCGCTCAATTAAGATCCTCCTCCCATCTCATTCCTGTTTCCGGAAGCTTCAAATAATTGTGCTCCTTGCCTTTTACAGAGTCTCCTGATATTTACAATTTCCTTAAATTATAATACAGTGACATCAATCCATATGTTAGCATCATTATGATGTGGTAAGATGTATAATATTGATCGAAACTTTGGCAGATTAGTTATTTTTGAGCTTTATTCACTACTATATATTTAAAGTATTCTAATAAATCCTTTGTTCCTGCACTTAACCCATATCTCCCATAGCTGAGTTCCCTTTCCCCAGCAAATTGTAATTATGCAAAAACACAGAGCGTGGCACTAATGTCTGATTTTTACAAAGTTATCTTTGAATGTTGCTTTTGTTTGTTAATTACTGATAATTATTTTATAATTTTGCTGAAAATCCTTTTGAATTGCACCTGTTTCATGAGCATGTAATTCACAGAGTGTCACGCAGGTGTGAATTTTTACTGATTGAACACAAAATGATGAGGACAGTTGAATAACGAGATTGCAGGTTAATGCTTCCCACAAATTGCATGATGTTTAAAACTAGCCGCAGATTTAAGCCGCTAAAGAGTTAAACAATTACCCTGGGAATAAACCATATTTTGTTCCCATGAGGTAAAAGCAGCCCGCAGGATGCAGGTGAATAATGTTGTGAGAACACAATTTATCAGGAATGGCAATAATTACATCTTGTAATCAGCTCATGGTCATTTGCAGTAGAACAGGACCTGGACATTCCTGCATTGTAGTTATTGGAAGTAGCTCCATGAATCACCACTGCATTGACAACGTGCTCTGTGGCATTTGGAGATCATATTAAGAGAGACAAGATGTCATTCAGGTATCGGGATTAACAAAGGAATTTCTTTACAGGGAATTTGAGGATTCACTTGCAGAGAATACCAAGTGAGTCAAATGATCTGTGGATTGTAACATCTTAATATTTCCAGTCTTTTAAGGAAGGGCTGGGAGATTAGGAGGAATGGCAGGACAGATCGGGATAGTAGGAAAGGCCAGAATGGCTGTCATTTCCCATTATGCCATTTTACTCATGGTGGTTTGAAAACGGTGGATTATGGCTCTCTGACCTGGAGATGAAATGAGCTACTTATGCTCAATTGAGGTGATCTTTCCACCACCACTAGGATTTTATCAGCAGTAGTAGGACCCTCAACTCATCAGAAGTCTCCCAGTGAACTCTGGCTCGGGAGGCATTCCTGTTCAGGTCTACAATGGGGGCCCAGAGGCCTGTCCCCTTGACAACAATGCTGCCTGCTCAAACCTTCTCACTTCCAGGGCCTGGTTGATTTACTGTGGCTGGGAGAGCAGCATTCTTCCAGTGGCACACTCTTCTTCCAGATGAAGTCCCTGAAGTAGTCACTGTTTCCAGTGGCGCTGCTGAGACTGCTGAACTACCAGCTGTCCGACTGGCTGGAGTGGAAAGGCAGAATAACAGCAACTAATTAGTTGCCTGACTTCATGTAAAATGTGGCTCGAAATCATGCAAATGGTTAAAGCTGGGCTTTCAGGCCCAGTATTGACACCTTACTGCAGGAACATAATGTGGCTCCTGTGATTCTGTACAAGAAGTAGCAGCTGTCCCTGTGTGGTTTCAGTTCCAACACTATTATTTTCGATACTAGTCAGAGATGGATAAGAATGTGTCATAAATCACTAACGGCACTGAGCTGGAGTGTGGGTTTCAGATAACAATGTCATAAATCATGGGAACAAACCATGCATGAATTCTACATTGGACATCTATGCGTGTTTTCCACATGCATTTTTATCCCCCTGTATTTTGTTACTTTTCCTGTTTTGTATGACATTCTTTCACTGTGAGATTAACAGGTTGTCTTCCCATTGACCTCAATCATTGCTACTTCAGCAAATCTGAATGTCATAAGGCAACTGTTTCACTCCTGACATTTTGTGATCCCTTACTGTCCATTGACAATACCAGGTTAAAGTCCAACAGGTTTATTTGGCAGTAAATGCCGCTAGCTTTCGGGGTTTACCCCTTGATCAGGTGAGTAGGAGTTCTGATCACAAACAGACCATATACATCACCTGACGAAGGGGCAAACCGCAAAAGCTAGCAGCATTTACTATCAAATAAACCTGTTGGACTTTAACACAGTGTTGTGAGACTTCTTACTGTGTTTACCCCAGTCCAACATCGACATCTCCACATCCTGTCCACTAGCAGCATGGCTGAAACCAGAAAGTTGCATAGAAATATAGGAGTAGGAATGGACCACTCAGTCCTTCAGGCCTATTCTGTGAAACCATTGGATCTTGTCTGACCTGCATATTAACTTTGTCTGTCCATCTTGTTTCTGTAACTCTGTAGCTATCAAAAATCTAACAGTTTTGATGCTTTCAATTGACTCCGGACCCTTCAAAGCATTTGCGGGGCATATGAACAAGTATGAACAAGTACGTTAGGACATCGCTCCTGGATGGCTTTATTGTAATTTTAAGATGATGTCTTCTTAGTCGGAAATCCCCCAGCAAGGGAAATAATATCCCTCTATATACCTTGACATTGATCATTTTCAATTGCTTGGGGGCAGGTCAGGGAAGATGTAGTCACTTGCTCCACAAGTAGAACATTTCCTCCCCTGCAGCCCCCCGCGCCTACCTCCCGCTACGGAGCGCCGAAATAAACACTCTACAAAATAAAGTACAAGACAGAAATTGCAAGTCAGGATTCTCTCCAGCCACTCTCCAAATAACTCTGCTCCGGAGAACAGTTGTTTAAAAAAGGTCAGAGGGATCACCCAGGGAACTATAGGCCGGTGAGCTTGACTTCAGTTATAGGTAAGCTAATGGAGAGGATCCTTAGGGACAGGATGTATGAGCATCTGGAGCGCTGCGATATGATCAGGGATACGCAGCATGGCTTCGTCAAGGGGAAGTCTTGTCTTACGAATCTGGTGGAATTTTTTGAAGAAGTGACAAAAACAGTTGATGAAGGGCAGGCTGTTGATGTCGTCTACATGGATTTCAGTAAGGCATTTGACAAGGTTCCTCATGGTAGACTGATAGAGAAGGTGAAGGCGCATGGGATACAGGGTCGGGTATGTAGATGGGTCGAAAACTGGCTCGGAAGGAGGAGACAGAGGGTAGTAGTGGAAGGCTCTTTTGCCAGCTGGAAGCCTGTCACTAGTGGAGTGCCACAAGGCTCAGTACTAGGTCCTCTTCTATTTGTGGTCTACATAAACGACTTGGAAGTAGGGGTAGGTGGGGAGATCAGCAAATTTGCTGATGACACCAAGATGCTTGGATTGGCGGGTACAGAAGAGCAGTGTCAGGCAATACAACAGGACATAGACAGGTTGGTAGATTGGGCAGATAGATGGCAAATGGAATTTAATCCGGAAAATTGCGAGGTGATGCATTTTGGCCGGAAAAATGTAGAAGAGAATTATAGGATAAAAGGTAAAACTATAAAGAGCATAGAGACGCAGAGAGACTTGTGGGTGCAGGTTCACAAGTCTCTGAAGGTGTCCTCACAGGTGGAGAAGGTGACAAAGAAGGCGTATAGTATGTTAGCTTTCATAGAAAAGGGTATAGAATATAAGAGTAGGAGTTTGATGTTGCAGTTGTATACAACTTTGGTTAGGCCTCACTTGGAATACTGAGCCCAGTTCTGGTCTCCGTACTATCGGAAGGATGTGGAGTCCTTGGAGAGAGTGCAGAGGAGGTTTACCAGGATGCTGCCTGGTATGGAAGGACTGTCTTATGAGGAGCGATTAAATAGACTGGGGTTGTTTTCCCTTGAAAGACTCGGCTTAGAGGGGATCTCATAGAGGTGTATAAGATTATAAGGGGTATAGATAGAGTAAATGGAGGTAAACTTTTTCCACCTTTAGAAATGGATAGGACGAGAGGTCATGGCCATAGGGTGAAGGGGGCTATGTATAGGACGAATATTAGAGGGCAGTTTTTCACACAAAGGGTAGTGGGGGTGTGGAATGCACTGCTGAGTAAGGTGGTGGGAGCAGGCACGCTGGGGCTGTTTAAGGGTCTCTTGGACAGCCACATGAGCGGTATGCAGATAGAGGGATATATTAGGACTGTTAAACTACGGCTTTTTTCCACAGGTAATTCGGTCCATAATTTGAGCATGCATTCGGCAGGTGGTGCGGGTACAGCTCTTGGATGTTGATTCATGGGTTGCCTGGTACCTCATGTCGTACATGAGTGCTTTATGTGGACCACCTGAAGGGCACCATGACAGCTCAGAGACTATCGATGTGGCTGTGCAGACACTTGGAATTGGGACGGTGTCTGCGGGAGTTTGCGCGTTCTCCCCGTGGTTGCGTGGGTTTTCTCCGGGCACTCCGGTTTCCTCCCACAACCCAAAAATTCGCTCTTAGGCTGATTGGGTAACAAATTGGCCCTATGGTGAAAATTTTCCAAATTAGGATTAATATATATATTATTATATAGGAATATTAAAATAGGATAATGTATTTGGTATTACGGTGGCGCAGGCTCGTTGGGCCGAAGGGCCTGTTTCCCGTGCTGTGTTGCTTAATAATAAAAAAACATGAGGTATAATTCAAATTGTAAGTGTGGCCGTGCAAGTCACACCATCGAGCACCAACTGAACTTCTGCCCTAAGAGAACCATGCCTCACAGCCACTGACACTGTGAATTCAACTGAAGCTATTGAATGAATTATTAACCTCAACATCGAGTTGGCTATATGAAAGAAAAACCTAAACACCTTGGACGGGATTTACCCCGCAACCCACACATTTTTTGTGTAACACGATTGGATTTTCTGGTCCTGCTGCTGTCAACAGGGTTCCCAGTTGAATGCACCTTTTGTCATTGTGAAACTTGTAGTGGGATGCACCATCAATGGGACTGGGAGATTTCACTACATGAACAGCCAAAATTTTCAGGCCTCCATTCAATTAGCCTTTTATTTTCTATATTTCAGGAGATAGAAATCAGCAGGTTATGCAATTTCCTTATAATTTAACCCCATTGGCTCCATAATATTCAGGTAAATTTGCAATATGACCACTCCAAGGCCAATATATCCTTGTATTATCTGGTTCCCAGAACTGCAGTGATTCAGACTAGATCTCATCATAACTCTGTACAGTGGTAACATAACTTTCACCCACTTCCTTTGAGATAAGCAACGACATTTCATTTAGTCTTTTGAAGTTTTGTTGTGCCAAGGGTTTCTTGGAATCCTAAGTCATCATCTGCATTTCCTTGCTTCCGACGCTTCAAAAACATTCTGATTTATCATATCCAGAGTTGATAAGCTCATATTTTCCCAGCAATGCATACCCAGGAAATTATTGTACTGACATCCTGTACCATTAGATTGACCTATCCCTTTAATATTTCAAAATATGCTCTGAAAACAAATGTACTCCACCAGGGATTAATATTGACTGGCAAGTCACATGGATAGCTTGCCTTCTGTGATCTGCTGATGAAATTGGAGTTTGGAAATTGCCAATAGTAACACAATAGCAAGACCACTGGGATAGATTAAAAGCAAAATAATGCAGATACTGGAAATCTGAAAACAGAAAATGCTGAAAAAAACCAGCAGGCCTGACAGCATCGGTGGAGAGAGAAACAGAGGGGAGGGACTCTCCAAAAATGCTGAATTTGTGGGAAAACTGTTCTGGATCATCATTGTTTCCTCAGTTCAACTTCAGATCTGAATCTCCCCACTTTGTGCATTGCAAAGGTCCCAATAGTGAATCTCATTAAAAACTCAGAGGGGCAAGGCCTGCTTGCTCTGGAGTCTGACATTTCTGGAACTCTGTGCATGCGCAGTGGCACTGAGCTTCGTTCTCCTCATCTGCTGGCCAGCTTCATCGCTGGCCAGCCTGGAACCTCTGCAATGCTACCCTCCAGCACCACCCCCCCCCCTCAACCTCCCTCCCCTCCCATAGCATGATCACGGCCCTCACAGTAATTCCCGGGCCAATTCTGATCCCTCTCCTGTCCCGGAGTGTCCCAATGTCCAGTCCAAACCCCCCAACAGTGGCGATTCTCCTACCCCTATCATCCGGGCAGACACCACCACCATTGACTTCCTTGGGATCAGACCAATTCCACCCCCCTTCCCCCGGGAGGCAGGGTCACCCCATGGCAGACTGCCCTCTCCAGATTGCCTTGATCGCTGCTCTCCCCTCCATTCCAGAATATTCTGAGTGGTAGGAGGACGCCGCACCTCCATCAATCACTCCTAGGTCTGCCAACAGTAGACCCCAGCCCTTGATATTACCCGATGTCCAGTGGGCACAGAATCATAAAAACCCTACAGTGCAGAAAGAGGCCCTCTGGCCCATCAAGTCTGCACCGACCACAATCGCCCTCAGGCCCTACCCCCATATCCCTATACATTTACCTGCTAATCTCTGTAACCTACGCATCTCAGGACACTAAGGGCCTTGGAGTGGTCATATTGCAAATTTACCCAACCCGCACATCTTTGGACTGTGGGAGGAAACCGGAGCACCCGGAGGAAACCCACACAGACACGAGGAGAATGTGCAAACTCCACACAGACAATGACCCAAGCCAGGAATCAAACCTAGGTCCCTGGAGCTGTGAAGCAGCAATGCTACCATGCGCCCCCACGGCTTTGGGCAGTGCTAGATGGCACAGGTTGACAGTCATGATGTGGAGATGCCAGCGTTGGACTGGGGTAAACACAGTAAGAAGTCTGACAACACCAGATTTAAACCTGAGTGCCAGAGTTCCCATGCCCAGGGAGCACAGCACGCTGCCACCCAACTCCCTAGAGTGCCCCGATTACCCCTTCCTTCATTCCAGCAGGGTCTCCAGCTAATTCCCCAAATATGCAGATCTGCTCTAAATCCCGCCAGAATGAAATACCCCTGGCAGAGTAGGAGATTCAATCAGCACCGGCAAGTTCCTGATAATGAAATGTGAAGCATATTTAAAATACATTCAAAAAAGTTGCAAATGGTTGACCTGCCTTCCTGCTGGTTTCCAGTGTGGTCTGGCCTGCGACTATTCGCCAGCTCTGGGAGATGCTCATGCATTCTCAGCACATGTGCAAATCCCGGAGTGAGGCTGGCGGCCGCATCTCTCACCCCAACCCACCAGAAAGTTGCAGGTTGCGATGGGAAAATCATCTCCAGAGTTAGTGTTTTGCATTTGTATAACTTTTTCAGTGAGAGGATTTTATACTGTTTATTGAAGGGGTGGAGCAAAATAGAAAGTCAAAAGATAGATGGGAGCTCGAAAAGATTTGACAAAGGCATCATGGGCACAAGACAGAGGAAGTGTTAGAACCATAGAAAGATTATAGCACAGAAGGAGGCCTTTTGGCCCGTCATGTCCATGTCAGACCCAGATGCCCTTTCTAATCCCACTTTCCTGCACAGGGCCCATAGCTTTGTGGGTTACAGCACTAAAGGTTCAGAACCAGTTATTTTTCAAAAGAGTTTAGGTCCTCTGCCTCCACCACCAACTCGGGCAGTGAATTCCTGGCACTAAGCATCCTTTGTGCAAAAATGTTCTTCCTCATGTCCCCTCTATGCTTATCTTAAATCTAAGTTCCTTGGTTCTAGAATTAATAACTGATAATTGCAATGGCAACAAAGGCATTTGAAGAAAACATGGGAACATGAATGTCCTTTCAGAGACCCTTCCTCGACAACCTGGGAGCAGCAGACGTGAAAATGACCACTGGACTTACTTCTCTGAGTGCCCTTGGCTCCCGAGGTGCCTGGGTGTCAGTGGGAGGCTGTCAGGGACAGTGCACTGTTGGAACTGCCACGGTGCTAGCTTAAAGGGAGGCTGATTGGGAGATCTGAGAAGGAAAGGTCTGTGAGGGAAGGCAGCCTGCGTGGAGGGTTGGGTGAGATAAACCTCATGCCGTGCGCTCGTAGGAAAAAAAGGTGCCTCAAATTGCTGAGGTCTTGGTGGTGCTTCCTCGATTCTTGGAGTCCAATATAAAATATCCTTGTTTGTGAGGACCTGTGCAAAAGCCCACATGGTACAATCCCAGTATGGAAGTGGATGAATAGTGAGGGCCATTTGATTCGGGCTGTGAACTCACTAATATTTAAATTGGTGGTTTGGAACATGCATTGGGTTCCTGTCTGCTATATGTGGGAGCCCAAGCAGGACTGACAGTGAGATCTGGGAGGGTCATAGTAGGTCTGGCAACCAACGCAAGACCCACATTCTCAACGAATCCTGATTCTCCGGAACCTCTTCGAATAGCACCACTTTGGTCAATTTTCTGAAGTTAGTGCCATTTTTATGTAGGTGAATTCAAGGAAGTGCCATTGAAAGGCTCCAAAGCACTAATATGATACAGGGATAGAAATACAAGTCAAGATTCCTGATAACGTATTTCACTGATACCACTGTCCAGTTCACATGACCCACAGTGGTAGTTAATACATCTCTTTATAATATAATTGCAACCACTTTGTGTGCACATTCCTAGTGTGGGACATCCATCCACAAAATTTGTAAGTCCAATACTGGAGCCGCACTTGAAATATTCACAGGACTTGAAGGAATTTCGACTCCTGAATCAAGTATCAGAAATTAAACACTCAATCATCATTCCAAACACAATAGCTTCAATTCTCACTTCTTGTGTAATCCCTTGTTTAAACTCAGTCTGGAAATTTCCTCTCCCAAAGAAAACTCAGGAACATCTATTTGATTTTCCTGAATCATTGTCCGCAGGAATCATTTAAGTGGAAGCTGAAACACGGATGTTGTATTCATCTCAAAACCATACTTTTTAACAAATAGCAGGAACTGGAAAGCTTTGGTATTCTAAATGAGCTGTCCAACGCCCAACAATTGTTTGATATTATTAACAATCATTAAGCAACATGGGCCCAGGGCAAGGATTACGCTTGAACAGATCGTTTTGTTAGAAAACCAAATAAAATCAGATCCCTTAACTGCACTGTGTAATTACTGTTACCTAATGGATGGATTTCTCACTTTCTCAGTTAGTTTTGGGAGGTAATTCTGACTTTCACTGATCATGTAGTGGGAAAATAGTGGATCAACCATCTGTGGTGTGTCTCTGCTAATTTGAAAATCAGGAAAGATATACAATCAGAGATGCTGATCCGGTATAGCCCTTTTACATCATTTCCCAAAGTCAAAATTACCCCCCTGTTAAGCTATTCAGTTACGCTATCTGGAATCTACTGGAAACAGAGAAGGATCTTCAGCTAAACTAACCTTATCCATATACTGTTTGCCATCTTGAATAACTCAAAGTTTTAGTCAAGAAATTAAGATGAACTGAGAGTATATCACAGTTCATATAAAGGTAATCACTATTAATACAAATAAAAGGATCACAAGGCTCTCATTTCCATTTGCTGTTTACAGACATTACAGACACCTTAGCAGTTAGATTTAAATGGACTTTAAAATATATGATTTTCTTGAATAGCAAACTTTGCAAAAGGAGTCCCTAATTAAACATTGAATTATTGATTTTCTTGTTTGCTTTAAGACATTTTATTTTTAATCAACTCTTCTGTCGCATCCTGAAGCATAAGCTTGAGAGGCAATGTATGATCAAATATTTGCTATTGTTGTTTAGATATCCATAATTTTCACATATTTGTGAAGTTTTATTGGCTCATCCCTCTCATTTTTGATCTTATGCATGCTTAAATACAATCAATATGTGATCTTGATCAGAGTTTAGAATTGAGTGTTCCAATCAATAGCCTTGATTTGTTAACAGTGATTCGATGGGCCAATCCTTTGTTAGATTTAATAAAGTGATATTTTAGCTAGTGGAATCTAATGTAAAAAAAAGTGTTTTCAAAAGGTTAAGAGGAAATCATACTTAAGTGCTTCACAGATCACTTAGTGGATTCTTGTGACCTCAACAGGGAGTTGTTGTCAGTGTATTTTGCTGCATGACGCAAATGCAACACCGATTTGACTTGGAGATATCAAACTAAGTCACAACATATGAAACTGGCACAATTTCAAAACAGACTCAGATTTTGAACAAATGACAGAAAAGTAACTGAAGATTAGATGATCCAATCTACTGTAAAAATCCCAGTCCTCATTAGATATATAACTTAGATAATGATGAGTCTGTACTTCACAGACACACAAAAGTAAACAAACTCAGGGTTTATTCAAAAATAATTTTACATTCCTTTCTGTATTCTAATTTCCTCCCCTGTTCTGCTGCAGGTTTCACATTTTTCCATCATCTTTTTGCGCATTTCATTAGGAAAGTTAGATAAACACAGGAGGAAAAAAGACATTTCTGATAGGTTTAGATGAAGGTGAGTGGGAGGAGACTGAAATGAAGCAGAAACCATGGAATATGGGTCTGTTGAGCACCGTGGTCTATTTCTGTGCTGTACGTTCTATCTAATTCTCTGTCAGAGGCGAGGCCATTCAACTGTGGAAGGAGCCAACATTACAGCCAATCCGGCTTTTACTCAACTTCCACACGTGGGCAAAGAGCAGAATCCTGGCTGACCTTTCCTTTCATCTTCTATAGGCCCTGAAATCTACACTGAAACCCACACTAATTACCTAGGTTGGCTCAAAACACACAGAACCGGGATCTTTTTCATATGATGTCACTAAATTGTACGCTGACCAATTTGACAATGCACTTAGCAAATGAGCTGATGGACGAGTACCTTCATTTATTCCGTAAATTATTCAATGAGTCTATCTTATAAACATAGTTATCTATCTTATAAACATAGAGTCTGTCTTATAAACATTTGAAAGAGCAGACGGCTTAGAACTTCCTGTAAGTATCTATTTGGGATTAGAAATGTATAACTGTGGTTATCGTATAATGGATTTGTTTAATATGTTAATGCAATATGATGTCAGAGTATGCCTACTACACAATGATGTGATGAGGTAAAAGACATCAACTTGAACTAACCATCCTTCGTGTCAGCCACCATTACTTAGTGCCAGTTGATATAAATAAAAAATGCACAAGGATGTCATCAGTGAATGCAACAGTGACTACAGCCAACAACCAACTGATCCCTGGTGATCTGTATACTTGCATAGTGGTGATTTCAGGCAGATTGTGCAGAATTCCCACCATCGTTTAGCTTTGCTCCTACAAGACGTCTCGGAACAGCCTAGGCTCTGGTAATATTCTCTCAGAATTGGCATCCAACAGGGAGACGATAGTTCCAGAAAGGAAAGAGAAAACTAGGGTTTTCATTAATTACAACAGACAATGGCCTGGATTTTACAGCTCCCTCCATGTGAATCCAGGGCAGCTGGAACTCCTGTACTTTGTTTCTCTTGTTCCTAACAAAGCCTTAAATCTTTTGATGATGCTATTACTGCCATAACATTACTGTGAACAAAAAATACAAACTAAGAGCGGTATCATCCATTCTGGGGTATAACTTGGGTGACAGGTGCGTAAAAGAAAATGATTTCTGCTTGAGGTTGGGACAAGTGGCTACATGCAATCCTACGCAATTCAGCTTATTATATATGCTTATGTGAGGATCTTGTTTAAGCTCGCAGCATGAATGGACAAGAAGTTGTTACCTGTGCTATTACCTTGTGGGGTCAAAAGTTCTATCACCATATATAAAGGAGTATTCGAGTTACCTACTGCAAACCAATCTGTCTATCATTCTAGAGGAAATCTATTACAGATACCAGAATGTTGCAGAGCAGATAATATGTGGTCCCACAGTCAGTTCAGCCTCCCTGCATGTTGTCCTCCAGCCAGACCAGGAAAAATGAGATGACTGGATGGAGATCGCAGTAGAGATTAGCTTCTATGGGCACACAAAAGAACATCCCAGCAATATCAAAAAAGCATGACTGATCTGCTATCCTCTGCCATTGTAAATCTTTAATTGGTGTTCCACAGGCTGTGGGCCTCACTAGCTGGGCCTGCATTTATTGTCTTTTGCTAATTCCCCTTGAGAAAGTGATGGTGGGCTGCCCTTTTGAACTACTGCTACAGTCCATGTGGTGGAAGTAAACCCACACAATGCTATCTGGAAGGAAGTTCCAGGATTTTGATCCAGTGACAGTTAAGGAAGGCAATACATTTCCAAATAGGTGTAGTTTGCAGGAGAACATGCAGGTGGTGGTGCTCCCATTCACCTGCTGCCCTTTCCTTCTTGTTGGTAGAGGATTTGCAGGATGTTATCAAAGAAACCTTGTTCAGTTATTGCAATTCATTTTGTATATGGTATACAATGCTGCGGCTGTACATTGGAGATAGTACATCAACTTCACGTTCTAACACCTTATTATCTCTGCAAAATGTCATGTTTTTGAAATATATCAACAGAATGCTTCTCAAGCTCTCTCGTAGGTTCCTAGTCCTCTGTAGCATCCCATGGACAGAGTCATATTGTCAAATTTCCAAATTTAACAGGGATTCAATCAGCATTTTACTGTCTGTTATAATTCAGGTCAGAAACTCTGAAGTATTTTATCATAATACTGTATCATAAGCTTTGCAATTTTAATTTAGCTAGGATAAGTATGATATGTTTCATTTCAGGTAAAATTCCAATGACTTACTAGGGAGCATTTATCACATAAAGTTTAATTAAGAATATAGTTAATATGTTTGGAAAGAAAATTAGCAATAACTTACATCAATTACAAGCATAAACAATAGAACAATGATAATCTATATTCCTTAACAGAGATATCCAAGATGTTCCAATCAAACATAGGCAAAACCCTTTAAACAAGTTCGACACAGCAAAGGCTAATGCTCATGTGATACTTGAATTGAACCCTTTGGATGAATTTTGCAGTTCTCTTGATAGATTCAGAACAGTTTGAAGTCAGAACAGCTTCCCAAAATACCAGGAAGATACTCTAGGCAAGCCACCAACAGTAGGATCTTTCCTTCAGGAAAGAAAGACTCACTGCTTTCAGCTAGCCAGCAGAATTTCCAAATCCAGGACAAGAGAGAGAGATTTCTTTCAGCTTGATGCTCTTTCTAAAAACTAAACTGCCACCAAACAGAACATGAAACCTTAAATTCACAAGAAAAAAACTACCAGAAATATATGACCATTCTCCTAACAATGCAGGATTATAAAACAATCTAGAGTTAAAATAAACAGACTACATTTAAGTTATTGATAGACTTCTCAGAATAATTGAGCAGCAATGAAACCAAATTAAAAAGCTCTGCTTACAACTGCAGAGAACAGGATTTTTAAAAAAAATCTTTTATTAATTTCTTTTAAAAATGTTTTAAAAGTTTATTTATTTATCAGTTACAAGTAGACTTACATAACACAGTAATGAACTTACTGTGAAAATCCTCTAGTCGCCACATTCAATTACACAGAGGGAGGATTTAGCATGGCAAATTCATCCAATCTTTGGAGTGTAGAGAAAACCGGACACCCAGAGGAAAGCCACGCACACGCAGGCAGAACACAAACTCCACACAGTGACCCAAGCTGAGAGTCAAACCCAGGCCCCTAGCGATATAAGCTACAGTGCTAACCATTGTGCCACTATGCTTCCCCTACTAACACTACACTGATGTCACAGCCTGTAATGTGAAAGGTGGTGAATGGGGGTTGGGGGAGGGGGTGGAATCCAGCAGATTTTTTTTGTCCTGGATGAGTTTCTTGAGTCTTGTGGGAACTGCACATATCCAGACAAGTTGGGGAGTATTCCATCACACTCCTGGCATGTGCCTTGTAGATAATGGATAGGCTTTGGGGAGTAAAGACGTGAGTTGGTCTCTGCAGAATTCCAAGCCTCTGATCCACTGTTGTAGCCATCGTATTTATATGGCTAGTCCAATTCAGTTTCAAGTCAATAGTAACCCCCAGAATGGTGACAGTGGAAGAATTCAGCAGTTTTAATGCCATTGAATGTCAAGAGGTGATGGGTAGTTTATTCCTTGTTGGAGATGGTCATTGCTTGACACATTCATGGCATGAATGTTACTTACCATTAACAGACCAGGACTGAATATTAGTTTTGCTGCATATGAACATGGATACCTCAGTATCTGAGGATTCTCCAATCATGCTATACATTGTGCAACAAACATTGCCACTTCTGACCTTATGTTGGAAGGAAGGAAGGAAAGATGAAGCAGCTGAAGAAGGTTTGGCCTAGGACACTACCCTGAGGAACTCCTGCAGTGACTTCCTGACTTTTAACAACCACAACCATCTTCACATGTGCTCGGTATGACTCCAAACAGTGGATCCCCCGATTCCTATTGACACTAGTCTTGGCTCCTTGATGGCATACTAAGGTAAATTTTACCTTGATACGAAGAGCAGTTGTTCTCACCTCACCTCTTCAATCCAGCTCTTCCGTCCATTTTTAGACCAAGGCTGTAACGAGGTCAGGAATAGAGTGCCTTGATGGAACCTAAACTAAACATTAATGAGCAGATTATTCCTGATAAAACCATTTCACAGGATTGTTGAATACTCGTTTCAGAACTTTATTGATCCTTGAGAGCAAACTGATGGGGTGGTAATTGATTAGGTTGAATTTGTCCTGCTTTTTGTGTATAGGATATACCTCGCCAATTTTGTACATTGCTGGGTAGATATCAGTGTTGCCAGTTATACTTGCAGTTAGCTTGCTTAGGGCACAAGTCTTCAGTATTGCCGGTGTGTCATCAGGACCCATAGCCTTTGAAGTATCCAGTGTCTTCAGACATTTCTTGATATTAGGTTGAATTATAAATGCCTGTCCTCAAGTTGACTGAAGACTGGCATTTATAATGCTAAGGACCACAGAAGGAGGCTGAGATGTGTTATCCACTCTGGCTGAAGAACTGGCATTGTTTATTCTTTGCAAAGTGACACTGGCAACAGCATTAAGCTGTGTAGGTATGTAAATGCACAAGATTATCAGAAAAGAGTTTGAATTGCAGGATTCAGTAGCAGAAGGGACATGTGCACTGAATGTATGCTAGTCACTTCATGCTGTCCATATTCTATCAGTTGCTGTACAACCTGTTTGTTTATAATGTACTGCAGGGAAAAGGAACTCAGGAGCTGGCATAGGCAAACATGTTCTGAAATTGCTTATCGACTATATTGGGATGGCACTCAATCCGTCTGTCTGTTTGCAGGACAAGAATGTACACAATAGAAGGAAGTGGGCTAAGAAAACCTTTCAGATATTAGAACATTAAGCCCCTTCAAAGAGGAGGCCAATACCCAAGGACGATTAGCACTCTGCTTGCACCACATGTGAGACATAGCTCCTGTAGCTGGCCAGTGAGGATGCCTCCAGTGTGCAGCTATCTGATGTACTGACCAGGGAGCCAGGTTAGCCATCCACTGAAACTTTTTCTTCTCCATGGCTGATTCCAGCAAGAAAATGGGGAGGCAAAGAAGGAAGACCATCCACAGACCAAACTCCAATCTCACCCCTTAGGATGATTCTCAGAAGCCTCAAAGACTGTGCCATCATGTTGTTCACCTGTACGTTTACCAGCACAGAAAGATTCACTTTGGTGGGTACATGTTTCAGAGTTGGCTTGAGGGTCAGAGACATAAATTCACAGCTGGCAGAGGCAGTGATCATTGAGATCTCTGACACTCGGAGGATGGCCAGAGACTAGGCCCCTGATCAGCTCCATGTTGATGAGCCTTTCAACTCTGTCTCAGATAAGCAGCCAGCATGATCAAGGCCCCCACACAACCCGGACATACTTTCTTCCACTTTCTTCCATCAGGAAACGATATAAAAGTTTGTGGACATGTACCAACTGACTCAAGAATAGCCTCTTCCCTTCTGCTATCAGACTTTTGAATGGACCTACCTTGTATTAAGTTGATGTTTCTCTATACTCTATCTATGACTATAACACTACACTCTGCATTCTCTCCTTTCCTTCTCTATATATGTTATGCTTTATCTGTATAGCATGCAAGAAAGAATATTTTTCACTATATTCAAATACATGTTACAATAATAAATCAAATCAAATGGCAAGGAACACTACAGATATAGTTTTAGAGTTGAAAGAATGCAGCTCTCTAATGTGGTCTTAACAATTGAAAACCAGAGGCCTCCCTAGACATTAGCAGAATGATAGGATGTGAACACCCTAGGTCTGTTAACAATAGTTCCATTGGCCTGAGAGACTACAAGAGTAGTATGTGGTGTAAAGGGTATAAGTGTGCCCAGTGAGATTCTTGGCTTTGGTTAGTGTGTAGATGGAGGATTTGTTGTCTTGTTATAGTTCACGTGTCAGTAGATGAGTCTGCACGGTCAGGCGTTCCTCGTCAGTGTCAGGCTGTGGTTGGCTAGCGAAGATATTTCATAAGTTCCCCATGGCCTCTGCATGCCTCCCAGTGCCAGATTTCTTATACCATCAGCTCCACACCAGAAATTGGCGTGAAGCTGCTTAATATATATAAACCCTAATTTCCATACAATTTAAATGCCACAAGTGGACCTGGACTGAAGTCTCTGGGCCTGCTGGCCTGTCCCTCCGCCAAGGGTGTTTCACTCCAATGGGGTTTAGTACTTGTGGGGAAAATAGTGGATGAACTCAGCAGGACTGGAAGCATCAGTGGAGAGAGAATTGGAGTTAATGTTTCAAGTCCAAATGACTTTTCTTTAGAGCTGAAGAAAGGTATAAAAGTGATGGATTATATAGTGAGAGAGAGACTAGGCCAAGCGAGAAGGTCAACAATAGGTCAGAGCAATGAAGAGATTAACAAAGATGTCATGAACACAAGACAAATGGGAGTGTTAATGGTAGTAAAATGTTAAGGAATAAAGAAGATGATGATAATAGATAAAGGTAAGATGGCAGAAAATGTAAATAGGAGATCAAGGGTTAATGCACAGAGAAAGCAAAACTAAAGGACAAGTGGCCAATGGCCCAATGGGGGAGAGAGGGTTGTGTTGGGATAAACAAAGAAAACAAAAAAGCCAAAAAGAGTCAAGATGGAGGAGAAAGTTCACAGTTCAGAGGAGGTGAGTTCAGGAGGCTGTAACATGTTTTATCGGAAGACGAAGTGCTGTTAATGGGCAAAGATTGGAGGCATGTTTACCACATTGAGCTCACTAACTACCTTGATCAGGTTTTGAATTGCTGCAACAGCATTTTCTAAAACAGTTAGGAAAGCATAATCAGCATGAATGTGCACATCCGATTCAAGCCAAATATGTGGTCAGTATATTGCCAGACCAGGCCTGTTTCTTATGTTCTCAGAACCGCTGTTAAAGTTAAACTAAAGAAAGTAGAGAATAGCTTCTAGGGGTTTATTACATGTCATTAGCATGAAGTTTTTACCCAACAAAAACAAGTGAAATGTTTTCAACCACTTGGAATCATCTTCATAATCAAAACATTTCACTCATTTTTGTTGAGTAGAAACTTCACACTAATGACAGATAATAAACCCCTAGTAAGCTATTCTAGGACCAAAGTCTGCAGCAACAACAATGGCAGCGTCAAGGATGCAGCAGCGGGAAATAAATCTCTCACAGTGCGACTACAAACCAAGTATCTCAATTCAGAAGAGAACACTCTCGCTGATACATTGTCCCATTTGCTACATGAGGACTCAGACGCAGGCTGTGAATTTGCAATCTTGGGAGTAGTAGATTATAGCTTTCAAATTAGTGTAATGGATATTTCAGCTGAAATTCAGAGCTAAATTTTCAATCAGGGCAGGGGAACAGGAAATGATACCAGTTCCGGGTTCCAGAGGGCACTGCATGCCCATCGCAATCTTCAATGCTCACTCAATCAAACATCAGGGAGTGGGCTCTTTGGAACTGTGGAAAGGATCCTGATAGTGGTAGGCCATTGGGAGGTCTGTTAACAATAGTTCCATTTGCTGAGGTGGGGAGTCAATCATTACAGCCAGGAGACTGTGAGAAATGAGTGAAGATATGTTATACGTTCATTTCTTCAATAGAACACTGCTGCCTGGCCAAGATCCTTGGGCGATAGCCCCTTCAAGGAATGAGCAGCAATTGCAACTGTGACCCACTGGCCATTATTTTTTTCGGGGTGGGGGTCCCTTATTTGATTTTTTTGGTACCTTTCCCCCACTACTTACACTGAGCCCACCATACTGGCCCAGGCATGGTCTAGACTGATATGAGCTACCCACATTGCCAATTGGAAATCACAGTCAGTGCCGGAAAGAGGCCTTAATTGGGATGTCCCTGAGCTGCCTTCATTCAAAGTGACCCCTAGTCAGAATTGTGGCAGGGAATCGGCATTGAGTCCGGCAACTCCAAATTGCACATGCATTCACCTCCATGTCCAACTTTGGCTCTTTTAAAAATATAATCCTCAGAAAGACTCAGTATATAGACATTGGACAGAATCTGAGTAGTGTTCAGGCAAAGAGCTGAAATCATTCCACACTTGTCACATGAGCAGGACAGCATCAAGGGAGTGTGGTGGGGGGTGGGCAGGGGGTGGGCGGGGGAGTGGGCGGGGGAAGGCAGTGGGTGGCAGTGGTGGTTACAGAGTGGTGGTACATAGTTTTTTTGGGAGATAGTATTTTTGCAAAACTCCATACTGAACAGTGGTCAGTATAAACTATAGCAAGAGATTTTGTTTATTGGCTAGGTCTGGACCATGATTTAGAATGATGGTTAAGCTGCCATAATTACAGAACAAAGCTTGCAGAAACAAAGTCAACTCAACCATTTCACAGCATTCATGTCGACTTGTGAAAGAAAAATGAAAACTTCTTGGCACTCATTGAAAAACCACCTAAAGTGGATCAGAGTAAAGCATATTGACCAAAACACCGGTACTCAACAAACGGTACTGGAAACAATACTGGAAGGGTTTACTGAGAGGGAGGAAGTGAAGGAATTCCATATTAATAAGGAAATGGTGTTGGGAAAATTGATGGAATTGAAGGCCGATAAATCCCTAGGGCCTGAAAAGCTACATCCCAGAGTACTTGAGGAAGTGGCCTGAGAAATATTAGATGCATTGGTGGTCAATGCAAGATTCTATTGACTCTGGAACAGGTCCGACAGATTAAAGGATAGCTATTGTAACCCTACTATTTAAAAAAAGTAGGGAGATAACAAAATCATAAACCAGTCAGCCTGATGTCAGTCTTATGGAAAATGCTGGAGTCCATTATAAAAAATTTGATAGCAGAGCACTTGGTCAACAGTGGCAAGAACAAACAAAGTAAGAATGGATTTACACAAGGAAATTCATGCTTGACAAATCTACTGAATTCTTCAAGGATGTAACAAGTAGATTTGATGAAGGGAAGTCTGTCAATGTGATTTATTTGGATTTTCAGAAACCTTTCAACCAGGTCCCACACAAGAGATTAGCATGTAAAATTAAAACATATGAGATTATGAGTGGTGGATTGTGATGGATAGAAAACTGGTTGGCAGGCCAGAAACAAAGAGCATGAATAGTGGGATCAGTGCTAGGATCCTAACTCTTCACAATATATATTAATGATTCAGATGAGGGAATTAAATGTAATATCTCCATATTTGCAGATGACACAAAGCTGGGTGGAAAGGTGAGATATGAGGAAGATGCAGAGATACGTAAGTATGCTCCGGACAAGTTGAGTGAGTGAGTAAATGCATGGCAAATGCAGGATGATATGAATAAATGAGGTGATCCACTTTGGTAGCAAAAACAGGAAAGCAGATTATCATCTGAATTCTGAATGATATAGATTGAAAGAGGGGAATGTGCACAAGACCAGGGTGTTCCTTGTACACCAGTTGCTGAAAGTAAGAATGTAAGGGCAGCAGGCGGTAAAGAAGACAAATGGTATATTAGCCTTCATAACGAGAGGAATTGAGTACAGGAGCAAGGATGTCTTGCTATAGTTATACAGGGCCTTAGAGAGGCCACATCTGGAATATTGTATGCAGATTTGGTCTCCTTGTTTAAGGAAGGACGTTCTTGCTGTGGAAAGAGAAAAAGTGCAGCAAAGATTTACCAACTGATTATATTCACTAGAATGTGGAAGAATGAGGGGGATCTTTTAGAAATGTATAAAATTCTATCATGATTAGAAAGGTTAGATGCAGGGGGAAGGTGGTAACATTGTGATTTTGTTACTGGGCTAACGATCCAGAGATGCAGGGCAAGATACGGGGACCTGGGTTCAGATGGATTCAGCAGATGGTGAAATTTGACTTCAATAAAAGTCTGTAATTGAAAGTTTAATGACAACCATGAAACCATTGTCAATTGTTATATATAAAAAAAATCAGTTCACTAATGTCCTTTAGAAGTCCAGAAACAGGGGTCATATCCAAGGATATGGGATAAACCATTTAGGACTGAGATGAGGAGAAATTTCTTAGTGAGCCTATGAAATTTGCTACTACAGAACGCAGTTGAGGTCAAATCATTGTACATTTTCAAGAAGGAGTTAGATATAGTTCTTGGGGCTAAAGGGATCGAAGGATATAGACGGAAAGTGAAAACAGCTACTGAGTTGGATGACCAATCATGTTTGTAATGAATGGCGGGGATGCCCAAACAGCTGAATGTCTTGCTCCTGCTCCTATTTTCTAGATTTCTAAGAGATGAGTTATGATATATTCTTAATTGTCATTGATCACTAGGTGAACTTGTCCTAGATAACAACTCTCAACTTTGTTCAGCTCCATTCCAAAATTTTATCAAATTTGTACGAAGCATAATCTCCTTCATCTTTATCATTTAGCATCAAATGGAGCAGCTAAAAGATCTGTTTGGATAGTGAAAGAAGCACTCAAAAAACAAATGCTGTATGACTCTTCAAACCTCAGTGTGAAACAGCAACTGGCTAATTTCCTGCTGAAACATAGAACAATCCCATATCCACTACAGGGTATACACCTGCTGAGTATTTGATGAAGAGATGGTTAAGGACACCTTTGAGTCTAGTCTATCCAATGTGACTATTTAAGTTGAACGTAAACAGTTCAGGCAAAAACAACACAATACCTCAAGTGAAAGAGAACACAAGTAAGATGAGCATGTTTGTGTGGGATATGGGAAGTGTGGCAAAAATACTTGGAATAGAAAGGTACTTGGTTGAAATTGACGGAAAGGTGAAAAATGTTCACATAGATCACATGATTACAACAAGCAATGAACTTAAGAATGAGCGCGATCCACTTGATCATGATCTCATGCCTGAGCTTGAACCAATTCAGACTTGAGTATCTGAAATGCCAATTTCTGTGAAAGAAACTGGAACACATCTTGGATGGAATGGCTTCTAATTTCCTGCCACTTTCCCCATATTTCTGATACGTTTGCTATATTTTAATGGAGCTAGACATAAGAATTTTCTTACACACTTCAATGGGGCCTATTCCCCACTCAAATTCACCTTTGAAATGAAACAGTCTAATGAATTTCCTCCCTTGATGTGCTGGTTGAACTACTAATGGATCTTCTAACCTACCATCACTGGTCAATATATGTGTTGAGATTCCATGCACCAAAAGATTAACCTTATCAGCAACTTCATAAGCAGGATCTGAGCCATTTGCTCATTTTGATGCCGATATAGCGGACATCAAACATGCAGGATAATAGCTACCCTGATTCCCATCATTGTTCACTGTATATTGCGCAAACCCATGAGTGAATCTAAGGCTGTCGCTTTCCATCCTGAAAAGCATTTTGTCTATCTCAGATTACCCTGGAAGAGTAAGGTATCTCAAAAATTTAAGCAGCAGACATTTCACACTGCTACTATACAGCTGCAGCACAAAGGATATTCTCAACTTAAGGGTGCTACTGTCAAGCAAAAAGGATGTTCTGCACACTGCACAAATGAATAATACGGTGCACGGATTTCAGTGCCGAAATAATGTCAGGTATATAGGTTGTACCTTCCGATAACTGGTGAATTATATCAAACAGCATGCCCTTTCAGCTGTTTACAGCAAACAGAGAATAGACTGTATTCAACCAGTCCATACTTGCAAAACTCAGTATTAGATATGATTCCATAATAGGGCAGCACTTACTTAACAATCCTGAGTATACTAAAAAATTTAACTAACAACCAATTTAAGTTATCAGTTGGGCTCACAAAGGGTTCAACAACATTTGCTAGATGCCATATATATTCACAAGGAGGATTGGCTGCCCTCTGCAAATAAAAAGAACATGTCCAGGCATTGTGTCTTTAGAAACGAAGAAAAAGCTTGGGAGACAACCCTTCCCTGGGGCATATCCCATGGCAATGCCCCAGCCATGATGTACAGAGCCAATCAGAGTGGGCTTGTCTGGTTTGAATTTAAACAAGATTTTGGGAATAACTTCTGTCTGGTGCATTCTCCATGGCAGCATCTTAATCAATCAGAGTCCACTTGCCAACAAATCAGAACCCTTTCCTAATACTATTGTAAATTGCAGTTCACTTTGAAATTTGGTATTCTTGTGATTCTGTCCTGATGAGTGCAAGATGAAATTGTTTGATCACATGTCTCTTTTCTCAGCAATTGTCAAGAAACGAGCACTGAACGAAAAGCAAAAACCTGGCGACATCAAAGACTAAATGGAGATCAGGAAGTTCCTGTAAACCAATTGCTAAATTTGATTTGTAGATGCAGTTTGAAAAGACCTGTGGTAATTATGCCAAGTATGAATATCCATTGCCTCTCACTGTTGGAGTTATATAATTAGTGTAACTTTTCTTTTAAAAAAGGAAACAGTGTAATGTATTTATGTATTATGTTAATACAACACGATGTCAGAACATTAATAGAATGTTTTGATGCAAGAACATAATAACATCAGTGAACCGGCCATGCATTGTGTTAGTCTCCACTACTTAGTGTCAGCCAATGTTTAAGAGCTGTCAATTTACAAATTGCAGTAGAACTTTTCAGATTCAACTATTCCAACATTTTCTTGACAAGTTACCAAGCAAATATCTTCCATAAGCTTTAATTCATCCAAAGCTCTGCTGCCTATACCCTAATCCAAACCATGTCCAGTCTACTCAACTTCCTTGTCTTCATTGATCTTCAATGAATCCCAGTCCCTTGCACTTCACATTGATAGTGCACATTCTCATGTGATAGCCCTTCATGGCCTGGTCCCTCCCTGTCTCTGTAATCTTCTCCAGCCCTACAAACTTCCTAGAAGTCCACATTCCTGAAATTTTGGCTTCTTATATATCCACCACAATAATGAATACTCTGAATTCTCCCTCCTGGGTCAAGAACACAGAGTCAGGACAATTGCTGACTCTATAAAGCCGACCTTGGAGAAAGTTCCCTGGAAGATTAGATTTTTTTTGTCGGAGGTCAAAGGGGTGGTGGTGTGGTTGGCGAGGATGGTAAAACTATGAATCATGGTGTGCAATCCTGGAAAGAACTCAAAGGCTACTGGATACAGAAAAGGCTGGAGGGAATGCCTGCCCTAGTGCACCAATATTGCATCAAAGTTTGAAATATAAAAGTGTTCCAGCCCTTGTCCCTCACACACCTTCATTCTTCACACATCATCCCCCATGCCCCATTCGTACCACCTCTTGCCTCCACCACGTTATCATCACAGCATGAATTATTCCTCATACTCTCCATGTAAACTTGTGCTCCCACTCACCCTCACCCCCATGGGTTTTTATAGCTCCGCTGCCAAACTGTTGTCAACTCATTCTCCTTACCCACTATCCTTGGCCATTACTGCTGCCATGCCAACTCATCTAATATCCACCATGTGCAGACCTCAGGATTCATGCAGAGATTAGACAGACCTCTTAGAGCTAAAAGGATCAAGGGATATGGTGAAAAGGGAGGAATCAGGATATTGAATTTCATGATCAGCCATGATCATAATGAGTGGTGCAAGGGCTGAATTGCCTAATACTGCTTCTAGCTTCTATGTTTCTTTGTAAAATAAAATTATTATGTATATATTAATCAATTCATTGTTTTGAAACAAAACATACTTGTTGATAAGAACTCACTACATTTAGTTTCCTTTATACCCTTACCAGAAATAAGCATTGGAATACATATCCTACTCCAAAGAGTTTACAACTGTTTGTAGCTGTCAATCAGTTTTTGAAATAATAGGCACATCTTAGTGATAATGAACATTTGTGACACTTGGAAATAAGTGGACATATTAGCCAGAGACAACATGGTTTTATGAAGGGGAGATCATGTCTCACTAACTTGATGAAGATTTTTGAGGAAGTCACAAAGATGATTGTTGAAAGTAGGACAGTGGATGTTGTCTTTGTGGACTTCAGTAAGGCTTTTGATAAGGTCCCTCATGGCAGACTGGTGCAGGCAGTGAAGCCTCACTAACTTGACCGAGTTTTTTGAGGAATTCATAAAAATGATTGATGAGAGTAAGACAGTGGATGTTGTCAGTATGGACTTCATTAAGGCTTTTGATAAGGTCCCTCATGTGAGACTGGTGCAGGCAGTGAAGTTGCATGGGATAAGAGGTGAGCTAACAAGGTGGATAGAGAACTGACTCGGTCATAGAAAACAGAGGGTAGCAGTGGAAGAGTGCATTTCTCAATGTGACAAGTAGAGTTCCTCAAGGATCAGTGCTGAGGACTTTGCTATTTGTAATAGATGTATACATAATTTGCAGGAAAATGTAACTGGTTTGTTTAGTAGGTTGTGGATGACACAAAAGTGGGGGATTTGTTTTAATGACGAGGAGCATCAGAGAATAGAGCAGGATATAGATCAGTTAGCGACTTGGGTGGAGAGCTAGAAAATGGAGTTTAATCAGGACAAATGTGAGGTAATACATTTTGGAAGGTCTAATACAGAGAGGAAATATACAGGAAATGGCAGAACACTTAAGAGTATTAATAAACAAAGAGATCTGGGAGTCCAGGTACACAGGCCACTGAAAGTGGCAAGCAGGTGCAGAAGGTAGTCAAGAAGGCATATGGAATGCTTGCCTTCATCAGCCAGGGCACTGGGTTTAAAAATTGGCAAGTTATGTTGCAGATTTATAGAATCTTAGTTAGGTCACACTTGGCATATAGTGCTCAATTCTGATCGCCACACTACCAGAAGGATGTGGAAGCTTTGGAGAGGGTACAGAAAAGATTTACCAGGACGTTGCCTGGTGTGGAGGCTATTGGCTATGAGGAGAGATTGGTTTGTTCTCACTGGAACAACAGAGTTTGAGGAAGTCTACAAGATTATGAGATGCATGGACAGAGTGGATAGTCAGAAGCTTTTTTCCAAGGTGGAAGAATCAATTACTAGGGGACATAGGTTTAAGATGCATGGGATAAGGTTTAAAGGAGATATACACAGAGAGTGCCTGGAACTCACTGCCAGGGAGGTCATGGAAGCAAATACAATGGTGACTTCTAAGGGGTGTCTTGACAAATACATGAATGGGATGGGAATAGTGGGATATGGTCCCCAGAAAGGTAGGGGCTTTAGTTCAGTCAGGCTGCATGGTTGGTGCAAGCTTGGAGGGCCAAAGGGCCTGTCCCTGTGCCATAACTTTCTTTGTTCTGTTCTTTGAACTTAGTCATGGAACACTAATCCTGTAATGATTACTCAGGCCTATGACAACATACAGGTTGTCTGTTATTAAAACCTAATTATTCTTAAACATTCCAGATAGTTTTTTTTCAAATATTTGAAGAGCAGGAATTTAAAGTCATTACAGCTTGATAGTTCTATTTAATGGTTTCTTCTAACAGTTCTGATGGCCTGGATATTTGAATGAGTTTAAATATCTTTTATGCACATTCATGTCAACATTTAGCAATCCCAAAGAGCACCTTACACTCCAAAAGGACACTTTTCCTCTACCAAAGGGTAGCTTATTTCTCCAAAGAGCCTCTGACCTTCCCCAAAGGTCTCCTAGGAACACATCCAAAAGAGCACCTTGCCTTTCAAAGGAATAGCCAACCTCTCCAAAGGATTGCATGAACTCCGGATTTTCTCCAATCAGGTTTAAAGTGCATAAGCTGTGTCTTGAACCTCTGATAAATCTTTCTGTCATTCTGAAAGTTCAGGTCTCTTTCTCTTAATTTTTTGCAGATTTGTTTCAAAATTCTGCTATTTATTGGTTTCAATTGCTCAAGGGAACCAGTTTTGTGTGATAATTTCAGCCAGAATCCAACAGAACCTCAGTATCCAGAAGCTTTACCATGGGAAATATTCCATTTGTCTCTCACCTGGTCAATAATAATCAGAGTGGGGTGACGATTACTTAATTCAAGAGAACCTAGAATTTCTGTGATAGCATATATGCTGAATGAGTGGAAACTACCCCAAGGAAAATTGGGCTCACTATATTTTTAAAAGTTCCTTCATCCTGTTGGTTGTTTTTGATTCTTCTGAATTAGAGGAGGGGAAATCATGACCCGATACATCTCACAGAAACATAATCTAAACACATATGCACACACAGATAAACAAACACATTTCACACAGAGTGACAGAAAATATGAGAAAGTAGACATAATTAACAACCTCATTTGCAAAACTGCTTACATTATTTTGAAAGCTGTGTACAGGTTCAGCATAGCTTTACCCTAGGAAGTCTTACATTACTTACTTAATAAGAAAATGTGCTATTATAATCACCTTGGAGACATATTTTCTCCATGTGTTAATGCGCTAAAAACATAGACATAGGTATTAAGCATTTATAGTGTATTATGTGGCACAGCTAAAACTAAAACGGTTTTGATATTTAATTGATTCAGAAATATTGCTTAACCAGATTCTTCTTTCTCCAGTATCCAGCACATTCACAAGAACAAGTCACAATTCAGATTAATCTCTCCTTCAATGTCAGTAAAATGAAGGAAATAATCATCAACTTCAGGAAGCATAGTGGTGAACTACCCTTTCTACATCAATGGTGATAAAGTGAAAGGGTCCAGGACTTCAAGTTTCTAGGTTTCCAGACAGGATACTGGTGATCTGGAGACCTACAAACTTGAAGCTCTCGGCTGTTTCCACTTCATCCTCAAAAGATGTAGACATCAGCATGTCCTCCACCATTCCTGAAGCTGACAAACTATCTCCTTCGTTTTGTTAACATTAATGGAGAGATTATTGTTATCGCACTAATTCACCACATCCTCTATCTCTTTCCTGTACTCTGTCTTGTCATTGTTTGAGATCCGACCCACTACAGTGGTGTCATCAGCAACTTGAAAATCAAATTGGAGGAGAATTTGGCCTCATAGTAACAGATGTATATGGAGTATAGTAACAGACGGAGGACACAGCCTTGCAGAGCATCGGTGTTGAGGGATGATCATGGAAGAGGTTTTGTTGCCTATTTTTACTGATTGCAGTCTGTGGGTTAGTAAGTTTAGGATCCTGTTGCAGAGAGAGGAGCTGAGTCCTAGGCCAGAGTTTAAAGATATGTTTTGTGGGAACACGTGTTGAAGGCTGAGCTGTGGTCAATAAATAGGAGTCTGATATGTGTATCTTTGTTATCTATGTGTTCCAGAGTTAAGTGCAGGGCCAGGGAGATGGAATCTGCTGTAGACCTGTTGTGATGTAGGCAAACTGTAGTGGATCCAGGTAATCTGGGAGGCCGGAATTGATTTGTGCCATGACTAACATTTCAAATCACCTCATAGTGATGGATGTCAGAGCCACGGGACAATAGTCATTAAGGCACACTGCCTGGCTTTTCTTGGTTCAAGGATGATGGTCATCTTCTTGAAGCAGATAGGTACTTCAGATTAGTGTAAAGAGTGGTTAAAGATGTCTACAAATATCCCCACCAGCTGGTCCACACAGGATCTGAGTGTTCATCTGGATACCCTAGCCAGGCTAGTCGCTTTCCATGGGTTGACTTTCGAGAAGATTGTTCTGACATCTGCAAGTGACTTCGAATATGGATTCAGCCAAAGCTTCCAGTGTGGAGGGCATGATCTCGCTGACTTCTTGCTCAAAAAAGACATAGAATGCACTGAGCTCATTGTGGAGGGGTTCATTGGTGCCAGCAATTCTAAATGTCTTCACCGTATAGCTGGTTATGTCTTGCAGACCTTGTCATAGTTGGAGGGAATCCATGTAGCTGCCTTGGGACTTTAGCTTGGTCCAGTATTGTCTTTTGGCATTTTTGATAAATCTCAGTGAATCATATCTGGATCTTTTGTATTAGTCAGGGTGGCCTGACTTGAATGCCTCAGATCTGACTTCAGCAAGCAGTGGATACCCCTGAATTCATCCATGGTTTCCAGTTGGCAAATACACAGATTTGCTTCCTTGGCACACAGTCTTTTACATGCTTACTAATGAAGTCAGTTACTGTAGTGGTGTACTCATTCGGGCTGGTCACAGACTTTTTAAATATCAAATTTGCAGATGACACTACCATAGTGGGTTGGATCTCAATCAATGATGAGATAAAGTAAAAGAATGAGATAGGAAATCTGATGAACTGGGGCAGCAACAATAATCTCTCTCTGAATGTCAGCAAAATGAAGGAAATTGTCATCAACTTCAGGAAGTGTAAAGAAGAACATATTCCTGTCTACATCCATGGGGATGAGTAGAAAGAGTCCAGAGCTTCAAGTTTTTCGTGTCCAGATCACCAACAACCTGTCCTGGTCCTCCTATACCAACGCTATAGTTAAGAAAGCCTAACAATGCTTCTACTTTCTCAGAAGACTAAGGAAATTTGGTATGTCAGCTACACCTCTCACCAACATTTACAGATGCACCATAGAAAGCATGCTTTCTCATTGTATCATAACTTGGTATCACTCCTGGTCTGCCCAAGACCACAAGGAACTACAAAAAGTCATGAATGTAACCCAATCCATCATGCAAACCAACCTCTCATCCATTGACTCTGTCTACCCTTTCCATTGCCTTGGAAAAGCAGCCAGCATAATTAAGAATCCATGCACCCAGACATTCTCACTTCCGCCTTTTTCCGTCGGGTAAAAGATACAAAAGAGGTCACATATCGACCAATTCAAGAACAGCTTCTTCCCTGTTGCTGTCAAGCTTTTGAATGGGCCATCCTTGTATTAAATTGATCTTTCTCTGTATCTTAGCTATGACTGTAACAGTACAAACTGCACTTTCTCATTTCTTTCTCTATGAACTTCATGTTTTATTTGTATAGCAATCTGTATAACAATACTTTTCACTGTATGTTAATACATATGACAATAATAAATCAAATCAAATCAATCTAAGCAGACTCACAGGAGATCATCTGATTCCTCAAACCAACATGGCACGATTTTCTTTGACAGATTTTTCTTGTAAGCTGGGAGCAGGAGCACAGCCTTGTGGTCTGACTTTCCAAAATGTGGGCAGACTATAGAGTAATAGGCATATTTCATATTTGTGTGGCAGTGACCTCAACGGGAACAAGAAAAGCATTGGTGGCATTTTGATGGGACACTTTTGAGTTTGGCTTGAATGAAACTCCCAGCCACGATGAATGAGGCCCCAGGGTGTTTTGTCTCAAAGCTATTTGTGGTGGTGCATATTTCATTCAGCACGGTCAGCAAGGGGTGGGATGTAAACTGCTATCAGGATAACAGAGGTCAACCCCTGCGGAAGGTAGTAGGATGGCATTTTAGCATCAGCTGTTCTAGGTCCAGAGAGCTGAAACTTTGCAACATATGTCAGTTCCTCAAAAGTAATTATTTGCATGCAGAACCTTTACATTCTTTCCTCCAATAAATATGGAGGTTTATATTTGGCTTGCATACAAGTAATAATATTCTCAATTGGAGAGAATCCAGTAATTTTAAAATGCATGTTGGTCCTCTCATTCAGCTGTCAGGCAGTAATGTATAATTGAGATGCCTTGGCAAAGAAAGTATTGGTGACTTGACCTTTTGAGAAGTGCACAGCAAATTTGCTGATCTGGCAAAATTTCCTGCCACTCCCTGTGACAAACCAGGAGGTGAAAGTTTTCTTGGGTGTGCTGCAGACAACAATTGGAGGTCTGACTGCACTACGGCAAACAGCTTCCTCAAAGCTTACTGTTGAAAGCACAACTTCCTGAAACAAAGCATCTCTGAGGGGTCTCAGAAGATGCACCTGGTTCTACACATCTTGCTGAGTGGGTAGTGCTGAGATGTGCCACCTCTTTTCTGGTGTTGCCTTCTTAATCTTCCTTTCCATGTCTAGCCTACTTTTATTCTTTCTTTGATGCATAGATTATGAGGAACATCTTTGCCAAAGTGAAACCCATTGTGCAGCAATCAGAATCCGGCTCCGTAATTTTCTTCGAATACAATGTCATTCAGGAGTGATGCAGAATGTAACGGCAAGCTTCTCATATCCCACAGCAAAAACCAAATTTCAATACCCATAGTGAGCCACAAGTGTTGACCAGATTCTTCACAAGCCATTTCCACTCAGTGTCTCTTCAGTTGAATACTTTTGGTCTCCCAGGGGATTGCAAGCAATAGTAGGTGGGGTACACTAGGGCTATACTGCTCAACTTTCACCATTACCGCGTGGGGCAGTTTCATACTGTGTACCAACTGGTCTTTTGCTTCATATGGTTGCATGCTGATGTGCAGGACCTGGCAAAGTGCCTTTCGATTGTGCTGCACATTTCGAAAAGCGGGTGGGAAGATAAAAGACTCAGATTTTAATATAGGTGATGTCATAGTGAATGCCACATCAAAAGCAGTGAAGCACTTTGGAATAACTTGTAGTTGTAGGAAGCACTATACAAATGCAAATCATTCTTCCTTAAACATTTTTCAATTTATATACAACTTAGAATATTTGCCAAGGTATTCTGCAATAGAACCTCTTCCCATGTACACTTAACCCAGCTCAAATTTCAGGTTCTGCAAACCAGCAATGAGTAAATCAGGAATTTTACAGCCAGTCTACATTAAATTGCTTAAGATAATTCTTTGTGGTCCTATTATTCCTATGGTAAACAGAAAGCTCCAATCAGCCATGTTTGTAGGTGTCATTTGATAGAAAAGATAAATGGGCTCTATGTCATGGGAGGATGACAACTTGTTCCATTGATTCTGAATGTAAATGGGAGAGCTGGATTGGCTAAATGTCTGTTTCTCATTCCTACAATCTGATTTCAACCTACAAACGGTTAACAGACCTGAGATAAAGTTAGGGAAATGTTAGTCATAAAATATTCTTTGCTTTTCTGTTGATTTGAGACACCTTTGTCTTTTTTTTTTAACTAAACAGTGGAATCCAATGAGAGATCAAATTGGACATCATTGCCCACTCACTTTTTAATTGTCAAAACAACAGATTAATATACTTGAAAATAAGTTCTCAACAATTTGGTTGCAGTACACATCTTTAAATAAATATAAAAAGCACCATGTAGTTCACACAAATAAATTTGCAAACGGCATGAACGACTCCCACTGGTTAGTTTTGATATTTCTACTGAGAGTGACCTGACAAATCAGCAATCCTTTGTTAAAAGGCAAAATCACATTTGTCCAACTCACAATCTTAGACAGAGAATCCAGGGCAATACAAATTCCATTCGCTGATAAGCCACCTGCTAGATGAAAGGCCCTGTTGGTGATGTGAAGTCTCAGACATTCCTGTTCAAAGTGTAAGAGTCTAACATGCCCAGTGGGAGCTACATGTTCTCCACTGATACAGTATGTCAAAACAGAACAAAGAATTGTCTTGCATCAGCCTTACATTGACAGGATTGATCACAACAGGACAGACTGAAGCCTATGTTAATACAACTTTTGTAGGTCTGCCAAATGGTCTTTTGTAGGAAAATATTGGAAAACTGTTTCCTACCAGGTCTTAGCACTGCCAACACTCAACTAAATCAGTACAATTGGGACTTTGCAACAAAAACAGAAAATACTAGAAATGACCAACAGTTTGGTATTTCTGAAAGAGCAAAGAATGATTGAGATTGTACCCTTTATCAAAATATTGTTGGCATTTTTCAAAGTTTGATTGCATGATATAGGAGCACAAGTAAATTGAATGGAGGACACAGAAAGTCTGCAGAGAGATTTGGATAGGCTAAGTGAGTGGGGAAGGATCTGGCAGATGGAATGTAACATTGGTAAGTGTGACGTTATCCACTTTGGAAGGAATAATAGTAAAATGGACTATTATTTAAACAGTGAAAAATTATAACATGTTACTGTGCAGAGGGACCTGGGGTTCCTTGTGCATGAATCATAAAAACTCAGTTTTGCAGGTGCAGCAGGTGATCAAGAAGGCAAATGGAATTTTGGTCTTTATCATGAGAGGATGGAGTATAAAGACAGGGATGTCGCGCTACAACTGTACAAGATAATGGTGAGGCTGCAACTGGAGTACTGTGTACAGTTTTTGTCCCCTTATTTCTTAGCTTTGGAGAGGGTACAGAGAAGGTTCACGTGGTTGATTCTGGAGATGAGGTGGTTAGCTTATGAGGAGAGATTGAATAGACTGGGCCTGTACTCATTGGAGTTTATTAGGTTGAGGGAAGATCTTATAGAGATAAGATAATGAAGGGGCTAGAAGAGTAGAAGCAACTAGGTTATTTCCACTTACAATGGAAACACGCACCATGGGGCATAGTCTTGAAATACAGGGGAGTCAATTTAGAACAGAGTTGAGGAGGAACTTCTCCTCCCAGCGGATAGTGAATCTTTGGAATTCTCTGTCCATTGGAGCAGTGGAGGCTACCTCATTAAATATGTTTAAGTTACAGATAGATAGATTTTTAACCAATAAGGGAATTAAGGGTTATGGGGAGTGGGTAGGTAAGTGGAACTGAACCCACTATTAGATCAGCCATGATCTTATTGAATGGTGGAACAGGCTTAAGGAGCTAGATGGCCTACTGCTGCTCCTATTTCTTATGTTCTAAGTAGGTCATTCAGCCATCAAGTCTGATTGCACCAAGTATCTTGTTAAGAATTGCAGAATAAAGAGTTAATTCCAACAGCGTGATGGCTAACGAAACACAGTATACATCATCATAGAAAGCAATGCTTTATCACACGATCTTGCTCTTGTTCTTTCTTGTCGAACCTTGTTGCAGAAAGAGATATTCCAATAAAGTTAATGCTTTCACCATCTCAGCAGACTCAATGAAAATTCTGCATTAGCACAACCAAACTGAGAATATTATGTGGTGGCAGCGAGTGAATAAGTTTTGAAAAATCCCTGCATTTATCAGAAAAATTTGACCTATTCATGGGGCCCAGTCAAGCAGAAGCACAGCTGAACTGGTGCTGAAGACTTATCCAGAAATCACACCATACTGGGCCTTGCTGCAGAGCTAAGCAGAATGAATACATTATTGTACACAATGGATGGCTATACAGATGGTATCCCAATCAGGTTAGAGGTCGATGAAGAGAAATTGCAAATGATGAAGTAATAACAGCACTTGATACTTCAATCTGTGCAAAATTACTATGGTCAAGTGGGTTAAATTTAATAAACATGCTGTCCAAAAGAGAATTTTTTTAAAAATTATGTCCTCTGCAACTTTCACAGCCTTGGCTTATGTCGTTGTTGCTAGTCTGTCTATTACTTTTATTGTTCCTTCAGTGGTTTAAATGGGGTATGTTTATTTTTACTCTGGGATGCTTTATGACCCTGCATTGTTAGGAGGAAGACTGATGGTAGATCATGAGTTTTGGACAGATTCTTTTTTCTTCGTAGTGAATTCAATGTTTCCCTTTTGACTTGGGCTGCAGTTTGAGTTTAGAAGGGACATCAAGCTAAAAAGAAGTGTCCCTCTCTCTCTCTCTTTCCCTGTTTTTTGAAAATTCTGCTGGCTAACTAAAGGCAAGGCATCTTACCTTCCTGGAGTAGAAAATATGGTGGTATGACCGGAGTCTCTCCTTAGTCATCTGGGAAGCTGTTCTGACTTTAAACTGTCCTGAGTATATCCAAAGGGCTACTAGAAATTACAACGCAGAGAGGTCAGGGTTTCAATTCTCCAACCAAAAGACTCAGTTCTAGTATCACACTAGTTTTATTCTTTGTTGTGTTAAATCTGTGGAAAGGGTTTTTTTTGTCTGTGGGAAGCTTTGTTTGATTGGAAAATTTAGATATAATTATTAAGTGTTATATATTATCATGGTTGATTTCTCTTGTTTGCAATTGATAAAAATTATTGCTAATTGTCCTTCCATACATGTTAATTATATTCTAAAATAAACTTTGTTTGACAAAAGCTCACTAGTAGATCATTTGAATCATACATGAGATGAAAGGGGAGTAGAGACCATCCTGGAAATTATAGACCGGTGAGCCTGACTTGCCCTTGTGGGCAAGGTCTTGAAAAGAATTATAAGGGATAGGATTTATAAGCATCTAGAGAGGAATAAATTGATTAGGGATAGTCAGCATGGTTTTGTGAAGGGTAGGTCATGCCTCACAAACCTTATTGAGTTTTTTGAGGAGGCGACCAAAGAGGTAGATAAGGGTAAGGCAGTTGATGTAGTGTATATGGATTTTAGCAAAGCGTTTGAAAAGGTTCCCCATGGTAGGCTACTGCAGAAAGTGCAGATGCATGGGATTGAAGGTGATTTAGCAGTTTGGATTAGGAATTGGCTAGCTGATAGAAGACAGAGGGTGGTGGTTGATGGGAAATATTCAACCTGGAGTGCAGTTACAAGTGGTGTACCTCAAGGATCTGTTTTGGGGCCACTGCTGTTTGTCATTTTTATAAATGACCTAGATGAGGGTGTAGAGGGTTGGATTAGTAAATTTGCTGACGATACCAAAGTGGGGGGAGTTGTAGACAGCGAGGATGGATGTTACAGTTTGCAGAGGGACATAGATAGGTTGCAGAGCTGGGCCGTGAGGTGGCAAATGGAATTCAATACGGATAAGTGTGAGGTGATTCACTTTGGTAGGAATAACAGGCATATGAAATATAGGGCTAATGGAAGGACCCTTAATAGTGTTGTCGAGCAGAGGGATCTTGGGGTACAAGTACATAGCTCTTTGAAAGTTGGCATCCAGGTTGATAAAGTTGTTAAGAAGGCGTACGGTGTGTTAGCTTTTATTGGTAGAGGGATTGAATTTAGGAGCCGTGAGGTTATGTTACAACTGTACAAAACTCTGGTGCGGCCGCACTTGGAGTATTGCGTACAGTTCTGGTCGCCGCATTATAAGAAAGATGTGGAAGCATTGGAAAGGGTGCAGAGGAGGTTTACCAGGATGTTGCCTGGTATGGTGGGAAGGCCTTATGAGAAAGGCTGAGGGACCTAAGGTTATTTTCATTAGAGAGAAGAAGGTTACGGGGTGACCTAATTGAGGCGTATAAGATGATCAAAGGACTGGATAGGGTGGATAGTGAGAGCCTTTTTCCTCGGATGGTGATGACCAACACGAGGGACATAACTTTAAATTAAGAGGTGGTAGTTATAGGACGGATGTCAGAGGCAGGTTCTTTACACAGAGGGTGGTGAGGGCGTGGAATGCCCTGCCTGCAGCAGTTGTGGACTCGCCTACTTTGGGGGCATTCAAATGTTCGGTGGATAGGCATATGGATGATATTGGAATAGTTTAGGTTAGAGGGTCCACTGGCCAGCGCAACATCGAGGGCCAAAGGGCCTGTACTGCGCTGTAATGTTCTATGTTCTATGTTCTATGTTCTATGAAACATATCATGCTTATCCCACGGTAAGAAGTTCATAACACCAGGTTAAAGTCCAACAAGTTTATTTGGTAGCATGAACTTTTGGAGCATTGCTCCTTCATTAGGTATGCGTAGAGCTGGATTCACAAACAGGGCATATATAAACGCAGACTCAATTACAGGATACATCATACTTATTGCAGCCAAATTCAAAGTGCAAAATTTCTAATCCAGATGGGCTCCATAGAATACTTTGGAGTTTCTGACCTGAATTGTAACAATCCCCAGCTGCAAGGGAAAAGTATTGATACATTTGAAAATAATCTGTACAGACTTGAAGATAACCGTGAGTATGGCGATTTAAAAGATGAACCAATCAGGGACAGAGTTTGGATGAAGTTAGAGTTTGGATGAAGGATTGTCTGACAATTTATAGTCAAGAGATGATATAACCTTAACAAAGGAATTCAACTGAATAGAATGTGAAAAAATAAACTAACCTTTTGAATTAATCCTACCTCAAGTTTACTTTGGGATTATTGGTAAAATTGGATCACAAAAAAATCAAGGATTTAAAGAATACACCACTGCTTGTTCTTTAAAACAAACTAATTCAAAACACCTTCTTTTTCATAGACAGATGGGAAGTGGAAAATAGTGCCATTGGAACTGACCTCTTCCTAATTGTAACAGTCATTTTGAGAATTATAAGATTCAATATACTGCAATGTTTGCAGCAAAGACATTTGGACATCATGATGTTTTGAACCAGAGCAAGATATTCCGTTCAGTGGCGAGCTCTCCCAAAATCAAAAACTATATTGTGCTATTCACCTTCAGGAGACAAGGAAGCCACTGATGTCCTCTTCCTTACCATCAAGACTGTGAACATCTTGGGATGGATCTCATCAATCTCTGAAGTAAGATGTTCTTGTTCATATCGACTACTACTATAATGGGTAAATCTCGAGCAACCACAAGATCACACTTCTGAGGCAGTTATTACATAATTGAAGGAGATATTTGCAACACGTGGAATTGCAGCCCATGAAATAAGTATTGCAGCTCATGTAATTAGGATAAGTATGGCAAGTTTTGGGAACCTTGGATAATGAGAAATATTGTCAGCCTAGTAAAAAAGAAAAAGGAAGCAATTGTCAAAGCTAAGAGGCTGGGAACACAGTTAGCAAGTGTGGAATATAAGAAAAGTAGAAAGAAACTTAAGCAAAGAGTAGGAAGGGCTAAACGGGGTCATGAAAAAGCATTGGCCAGCAGGATTAAGGAAAATCCCAAGTCTTTTTATGCAGGTATAAAGAGCAAGAGGGTAGCTGGGGAGAGGGTTGGCTCACTGAAGGATAAGGAAGGGAATCTATGCATAGAGCCAGAGGAAATGGGTGAGGTGTTAAATGAGTACTTTGCGTCAGTATTCACCAAAGAGAAGGATTTAGTGGATAATGAGTCTGGGAAAGGATGCATAGATAGTTTGAGTCATGTTGAGATCAGAAAGGAATAGGTATTGAGATCCTTGAGAAATATTAAGATAGACAAGTTCTCAGAGCCTGATGGGATATACCCCAGAATACTGAGAGAGGCAAGGGAGGAAATTGCTGAGGCCTTGAGAGAAATCTTGGTATCCCTATGGCTACAGGGGAAGTCCCAGAGGATTGGATAATAGCCAATGCTGTTACATTGTTTAAGAAAGGTAGCAAGAATAATCCAGGTAATTCCAGGCCAGTGAGCCTTACATCAGTGATAGGGAAGTTATTGAAGAGCATTCTTTGAGACAAAATTTATTCCCACTTGGAAATAAGTGGACATATTAGTGAGAGGCAACATGGTTTTGTGAAGGGTAGGTAGTGTCTCATGAACTTGATCAAGTTTTTTGAGGAAGTGATGAAGATGATTGATGAGGGTAGGGCAGTGGATATTGTCTACATGGACTTCAGTAAGGCCTTTGACAAGGTTCCTCATGGCAGACTGATGCAGAAGATGAAGTTGCATGGCATCAGAGGTGAGCTGGTAAAGTGAATACAAAACTGGCTCAGTCAAGGAAGACAGAGGATAGCAGTGGAAGAACACATTTCTGAATGGAAGACTGTAACAAGTGATATTCCTCAGGGATCAGTGCTGGGACTTTTGCCGTTTGAAATATAGTTTAATGATTTGGAAGAAAACGTAACTGAATTGATTAGTAAGTTTGCGGATGACACAAAGGTTGGTGGATTTGTGGATAGTGATGAAGACAATCAGAGGATATAGCAGGATATAGAACAGTTGGAGACTTGGGCGGAGAAATGGCAGATGGAGCTTAATCCAGATAAGTGTGAGGTAATGCATTTTGGAAAGTCATACAGATACAAAATATACAGTAAATGGCAGAACCCTTAAGAGTATTGGTAAGTAAAGGGATCTGACTATACAAATACACAGGTCACTGAAAGTGGCAATGGAGATGGAGAAGATTTTAAGAAGGCATACGGCATGCTTGCCTTCATCAGTCGGGGTATTGAGTTTAAAAATTGGCAAGTCGTGTTGCAGCTTTATAGAATCTTAGGCTGCACTTGGAATGTAGTATTCTATTCTGGTTGCCACACTACCAGAAGGATGTGGAGGCTTTGGAGAGGGTGCAGAAAAGATTTACCAGGATGTTGCCTGGTATGGAGAGCATTAGCTATGAGGAGAGGTTGGAGAAACTTGGTTTGTTCTCATTGGAGAGACAAAGATTGAGTGGAGACCTGATAGAAGTCTACAAGATTTTGAGAGGCATGGACAGAGTGGGTAGTCAGAAGCTTATTCCAAGGGTGGAAGAGTTAATTACTAGGGGGTGTAGGTTTAAGGTGTGAGGGGCAAGGTTTAAAGGAGATGTACAAGGCAGATTTTTTACACAGAGGGTAGTGGGTGCCTGGAAGTTTTTGCCAGGGCAGGTAGTGGAAACAGATATGGTAACGACTTTTAAAGGGCATCTTGACAAATAGATGAATAACATGGGAACAGACAGATATGGTCACTGGAAGGGTCGGGGCTTTTCGTTAAGTCAGTGAGGCTTGGAGGGCTGAAAGACCTGTTCCTGTGCTGTAATTTTCTTTGTTCTTTGTTCTTTGTAACCTTGGACAATGGACTACACTAATTAATATTTTAAAGCATTCACAGCATCATATGGATTTGACTATCCAACATGTTCACTAAGATGCTCCCAAACTGGCAGTGAAGCTGAAAAAGGAGTGTACTTAATTAAATATTTGCTAAATTTGAACAATGACATCCAAATTGTATCCTGAACTATCATTAAATTGCAGTCCAATATGATTTACACTTTGTAAACTCCTTACAGGAACAAGACTGAGAACTCAACTACCTACACTTTCACATACTTCTACACCATATGTACAAGTTGATGACTGAACAAGATGAGGGAGAGACAAAATGAGAGCCATATGTGTAACTATGATAAACATCACTGGCTAACTACCAGATTGCCAATCAGGAGAGCCAATCTGGATCTATGACCAAACTCACGATGGACAAGTGTTTGAACAGACACCACATCCAAGGTCCGACCTCATTCAAACAAATAAAAGTGAGACGAGATGGAATAGACATGCACTAGTTGTTACAAAGAAGGAATCTTCTGCAAAGTCAAAGCCAAACTGAACAGACCAGAGGTGCTGCATTCATCTACCAATCCAGATGACTACCAGACTGATTAACCTGATTCCATTCATTAATTTTCCTTCTGCCCAGCGGGTTTAAATCCCAAATGCCCTCCAAAGGAGCAGAGGACGCATTTAGCTCAACTAGTGAAACCACCACAGGTTTAGCCTTATAAAAGATTTGGCAGGGAAGATGTGGTATATTGGGGAGGGTCAGGAACTTGTATTGGAGTTGAAGTAGAAGGGATAATAGTACACTTAATCAGGAAGTGATGCAATGTCACATGATTTTGCTCTGTTTTGTAGAGTCTTATAGTAAAATACAAACACAATAAGAGATATTTCAATAAAGTGTATTAATTCACTAATCTATCTGAATAGATCCTCAGCTCCTTTGGAGGTGCTTTAGGATATGAGCCCTCTGATTTCTTACCCCAGCAAACTCTGTAAATATTCTGTTTCTCTCCACAAGTGCTGCCTGACCTGGTGATCATTTCCAATGTATTTTTTTATTCCTGGTTCATGTTTCTCATGTCTGTGGTGAAAATTCAGGGTGTAATGTCCAGAGTGCAGCCTGAATGAACAAGCAATGTTCATTCTGCATCTGTAGTTGTGTGCTTTGCTCTCATATTTCAAGGTGCACTGCACTGGATTGGTGCCACGAGCATTGGAAAACAAAAGCAGCAAGGCGGATGCCAAATGAATGCTGTAATGAGACATTTCCCTTGCTGCCTCACATGTGGTTCCAGCTCATACCTGATGGAAAACCCAGGCTGACACAATTGTTAGGTTCTGGAATACATTGCCTGACAGAGTGGTGGAAGCGGATTCAATAATGTTCAAAAAAGTATTGGATAAGTACTTGAAGTGAAACAATTGTAAGGGTATGGGGAGAGGGTCTGGGATTATTTGGGTGGCTCTTTCAAACAGTCTTCAAATTTACAATGGGACAAATGACTTCCTTTTGTGTTGCATGATTCATGGCTGGCACAGTGCCTCACAGCGCCAGGGACCCGGGTTTGATTCCTGTCTTGTGTTACCTTCTGTATGGAATTTGCACGTTCTTCCTATGTCTGCATGGATTTCCTCTGGGTGCTCTGGTTTCCTCCCACAATCTGAAAGACATGCTGGTTAGGAACATTGACCCGAACAGGCATCGGAGTGTGACGAGTAGGAGAATTTCACAGTAACTTCATTGCAGTGATAATGTAAGCCTTACTTGTGATTAATAAATAAACTTCAACTTTTATCAAGTGCATTAGCTCTGATCCTTGATTTCTTGTCCCCCTATGCCAAGTGCACCTGCACAGAAGAACATTTCAGCCCCTAACTTCCCTGTATAGGGTTTACATTTCACACCCATTGAACTAACTGGTGAATGGAGTAAATAAATAATTTTCTGCCTGTCTTCACTGAAGATTCTTGTTAATTGGACTCTACTTTTATATGTTTGTGTAATTTCTCCAGTTTGTAACCACAATCAGAAACAGAAATCTTCAAAAATGGTCTCTGTAAAAGCAGTCAGTTTGTGGCAGTGAAATCAGATGTGCAGTTGTTCTCCATTACAAATCAGGTTAGAATGAGGAACAAGCTCGTTTGAGTTTTGAAACAATGGATAATTAGTGACAACAATTTGGTTTTACAGAGCAGCAAGGTCTGAAAGACTGTACTCCCTATTCATTAATGTTTTAGAATTCTGAACCGAGATTTAAAGCAGTCAAATTTTAGATCCTCTAAAACTGATATTTACTTTAGCACATCCCTAACCATTACATAACTTGTGAACTGATGAACTACTAAACAAGCAGATTAAAATTTCACATAATTATGAATGGTGCACCCCTCTTACTATCTCTGAGCTGAAAGAGAATCACATCATTACTATGGAGGTGGGGCTATCACAGTATTCATAGGACTGTAGAATTATAAGGTCTATAGTTTTAGTAGAGGCTTTCATTATTCTATAAACATCCAGGTTGGGATTTTCAGGCAACCTTCGCCCCAAAACTGAAAATCCCTCCCAAATGCAATGAACCTTGCTCTACAGTCCACCTCTCACCTACTACAATTCCCATGGCAAGCAGAATGGAAAAATTCACCCCCCCGCCAACCTCTCCACCCCTACCCCCACTCCGGGTTAACCAAACCTCAATAGCTAACTTGTGCTTTTTCTTTCCCAGCTGGGTTAAACAGGAGAAACTTGCAAATCACACAACCACAAAATCGATGAAGTAAATAAAAAGGAAAATAAAGTAAAAGATGAAGAAGAACAGATGTACATGGGAAACAGGGGAATAGAAGGAAGAATATATAAATGCCTAGTGATCCCCTCACCCCAAGTCCCTCACTAGTTTTAGCCAGATTCCCACTTTTGACATCAGTCAATGCTTAGCGTCTGTAAAGGTGCTGCAAGATTTTTAAGATGTGTTGACAGCTTCAATAAAGTATTCAATGTGTGGAACATTTCAATTTCTGGAAAAAGTGCCATTGTTAGTTCCTGTTAACTGAATAAATTTGTGCTATGAACAGGATATTAATTTAATAAACTCAAGCAAGTTGCAGGTGTCTGTATTCGGTCTATAGCAGCATTGTTTCACAAAGAATATAAACTCTGGCAACTTGCATCGTAGATATACTCATTGCCAAGGTCACCACGTGATACTACTCAAAAAATATTTGTGGTAATGGAATAAGCACTTGAACACATCTCCCTTCACATGTTTAACCAGTCAACTGTAGTAAAGAAGAAATTCTATCATTCCTGTAAATTTTGCAGAAGTTTGTTAGAGGTATTTGGAAAATATTAAAACCATGTATGACTGTTTCATTGTGCTGCTTTAATCTATAAAGCTATTTTTTTATTGCAATTCTGTCTCTACCAGTTACAGCTGAAATTAACTTGTAGCAATTTGTTTTCTCAAGTGTAGTATCTTCAATACTAAGTGTGATGTACATTTAATTGTTTAGATATCTGTAGGGATAGCACAATTGTTTAATTAAATGTATAATAGCCAGATCATCAAATAACTGACTACAGTGGTCATGGTGCCTTAGTGAATTAATTTGCACTTTCGGAAAGCCTTTCCAAACTGTCAAATCAATGTTTCGACCAATTAAAAACAATACAGCGTCCTTTGTATTTTTGTAAAAGCCTTTATGACCTGACAGTTTGTTGTTATGATTTAATTACAGGCAAAATTGGATCCTAAAAACTATTTTTCTTTCATTCATTAGTGTCACAAGTAGGCCTACATTAACACTGCAATGAAGACACTGTGAAAATGTCCCAGTCGTCACACTCCAAAGCCTGTATGACTACGCTGAGGGAAAATTTAGCATGGTCAATGTACCTAACTAGCACATCTTTCAGAACACCCAAAGGAAATCCATGGACATAATGTGCAGATTCCACACAGGCAGTGACCCAAGCTGGGAATCAAATTTGTGTCCCTCGCACTGAGGCAGCAATGCTAACCACTGAACCATTATATTGCCTATATAGAACTGGTTTGTTGGGAAATCCAGTTCCACAGTTTATAAATTAAGACAATTTTACTATTTCTGAAATGCAGCAGCTAACAACCATTATCCAAAGCAATTGTTGTCGAATTGCTCTGTCTGCAGTAATGTTGATACATTTACCACCTAATGCAATGTCTTACCTCTGCCAGTAACCTAGCAGCTCTCATAATTACCACAAGTCCTCATTTCTGTGTAATGTTTAAACAAGCTAAATTGGAATACTTTGCAGTGTCTAAAATATCAATTAAGCCAATTATTAGTGGGTGGTTCTGACTAAAATAATTAATATCAGCATTCTCCACATTACATAACCTTGAGCTTTTTGTGCGTTTATTGAAGTAGGGTTAAACACTACTACTCAGGCTTTCAATGACTTTCCTTTATTTTTAAGTTCAGAAGTCGCTCACAGGGGGGAGTATTCACTTTGCAGATTTTCTGCATCACTGGCAGAGTGGAGAAAGGTGAAGGAGAGAGAAGCTCATGCCGTGTTTATACCAGCCAATGACAAATTACCTGGCCTTGACTCTGTAGTGCTATATCTGGCGGATTTTGTCTCATCGCGCATTTCCAAACAAACACCTGCCACATATTCAAGATCTTGCTAGGATCCTCATCCTTGAATACCACAAGAGGGGCAAGTAGGACAGTCAGAAGTAACGGAAGGCGTGCAGTTTGCATTCTAAAGCAATTTTTCAAAGGTTGAATTTCTGATGTGCCCTCTAATGTATAAAAATGGGATTATTTGCTGCATCCTCTGTATGAAGGGTTGCACAAATAATTATCAGCTATATTGTTATGGAGGACAGTGTACTCTAACAGACTACTGTTTTGTGAATTGGAAGGGCATGTGGGACCATTTAGCAGAGGGACATTGTGCCTGTGGCAATAAGCCACAGGAAAATGGGAGAACTCCCAGTCCATGTTCCCCTGCAGGATTCATATGTAGCAGGATTGGTGAATTTCAGGAGGGAAAGCAAAATAAAAAATAAAGCTGAGTGTTTCTTTGAATGCACAAACCCTAATCAGATTCCAATAAACAGCAATCTGTAGCTAATCATGGAAGCATTGATATTGACTGTTGCATTTTTCAATAAGGCATCCCCATTCTAAACATTACTCTGCAGAGACTTGTCCATATGCTGGCTCTTCCCAAAGTTCAACAGTGAGGCCTTGCCAATATCTGTGAAAATACCAAGTTCATTTAACTCATAAGTACTTTACCAATTACTAAAATATAAATGCTTAATACATTAGTCTGAAATTTGCCTCTTTGTTAATTTATCAGAAGCATTTAAATGAAGGCAATAATTGTTTATGTATTAGCTTTCTGTGGTGTAATTTTATTATCCTAATTCTTACGTATAAAAATTGTTGTGAATATGTTGAACATAATTACCATAGAATGATTTTAGTTTGCATGTTTGAAGAAAATAGATGACCTTATTATGGAGCTTATTAAAGAAATTGTTTTTGATGTATGTATAAATTGTACGTATATGTTTGTGAAAAAAACTTAATATATTGATTTACTCCCACTATTATCACATACATATTCAGTGGGCAGCGAGTGAAATCTTGCTCCTCCAGCTCCTCCCATTATCTGATCCTTTGGCCCTTGTATTCCCCCCTCCCCCCCACTTTCTTTAAGACTCTCAATAAAACGAATGAGCAGGATTTTAAGGCCTTGTTTGTCCCAAAACCATAAAATCATGCCTGATGTCAATGGACTTTTCCATGTTCTGTCCCTCGCCTGCTCTGCTTCCCATGGTAGGTGGGGTGGTAGAATTAAGTTTTTACACCATTATATGTGGCCGTGACAAATATAAACTTTCCTGTTGGACATTGTCAGCGGCCTTTGACTTGGCTGATCACACTATCCTCCTCCATAGCCTATCTAGTGTGGTCTCATTAAAGTAGAGCAGCTCTCATCATAGCACCCACCTAACCGGAGCCAAAGAATCACTGGCAATGGCTTCTCTTCCTACTCCCACATCATTACCTCTGGTGTCTTTCTCCATGAACAGCACCCTCCCCCTCTCCTATTTGTCAACTACATGCTTTCCCTTGGTGACATTATCCAAAGGCACAGCATTCATTTTCACTGGTATGCTGATGACATCCAATTTTACGTAATCTCACCTGGAATTCCAGCTCCACCTCTTTTGCCAAATAATCAGACTGTTTATCTCACATCCCAAACTAGATGAGCAGAAATTTCTTCCAACTGAAGTTTGGGAAGGATCCCTCTCCCTGGTAACAGTCTAAGATTCACAACCTCGATGTCAAATTTGAGCTGAAATGAGCTTCTGACCCCATATTCATGTCACCACCATTCTTTCACCTCTGTAGCATTGCTCGGTTCAGCTTACCCTCTGCTGAAACACTCATTCATGCTTTTGTTACCTCTAAACTCAACCATTCTAATGCACTCCTGATTGGTCTCCCACATTTTACTTTCCACAAATCACTCAAAACCCTGCTGATTGTATCTTAACTTGCAGTGAGTTCTGTTTTCCTATCGACACTTATGCTTACTGATCTAGTTTGGCTCAAGCAATGTCTTGATTTTAAAATTGTCATTGTCATGGACAAAATTTATGTTTCCTTACTGTTCATGACTTATGTGTTTTGGGTATATGGAGTGTGTATATTTTCTCAGCGTGATTGTCTGAATTTAAATCATTCCAGCAGCAAGCTTTGTTATGAGTTTAAAAATAAAAAGGTCATTTTCTGATCCCACACTTACTCTGAGATTGAAAAAAGCAATGATTCACTCATCCACCTCACACACACAATCATTCACACAAAGATGAGATACAGATTAAACAAAATATACAATTCAAAATTTAATTGTTTCAATCTATCATGGCAATTTCTTAGATGAGTTGATGCTTTTAGCTTAAGTGAAGTTTGTGTAAGCAGGAGATTTTCTTGTAAGCGAAGCTTCTTATAGTTGAATTTCTAGGAGATTTGTTCTCGGGGAAAATAGAAGTAGGAGTAGGCTATTTGACCCTTTGAGCCTGCTCTGCCATTCATTTTGATCATGGCTGATCATCAAATTCAATATCCTGATCTGCCCTTCCCCCCATATCCCTTGATCCCTTTAGCTTGAAGAGCTATACCTAATTTCCTCTTGAAATCACACAACGTTTTGGCCTCAGCTATTTTCTGTGGTAGTGAATTCTGACACAGTCATTGTTCTTTGGGTGAAGAAATTTTTTCTCACCTCAATTCTAAAAGGTTTATTCTCTTTTCCTTAAATTATGACTCCTAGTTCTGGACTCCCCAACCATCAAAAATATTCTGCCTGAATCTACCCTGTCTAATCTATTAGATTTTATAAGTTTCTATGAGATCCCTTCCCACTCTTTTAAACTAACCGATCTAGTCTCTCCTCATACGACAGACCTGTCATTGCAGAAATCAGCCTGGTAAACCTTCGCTGTACTCCCTCTACTGCAAGGATATCCTTCCTCAGATAAGGACACCAAAACTGCACACAATTCTCCAGGTAACTTGAAGTTGGAACAAGATTGGGAAGTCCTTCTCACCCTTTCAAGAAATTGTTGTTGATTGCCTTGACTAGATGGTTGACTTGGAGGTGTTTGAATGGCTTTTCTGGTTGACTTTAATAGAATTCTTTCTCTCCAAGCAGCTTTTGCTGTTTTAAAAGTAGACAAAAAACATGGCTGTGCTTATCATGTGACTGGTACAAGTTCAAAAATCCCTCGTCCAGAGTGAGCTAAGATATTCATTACATATATGGTGTTCTTTTTTGACACTTTGAAATTCATCCTGGCTAAAAGTATTAGACTAACCTGACTAACCAATTGCACATTACTCTCCATTCTCCACTGACACTTTCCCCCACCCACATGGGACTCCTGCCACCAACCTCCTTTGGGTCCAATTCACCCACACCTACCTGAGGCCCAAAACCTCCATTCCCACAATTCAATGCAATGCTCAACTGCCAACCCTATCCAAACACCACCACCTCATCTTCCCCACCCCTCCCCCACCCTGCAAACCCACCCTCCCCAAACCATTCTGCAGGTCCTAACTGGCCCAGCCACCCCTGACCTGATCCAACCTGACATAGTCCAAACAACCCAAAACCACCCTGACCTGACCTGAGCCACCCCAATCCCAACATACCCCACCCATTCCTATCCACTCCCCTGACTCCTACAACCTGAGCTGATACCCCCTACAAAATTCAATGCTCCCTCATGCCTTGACATGACCCAACTTCCCCAGACCTGAGTTAGTCCACTCCCATTATGTCTCAACCTCTGCCACAACCTGCCATCCTCAAACAGGTTTGGCCCCCAACCTTCAACCTGACCTCTCCTCTGATTCAGCCCCCATTCCCTGACCCCACCCATACCCAATCGACCTCTATATATCTAACCCAACCCCCATACATAAACCAAACTCTCCCCCATCTTATCCTCATGAGATTCAAGATCCTCCCATTCAATTTTTCTGTGGTGTTCAAACCCCACCTCCTCCTAGGTCTGACCGCTGAACATGCAAACCTTCCAGACCCCAGATCCCTGAACATTCCCATCCATTAAATCCTAACCACTTACCTCAGACCTTCTCCCCAGTCTATCAAGGACATTTAATTTTCAATGGGGCCTTTAACTTATCCAGTTTACCCCAGCTGGTGCTGTAAAAAAGGGGTTGTGACCTCCTTCACTTTAATGATGTTGAACTTTGGTGCTGGGCCTTGCGACGTGCTTCACTGTCTGGATCTCACTTGCCATGAATCGGAAAGCTGGGTGAGACAGGCACTAATGAAAATTGATGCACGTAATTGGACATGGAATGGCAATTTGACCCTGATTTTCACTCTGAGGAAAATACATCCCATGAGCTTTGATGGTGAAGCTGGAAGATGATTCAGTTGGAATGCAATAAGTCCATTGTTGATCGTTCATCCTTAAACAAAGAGATGTGTGAATTTCCAGGCTGGCCATGAATATCCATACCAATTAAATGCTTGCTTGAGATTCAGGACTGTCTGGAGACAAAATGCCAAAGGTCATGTGAATTCCAGTGGCCTTTTAAACAGACTGTTCACATCCAGAATTTTAAAGATGTTGCCTGAAAGTTCATCATATACTAGAGCCTGACATTGTTCTTGTTTTCAATTCCTTTTATGGCCTCATCACTCCTTGTTTCTTGCCCCACAATCTTGCAGGACATCTGCACACTTCTAATTCAGGTTTCCTTTGCATCCCAAACTTAATTTGCCCCACTGTTGGTGGCCATGCCTTCAGCTGCATAAACTCTGTGTTCTGAAATCCCATCCAACACCTCTGCGTTTCTCAATCATACTTTTCTCCTTTAGAAACGTTTATTAAAATTTATTTCTCGATGAAGATTTTTATCATAGGACTTAGGAGGAAGAATAGGCCATTTAACTCTTTGAACATGCTGCACTATTTGATAAGATCATGGGTGATCCAATTATGCTGTCAACTCCACTTTCCTGCTTTCCCCTCATAATTCTATCAAAAATCTAACTAAGCTTTGAATGTTCCTTTACTCTCTTGTCAATAATACATTCAATGACCAACATTTACTGTTTCCTGTGCAAGAGAATTCTATCAGCTACTGACCCCCTGAGAGAAGAAATGTTTTTCAACTCTGCCTTAAAAGAGAACCTTTCATTTTTAAATGTGCTCCCTGATTCTAGTCTCTACCATACAAGGAAGCATCTACCCAGTATCTACCTCATCAAGTTCCCTAAGGACCTTATATGTTTCAATAAGATCACTTCTTATTCTTCTAAACTCCAATGGGTAATGGTCCAACCTGTTCAATCTTTCTTCATAAGATCAGCCCTTCATCCCAGGAATGAGTCAAGTGAACCTTTTCCAAGCTGCTTCAAATGCAATTCTATCCTTCTTTGAATATGAGGAGCAAAACTGTTTACAATATTCCAGATGTGGTCTCATCAAGGAGTTGTACAACTGGAGTAAAATTTCCTTACCTGATGTTTTTTGTACCTTTTGGTATTTCATTCCTAATCAAAAAAGCCAATTAAGTCCAATCAGAGTCCCCACATGAGAGACAAACCAGATCCAAGCTGACAAGGATCTTGGGTTTGATCAAACAAGATCCAAGTTGATAGGGTGAGGCATTGATCTTGGGCTTGATCTAACACTTCATATTTGCCAAAAGATAGTGGTGGCTTTGAAAAATTGCATCAGATAAAGCCACAATTTAGCCTCATTGACTATCCTGATTCTTTACTCCATCCTAGCTCAGGGAACCACGATCGGAGGCATAAGAACATCCTCAGGGTAATGGGCCAGCCATGTCCCCTGCCTGATCATAATATTTCATTCTACTTGTAATTAACACTAACATTCAGTTTGCTTTCCTAATCACTTCCAAGGTGGACAGGTTCACATTTTCCCACATTATACTCAACCTGCCAATTTTTTGCCTACTGACTTAACCTATCTATATCCCCATAAACACTTTACCTCCTCTTTACAAGTTTCTTTCCTTCTTATCTTGTTGCTATCAGCAAATTTAGCTACCATCAATTTGGTCTTTTCATCCAAGTTATTTTCATCAATTGTAAACAGTTGAGCACCTAGCACTGATCACTGTGGCACTCCACTAGTTACAGCTTGCCAACCTGCAACAGTTGGTCTATCCTTACTTTCTGCTTCCTGTAACAATCCTTTATCCATGCAAATATATTACCCCCGAGACCATGAGTTCTTATTTAGTGAGTGATCTTTGATGTAGTGCCTTATCATGCCTTTTGCAGATCCAAGTATACACACATCTGCTGGTTATCTTTATCCACTTTGTCTGTTACTTCCTCAAGGACATTGAATGATTTCTCTTGCACAATACTATGTTGGAAGAGGTTCTCCCAAAAAATTCCAAGTAATGGAAAAACGTAAGTAAATCTTGCTGTCTCTTTCAGCGGAATTTTCAAAATGAATCTCCCACACTCTGAGCACTGCAGTGTGCCTCAATGTGAATCTCATTAAAAATCAATGGGCGGTGCCTATTCCTACTGGAAAGTCCAGCAGCAGAGCGCTGAGTGGGCCACTGCACATGCACCAATTTGTCAATGCTGAAATCGGCACACACAGAGTGGCCCCCAGACTACCATCGCCCCAATTCATGGCCACTTTGATCACTGGCCAGGTCTGTGATCCTACATGGCTGTCTCTCTGACCCTGCTACCCACCAATCACTGGGTTCCCAAATGTGTCCGGAGATCCTCTGCACCTTTCCCCACACTGGCCTACCTCAATCCTCCCAACACAGTCAGGCCCAACACCCCCCCCAAGCCTTGTCCCACTCCTCCGCTCCCCCCATCAGCCCACAACCTGACCCTTCCACCACTCTGATGTCCAGTTTTTCAGCCCTGATCGCTGGCCTCCCTCCCTCTGTCACTGGCCACATCACACCGATCTATCCCTGAGAGGCCTGCCCTCATTAGGCGCTGCCCCCTCTGGTCCCACCCCCTTGGCAGTGCCGAGGTGCCCTGACATTGTCACTTTGTCCCTTGGGTAGTGCCATGGGGCCAGGCTGGCACTGCCAAGCTGGCCATGCCCAGGAGCATTCCCTTATCCCCCCACTTCTGTGGGGCTTCTATGGCCTCCCTTCACTCCAGCATGGTGGGTCTGCCAAGTTCCCCACCGGTGAAGATTATAGACCCCGCTGGAGTGAAACATTTCTGGCAGAGGCTAGCTGACCCAGAGACTTCAGTCCCGGGTCCCCTACTGACATGCTAATTCTCATCACGATAATTTATTCAGCTCTGCCCCGATTTCTGATGCAGAGCTGGTGGAGCCAGAAATCCAGCGGCTGGAGTTGTACAGAGGCTGTGGCGCCCAGTTGGATTCAGTGAGATATTAGCTGATCTGTGGCCTAACTTTATATACTTGCCTTTGGCCCATTTCACTTGATGGCTTTACTTAACAAAAAGTTATTGATATCTCAGATTTAAAGATAGCAACTGATTAGCATCAACTAATATCAGAACTGTCCTGGGAATTTTTTACTGGTGCTGAATAACTTAAACTTGTTGTTCAATGTGTCTGCTTCATGGAGTGCCTAAGGACCTCTCTAACATTTCATTTTTTTTAGCTCTTGTAGAACCGTATTTGAGGATGTTGTCCATATGGAGGATAACACCATGTTTTCCTTGTAGCTTTTTGACACATTGGAATATCTCAGGGGCAGGCAAAATGCCATAAGGGAGGCAGTTAAAGCAAAATTGACAAAAGGATGAGGTAACGGTCATCAGCAGCCTACATTCCCCGTTGAATGGTATTTGCCCAGATTCACTGTTCACAATGAGCTTTATAAAGTTTTGGCCAGCTTAGCCAAACAACCATCAACCAACGCCATCCGGTGGTCTTCCCGCAGCATGGTTTTATTAAGCTTCATTAGATCCTTGGAAAGTCAGAGGTGGCCATTAGACTGGGGAATGGCAGCCAGACTGGAACACCAGAGGGTTCTCTGTCTGACCAAGGAAGTGACACTCCTGTGTAACATGTGGTCAAATTCCTCCATAACATTTGGCAATAGAGGGAGTGGCACCTTTATAGGGATGAACAGACACATTTGCACAGTGAGCAGAGAAATACAATATTTATTCTTCTGTTTCCCCAGCTCTTAGAAATAATTGTGGAAATTCCTGATTGAAGACAGTCCTTGTGTTGAATGGGAGAATCTCATTGACTTCCTCTATGATGCCTAACTGTGTACACACATTCCTGCTCAATAGGGAAATGCAGATGACATAAAGGGTTTCTATGATCTGCCAAGCCTGTGACACAGTGTAGCTATAATATGACCCTTAATAATGTGGGCTTGTTCATCCAGTTTTATTGGAAGGCTGAGGAGGAATTGTGTGGAGTCATGCAAGCCAATACAGGTAACCCTGCACGTCTTTCAAGTTCGAAACACATTGGGAATTCTCTGACCTCTGAATTGATAGGCTAGAACTCCTGGAAATGCTGGTGAACTTCACCAAGGAAGTGCGAGATTGGTGTTGTTTTCTGGTGGTGCTTGCCCAATTGTTAGCGACTTTTACTGATCAAAAACACTGGAAATGTCCCATTCTGTCACATTAGAAGCACTCAACATCTTGTGCTGGGCAATCTTGTTCTTCTCTCACACCTTAGCATAGATATTTCAAGCTGACAATGGATTGATTTCCCACCTTTTGTACCAGTTTGATACTTCAGCACACACAGAGATACTGAGTTTGGGCCCAGAGTATTTTGGAGTGAGTGAGGTCTGGGAGGCATGAGTATCGATGATCTAATTTGTGCCCACTTTCGTGAGGGAAGGAACCAAGCTTGAATGAATGTAGAAATTGTTTGCGATGTGTCTTCCAGCAACAATCTCAGTGCAGTTCCTCAAGGCTTGAAAACAAACAGGATAGGAGTGAGCAATTGTTTTTGCAGGGCTACCACCGCTACCCGTCTGCAATGAGTGCGTCACCAGGATGCTGAATGAGGCATCTTGCCAAAGCAGGATTGAGATTGTCATAGACCATGAGCGTTCACTGTGAGGCACCAATAATGGTCGAAATTGATGTTGCCACTGTTGCTATCAAGTTGTAGAATATGCTCGGCCAAGATTGCAGCAAGAAAGAGCCACAGGGATATTAGGGTGTCTATTTGAAAACTAGTTAATTTACGCTACACACAGTATATAAATAATGAGTTGCAGGGAAGACTCACCTCCCCTCAGAATTTCCTGTCCACCTCTATGGTACTCCATACATGACTGCCTGACATAACTGCCATAACATTGTTTGTTTTATAAGTTAGCATATTCATGCTGATAACCCTTTATACTACATAGTCACTTAATTTGCCTATGTCCAATTGTAATTCCCTCTGTGCTACATATTGGTTAGCACTGCTGCCTCACGGTGCCAGGGGCCCAGGTTTGATTTCTGGCTTGGGTCACTGTTCGGATCCTGCACATTGCCCCCATGTCTGCATATGTTTCCTCCGGGTGCTCTGGTTTCCTCCCATAGTCTGAAACATGTGCTGTTTAGGTGCATTGGCCATGCTAAATTCTCTCTCAGCGTATCCGAACGGGTGCCAGAGTATAATGACTAGGGGATTTTCACAGTAATGTCTTTGCGGTGTTAATGTAAACCTACCTGTGACACTAATAAATGAACTTTTCTCTGACCTTCATCAAAGCAATTTAGAAATAGATGAAAAGTTAAGGGTATACACCAGATCCCTTGAGAGATCTTGTAAAACCCCTGCCAAGCATAATACTGTACTTTAGCCACACTGCCTATCTCCTAACTCTAATTAATTTCTAACCCAAGTCAAAAGGTTACTTCATTTAGTCTCATTTTTCAAATAATACTGAAGAAGTTCATATAAATAATATTCTTAGATAGTTCCCCATCTTCCCTTAAAAATGGCCATAGTAACAAAACACTTGGTGGACAAACAGCTGGTTGAGTCACAACTATTTCTTTACAGGAAGAGGAGACTACTTACAGGAATCATTTACAGCAAAATGACAGCACCTTCATATCTATCACAACCTATTGTCCAGGCCCCAACTGCAGATCCTAAAGGCCACTGTCCAGCCCCAAATCATGCACCTTGTTATCCAAAAGATCGTGGAGGCACATGGTTCCTGAGATTTGCCCAAACTTCAGATGAAAAGATCATGTGATTTCTGAGGTTGCCATGAAAATGACCATCTGAAAAAATTCAGTTGAGGTACATTAATCAGTCATGATTTACCTTAGTGAAGTTAGGTCTCCCTGATCAGTGCATATTGGTGCAAATGTGTAGCCATTCTATCTTGACTGATATTATGTCAGCTTCCCCATAACTGTCATTAAGCTGACAGGCCTTTGATAATTTGCTTTCTCATGTTATTGTACTGTTCTTTATAAAGTGGTGACATTAGCAAATTTGCAACCCAATTTCTCAATACCCCAATCAATGGAGTTTTGAAAGATAATAACAAACACTCTGCAATCATCTCACCTTGAGGTGGAAAACAACAAGTTCAGCAGACATATCCGTTTTAATTCCCAAAAATTTCTCCACCACCATTGCCAAGTGGTGCAGATTGTTACAACCGTGTGAAAAGGAGTAGACAAGCTGTTCTAATACCGTTACAACACTGGCAACTATCTGAAAATGTGGAAGGTTGCCCAGGCATTTCCTTTATGCAAAAAACAGGACAAATGCAACCCAGCTAATTACCACTCCATCTCTCTACTGTCAGTCATCAGTAAAGTGATGGAAGTGGTCATCAATAGTGCTATCAAGCAGCACCTGTTTAGAAATAACCTACTCACTGATGCTCTGTTTGGGTTCTGCCGGGGTCTCTTAGCTCCTGGCTTCATTGCAACCTTGGTTCAAAAGAGCTGAACTCAGGAGGTGAGGTGAGAGCAACAGCCCTTGATATCAAGGAAAATTTGACTCAGTGTACCATTAAGGAATACGAGCAAAATTGGAGTGACTGGGAACCAGGGGAAACCTCATTGCTGGTTGCAATCATATCTGGCACAAAGGAGGATGGCTGTGGTTGTTGGAGGCCAATCATTTAAGTTTCTGGGTATCACTGCTGGTGTTCCTTAGGATAATGTCCTAGGCCTAACCAGCTTCAGCTGCTTCATCAGTGACCTCCCTTCCATTATATCGGATGTTCACTGATGGTTGCACAATATTCAGCAACATTCGTGACTCCACAGGTACTGAAATCGTATGGGGCCCTTTTTCCTTCACTAACATGGTTTACCCCAAACAAATCATTTGGGCTTTCCTCATAACTTAAAATTGATGCAAAGGTTTCCATCCTTTGTATGGACGGATGCATCCATAGGAATATATATGCTTCCAAGCATCACTTATTCCCACTCTCAGTGCCTTCAGTTAGTCCTGCAGAAGGGACACCATTGCAATCTTAAATTTCCTTTCTCACCCCTATATTTTTGCCATCTTTTCACCCATCTACCCTCTATCCTTCACAGGCTTGTGGGTGTTCATAGAAGAAAGATTTCCTCTGGGGTAAGGGCTCATAATCTCAGCAGCTTGTCTAACTTTTGATTTTCCACATGTTTTCTTACAGAAGGAGGGAGTAAATTTTTAAATTCTTCATGGAGAAATATCTCTCTGAGGCTTTCATAGGCGGGCTCTAATTCAAGAGTGCCCATCCAACGGTCAAAACCAAGTTGTTTGACTCTCTCAAATTCTGTATAATTTTGCTCAAGTTCCTGCTTTAAAAAGAACATAAGAAACAGGAGCAGGAGTAGACCATCCAGCCCCTCGAGCCTGCCCCACCATTCAATAAGATCATGGCTGATCTGTAGTTGTTCAGTACCACTTTCCCGCTTTCTTCCCGTAACCCTTAATTCCTTTGTCAATCAAAAAACTATCCACTTTTGACTTGAACATATTCAGTGAGGAAGCCTCCACCACCTCATCAGGCAGAGAATTCCAAAGATTCACCACCCTTTGCGTGAAGAAACTCCTCCGCAACTCTGATCTGAGTTGCCCCCCAGTCTTGAGGCTGTGCCTTCTAGTCCTGCTATCTTTGCTAAGCGGGAAGAGTCTCTCAACCTCTACCTTTTCTATCCATCCCTTTCATTATCTTAAACATCTCTATAAGATCCTCCCCTCTCAGTTTTCTAAACTCCAAAGAGTACAAACCTAGCCTATTCAGTCTCTCCTCATAATCCAACACCCTCATCTCCGATATCAGCCTAGTAAACCTTCTCTGCACCCCCTCCAAGGTCAATATATCCTTCCTTGAATGCGGTGACCAAAACTGCACCTCTCTACTTTTATATTCTATCCTCTTAGCTATAAAGGCCAACATTGCATTTGTCTTCTTGATCACCTGCTGTACCTGCAGACTGTGTTTTTGTGATTCATGCGCAAGGACCCCCAGGTCCCTCTGCACTGTCACATGCTGCAGCTTTTCTTCATTTAAATAGTAATCCTTCCTACCATTATTCTTACCAAAGTGGATAACCTCACACTTGCTGACATTATACTCCATCTGCCAGGTCCTCGCCCACTCACTCAACTTTCAGGCACAAATTCATATGCACTGAGGAAAATCTGTTTTGCCCATCTCAAAATCTAATGAACTCTCCTCAGATAGCATGGCAAAATCCTCATAGGCTTTGCCTGTTAGCCTGCTTTGTGTGAGTACCATCAGCTTCCTGCAGACTGTATCATTTGTTTTGCTATTTTCTCGGATGAAATGAAAAATGCTTCTGTGTCCCTCTCAAGTTTTGGGATACTTTGGAAAAATTTAAACTGCATAGTGGCATAGGGGTTAGCACCACTGCCTCACAGTGCCAGGGACCCGGGTTCAATTCTTGGCCTTGGGTCACTGTCTGTGTGAAATTTGCATATTCTCCTTATGTCTGCCTGGGTTTCCTTCAGGTGCTCCAGCTTCCTCTCACAGTCCAAAGGTGTGTGGATTAGGTGGAGTGGCCATGCTAGATTCCTCCCTACTGTCAGGGGAACTAGCAGGGTAAATATGTGTGATTACGTGGATAAGGGCTAGGTAGAATTGTGCAAACTTGATAACCGAATGATCTCCTTTTGCATTGTAGGGTTTCTAAGGTTCTAACTGGTCTTGAGTTGAAGGCAGGTTCCTCCTTAATAGTACATTCACTGGGTCCAGCCTCCCCTCTTAGTTCAAACAGTTTTAAGTTAAATTCTTGTTCTTTCCTCCATTCTTCCCATTTTCTCTGTCTTCTATTTCTCTTTAAAGTGTTCTCCCTTTTCTTTTCTCCTGCCTCTCCCTTTCCTTCTCTATCTCCTGCTTCTCTGTTTCTGTTTTTCTTTTCTCTTTCCCTAACCTGGATCTCTATTCTGGCCTCTTCAGTTTCAGCTGTACTTCTGTTCAAGCTGGTTGGTCTATTTGTGATTCCATACTTATCTTCTAATTCAATTTCAAGACTGTTGGTGCTAATTTTTGAATTTCTTGTTTCCTTTCCTTCATTTGAAATTCCAGCTCCAACTGCTTAGCCTCGTTTCTTCATTTGTCAGTGGATAATGTGCCTCTAAACTATTCCAAGTTATTGTGTCTCTGTTTCAGAACACATTTGCCTTGAAAATGGTATTTTGGTTAGTTTGGGAGCACTCCAGTATACAAGAACACCAGTGTTTATGAATAATGCCCATGGATTAATTGAGTTTTCACTTCCAATTACATTTGTTTGTCTATGTGTTTAAATCCTGGACTTGCCACCAAAAATCTGTTACAACCAGGTCAGCAAAAATGACTCCACTCTTTTTCTCATTCCTGATTTGGCTTTAACAGAGTTTAAATTTAATAGGGAGGTGATGTTGCCAATTTAATATGTATTTAAGTATGCATCTCGGTGTATGCAATATGCGAAAAAGGTTCTTTAAGTTAGCAAGCAAAGAGTTAATTTTATTACTAAAACTCATTTAGACAAAGATGCAAAAATCATTAACAAAAGGTTTTAAAATATACAAATATGTCCATCTACTCACTAATGCAAAAGACAACATGAGAAATCCACACCCCTCCATTCCCTTCCCCCTCTCCATAACTTAAAAATATAAAACAAAACTCTATTCAGTATTAAAAACTTGGCCAATTAACAAGGAAAAGCAGTAAAAAGTATTCATGCAGTGTCCACAGACCAGGGACCCGGTCCACAGTAACTGCTGATTTTTGGGGTTTCACAATGATGACAGTGGTGTTGACTCAGAATTCTCTTTTATAAATTCTGGATTTGCAAGAATAAAATCTTCTACTTTTTTTTTTCCAAATCACAAACTCAAATCACAAACAGATCAGCTTTGATGAGAGAGGTTTCAAGAGAAGGACAGAAGGGGTAAAGCTGTTGTCCTTTTGGCAGTTCCCTGATTATCATAAATCTAGTATCTTTTCATAGAACAATACAGCGCAGTTCAGGCCTTTTGGCCCTCAATGTTGCACCGACCTGTGAAACCAATCTAAAGTCCATCTAACCTACACTATTCCAATACCATCCATATGTTTATCCAATGACCATTTAAATGCCCTTGAAGTTGGCGAGTCCATTACTATTGCAGATAGGGCATTCCATGCTTTTACTACTCTCTGAATAGAGAACCTTTCTCTGACATCTGTCCTATATCTATCACCCTCAATTTAAAGCTATGTCCCCTCGTGCTAGCCATCACCATCTGAGGAAAAAGGCTTTCACTGTCCACTCTATTAATCCTCTGATCATCTTGTATGCCTCTATTAAGTCTCCTCTTAATCTTCTTCTCTCTAACGAAAACAGCCTCATGTCCCTCAGCCTTTCCTCATAAGATCTTCCTACCATACTAGGCAACATCCTGGTAAATCTCCTCTGCATCTTTTCTAATGCTCCCACATCCTTTGTATAATGCAGCTACCAGAACGGTACGCAATACTCCAAAGTGCAGCCGCACCAGAGTTTTGTGCAGCTGCAACTTGATCTCATGGCTCCAAAACTGAATCCCTCTACCAATAAAAGCTAACACACCTTCTTAACAACCCTATCAACCTGTGTACCAACTTTCAGGGATCTATGCACATGGACACTGAGATCTGTCTGCTCATCCACACTACAAAGTAACTTACCATTAGCACAGTACTCTGTATTCCTGTTACTCCTTCCAAAGTGAATCACTTCACACTTATCCGCATTAAACTCCCTTTGCCACCTCTCAGCCCAGTTCTGTAGCTTATCTATGTCCCTCTGTAACCTGCAACATCCTTCCGTACTGTCCACAACTCCACTGACTTTGGTATCAACTGCAAATTTACAAACTCATCCTTCTACGCCCTCATCCAGGTCATTTATAAAAATAACAAAGAGCAGTGGCCCCAAAACAGATCCTTGCAGTACACCACTAGTAACTGAACTCCAGGTTGAATATTTCCCATCAACCACTACCCTCTGTCTTCTGTTAGCTAGCCAATTCCTGATCCAAATCATTAAATCACCCTCAATGCCATGCCTCCATATCTTCTGCAATAACTTACTGTGGGGAACCTTATCAAATGCTTCACTGAAATTCATATACACCACATCAACTGCATTACCCTCATCCACCTCTTGGATCACATTGTCAAAGAACTCAATAAGGTTTGTGAGGCACAACCTACCCTTCACAAAACAGTAATGACTATGCCAAATCAAATTATTCCTTTCTAGATGACTATAAATCCTATCTCTTACAATCCTTTCCAAAACTTTACCCACAACAGAAGTAAGGCTCACTGGTCTTTAATTAGCAGGGTTGTCTTTACTCTCCTTCTTGAACAAGGGGATGACATTTGCTATCCTCCAGTCTTCTGGCATTATTCCTTAGACAATGATGGCCTAAACGTTAAAGCCAAAGGCTCTGCAAGCTCCTCCCTAGCCTCTCACACAATCCTAGGATAAATCCCATCCAGCATAGAGGACTTATCTATTTTCATACTTCCCAGAATTGCTTACGCCTCCTCCGTATGAACCTCAATCACATCTAGTCTAATAGTCTATATCTCAATATTCTCCTCGACAACATTGTCTTTTTCCTGTGTGAATACTGATGAAAAATATTCATGTAACGCCTCTCCTATCTGTTCGGACTCCGTGCACAACTTCCCACTACTGTCCTTGATTGGCCCTAATCTTAGCCTAGTTATTCTTTAATTCCTGACATACCTATAGAAACCTTTAGGATTTTTATAGATCATAGATCTATTTTCCTTGATCCTACCTGCCAAAGACTTCTCATGTCCCCTCCTGGCTCTTCTTAGCTCTCTCTTTCAGTCCTTTTACACAAGAGCTGGATCTTTTGACCTCTCTTCAAAAGTTTCATCTACCCTGTGTCTCTGTTTATGGAAGATAACAGGTTTAAGTTTATTTATTAGTGTCACAAGTAGGCTTACTCTGGCACTGCATGAAGCCCCCGACTAGCCACTCTGGTGCCTTTTCGAGTACACTAAAGGAGAATTTAGCATGGCCAATGTCTCCAATCAGTACGTCTTTTGGATAGTGGGAAGAAAGTCATACAGACATGGGGAGAACATGCAGACTCTGCACAGACAGTGACATAAGCCTGGAATTGGACCCAGGTCCCTGGCACTTTGAGGCAACAGTATTAACCACTATGCCACCATGGCACCCATGTAGCTATAAAGTTCAATATATATTTATTTCCAACTGATTACATTATACATTAATATTTTCATTAACACATCTTCATAGAAAAACAAAAGATATAGCCCTACAGTCCCATCTGAAACTAATTAAGAACAAAGAACAAAGAAAATTACACCACAGGAACATGCTCTTCGGCCCTCCAAGCCTGCACCGACCATGCTACTTGACTTAACTAAAACCCCGTACAATTCCGGGGACCATATCCCTCTATTCCCATCTCATTCATATACTTGTTAAGACACCCTTTAAAAGTCACTACCTTATCCGCTTTCCACTACTTCCCCTGGCAATGAGTTCCAGGCATCCACTACTCACTGTGTAAAAAAATCTGCCTCATATATCTCCTTTAAACTTTGCCCTGTGCACCTTAAACCTATGCCCCCTAGTAATTGACTGTTCCGCCCTGGAAAAAAACTTCTGACTATCCACTCTGTCCTTGCCTCTCATAATCTTGTAGACTTCTATCAGGTCTCCTCTCAACCTTCGTAGCTCCAGTGAGAACAAATCAAGTTTCTCCAATGTCTCCTCATAGCTAATGCCCTCCATATCAGGCAACATCCTGGTAAATCTTTTCTGTATCCTCTTCAAAGTCTTCACATCCTTCTGGTAGTGTAGCGATCAGAATCGAACACTATATTTCAAGTGCGGCCTCAGTAAGGTTCTATAAACCATCAACATGATTTGCCAATTTTTAAACTCAATATCCCAGCCAATGAAGGCAAGCATACAGTATGCCTTCTTAACCACCTTCTTCACCTGCATTGCCACTTTCAGTGACTTGTGTATCTGTACACCCAGGTGTCTTTACCTATCAATACTCCTAAGGGTTCTGCAATTTACTGTATGTTTCCTATCTATATTAGATCTTCCAAAATGCATTACCTCACATTTATCTTCAACTCCATCTGCCATCTCTTCGCCCAAGTCTCTAACTGATCTGTATCCTGCTGTATCCTCTGATTGTCCTCATCGCTATTCGCAAATCCACCAATCTTTGTGTCGTCCGCAAACTTACTAATCAATCCAGTTACATCTTCCTCCATATCGTTCACATATATATTACAAACAGCAAGGGTCCCAGCAGTGATCCCTGATCTAATTAGGATTGGGAAGAAGCATTTGGAAATGATCATTTCATCATCATGACTAGTGTTTCCCTTCCTCCACCTCGACAGGAATGATCACGACTTCCTCATCCAAAGGTTACAAATGGCAGTGAGGACACAGGCCTGGATCTTTGAGATCTTGCTGTCTGTAAGCCCTTCTTACCACTGTTTTCTGGCTTGGCTACGTGAAAGGTAACCAAGGTATCCAATGAAAGAATTGGTGCTACATTTGAGGGTCTTCAAAGTTTTCATTACTTCTTCGAGTGCTATAGCAGTGTCTCAAGCAAATCACTGGTTTGAATTCAGATCGATGGGTCCTTCTGAAGTGTTACTCCGAAGGGATTATTCGAATAATACTCTGGGAGTGAAAAGAGTTGGAAAGAAGAAAAAGAAGTTAAAACTGAGAGAACTAATCATTTTCTGTTTTGAGATTCTGGGAAAGAATAACTGTGGAATTCATTATGAAATGTGTTTCTCTTCTTTTTTATTTGCTCTGTTCACAGTTCCCTCTTCTATTTTAATATATTAGATTTTTGCAGCTTCTGTTTTCTCCTACTATTCTTCTTGCATTAACCATTAGATTGTCTATCTTCCTCTATACAGTTTTTTTTTACCCTCTGTCCATCTCTGCTTTTAGTTTCACTTCCAGATTCAGCAGAACTTGTGCTCTAGTTGTTGTGGTCAGGCTTCGTGTGAAGTCCTAAAGACTTGTGCATGTGACAGGAATCCAGGGAACTCAGTGTCTCTCCAATGTTGGATTCTGTACATTCACCTATCTGTCTTTACACTGCAGATGCTGATCCATCCTCAGTAGCAGCTGTCCTTGACATTTGCCCTTGGCCTGCTGCCAAGTAATGCTGGGCTCTGCCTCTCACAGCTGCGAGCATCCATGTGATATCGTTGCAGATTTTGAAAAGCAGAGCGCACGCGCGGAATTGAATCCAACAAGTTGTTCATGTTGTGGTGTTGGGAACTCAAACTTTTTCCAGACCTGTCATCCCCATTGATGCGATACATATTTATTAATATTGCTGTCTAATAGAGGGATCCATTTTGCCTGGGTAGTGATGTGTAATACAGATGTGTAATACTGGGCTAGTTTTTATTTGTAGCAGAACATTGGATTTTGTGATAGCGTCATCTATCTTTCACCGAGCAGCTCAAGTTAGAGATTAATGTGATTCCTTTGTACTTTCGGGACTAAATAACCCCGAGGTATTATTTAAATTGTTAAATGAAGTTATGACCAAAAACAATGACCAAATATCCTTTGCTTTATGTCGGTCCCCATCCTCTTTGTTCTTGATGCACATATAAAGGTTTTGCCCAAGGATCTGTGCAGAACATCTGGCTAGGAAGTCGGAAGCTTTCAAATGGAATAACATACAGGCAGGAAGAATGGGCAGAATCTTACATTCCCCTGTTAGCAGATCTCTAGATGTAGTTGGCAGGAGGTTGGGTGGTGAAGAGAGAGGGGTCAGGGTGGCAGGGGGGGTGGCGTTGGTGCCTATAAGATTTCCTGGATGGCTCGTCCTGACCTCTGCAATTTTACACTAGAATGGGCGAGTCCAAGGCAACCCTGCCTGCTTTTGCCAGATTGGGGCCCTTAAATAGCAAAATATTGACAACTTAAGAGCTGTTTCTTACCTAGCCTTAATTTTCATCCCATTGGGAGGAACTCAGCAGCAAGGGGGAAGTCCTTAAAGTAATCTGGTTCAGGCTCCAGGGTGGACACTTTTGTCATCAATCTCCTTTCAATTTCAAGAACAATCCTCCAACCATCTCCCCACCATAAGAACAGGTCTCCCCACCCCACTATCCTCTCCACCAACATCCTATCCCATTCTGCCCACCTCTCTGGGCCTCACTTCCCTTGCCCACACTGAAACCCCTAAATTACCGAACCCTGGTATTTCAGGATGTAGATACTGGTATCTACTGAGGCTTCTAGCACTTCAGAGTCTAAGGAACTCCTGGTTAATCAGATTGTTCCCAAGTGAGGGACAGCAGTCCCACCCCTTCAGCCAATTAATACTTGTTGAATTATCAGATGGCTATGGGGCAGGAGATATTGCCTGGGATGTGTTATCTGCCAACACTGGGAATGGCAGGAAGGTAAATGCCATCATTCCAAAAACCTACCCAATGTTAACATGGCTCGAGTCTCGGTTTCATGACCAGCTCCAGCCACATCCAGGTGAGAGGTTAATACTCACAGCAATTCTTCTGAGTTAATATTGTCACTAAATGATTTCAGTTGGAAGCCAGTTCACATGTTTTCCACCTCCATCACTTTCAGCTGCACTTCCTGGCTGTACACCTTCATTGTAGCATAGGGGCAACTTATTCATGTCTACCATGCACCTTTGACAAGAAACAAGAGGAGCAGCAACATCAGTGACAAGTGCACAACAAGCAGCAGTAGTTTCGTCTTCAGCCACATGGCTCTCTATAGGACAGAAGTGATGGCCACAGAATCCATTTTCAAGGCAATGAGACTCCTGGTACAACCCCCGCTAGGATCATTCCCTCTCTCATAATGTCAGAACACCAGTAGCTCAGGAGATTCAGGTTTTCATGAAAGGTCATGGCCTGGAAAAAGACTTCTACCCAGCAGGACAACTGTGGATGGATTGCCACTGGCCATCTATATGGATGTCACTGGACAGCCGTCACTTCCCATGTGTCTCTGATTCTTCCCAGAGTCATGGACTTGCTTCTCCTGCAAGGAGAGAAAGCAGAGAGTTGTGATTGATAGAAACAGTCTGTGTGGAGAGGAGGAGAGAACAACATTTGTAGACAATGAGTGTGAGAGATAGGTGTAAGAGTGAGTAAAAGTGTTGGTTGTTTAGATGAGGATGTGAGGTGCCTGGAAAGAGACGAACTACTGGACCTGCAATGTGTAGTGTTCTGAGGCATGCTGTGCAGGAGAATGCTGGGAAAGGCAGAATGTGGGGTTTGGCCTCAGGAATTATTTTTCTGGTCACCTTTCCCACCCTCCAGAGGTCCTGGATCCTCTAAGTGCACTGTATCCAGAGTCAAGGGCTCACACTGCTGTGGCTCACTTCCTTGGCTTCTTCCAGCCTTGTTGTGCTTGTTGGGAGAGGCTGTCCCCTTTATCCTTTTCTTGGGAGAATTCACCTCATTACAATCTCAGAAATTCCACAGCTGGATTCCCAGATACGAGTGAGAGACTGCAAGGGCAGCCTTCCCTGGTCTCCTCTCCATTCTTGTGGTTGCGACAGCCTCAGGAATCAATGTTCTGCTGAGTCTTTCTGACCGCTACTGGGGTCCCTTCAATTAGAAATTCTTCTTTTGATGGAAATACTCAGAACAAGCGGTGGAACATTGTGACAATGGATTTGAGCGTTGTGAAGCAATTTAGAACATTGCAACAATGGGTTCGAGCATAGTGAAGTGACTTAGAACGTTGCAACAATGGGTTTGAGCATAGTGAAGTGATTTAGAATGTTGCAACAATGGGTTCGAGCATAGTGAAGTGATTTAGAATGTTGCAACAATGGGTTCGAGCATAGTGAAGTGATTTAGAACATTGCAACAATGGGTTTGAGCATAGTGAAGTGATTTAGAACGTTGCAACAATGGGTTTGAGCATAGTGAAGTGATTTAGAACGTTGCAACAATGGGTTTGAGCATAGTGAAGTGATTTAGAACATTGCAACAATGGGTTCGAGCATAGTGAAGTGACTTAGAATGTTGCAACAATGGGTTTGAGCATAGTGAAGTGATTTAGAACGTTGCAACAATGGGTTTGAGCATAGTGAAGTGATTTAGAACGTTGCAACAATGGGTTTGAGCATAGTGAAGTGATTTAGAACGTTGCAACAATGGGTTCGAGCATAGTGAAGTGATTTAGAACGTTGCAACAATGGGTTTGAGCATAGTGAAGTGATTTAGAACGTTGCAACAATGGGTTGAGCATAGTGAAGTGATTTAGAACGTTGCAACAATGGGTTTGAGCATAGTGAAGTGATTTAGAACGTTGCAACAATGGGTTCGAGCATAGTGAAGTGATTTAGAACGTTGCAACAATGGGTTCGAGCATAGTGAAGTGATTTAGAACGTTGCAACAATGCGTTTGAGCATAGTGAAGTGATTTAGAACGTTGCAACAATGGGCTCGAGCATAGTGAAGTGATTTAGAACGTTGCAACAATGGGCTCGAGCATAGTGAAGTGATTTAGAACGTTGCAACAATGGGTTTGAGCATAGTGAAGTGATTTAGAACGTTGCAACAATGGGTTTGAGCATAGTGAAGTGATTTAGAACTTGCAACAATGGGTTGAGCATAGTGAAGTGATTTAGAACGTTGCAACAATGGGTGAGCATAGTGAAGTGATTTAGAACGTTGCAACAATGGGTTTGAGCATAGTGAAGTGATTTAGAACGTTGCAACAATGGGTTCGAGCATAGTGAAGTGATTTAGAACGTTGCAACAATGGGTTCGAGCATAGTGAAGTGATTTAGAACGTTGCAACAATGGGTTTGAGCATAGTGAAGTGATTTAGAACGTTGCAACAATGGGCTCGAGCATAGTGAAGTGATTTAGAAAGTTGCAACAATGGGTTTGAGCATAGTGAAGTGATTTAGAACGTTGCAACAATGGGTTTGAGCATAGTGAAGTGATTTAGAACATTGCAACAATGGGTTCGAGCATAGTGAAGTGATTTAGAACGGTGCAACAATGGGTTCGAACACTGAAACAGTATTTTTGGAATGTTGCAACAATTGGCTATGACTGAACGTCCCAACCTGCACAGAATTGATTCGCTGTCATTCATCCCATTCATCCTCTCTGATTGATGGGAAACCCACAATGGGATGCTAATGCTGTGGCTTGGTTAAAGAGTCTCAGCAAGAGTTCAGTAGCAACTGGATCCTGCTGTTTACCAGGGTGTAATAAGCCTTCAGAGACAGAAGTTCCTTCACCAAAATCCCTTCATTTACAATTATAGAGAGCTATAAGTTAGCAGTCTACTTTTGGGAGTCCCAGAGGAATTGACATTCCTACATAAATACAAGGAAAAGACTCCCTGATTGATTCCCATCAATTGACTCCTTAATCGGGGAGTTCATATTCCAATAGACCAACTTCAATGGCCTGATTGAAGTCATTACACTGAGATGAAAAGTTATCAAGGCTGTCTGATACATCTGAAGGGCTATAAAAGCAATCCACATTATTGATTACAGTTTAGCATGGCTGGACTCTGCACTTATCCACTTCAAATTCTCTTGAAAGCCTTTTTTTAAGACAATCTCTCCATTGTCTTAAACATTGCCACCTCTTCTGACTCATAAGAAAATCCAGAACTACTTAAATAAGTATGATCCACCCACTCCCCATCCCACCAGAAACCAGGGCTAAAGATTACTGGCAAATAACAATTCGGGGGAATGATAAATCATCAGCCCTTTGAATTAGGTGGAGTTTGCATCACATCAATTGCAAATGGATGAGCAAAACATGCAGTGTGATCCCATTTTAAATAGATACAGAATCATGCTGTGCCTCATTTCCATACATTGAAGTTATTTAAGCATTTTGTTAAGTTGGCACATTTTGTGCAATAGAGTTTGGACGTGAAAGACTGCAGGAATATAGTAAGCACCTGGGATTCTGCATCCAAATTCCAAGCCCTCAGTGTTGCACTCATTCTGGATGAACTGATTTGGGCAGCTGGGAAATATTGCTGCCTGGGTTTTAAACATATTTTCCCCTCTTGATGCAGGAACACACTTTTGTAAAACCACTTTACCGGGCAACTTGAATGAGCTGAAGAAACATCATCACCATTGACAGTGAACAAGGTGGCTGGTTCACATGCTGAAAGATAGTCACAACACTCAGAGAAAATCCAATAATGAGCTAGATCTGTGGGAGGCCAATATATGCCACAGAACGCAACAATTATAAAGCCCATTCTTGCCTGACATCAACTCTGAATAAACTTCCTACAAACAAATTGTTTGTTGTGATAAGATACACGTTTCATATTATTGGGGCCAATTTGATACCTTGCAAAGAGGTTTAACTAATTATGCTAATTCAGGATCAGTGTTTGGGTCCCTTTGAAGTACAAACAACCAGTCAGCTGAACGCTGCTGATGGTTTTCTTTTTAATATGTTAAAAATAAAGCAGCACAAATTTCCCAACCAATGCAGAAAATTCAATGTGGCGGCAATACAAAACAAAAGTAAAATTAGCACTGGAAATATGTTGTGATGTTCACGGTAACATTACCATATCAGAAAATTAAGCCCTTAGTCTCTTCAGGCTGGCCTGAGACCAGGATGAATGTTTGAAAGAAATTCAGCAATGTGGCGAATGGCAATGTGGTCTGCCAGTGAATCTGAGGCAAGCCATAATGAAATGGTAAACGTGTTCTGTACAGGCAAGTTTATTATCTTGTCACAAGCAGGTGACATTTCTTGAGATCATAGAATCCCTATCAGTACTGAAGAGAGCCATTCAGCCCATCAAATCTGCACCAACCCACTTTTTAAAATCTTATCAAGGTCCTATCTCCATGACCTCACTTATCTACCCCGCTAATACTCCAAATCTACACATCTTCTGGGGCAATTTAGCATGGTCAATGCACCTAACCCACACAACTTTGGACTGTGAGGGGAAACTAGAGCACCAGAGAAAACCCGTGCAGACGTGGAGGGAATGGGCAATTTGCACACAGATGGTCACCAAAGCCAGAATTCAACATGGGTCTCTGACACTGTGGTGACCACAGTACCACTGTGCTACTCCATTGGGCCACTATTGTGCCCAGTACCACTGGCAGGCAATGGGCCCACTATTATCTAACAAGCTACTTGCATGGTTTGGGATCCTTTGTTGACACGGGGGGCCACAGATTCACTCCTCAGACACTCAGGAATATTTCCTGGCAAGTTGGTTGACTGATACATTGTGAAGAAAAACTGGAAGCTGGAAGCATGCAAATCTGCTGATTCCTGACTGTAAACAGATAAGAAATGACAAATTTGTCTTTTCTACTTTCCTTCACTAATCTGCTTAATAAATAAAACATCCTATAACTTGCATGTGTGTTCACCGTGTGGAGCAACATCAATAATTAGAAAACAGTCATGAATCATGAAGTCAAATGTTAAATTTGAATCAGGATTCATATCACCTGTAAATAAACAAAGCAATTTGAATATATTTGGTCATCCTGTCACACATCAAATCTATGGAAAGAAAAGTAACTTACATTAAAATCAAGGAAGATCTTTTTCTGAAGACAAAAATGAAAAAAAAATGTTTTTTTAATCTCTAAGTTACAATTTAGTTAAACATAGCAACCAAAGGATATCTTCCTACCTTACTTAATAGAAGCAATGAAAATGGTGAAAATGGGGGTAATGGTGGATATGGTTCAGAACGTTTTTTGTGCTGTCTGGTAAAATCTGGCAATGAATGATGCAAAGACATTGCACTAAGAGGAAGGAACATGCATGGAAATACTGCCGTGATTTTGCAGGACAGCATAGGCCCCTCCCCAACCCATTAATGGACTGCAAAGTGAGGGGTTAATCCATTCAGTTATTTTTGGAAACACCTACCAGATACTATGGCAATTAACTGTCCATTGTGGGGATGAGATCCATCTTCAAATGCTCAAGGCTAATGGGAGATCTGACAGCTCATCAGTCCCAGCAGTTGGGATTGCTCCTGATGTGAAACAGCATCATGGATACCATCCTGGGACACGGATGGAAGGGGGAGAGGGGTTCAGCAACCCTGGGTTAATCAGGTAGGCTCTGTGTGAGGGGGAGGTGTATCACGTATTAATTGAAAACAGGTTGGTTGTTTCTGTGGAAACAGCCCTATAGAACATAGAACATAGAACATAAAACATTACAGCACAGAACAGGCCCTTCGGCCTTTGATGTTGTGCCGACCAATATAAAAAGCAATGCCCCTCCAAACTAAACCATTCCCTTCTCTTCCATATACTTATCAACTAACCTCTTAAACGCCACCAAACTTGGCGCATCTACAACTGCTGCAGGCAGGGCATTCCACTCCCGAACCACCCTTTGGGTAAAGAACCTGCCTCTGATATCCGTCCTATAACTATCACCCCTTAATTTAAAGCTGTGTCCCCTCGTGCTAGCTTTTTCCATCCTAGGAAAAAGGCTATCACTGTCCACCCTATCTAAACCTCTAATCATCTTATATGTTTCGATCAGGTCCCCTCTTAGCCTCCTCCTTTCTAACGAAAACAACCTCAAATCCCTCAGCCTCTCCTCATAAGACCTGCCCTCCATACCAGGCAACATCCTGGTAAACCTCCTCTGTACCCTCTCCAATGCCTCCACATCTTTCTTATAATGTGGGGACCAGAACTGCACACAATACTCCAAGTGCGGCCGCACTAGAGTTTTGTACAGTTGCAACATGACGTTGCGGCTCCGAAATTCAATCCCTCTACCAATAAAAGCCAAGACTCCATATGCCATATGCCATATGCTATGTGAACTACCTGATGAGGAACCCACAAGGAGGCCACCAGAATATACCTGGAAGAATATACTCATGTGCTAGCGATCAAGAGGAAGAAGATCTTAACTGGCGATTTGAGGGCCTCAACTTGCATAAAAAGTGAGGGCCATCTGTCATCTTTCCAACTACTGGCAAAGTACCAGTGACAGTGGAAAGGAAACAGATGTATCATCTCTCCAGCCTTCTATCCAGTTTTATAGTCTCCACACCTTGCAGCGGTTCCTTGAGGACGTTGTAAAATCCTGACTACTGTGTAAATAATGCTGTACGAGCAAGCTGAAGGAAAATTGGGCTGGAGATCAACAGATAAAAACAGCAGTGGTGAGCCAGCCATTGTCAGAGAAAGAACTGTGAGAGCAAATTAACAAAAAAAATCAAGAAGTTGTGTCAAAGGACAGCAGTTGGGGAAATAGTTGCTCAGAGAGGCCAAAGACAAAGAACAGAAACCAAAAGAAGTTTGGGAGCAGAGCAACAAAACAGAGTGAAAACAAACATCATGACTACTGCCCATTCATTTTTCTCGCAAGGTCAGTAATTTGTCCACAATTCTATTCGTGTTCAAAATCTTGAGGGAACTGGACAGAGAAAAAGAATCAAAAGAATCACAGAAGAATCAAGAACAAGAGGGCACAGAATTAAAATGATTTGCAAAAGTAGCAAATGCCATGTGTGAAAAATCTTTTTCACACATTGAGTGATTCGGTCTGGAATGCTCTCCCTGGAAGTGTGGTACAGGCAAGTTCATTCGAGGCATTCAAGAGGGTATTAGATGGTTACTTAAATACAAATAATACACAGGGCTTCAAGGAAACGGCAGAAAAATGTCACTAAATCATGATACCTGTCTGAAGAGCTTGCCCAGACACGATGAGCCAAATGGCTTCCTTTGGCACTGTAACAATTCTGTGATTCTTTGAATTTGATATTTAGCTAATGGTCTCTTATCAAATTCCTTCTGACATTTGCCTAACCACTAATTTAGTTTTCTCCTCAGAATACTCAACCATGTCCATCAGATATGACCTACATTTGTGAATCCATGCTGATTCTCTCTAATCAGCTGGAAATTTTCAGAGAATTCATTTATGCTATCCTCACTTTCCAACGCCAAGCAAATGGAGAAACTTGCCTTAGCCCTTTGAACTTTGGCAGAAGATGCCAACTTGGCACTCGTGACACAAACACCACTAATGGATTTTTTGGCGACAAAATATTTTACAAACCGAACCATCTAAATCATTTCAGGTCAGAAAAACACAGTATTCATCTTAAAAGAATGTGCTTTGAACAAACAAATGTTTTCTACCTTGATTACCTTTAAATAATAATCTTATGGTTCTTGGAAGTGAATGGAATATACTTATATAAAATCAAGCAGCAGAAACCTCCGAACTCATTGTTCCTTGGGAGCACTGTGGAGAGGCAGTGATTTGCGAGTGGAGAGCTTGTGAGTGAGTAGAGCGATTTTTTGAGTCTAAATTTTACTAGTTTTTTTTTAAACTTTTTAAACTTGTAAACCCGGAAGGTGTTGCAAAGCACCTTGGGTAGTGTAGTTTTTTTTTTAACCAACTATAAATTGGAGTGGTGTGGAATCCCGATACTCTACACAAGTAGAGTATCCCAACTCCCCCCTCCTCCTCTAACCTAAAAAAGAGAGAGAGAGAGAGGAGCTCTGAGAAGGAGCAGGTAAGTTTGTTTTTGTGTGAGCTGTAAGGTCCTTGGCTCACAGGGCCTAAGCAAAAAGGGGAGGCAAGGTAAGTTTTTTTTTAATCTTTCTTACACTTTTTTTCTCTGGGTTACTAGAAAGGGGCAAGCATGGGTGTGAGGCCAGCATGTTGTTGCCAGTGTAACATGTGGGAGGTCTTGGAGGCTCCTGGTCTCCCAGATGTCCATACCTGTGATCACTGTGTGGAGCTGCAATCCCTACGGGACCAGGTAAAAGAACTGAAAATGCAGCTTGAGGACCTGCGACTCATTAGGGAGAATGAGGAGATTATTGATAGGAGCTACAGACAAGTAGTCACACCAGGGCAAAGGGAAGAAGGCACATGGGTAACTATTAGGAAGGGGAAACCTCAGGTGATGGAAGGTACACCGGTGGATGTCCCCCTTCAAAATAAGTACTCTTGCCTGAGTACTACTGTGGGGGACAGCTCATCCAAGGGAGGCAGTGGTGGCCAGCTCCCTGGAGCTGAACAAAAACAAAAACCTAAAAAACAGGGCAAAAAGGCAGTGCTTAAAGGGGACTCCCTAGTGAGGGGGGCGGACAGGCATTTTTGTGGACGCAGACGGGAGTCGCAGATGGTGGCATGTCTTCCTGGAGCTGGGATTCGGGATGTCTCTGGACGCGTCCCAGACATCCTGAAAGGGGAGGGTGAGGAACTGGAAGTTGTAGTACATATAGGTACTACTGACATAGGCAGGAAGAGGGAAGTGGACATGAAAAGGGAATATAGGGAACTGGGTAGGCAGCTGAGAGAGAGGAAAGTGAAGGTAGTAATCTCAGGATTGCTGCCTGCGCCTCGGGAGAGTGAGAGCAGGAATAGTATGAGGTGGAGGTTGAATACGTGGCTGAGGGACTGGAGCAGGGGGCAGGGATTCCGGTTCCTGGAGCATTGGGACCTCTTTAGGGGCAGGTGTGACCTGTACAGCAAAGACGGGTGGCACCTGAATCCCAGGGGGACTAATATCTTGGCGGGAAGACTGGCTAGGGCTATGGGGGGACTTTAAACTAGAAAGGTTAGGGGGAGGGAATAGTGATGTGGAGACTGGGAGCAAGGAAGTTAGTTCCCAGGTAGGGAAGGACTCTAGGCAGGATGAGAGGCAGGTTAGACGAGTGGGGGAGAAGGGAAATGTCCAGTCTGAGTGACTGAGCTGTGTCTATTTTAATGCCAGGAGTGCAGTAAATAAGGTGGATGAACTTAGGGCGTGGATTGCTGCTTGGGATTGTGATGTGGTGGCCATTACAGAGACTTGGATGTCTCAGGGACAGGACTGGGTACTACAGGTCCCGGGATTCAGATCCTTCAGGAAGGACAGGGAGGGAGGCAAAAGAGGGGGTGGAGTGGCACTGTTGATCAGGGACAGTGTCATGGCTGCAGAGAAGGTGGATACCGAGGAGGGAATGTCTACGGAGTCTCTGTGGGTAGAAGTTAGGAATAGCAAAGGGTCGGTGACGTTGCTGGGTGTATTCTATAGGCCACCCAATAGTGACAGGGAAGTTGAGGTGCAGCTAGGGAAACAGATACTGGAGAGATGTAGAAATAACAGAGTTGTTGTGATGGGAGACTTCAATTTCCCAAACATCGACTGGAATATCCCAAGGGTAAGGGGTTTGGATGGGGAGGAGGTTGGTAGGTGTGTTCAGGAGGGTTTCCTGACACAGCACGTGGACAAGCCTACGAGAGGAGAGGCTGTACTGGACCTGGTACTAGCTAATGAACTAGGACAGGTGATGGGTCTCTCGGTAGGAGAGCATCTTGGGGATGGAGATCATAATTCTATCTCCTTCACCCTTGCATTGGAAAAGGATAGGATCAGGCAGGCTAGGAAGGGGTTTGTCTGGAATAAGGGGAAATATGAAGACATCAGGCAGATGTTGGGGCGAATAAACTGGAAGGAGGTGTTCTTGGGGAAAAGCACAGAAGGAAGGAAGGTGGCAGATATTCAAGGAATGCTTGTCTGGAGCTCTGCACGACAACGTTCCGGTGAGACAAGGAGGTTTTGGTAGGTCGAGGGAACCGTGGTGCACGAAGGCTGTGGTGAACCTAGTCAGGAAGAAAAGAAAGGTGTATAAAAAATTCAAAGAGCTAGGAGATGTTGGGGATCTAGAGAAGTATAAGGCTTACAGAAGAGAGCTTAAAAAGGAAATTAGGAGAGCCAGAAGGGGTTATGAGAAGGCCTTGGCTGGTAGGATTAAGGAGAAACCCAAGGCCTTCTACAAATATGTGAAAAGTAAAAGGATGAGAAGAGAAGGGATAGGACCTATAAAAGGTGAAGGGGAAAAAGTCTGTATGGAACCGGAAGAAATGGCAGAGGTGCTTAATGAGTACTTTGCCTCAGTATTCACGGTGGAAAGTGATCTGGGAGGATGCAGTACAAGTTTGCGGCAGACTGAAAAGATTGAGTATGTGGATATTAAGGAAGCAGATGTGTTAGAACTTCTAAATGCTATCAAGATAGACAAGTCTCCGGGACCAGATGGGATGTACCCCAGGTTATTGTGGAAGGTGAGGGATGTCATTGCAGAGCCCCTGGCGATGATCTTTGCGTCATCGATGGAGACGGGAGAGGTTCCGGAGGATTGGAGGATTGCGGATGTGGTCCCTATTTTCAAGAAAGGGAACAGGGATAGTCCTGGAAATTACCGACTGGTGAGTCTGACCTCAAGTGGTTGTTGGTAAGTTGATGGAGAGGCTTCTGAGGGACAAGATTTACGAGCATTTGGAGAAGTTTAGGTTGATTAGAAATAGTCAGCATGGTTTTGTAAAAGGCAGGTCATGCCTTACAAGCTTAATTGAGTTCTTCGAAAATATGACTGAACACATTGACGAAGGAAGAGCAGTGGACATGGTGTACATGGACTTCAGCAAGGCATTTGACAAGGTCCCACATGCAAGACTTCTTGAGAAGGTGAGAGGCCATGGGATCCAAGGGGCTTTGGCCTTGTGGATCCAGAACTGGCTTGCCTGCAGAAGGAAGAGGGTGGTTGTGGATGGCTCTTTTTCTGCATGGAGGTCGGTCACCAGTGGAGTGCCCCAGGGATCTGTTCTAGGACCCTTGCTGTTTGTCATTTTCATAAATGACCTGGATGAGGAAGTGGAGGGATGGGTGATTAAGTTCGCCGATGACACGAAGGTTGGTGGTGTTGTGGATGGTCTGGAGGGATGTCAGAAGTTGCAGCAGGACATCGACAGGATGCAAGACTGGGCGGAGAAGTGGCAGATGGACTTCAACGTGGATAAATGTGTTGTGGTCCATTTTGGCAGATCCAACAGGATGAATGAGTACACTATCAAAAGTAGGAGTCTTAGCTGTGTGGAAGAGCAGAGGGATCTTGGGGTCCGGGTCCATAAGACTCTCAAATCGGCTTCCCAGGTGGAGGATGTGGTTAAGAAAGCTTACGGTGTACTGGCCTTCATTCATAGAGGGATTGAGTTCAGGAGTCAGGAGGTAATGCTGCAGCTTTATATGACCCTTGTCAGACCACACTTGGAGTACTGTGCGCAGTTCTGGTCGCCTCACTATAGGAAGGACTGGAAGCTATTGAAAGGGTGCAGAGGAGATTTACAAGGATGTTGCCTGGATTGGAAGGCATGCCTTATGAAGACAGGTTGAGGGAGCTGGGACTGTTCTCCCTGGAGAGACGAAGGTTGAGAGGCGACCTGACAGAGGTTTACAAGATGTTGAGAGGATTAGCTAGGGTGGACTCTCAGAGACTATTTCCCAGGGCTGAAATGGTCGCGACAAGAGGGCACAGATTTAAGGTGCAGGGAAGCAAGTACAGAGGGGATGCTAGGGGAAAGTTTTTCACTCAGAGGATGGTGAGTGAATGGAATCGGCTGCCGTTGGTGGTGGTCGAGGCGAACTCGCTGGGGTCTTTTAAAAGACTTCTGGATGAGTAAATGGGATCCAATGGGATTGGGGGTTATAGATAGGTCTATGGCTGGGTAGGTTTTGATGTGTTCGGCACAACTTGTGGGCCAAAGGGCCTGTTTGTGCTGTAGTGTTCTATGTTCTATGTTTTATGTTCATCAGTGGCTGGGATTCTCCAAGGCCACTGCAGTGAATGGACTGTTAGCTAAGTGCCAAATTCACCATTCTTGGTGGTGGTAGTAGTGGCTCTGGTGCTGGTGATGGTTGGGGGTGGCGGGGGAGGGGGGGGGAGCAGGCTAGTGGTGATGGACACGGTTGGAGAATCACACCCGTTATCTTTTTAGTCGAAAGTTTTTAAAAATTAAGAAAGATAACAGTGGGGTAAGCTTTTACACAACTAATGTATGTTTCAGTAATTGGTATGACAGTGAAACCCTGCCCTTTGTTTCATATTATACCTTTCCGATTCTGTACCCGTTGTCCTTGGTAGAATTATCTGTACAATGTTTCCTGATGTCCAGTGTGTAGACGGGACCTGTCGCTGGTGAGAACAGAATGTTTGGAGAGCCAGCCAAAAGTGCACTGACTTTTAGCAGTGAAGGGAAATCTCGGCCTCAGTGGAGCCAGAAAATCCTGGCCTTTGGTACACTTGGAGCAGGAGTGCTCCACTGATTCATATGGTGCTTTTCAAGGCTTAGTCCCTGGAAGTGAATAAAGTGCATGAAGCAAAGAAAATGAAATCCAAATTCCAAAATTGTATTTTCATTCTCATATTAATGTGGTTGATGGTTCAGCAGTTAACCTAATATTGCTGGCATAATATTCAATTAGTGCACAGTTCACAGCAATTATTGCATTATTACTAACATGAAGAAACTTAATCCCTTCAGAAAGATTTTTAAAAAAAGCTTTTGTTGGGTTTTCACAATTATCATGTCTTCTTTGATGTATTCTATTTAATGGGTCATGACTTAAAGTTGGAATTATATTATTCAAATGATTAAACATAAATAGTTGAATGAAAATGTTTCTGAGAAGACATTCAATGTTTTCATAAGCAGAGCATTCCATATCACTGGAAATCTGTCCTGTAACTTTTACCTTGAGCATATATTTTATCCATTTCACAGATATAAAATCATTTGAAATGTAAGCTGTGGCACTGCTTAAAACTATTATGTTTACACGTCTAATCTCATATACCTGCAGGCATTACTGTGAAGCACACAATAATGTTCACTCCACTACTAATGTCCTGATGTCAGTACCAAACAAGGTGAACAATTAAGACAACTTAGAACATAGAACAATACAGCGCAGTACAAGCCCTTTGGCCCTTGATGTTGCGCCAACCATTGGAACCAATTTAATGACCCGCTAACCTAAACTATTCCAATATTATCCATATGCCTATTCACTGACCATTTGAATGCCCTCAAAGTTGATAAGTCCACAACTGCTAGCCGGTAGGGCATTCCACGCCCTTACTACCCTCTGAGTAAAGAACCTACCTCTGACATCCATCCTATAACTACCACCCCTTAATTTAAAGCTATGTCCCCTTGCGTTAGCCATCACTATCTGAGGAAAAAGGCTCTCATTGTCCACCCTATCTAATCCTCTGATCTTAGTAATGTCCTGACAAGGAAGTCTCAATGGATACCTTTCATCCGCACCAACTTCTGCACTTTGGAGTGGCACTGCTGCCTCACAGTGCTAGGGACCAATCCAGGTTCAAATCCAGCCTCGGGTGACAGAGCAGAGTTTGCACATTCTCCCTGCATCTGCGTGGATTTGCCCCACATTCCAAGGATGTTTAGATTAAAAACAAAATACTTCAGATGCTGGAATCTGAAACCAAAAGAGAAAGTGTTGGAAAATCTCAGCAGCTCTGGCAGCATTTGTAAGGAGAAAAGTGCTGATGTTTCAAGTCCAGATGATTCTTTGTCAAAGCTGCTCAGGTTAGGTTGATTGGCCATGATAAATTAACCCTTGGTACAGGAGAATTAGCATGGTAAATACGTGATGTTGCAGAAATAATGCCTGGATGGGTTGTTCTCAGTGCAGGATCCATGAGACAAATGGCCTCCTTCTGCACTGGAGGGATTTTATGAATCTATAAACTTTTTTCTTCTCCCTGTCATTTAAACCTGGCCCCTGGTTCAGTGGCTTTGAGCTTTCGATAAGTCTACATCACATAGTCGAGGATCTGATCTACCTTGGTTGTGATGATAAACGTTAAGTAATATTTGTGTCAAGAAATGACCATCTCCATCAAGAGAAACTGATCACTTGTCTGTGATGTTCACTGGCACCAACTGAGTCTAGCCTCCTAACATTATTATCCTGTAGATGTATTGTTAACCAGAAACTCAAATGGATCAATGATTTAAATAGCATGGTCACTGGAGCGAATCAGATGCTGGGTATCCTGCAGCAAGAGTTGCCATCTCAAGCCCTTCCACTACATACAACGAACAATTCAGGAATCTGTCAGAAAACCCAATTACCTAGAAACTACTCAAAGATGGTCGTTAAAAGCTCATATGGGCATCTAATGACTTATGTTCTGAGTTAAATTGGTCTTTGAATTCTCTGGCTTTCAAATTTTTTGCATGATATGTTGTGGGAAGTATGAATTGCGAGTGTTGCAGTGAGGGAAAGCAGGCAAACAACTGTATATCTCCTTCACTAATCAGATTGAAAAATTGTGAAATTGATAGTGTCAGGACAGCGAAGGAAGTGTATTGAGTGAATTCAGAGGCCCAGATTTTATGGCAATAATTACAGAAAAACTGTCAGCCTTCTCTGCAATTGACAGCAATCCCTGGAATTCACACATGCGCAGTTAAATACAGAAATTCAGAAGGTGCTATCAGCAATTCTGTGCTTCTCCAGAGGGTGCACTATTGAAGTCCCCACAGACTGTCATCGATAGGAATTGAAAATCTTACTTGGTTATAAATGGGAAACTAACTTCACAATTACTGCTGAGAAAGTTCTCTGCTCTGGAAAGCTTGTTTTATATTTATAGAATATCAAATTTTGCCATTATGACAAAGCATTTCATAAATCTTTAAAATAAGTGTTTTTTTTAAAGCTTGTTTATGAAATTTCCCAGCCATCTTTCTTTTGCTTTCTGTAAAATTTAATTCAAAGTGAAGGATAATCAGAGCATTTTACTTCCTTGCTTGTTGTCAATGAGAATTCTTCAATTTGATTGGTCGCTTACCCTGCTTGATAACTTCACTTCTACTAGATACCTAGAGTTTGCTTTACATGGCTTTAGATTCAAACCCCTATTGAGAATGGAGAAATCCATGCCACAGGAATCTTTAGAAGCATGTAACAGTGTTTAAGACATTTCAGTTGCAGCTAGTGAATACTGTTTTTGCTAAGTTAATGATGGAGGAAAGCATCTTGAAGGGCAATTACTTACTTGAAGTTTGAACCATTTGTACATAAATAACTGCAAACAATACAAAACACGTGAGTTTTTTGTTTGTTGTGTAACCAGATGAGGAACCATCCTCTAATGCTAGAAGGCCTGACTCCAACTCTTATTGAAACATATCTTATTGAAACATATAAGATGATTAGAGGTTTAGATAGGGTGGACAGTGATAGCCTTTTTCCTAGGATGGAGAAAGCTAGCACGAGGGGACATAGCTTTAAATTAAGGGGTTGTGGTTATAGGACGGATGTCAGAGGTAGGTTCTTTACCCAGAGGGTGGTAAGGGTATGGAATGCCCTGCTTGTGTCAGTTGTAGATGCGCCAAGTTTGGTGGCGTTTAAGAGATTAGTATATAAGTTTATGGACGAAAAGGGAATGGTTTAGGTTAGAGGGTCATTGCTTTTTCCTAATTGGTCGGCACAACATCGAAGGCCGAAGGGCCTGTTCTGCGCTGTAATGTTCTATGTTCTATGTTCTAACTCAGAGCTTTTGATAAACAAGCCTTCATTTTCCCATCTTACTGTTTTATTCAATCACTGGTGATAAACTATATACAGTTGCAGGAAATCACACAGAAGGAGGAGTTATGTTAAAAAGAAAAGCTGTGCTTTAATTGATTTTGCATGCAGACATTTTGCAAATTACTGCTCTGCTACAACCCGTCACATTCAGTAAGTTGCTATTGGAAATTGCAGGCTCACTGCCCGCAAATTTCATGAGATGCTCTATCTGCACACTGGAAACTGATTGTCCTGCAAAGTTGATGTAAATTCCTTTGTTGTTTTCATTTGGTGCAATGTTTGAGAACACTGGGTGGGTTTTTACGGCATCACCCATACCAAAACAGTAAAATCCGGCCTGCTGTGAACAGACCTTTCAATGGTCCACCTCTTGCTGCTCCGATTCCTGGAGCAGGTGGCATGGTAAAATTTCGGCATGGTGTTTGTGGTGTACAGAGGAGGCAATGTAGATAATGGTGAGTTGGTGACAGGAAGGTACAAAGGACTATTAATGCAGTGTCAAGAAGCACGAGTCAAAAAATATCTGCATCAGTTTGTTTGTACCTGGCACAGAACTACATCAAATTTACAGCACAGAGCCAAATCACCTGACCCAATTGGTGCATGTCAGTGTTTTTATGCTCCATATGAGCCACCCATCATCTTGTTTCATTGTCACATCCTTCCAGTTGCCAACATTGTCCCAATTGCCCTCCCCATTCTCTTTGGGTAATACATAGCCAGGAGTTTCTCTGCCTATATCCACTGTTGTATAGTTGGGTGGGTAAGTGCTCTGTATCTCTGGGGTAGCCTCACCGGGTTATCTTCCCTCCATAATCATCCTTTTCCTCCAATTCATAGAAATATTTCTTTCACTTTGGCTTTCAATTTCTTCTTCCCATACCTACAGTTTGTAACAAAGGTTCGATGATCATTCATTGCTGAGAGCCAACAATTGTAAATCCTAACACATTTTTGACATTTACATAACATAATGATCACCTGCTGTCAGAAACAGTGTTTATTCAGATCTAGGGTTTGATTTTGACTGTGCAATAGATTAAAACTGGTCATAGTTGAGTTGCAGCCCATCTTTTATGATGTTTATTTTCAATAACTTAAAATGGCTGTGGATTTGCCTTTCACTTGTTTTACACAAAGGGTAGAATCATCCCAGACAATAGCAAGATCCAATATCAGGCAGGAGAAGTGGTGTTTCATCCAACAGTAGCAATGCTGGCTTACATTCTCTCTGCCTGTAATCTTGCAGGACAAACTGGTACATAACAAGAGTGATGTAATATCCCACCAATGTCTGGTGTTGTGAATTTTAAACAAAAAGAAAAGATTGCATACATAGATTCAAAGTAAGACACAACTGTTTATTGAAGGAGATGTTCTCTGCACAGAACTGAAAATGAAAATGAAACTCAGATAGAAGCTTGTGAAACACTCCAATGATATCATCATCAAATTATATGACTGGATCTTAAAGCGATCACACAACTACTTGAACATATAGCACCTTCCCCCCTTTAATTCTGTTTTTATGACAACAAATTGTTATGATATTATTCGTAGGATCAATAATCCTCTAGACACAGTACTATGCACCATTAATCATTATGCTCAAACAATGACAAAGTCAATCATGAGAATATCTATTCCTCTTTGTTTGTATACAAAGTTTTGGAATTTGGCTATCGTCAGTCATAAAAGTATGATTTAGAACTTCAGTAGACACATCTCTTGGAACAAATGCTGCATCATTCTGACATGGTATATTGGCATAGACACAATCATCAGGCAATTCAGATTCTATTGTGTATTCCATAGAAATATTCACAACACTGGGAACTAAAGAGGTTGGTACTTCTGAAGAAGATGCAAAGAAATTATTTTGAGATAACAACAATTATAGCATGGCGTCGCCAAACTAATTCATCTTTGAACCTTGTAAGAAATTAGACTTTCTTTTTGCTAAAATTATGGCTGGCACCATACCTCACTTCTGGCATAATTATGTGCTAACACTCAATCTCATTGTTAAAATGAGTGTTGTTTGTCCTCACTTCTCATCTGGCAGCTTGAGATTGTTGTTGATGTTCTAGTATCTCTGAAGTTTTTGGCAGTAATAACAAATCAAACATAATCCTCAACATTTGCTTTAAAAGTAACAATGCAAGCGAACTTTAGACAATCATGCGACGACTGTGTCTATAAGGTGCCAAAAAACTATTCACATGATGTGATAATGAACCTTGCTCCTTTGAAGCTTTTAAAGCCTGTTTCAAGGCTGGTATGAAACTTTCAGTGAACCCATTGGCTGATGGATGATAAGATGCAGATTTAATATACTGAATACCATTTATCTTGAAATAATCTTCAAATTGTTGTGAAGTATATTGTGAATCATTATCTTTAACAACCTGTTCCGGTTTACCAAATCTTACAAAAAGTTAATTCAGTTGTTCAATGGTTTGTTCAGATATCATAGGTGTCATGATAACAACATCTGGTCACTTTGAGTGTGCATCAATTATAACTCTAAACATAAGCCTCAAACAGACCAACAAAATCTACATGCAGTTGTTGCCATGGATTCATAGGCTACACCCAAGAGTATAATATAGACAACAGTGATATATTTCTTATCCATGCACTGGATTGACAATGTCACACATTTTTTTTAATCCAGACACAGCCACTAAAAATAAGTAAGTGCTAATTCCTTCATCCAGACTATACTAGGATGTCCTTCAGGTAGATATTCAAGAAATCTTTCACACAGGCTAGGAGGAATGATCACTCAGATTCGCTTTGACTCATATGGTTTTAAATCATGATCCATTCTAACTGTCATTCCTTTTAATACCGTATTCATCTCTTTTCTCAACACAACATAATTTCTGATATGTCTCTGAACTTGAGAAGGAAATCATCAAATGATCTATGAGTGAAAAACAAAGAATATTAGCAAAACTAATTTGTGGCATCTGCACAACAGGTAAAGGTAATCATGATAACACATGAGATTTAGCATGGCACTCTGATTGGTGATCATTTATATCATAGGAATGTGCAGATAGGATTGGTGACCATCTTTACAATTGGCTAATGAAGGTGTACCTTCACATGGTCTAAGAAATGTTAGTTAAGCTCAATGATCAGTAAATAATGTGAAATTTCTTTCAAGGTTCAATATAAATAATGTTCATATCTTTGTACACCAAAAATGACACACAATTCTTCTTTTTCTAGCTGAATATAATTAGATTGAGCACTAGTTAGAGAATGCAAAGCAAAAGCTATTGGTTGTTCTTCTCCTGAAGGTATAATCTATGAAACAACTTCTTTCCTGTTGCCATCAAGCTTTTGAATCAACCTATCATGTATTAAGTTGATCTTTCTCTACATCCTAGCTGTGACTGTAGCACAACATTCTGTACTCTCTTCTTTCCTTCCTGAAGCACAGACTGCTTTGTCTGTATAGTGTGCATGAAACAATACTTTTTACAGTATAGCAATACACATGACAAGATTAAATCAAATCAAACTGCCCTACTCCATAAGGAGAAGCATCACAGTAGCTTTGGGTTAAAATGAACCAATACTTCAAATGTCCAATGAACCAATACTACAGTCCAAAGATGTGCAAGTTAGGTTGATTGGCCATGCCAAAATTGCCCCTTAGTGAGATGAATAGATTAGAGGGATTAGTGATAAGATAGGGTCTGGCTGGGATTGTGGTCAGCGCAGACTTTCTACGCTATAGGGTTTCTATAATTCTATGTCTGCAAAGCAACTTTGACATCCTTGTATGTTTTCTCACATTGTATTGTGCAGTCACATGATTGTTTCAGACATAGTAAGTTGTGCAATGACTTTAATAATGTAGCTAAATTTGGAACAAAATTTCCATAATAAGTTACAAATCCTAGATAAGATCCCAATTCAACCACATTTGCTGAATGTGGTGATTCTAAAATAGCTTCTAGCTTTTTAGGTACTTTATGTAGCCATTTACAATCAACAACATGGCCTAAAAACTGGACTGATGTCTGGAAAAAAATCACACTTTTCAATCTTGATACACAGACAATGTGCTTGAACATGTTTCAATGTTGCTCATAAATGATTCAAATGTTCTTGTTCACTGGACCTTGTTATTAGAATATCATTCAAGTAACATCGTACATGAGAGAGATCACGTAAAATTGTGGGTATTGTTTGCAGATCTGAATGATCCATTTGTTAGGATCACAGACCGGCTGAACAGTGAATAAGTAGATGACCTTGCCATTTACATGCTGGGCTGTTTGCTGCCACAGAGATCTTGAAGCCAAGGGATTATAGTTGGTAGCACCCTGTATGTGTGGAAAACTGCAAATCTCAGAGAATCCCAGTGCTCTTGTCTCCTGGCTCATCTGATCTCAGTTGAAATTGACAAGATTAGTTGCCTTAACAAAGGTGGCTTCAGTGACCCTGTGGGTACATTTATGGGCAGAGACTTGAGAGATCCCACACAGATCAGCAGTGGAGTGCTGAAAGGAGTCACTGCTGTAGATTGAGAAGAAGTCACTTTCAGTGGCACAGGAGATAGATGCCCACCTAACTGCCAGGGTGCCAGATCCAGCAGGAAATGGCATATGTGAGTAACCAGTTCTTTTGAAAATTGCAATCTTCAGCATCCATGGTCTTGCTCACTCACAGATGAAACAAACACTTTCCATATTCTTTGGGTCTAGTGATGCACCTATGAAAGATGGCTCTCTGTGGATCTCCCCGTCATTTTGTAGGGGCCATGCCACCCGTTGATCATGAAGATTGTACTCCTCCCTATGCTAAGCCAGGTGTCTCCATTGCTATCTTCTCCATCTTTTATCCTGCCTGTAAGTCATGAGGCAGACAGGAAGATCTCCAGGCTCCTAGCTCCTGATGGTCTTCTCACTGCAGAATAAAAGAGAAAGACGTAAGGGTCAGCATATGCCTCTTAAAGAAATTTCATGGTTAAGTGTCTGGTTCCAGATGCATCTCAAGCCCCCTTTACACATGCCATAGAGTCCTTGGTGTTACCTTTGACCAAAACTTAACCCATCTCCATCTCACAACTGAATGGTGACAGCTTCGGCCAATTGATTGCATCCTGTGCTCTCAGCTCAGGGTGCACATGAAGTGACTATGAGGGTCATTGCTCAAAGCCCGAATTACTACAATGCAAGGGGCTCTAAGTACTTCTCAGTGATTGTTCCATGCCCATTCCTCACAAAGGATTCTTTAACTTGCCCAATTGCTCAATTGTTCTACAGCCTGAAAAAAACTTAATTTACAGTCTTGCACCCAAAGGTTTAAAAGTGCAGCAGCAATCTGGGGCACTGTCAGAAATTAGTATTATCTAAGTGGGCATAATTGCTTCAGAAGCCAGACCCCAAGCATTGTAATTTAGCTGATACTAAATGGTCTCAGCAATGGAAGAATGCTCAAACTTGAAATGTTTTTCCAAATGCGTGGTCATTTTCTTCATCTCTCCATGACCCCAACTCACCATGTGCTTGTGCATTTCCTTCTGTTTGTGTCATCTCCCCTCCCCACCCCCACAACTCCACACTTGAGTTCTTGCCCTGAGATTCCCCTCAGTGCTTTCTTGCTCCCCAACCATCCTGGCACACACTGAATGCCAAGCAGGGAGAAGCTGCTTTGGACATGTGCCTGTGAAGTCCATTTGACTCGTGGCCACTATAATGAGATGTTAACTTATTAAAATTAAGTTCCTCATCGCAGGAAATGTAGCCATTGTTGTGGGGAGGCTAATCATGTTCTGAAGTTATTTTACTGGGAAACACGACTTCTCATGGCATTCTCCGATCTCGTCACTGAACATGCCTATCACCGTCAGGTAGGGAAGATACTAGTCAAAGTCAATGGATGAGATTCTCCAGCCATGAGTTTCCTGCTGGCAGGAGGTAGCACATTGTTTGCTAGTGATGAGATTCTCTGATCCCACTGCTGTCAATGGGAATTCCCATTGTTGTCACCCAACGCTAGCGGGGGTGCACTGTTGGCAAGATCAGAGAATCCCGTTGGTGTGGACAGCCAGAGAATTCCGACCAAAATCTTTCCACTCTAAATAAAGTAAAATAGATTTGCATGCAAAATGTTCCTTTTAAGTTCCAAAAGCCATTTACGGCCAATGCAGAAATCTTGAAGTATAGCCACTGTCACTACACAAGAAACAGACCGGTCCATTCATACACAGCAAGGTCCCATAAATAGCTAGTCCATAATGTTTATATTGCTTGAGGGATAAGTATTAGCACCAGAGATAACCACACTGCTCCTCTTTGAATTTGTGCCATTGGATCCCTTATGTCCACTGGAGCGGGCAGACAGGGCTTCAGTTTAGAACTTCACCCAAACAAGAGTGCAGCATTCCCTCAGTAGCATATTGGAGTGTCAGCCTTGACTTGTATGTTTGGTTCTGGAGTTTGAATCCAGGACCTTCTGACTCAGAGGTGAGAATGCTGCCATGAAGCATGGTTGACATGGAAGGGAGCACTGTGGGAAATAGACCGCTTCAATATATTGTTCCCCAAACTATAATGATATCCTGACAGTCTTCTTGCCTCCCAAACATTTAGAATACTGATTATGTTAAAATCTTGGCATTATAAGCAATTATTAAGTCCCAATTGAGATTGAAATTTGTTTATCATGCTGTCACCATAACAGGCAAGCTAAATAACAACATAAATTAGTGCAAATAAAAAGCAGTAAATCTTTTGGTGCTGGCGTGCACAGACTAGGATCTGAAGTGTTGGAATGATAATCTACAAAGCCTCTCCTTTAACATATTGGCTCTCCACAGAGCCCTAAGTCGAGTTTTGAAGTATTAACAATGGCAGTACTGCAGTTTCTATGGTTGTAAGGCAAGAATTCTGAAAACAATTATTGTATAATCAAACAGTTTTTAGCAAACATTTTAAAGGAATATATGATTGTATTGGAGCAGATGTGTTACATCCTTTCGAGTTTCTGAATGGATGCATTTATGTAGTTCCTAAATTGGACACTATAAAATCTGCACAGCAACTTTAACTATTCACGCACCTTTGTACTCTAAAATATATAAATGGGATTCTCCTGATTAATTGCCTGATTGTACACTTTTTGGTGATGGATTAGCTGGAATATGTATGTACTCCACAGAGCAGCATTGTTTTACACTATTAAAGCATGAGTAGCTTTCTGAGCTGTTTTAATGGCAACACAAAGATTTTGTTCATTGGTGTGTTTGAAGACTGGATCATATAACTGTGGATTTTTACTCTATGCAACTAAATGTTTTCTATCATTTGAATTAACAATTATTTTGTTGGAATATATGTTGCATTCTGAAAGTAAAATATTATTGACTACAAAGGATTGAAGTCTCAAGTGGAGCAACATTTCAATTATTATTGACAATGTTTAAATTATTACTGATTCTGTTCTTTCACACTTTAAAAAAACAAGTGCTAGGGCACTAGACATTTTGAGAAGGAAACATTAGGAGCTCACCTGCAGCTCACAAATTAAATGTGACAGGCTAGGCCAAAACACCTTTATCAATAATTTAATTGCAGTAACGTTAGCAAGTATGCTACAAGATCATATCAAATGTCACTTGTGAACTAATAGAAGTCACACAAATGGATCAACTGCTAACATTGAACTATTAGTACCAATTAAATATATGAATAAAAAACATCAACATTTCATTCATAGCTGTTTTGATATATAAATATCAACAATAAACTGGGTGCTTCTGGAGAGTTCAAGTGATAGCAATGTGCAGATGTAGAAATAGTCATTCTGTATCCCTGTAACGAAAATTAGAAATTCATAACATCAGTTGCTGGGAAGATGAAGAGACTACGGCCTTGAAATTTGGCAATGCTCAAAACTGGGCGTGATTCCAGCAGTGCATTGTGACATCGCGCCAGAACTGAGAGACCTGAAGACCAACCTAAATTTATCCTCAGGCCTCATCATAATAATTCCAAGCTGATGCAGTAACTAATCAGGTTCTGTGCCTGATAAGTCAAATGAAGTGGGGTGTGGGGCTCAAGGTACATGAAAACATAGAGAATTCCGGCCATGATTTGTTGTACATAAATGCATGTTGACTCTGTTCTGTCATCTCTGTCATATCATGTCCTTGCTTATAGGATTTAGCATTTCCCTCCTACTGAAGTCAGGCTAACATTCCTGTTTCCTCCATCACACTTTGTTTAAATGCATGTTACGTTTGATAATTTCCAATCCATGGCAACTCTTTTAGAATGGAGGGAGCTCTGGAAAGTCAAAATCTAAAATATGTTATTTGCTATCTCTGGAGATAATATTTTAAAACCTTGTAATGTGGGCCACTGGGTTGAGGAGACATGCTGGCTTTTAGTCCCATTATGTTTTCCAATGCCATTCCTTTTAGTTAGACCCTTAGTGCAGAATGTACTTCAGGAAGAGGAGAAAGGAGATTGGAATGGCCTATAGTTGTTTTGTGGAACCCAGAGGATTGCTTTCTTTCCAATGACAAAAGAAGCTACTGTGCAAAAAGTTGAGTTTATTGTGAACAACCTGTAGTAGGCCCTTTAAGAACTGTTGGTTAAGTGGCTCAGACCCTGATAGCGCTAGTTAAAACTTACGCCGTGCAAAATCTGGCGAGACAACCTAATCTGATGTGGTAGAGGAAGCCTCATTTGAATATTGAAATGAAGTCTGTGCCTATTTCAGGTTTCAGGAAGGCATCAAGACCATCTAAATTAAAAACCACAACCAATTTAATGTGTGTCAAACACTGTTATTGTTGTGCCTGTTTTATATCGATAAATCTGGCACAGCAATATTGAATTTAGATCTCTAAATACTGCACTAGGCAATCATGAAATTGCACCAAAAATACATTTGAAATTATCCTGCTCATGTTTCACTGAAATCATTTGCATAACCACAAACATAATCTTCCATGAACCAGCACAATTAGGCAATATAACAGCATGTAATCGCTTCTTTCCTGTCTTTCCATTACGAAATATCTCTGGATGTATTTAGCACTGGTAGCCTGACGCACAGTTATTTATACAGCTGAAAAATGGGGTTAACATCAAAAGTAAGTATGTTTGATATGACGATCCAGTCCTCCAGCTGTGGGTAACCTGATTTAAAATCACCGGATAACTGAAAAAAGAACTATACTGAACTAGTCATTGGTCTACATCCCTTAACATTCAAATGCTTTACAATCATTGGTAATCATGCAACAGCCACCATCTGCATGTTCCCCTCCAAGCCACTTGCCATACTGACTTGGAACTATATTGCCATTCCTTTATTGTCACTGGGTCAAAATCCTAGTAGTTCCCACCCCCCCCCCCCCCCAACAGTTTACACCACTGCGGGTGTAGCTACACATTGTGGAGGGCACTGTTCAAGAAAACAGCTCACCACCAACTTCTGAAGGGTAATAAATATTGACTTAGCCTACGGTGCTGACACCTCATGAAAAAGTGAAAAGCACATTAGTCAGTTTCTTGGAAAAGTTTTTTTTGTATATGTTCGGCACAACTTGTGGGCTGAAGGGCCTGTTTGTGCTGTAGTGTTTTATGTTCTAACCTTTTAATGCCTTATAGAGGCACATTGTAAAAATAAGACCAATCTAAAGACCCATCAAATACAATCAGCAGGACCTTGCATTCTGACCTGGTGACAAGGCTGCCTTTGTGGGCAGGAATTGATCAGGACAAATTGAATCTTGAGCCATCATAAAAGTTCACAGGAAATGCAGGTTTAGTTATGTATGGGCATAATACAATTGCACTTAAAATTCCCCAGAGATTAATTGCAAAATTGTATATCAATATACACGACAATAATAAACCAAAGCAAAATCAAATCAAATCAAAATTGCTGGCTCCACAAACACTTCTGGGACTTTGAATACAAAATCAGCAGAAACAAGTCGAAACTTTACTCTCTAAAATTGAGATAACAACAATTCACAAAGATAGGGAAAATATCTGCCTTTAATTAATGTCTTCACTAATTAAGCAAAACTGCTATAATTTTTAAATTTGTAAATAGGGACTTGATTCTGAGTATACTCAGTCTAGGTGTGGCTGAGTAATTCACAACGTAAAATCAGTTTTCGGAGCTTTAACTAGGATCCCAAAGGACATAATCGTTTTATTTGGAAGTTAGAATAAAATTGGTACTGCAAACATGACTGGATTTAATTCACATAATACATTCAGAGTATAATTAACATTGTCAATTAAAGGTTTTAACCCTTAAGTGTCATTCAATGGGTTAAGAACTGGAAAAGTTGAGGGAAGAACCAGGTCTTTCTACTATTCTTCAGCTGTTCAATGCTTTTGTAATATGTTAATGGAAAAGGATATTTTAGTAAAGTGTAACTTCTGACGTAAACAGCAGTATAAATGTATCCTTTCATAAGCGGCTTTCAGTATAAAACTTTCCGAATTAGCCTCCTAGCTTAACTTTCAGTCTAGAAGCTGTTCCATCTTGGCATTCTTGCTTAAGACGTCCTGCACATTTTAGAAGAATAATTTATATGTGGAGCACGCTGTCAGGTAAGCATTTAGCTAAAAATGTACCCTGCAAAACTCACCTGCAGGGCAAGACTACAATTACATAACAGAAGTAGAAGTGTTGCAGCCAGTACAGTTGGTTCAATACCAGATAATTTTCCCTTTCTTCCTCTCTCCATTTCCTCCTCAAGAAATCTGTAAATCCACGTGCAATACAAGAACACCTCTGTACCAAGCAGATAACAACCTGTACAAGCCAAGCTTGCTGTGAATTGGTGCTGATAGGCCTGCGTTGCAAGGCTTTTATTAAATGCTAATGGCAAGAAACATTTTCCTAGCCAAAAAGCTGCAGTAGATCTGTCTAGGTCCATTATGACTGATATTTGCTTGTAAGTACATACAGCACTTGTACATTGCTCCTTATCTACCATGGTGCAGGAAGCTGACCTACATTCCATATAACAAAATATGATGCACAAACATGTTGAATATAATTTCTCATTTCAAGTTGAAAACAGTGTGGCAAAATAGGATTGACTTAAATCCAATAAAAAGCAGTTACTTCTACATGAAAATGTTCATTTTTCCCAATGAAATGATTTGTCTTGTGGCAGAACAAAGCTTGCTGAGAAGCATATGCCTGGCACTGATGGATTGGATTTTTGTATAACAGAATTATAGATAGTAAGAATGTATTGTACTTTTATTTATTGGGGACTATAGCCTGAACCACTTACTGTGATTTTAATGTTTCATAATAAGACTGACTCTTTTAAATGAAATAAGTTTGTTATGTCTTTAAATAGTGTCATGAAAGAATGGAAAGTGCAGAGTGTGATGTGAACTAATAATCTGTTACTTTCTGTGATGGAACAGCTATGACACTTCAATGTTTGTGAATCCTAAAACATGTCTCAGTTTTTGATATTGGCAGCAAAAAAAACTATGCAATATATTGCAGAAATAAACCGTAAATGTAGTAATGCCATTCACTGCATTGTAGGAGCTGAACTAATTAACATATATTCAATAGAAACCTGCCAATATGAGTGCATGGAAATAAACATTTTTCAGAAATAAACATGACTGTTTAATAGATATTTTAATTCCAATGGTCAAAGGTACAACGTACAGCAAAAAAAAGAGGTAATTTGACCCACTGAAAATGCAGTGTTTGTTTTCCTCTAACTAATCATATTTTCTTGTCTTTCCATCTTACTGTATATACTGTCAGCTTTGAAGTGCTATAAATATGGCAATAATGCCAATCCACCTTAACACTGGAGATGAATGAAGGAACTGCACTGATACCATAGCTACACATACAAGTGAAGTGTCAGCAAAGCAAAACTTACTGTTGTCAGTTTACTTTAGCATTTAACAAATTAGCTGTCGCCTCATGTGAACGGTGCCAAAAGAGGATCAGTTTAATTATAGTCTAGCTTTCAAGTGCAATAATTCAAAATTCCAAGTTGTTACAAATGTAGAACTTAATAAATATAGCTACATTTCTATGGTCATTAAAGTTAGAATGTTGATGCTGTGAACAGAAAATTTTCGGCGTGAATGGTTGGATTTTCCAGGGAGCTGGGCAGACAAATAAGGTGGTTAAGGCCTCAGTGAGAGCTGATTTTAGGTGCAGTTTTCCTCCTGGCTAAACAGCTTTCCAACACATTCAGAGACCAGTGGGTCATTGCAGACAGCGTGCGGGTCCTCAGAACTGAAAGCTCCATGTCCCAATAACAAGGCCACGTGGAAGAAAGGCCACAATTGCAGTAGCCAGTCAATGGCTAGTATTTACAGCAATAACACATGGGGCCCTATTTTACCATTGTGTCATTCCCGTTTTCAGGTGCGAAAACGTAAAGTCGGGTGTGAGGATATTAACACGATCCATGCCCACATCTGTTCAGATTACCGAAACCCGCGATCCACTTTGTGCCCAAAATGGGTGCAATGGCAACTTAAGTATATTTGCGCATATTTCAATTGAATTAATGAACTGCCCGCCCAACTTTATCAGCATTCCCCCCATTTTGTGTTTGCCGATCGGGAATCGCGCCAAAATGAACCTGCTGAATAAAAGTCTAAATCGGGCACTTCAGCTGCTGAAAAGCGAGTTCAGAGCTTCCAATGGCTCTCTGACTCAGATCAGTGGTGGGGGGGAGGAGAGGGAGGCAGGTCAGATCATTCTCTGGTTGGGGGGAGGATAGGAGAGTGAGGCCAGATCGTTCTCTGATTGTGGGGGGGAGAAGATGAATGTGGGTCAGATGTATCTCTGGTGGGGAGGAATGGAAGCCCAATTGTTGTCTGGTGGTGTGGGGAGGGACATGGAGGTCCAATCATTGTCTGATGGTGGAGGGGAAGGGGGCAGGTAGTCATGATCAGTCTGGCTAGTGGGGGAGTGGTGGATAAGGGGAACAGTGATATCTATGAGGGTCATAGCTCCCGCTTTTCGCTCTTGTTCAATTTTTTTCTAACTGTGCGTACGCAGTTCAAAGCTCCGATCATTTCAGGTGCACTAAACTGCATCCATAACGCGAATGGGACCCACGATTCTTTTTTCAGGCTAAGTGCGTATGGGAGTGCCTGAGAACAGATTTCTACGTCAGATATGAATTATCCCAGATTCAGCACTTTAAATGAAAATGGCTTACAAAAAAACACATTCCTTTGATTCACAAAAACCCAACAGGCAAAGTGATCCAACCATGGCTAACAAGGGACATTTTCAGCTGTTTACATCACGCTGCCACTGCAGACAGCATGGAGAATTTGGCGTTCAGATGAATCTCCGTTCATTGAAGCGGGATTAGAAAATCCGGCCAACGTGAACAGCTGGAAAATTCCACCCAACAGTTAGATCAAAGGAAGAGACTGACAATGTTGTCAAAAACCGTAGCAAAGCTGGAGATTGGGAGTATTTAGAATTCAGCTGAGAAGGACCAAAAAACTAATAACGTAAGGGAAAATAGAGAAGGAAAGTAAACTAGTGAGATTCATAAAAATGGGCTCTCAATCTTCTGTTATATTTTAAAATGAAAAAGAGAAGCAAAGACATATGTAAGCCCATTATTAGCAGGGACAGGAGAATTTATAATGGGGAAAGAGGAAATGGCAAATCATTGTTGGAGGCCAGGAATTTGCTGAGTCTGTGTCTGACGAGGAACCCCTGAAGTCGGTTGTGTCTTGGTTGCTGGAGCTGCAAAGATAAACTCAGCAATATCAGAAAGGGATATTCACTGCATTCCTCAGAATGCAAGGCATTCTGGAGAATCTGCTACTTCCAGACTGAGGTGACAGCACTCAGTGCATCAACAAAGGAAGGGTGATAGCCAACATAGAGCCTTTGGTCCAGAACATTGGTCCAGCACTCTGACAGGAGCAGCACTCCATTGCTGAGGCATTTGCTGGCATCTATCAGTGCCAATGTGAAAGGGGAGGGGGGAGTCCTGAGCCTTCTCCAGTTGCCCCACACCACTTGACGGAATGGTAACAGCTTTGGCAGCTCAACTTTATCCTGAACTCTCATCTCAGTTGACATTGTCTTAACCCTCCAAGGCTTTGTGGTTTGTTTGGATAGTGAGCTTGACATCTCAATGCAGAGTTGGACAAAAAGCAAGAGATTAGGAGCACATTCTTCAATCAGTGTTCCATGGATCCTTTCTTAGAAGTTCATCAAGTTTATCCAGTTGCCAAATGGTCCTCCTACAGCACCATAGAACTCACTCATTTGTCTGTACACAAAGAGTTAAATGCAGAACAGCAATCATTGACACCCTCAGGAATTAGTGCTGCTCGAATGGGCACAATTGCTTGACTAGCAATTGATATGTTTGAATCAATTGTGTTCAAGCTGAATGATCTCAGCTGCATGAGAATGCTCATCTTTGACAGACTGTCTCCTTTTCCTGACTGCCTCTTTCACCCTCCTCCCTATTATCCCTTACCCTGTCATGTATTTATGTTCCACCTTCAATCTGTGCTAGCATGATCCCATTGTACTGCCACCCTTTCCCCAAAGCTCCCTTCTCTCCAACATTGCCCCCCTTACCCCAGGTTCTCTTTCCTCCCTTCTCTCTGGCACTGTTACCCATACCCTGACACTATTTGCCAGCCATGAAGAAGCTGCTGAGGCAACTTGTTGTGTCCCCTCTTGAATCCACAGAGAAGCTTCCTTGCATTGGGATACTCGTAAGCACTGCACTAAAGCACTGGGCTCCCCTCGAAGTTCAGGACACCAGGATCAAGAAGTTGTAGATCACACGCCTAAAAGTCACTCTGATGTGGGCGACATGGTGACACACTAATTAACACTGCTTGTTACAGCAGCAGCAGTGACTTAGGTTTAATTTCCAGCTTGGGTCACTGTCTGTTTGGAGTCTGCACATTCTTTCCGTGTCTGTGTAGGTTTCTTCCAGGTGCTCCAGTTCCTCCCATAGTCCGAAAGTCATTCCAATTAGGTACATTGGCCATGCTAAATTCTCCCTCAGTGAACCTGAAAGGCATGGGAGTGTGGCAACTAGAGGATTTTCACAGCAACTTCATTGCAAAGTTAATGTTGAACCCTACTTATAACACTAATAAACAAATTTAAACTTCAAATTTAAGACAGGGGTTGATTCCTGTGTGTTGTCCCACTAATGAGATACAAATCTAATAAAATCAGTATAATTGGGTAGAATCGTATCAAAAATGTACAGTGTTTGGTCAGGCAAGAAATTGAGTGTGAAGTTGCAAGCATTTCTCAATGCATTTCAAAAAGGGGCAGTGAGATTCACACTATCAGCTGGAGGGGTGAGGTCAAAAGATGTCGGCAAGATCAGGAATTTTGAGATCCAGGCATCATTTTAAAAGGGCACCCCAATCTCTGAATATGGAAATAACATGGAAAATTGTGAAGTAATCCACCTTGGTAGGAAAAACAGAAATGCAAAGTAATTCTAGAATTTGTTTTGATTGTTAGTGATCTGGACACCTAAAAGCTTGTAGCTCTCGACCCTTTCTACTTCATCCCCATTGATATAGACAAGGGTGTATTCTCTTTTATGTTTCCTGAAGTCGATGACAATCTCCTTCATTTTGTTGACATTGAGGGAGAGATTATTGTTGCCGCACCGGCTTCATCAAATTCACCAAATGGTGAAAGGTTGGGAAGTGTCCTGTCCAACGGGAGCTGGATGTCCTTGCTCATGAGTCACTTGCTGTCGATGTCAAGACAACATGAGTGAATATTGTATGCATGTGGTTGACATTTAATTCTGTCACCAGAGAGGCCCTTATCTTCCATCTTCAATGGCCATACCAACCATGATTCTGCTGATTTTCCGAGGCTGTTTCTCTGCACTTGGTAGCTATGAGATAACTAGTGGTTCATCTCTGATTTTCTTTCTTTCTCTTGTGTCTGGTGTTTTCTTTTCCTGCAAGTCAAACAATGCCTAGGGAGTGACAGTAATGACATGCTTTGAACAGATGGAGAGTATTTGTTGAGGGTGAATGTCTGCCGCGATTGGACAGATGGGCTTGTGAGTAAGTGCATAAATAGAGGGATGGGCATATCTGTGAAATAAATTTGTATGTGAAATGACATGTTGGAGTAGGCTTGAGAAAGGAGAGTGAAGGGGTTGAGGTGATCCATACATCAGCATGCAGATAAATTTGCCATTGTACTCGTTTCTTCTGCCTCATTTAGGTCATTGATCTGCTTCCTATATTAGATCCAACAACATGACAGTACGCTCCTATCAGTCCTCTTGTGCCATCTCCAACCATACCACCTTCTTCTTCCTGTTGCTAGGGGGCAGTGTCTCCCTCTGGTTTCTTGCAGTACCCAGCAGCACATGCAGGGAGGCTTCACTGAAATGATTTACAGCCTTTGTCCATCCGGACTTCATTCTGACACTTCCTTTTCTTTGGCTCCCAATTCCAAACTCCTTCAAATTGCATATTTAGAGTGTCCCATTATATACTGCAGTTGAAATCATTCCACGCCTGTCGGCATCATGCGGGCAGCACTGTGTTAGCATTGCTGCCTCACAGCTCCAATGACTGGGTTCGATTCCCAACTTGGGTCACTGTCTGTATGGAGCTTGCACATTCTCCCCATGTCTACGTAGGTTTCCTCCGAGTGATCTGGTTTCCTCCCACAGTCCAAAGATATGTGGGTCAGGATGATTAGCCATGCAAAATTGCTCCTTAGTCTCTTGGGATGTGTAGGTTAGAGGGACTAGTGGGGAAATATGTGGGACAGTGAGGATTGTTGTCTTAGGTGGGATTGTTGTCAGTCAGACTCGATGGGCCAAATGATCTCTTCCTGCACTGTAGGATTTTTATGATTCTATGATCACACTTGCAGATGCCAATGTGTCACAAAACCTGGAAATTACATATTTACACATACCAGTGAAATAAATTGGTATAGAACATAGAACATAGAACATTACAGCGCAGAACAGGCCCTTCGGCCTTCGATGTTGCGCCGACCAATTAGGAACAAGCACTGACCCTCTAACTTAGACCATTCCCTTTTCATCCATATACTTATCTACTAACCTCTTAAACGCCACCAAACTTGGCGCATCTACAACTGACGCAGGCAGGGCATTCCATACCCTTACCATCCTCTGGGTAAAGAACCTACCTCTGACATCTGTCCTAAAACCACCACCCCTTAATTTAAAGCTATGTCCCCTCGTGCTAGCTTTCTCCATCCTAGGAAAAAGGCTATCACTGTCCACCCTATCTAAACCTCTAATCATCTTATATGTTTCAATAAGGTCTCCTCTTAGCCGCCTTCTTTCTAACGAAAACAACCTCAAATCCCTCAGCCTCTCTTCATAAGACCTGCCCTCCATACCAGGCAACATCCTGGTAAACCTCCTCTGTACCCTCTCCAATGCCTCCACATCTTTCTTATAATGCGGGGACCAGAACTGCACACAATACTCCAAGTGCGGCCGCACTAGAGTTTTGTACAGTTGCAACATGACGTTGCGGCTCCGAAATTCAATCCCCCTACCAATAAAAGCTAAGATTCTGTATGCCTTCTTAACAACCTTATCGACTTGATTGCCAACTTTCAGGGATCTATGCACACATACACCAAGATCCCTCTGTTCATCAACACTATTAAGAGTCCTACCATTAGCCCTATACTCTACACATTTGTTATTCCTGCCAAAGTGAATTACCTCACACTTTTCCACATTAAACTCCATTTGCCACCTCTCGGCCCAGCTCTGCAACTTGTCCAAGTCTCTCTGCAAACGTCCTCTTCTTTATGTCTTCAAACGTATGTCTTCTTTATGTATCGATGATACACAATGGATTAGTCAAGGCTGCTGGCAGACGGGTTGTCAGCTCCTGGGATCTTTGCACATTACCAGCATGCCGCAAATTTAAAATCCAACCTCTGTCTAGCGAGTTTTGAACTCATTCATAGCTGGAAAATTTCACCTACCCAATCAAATTCCTTTGATAATTTTAAAGGTCTCAGGTAGATCACACTCTAAGCCTTCATATTCCAAGAAAAGGAGAACCAGCCTGTTCATTATTTCTGGATAGGCCGAACTCCACAATTCTGGTATTAGCCTCCACAATACTTTGCATCTTTTTCTACTGTGTGATGACCAGAATTGTTCACAGTACTCCACTTGTGGTGTAAGCAAAAGTCCATGATATGGAGATGCCAGCGTTGGGCTGGGGTGGGCATAGTAAGAAATCTCACAATATGAGGTTAAAGTCCAACAGGTTTATTTAAAATCACAAGCCTTTGGAGCACTGCTTCTTCATCATGTAAGCATCACTCATCTGATGAAGGAACAGGGCTCCAAAAGCTCGTGATTCCAAATAAATCTGTTGAACTTTAACCTGGTGTTATGAGATTTCTTACTGTAATCAAAATTCAAGGAAGGTAGATTTGCTGCTTTATTTGAGTTCATGCTATGAGGATCACAGATTCACTCTTATATTTCAATCTTTTATAATTGGTAAGCATTGCAGCCACTTCAAATCCGGTCAGAGTGCAGTGTGTCCAGTTAGAATTCATGATACTGTTTGAACCACCGTAACTATGTGTCTGCCTCCCAAATTGTGTTTGCCACTACGCCCTGATTAAAATTCTCCAGATCTTTCCCTTGCTTCATCATTGGTACAATCTAACCAAAGTCACGAATGCATCTACATGGTAGTTGGTAACATGATTGACAATACCATTTTCCTCTCTTGTCCAGCTCCATGGCTCCTTCTCTCTTGGTTCCACAAATGCCAATCCAATTCTAGCCAGGACATCCACTGTACTGCTTCTCTTCTAGCCCAAATCATTGTGCTCGAAGCCCACCACAATCACCACCAAGGATCTATCCTAAACCTCTTTCTGTTCCTCATCTACTTGCTGTTCTTCAGCAGCATTATTGGCACGCATGGGATCAGTTGTACATTGACAACCCACCCAACTCTGCATCTCAACCATCTATCCATCTCAAGTCTACCTGTCTTGGATAAACTGAAATTCCCTGCAAATGGATACCGGGAAAACCAAAGCCCTGAACTTGTCCCTAGCCCTTGAAAAATTTTCACAAGTTGTTTGTTTGCTTATGTAAATTTATTTTGAAGCGTTTTTTCTACCCATTCATGTCTATAGGACTTTGGTCATTTAACCAGCTGAATAAATTCCTTTTTAGAATTTGAGACAATTGTACGCAGTGAGAACCTTTGCTTACCAATTTTGTGCACGGAGCAGGAAAATTCTGAATATTGCTTTTGATTGGAATTTTGTATAACTTTGATAGTCTCTCTGTGACACCTTGAGTTAAGGGATTGAAGGAGCAAACTTGAATGTCCTTCCTCTTCTAACTTAATTTTTGAGCTTGTTCCCAATGGTGTTGATTGCCTATGCTTGATAATGATGGTTGAATTTTGTTTCTGCGTAAGCATATATTGCACCTTATGTTCTGTAAAATTATTTTGAAAAAAAAACTGCCAATGTTTTTATTCCCATTATTTCATTTTGTTGAGATCACTATTCAAACATAGTACTTAAATTAAGTCAAAAATCTTTTGCACATCTAGAAAATTACTGTTTTAATTTACCATCGTATTCAACAAGGTGTTCTTGTTATTTAAATGTAATAAGGTAGCTGTGCCAGAAAATACATTAACAAAGGCTGTTGTATATTGTACTGTGGGAGGTTTAACACCGCCTCTCCCCCCTTCACCTCCCCCCGCCCCCTCCCACTGTCATCACTAACATTTTCTCAAGTGCAAGTCCAGATGTACTAATGGTCCGATGGGATTATCTTATTATTCAACAGATTATATTTGGTTGATTCTGGGCGTCTTGGGAATCTACTTTCTCCATAGCAACAAATGATTTGATCAAGGGAACACATTCTCACAAAGCAGTTAGCCATTTATTATTACAGTATTTACCATATTTTCCACTCCCCTCTCCATCCGAGTTCTGTAATGCTTCCATCAGCTGGGAGGATCAGCAAGTGAGTCATGGATTTCTCTCCAACTTCAATGCTTTTGCCATTCAACGGATGGGAAATGTCTTTGCTGCAGGCAAGATGGCAAATATCCTAATAGATGGCCTAAATATTTCGGACTGTGATGAATGAAGGTCCAGAAGTACAGTATTCAGTTGTTAGTAGCAGTCGTTTTTATTTAGAGTCTTCAATAAGGCCTTTTGTATTATTTTTCTATCCTATACATATGCGATTAAAAATGCTTAAGACATAACGTCTCATTTACATAAGCATTGTACTATTACCCCAGCCTACTGCACTCTCAGAGGAAATCACTTGTTTTCTTCCCACACCAAGGCCACAATATAGAAATCCATTTCTTAAGAAAATACTTTGAAAAAACACTGCAATACATTTTGTTATATGAAAAATACTACACACTGGCAACTTTGATGTAGTTTTTATTCCGGAGCTGTAATCCATTCAAGCATTCATATTCCACCAATTGTGCATTCCTTGTGGAATAAATACTGTGATTCATGTTGTATTTTCTCCACATTACATGCATTTTCTCAATGCAGTTGATCCGTCACATTTGCCAGCAGTGAAAGTTACTTCAACAGAGAAGCTAGTTTTCTCTGTGCAAGAAGTTGCAGTGATTTCGAATTCGGGTGGAGTGTTTCACCAGGTGAGGTGGCAGCTGGGATAAGTGACACTTTTCTCCCTGAGTATTAGCTGGATTCTCATGCCTGATTGAACACTTTGAACCCCATAGGGCCAGGCTGTGGTTGGTCTGCCCCATTGGCACCTTGTTGGTTCAAACGCCCCTATATTCATTCTTTTCAGCCCAGCTGAATGCTCTGGGTTTCCTGAGATGGCCCATGAGAAAAAAATGCCATTCACCCAATAATCATCCCTGCCTCCCTGGAGACTCTCCTCAACGCAAATGCTGTGATTGTGCCTTCCCAAGAGATGGAACCAGGAAAATCACCAGCCAAACCTGTGACCCACAGCACCCAGTGTGAACAGCCCTGTGACTCACAGCACCCAGTGTGAACAGCCCTGTGACCCACAGCACTCAGAGCGAACAGCCCTGTGACCCACAGCACCCAGTACGCGCAGCTCTGTGACCCACAGCACCCAGTGCGAACAGCCCTGTGACTCTCAGCACCCAGTGTGAACAGCCCTGTGACCCACAGCACTCAGTGCGAACAGCCCTGTGACCCACAGCACCCAGTGTGAACAGTCCTGTGACCCACAGCACCCTGTATGAACAGCCCTGTGACCCACAGCACCCACTGTGAACAGCCCTGTGACCCACAGCACCCACTGTGAACAGCCCTGTGACCCACAGTACCCAGTGTGAACAGCCCTGTGACCCACAGCACCCAGTGTGAACAGCCCTGTGACCCTCAGCACCCAGTGTGAACAGCCCTGTGACCCACAGCACCCATTGTGAACAGCCCTGTGACCCACAGCACCCAGTGTGAACAGCCCTGTGACCCACAGCACCCACGTGAACGCCCTGTGACCCTAGCACCCAGTGTGAATACACAGTCTGAGACCCCAGCACCCAGTGTGAACAGCCCTGTGACCCACAGCACCCAATGTGACTGGCTCTGTGACCCACAGCACCCAGTGTGAACAGCCCTGTGACCCTCAGCACCCAGTGTGAACAGTCCTGTGACTCTCAGCACCCAGTGTGAACAGCCCAGTCTGTGACCCACAGTACCCAGTGTGAACAGCCCTGTGACTCTCAGCACCCAGTGTGAACAGCCCTGTGACCCACAGCACCCAGTGTGAACAGCCCTGTGACCCACAGCACCCAGTGTGAACAGCCCTGTGACCCACAGCACCCAGTGTGAACAGCCCTGTGACTCACAGCACCCAGTGTGAACAGCCCTGTGACCCTCAGCACCCAGTGTGAACAGCCCTGTGACCCACAGCACCCAGTGTGAACAGCCCTGTGACCCACAGCACCCAGTGTGAACAGCCCTGTGACTCTCAGCACCCACTGTGAACAGCCCTGTGGCCCTCAGCACCCAGTGTGAACAGCCCAGTCTGTGACCCACAGCACCCAGTATGAAACCCAGTCTGTGACCCTCAGCACCCAGTATGAACACCCAGTCTGTGACCCACAGCACCCAGTATGAACAGTCCAGTCTGTGACCCACAGCACCCAGTATGAACACCCAGTCTGTGACCCTCAGCACCCAGTATGAACACCCAGTCCGTGACCCATAGCACCCAGTGTGAACAGTCTTCCTGTGACCCACAGCACCCAGTGTGAACAGCCCTGTGACCCACAGCACTTAGTGTGAACAGAGTCACAGACACCGATGGCCAAGTTCTGCACACGAGGACAGCCTCAACTAGGATTTTGTGTTCATATCACACTATCTGTAACCCCATGATTTGCCTGGGCTTGCAACATCTCACTAATTGTCCTGCATGGAGGCAATTCACATTTCTTTAACTTATGCTTGGCCCTCTCTCCACTTACATTGTCTGTTTCTTTAAGACTTGATTACCTTTAAAGATTCGCATTCGGACCATTATCTTGTAAATTGGGTTTGTGTCTGTATATGTCCTGTTTATGAACACGAGTCGTCTCTCACTTGATGAAGGAGCAAGGGTCTGAAAGCTAGTGCTGCCAAATCAACCTGTTGTACTTTAACCTGGTGTTGTGAGACTTCCTATTGTGTTTACCCCAGTCGAATGCCGGCATCTCCACATCACAACCCACGGCACCCATGTGAACAAAGCCGTAACTCACAGCATCCAGTGTGAACAGCCCTGCATGCAATCTCCATGTCTCATGTAAGAGAGCAATTTTTCCAGTGCTGATGAGTCGAAGCAACACTTTTTTGTGTAAAATTTGATTGCTGTGCACACCTCAATGTCACCAGCGAAGGGAAGGTTACTAGGTGCTCGGTCTTATATGTGGTGTATATCGACTGGTCTAATTTCCTGCTGGTGTGGCAGTTAATTTGGATGGAGACTGTGGTCCCTGCGAGATGCATTTTTAATGAGGGCTCCTGATATGTAAATAGATGTAAGTGGGATTGTTGACATGGATCAGCAGGAAATTTGACTCGTCATTAGGCCAGCAGAAAAGTACTGAGAGGAAAATTGTGACTTGCTTTCCTAACAGCGGAAAACAGACTTTTGGCCTCATGCCTAATTTTCTGTTCCCGCCTGCCACAAATCCCAGTGCTGCAGGAATGAAAGTTCCACCCACGGTTATAGGTTTAACTCATGTAGTGAACTGAATAAATATCTTTGCCTTGTACTTTATTCCTTACATATTGACTAAAATTGGAAAATATTTTATATGCCCAGATGCATATTATCAGATTTATAGAATTTGCTTCTATTTAAATGTTTTCCTTTAACCATCATTGTGGTTAAATTCATCATGGCACATCAGCCCAGAGTCTGGTGTCACAGCAAAGCCAAGCACCTTTATACTATCTATGTCTTAGGTCACAGCAATAAGTTTACATTTTAAATAACAGAGGGCAAAGGGTCTCTTATTAGAGAAAGGAATCTTTTTACACTTCTGTCTTTTAACTAACAGTTCTTCCCCTTCTCTCTCTCTCACACACACACATACAGGCACAAACACACACAAATGAATGCAAGCTAAATATTATTTAAGCTTTCAGTCAAGTCTCTATGTCAATAACATCTGTTGAGAAGTATTACCACGGCACAAGATCCAATGAGGTAGTCTAAGCAACAAATCCAGAGCCTATCTGGTATGACAGGACTCAACAATGACTTAGCATTGCATCCAAGGTCGTAAATATTTATGGGGCAAACTTAAAGATGCCGGAACAGAACAGATGCGTGTTCTGTATGGTCTCCCATTAACTCACATTAAATGTATTCAATAACATTGAGACAGGATTTTAATTTGGCCTGGGACCTTTGTAAGGGAAATTCCTGCCTTTGGTGAAAGTAGAGAAAGGATAGATACGTGGTGAGCTCCAGGGACCTTAGTGAGCTTTGAACACATTTGTTTTGCAGGAGCTATGTGCCAATGATGTAGTCAGTGCCCTTAGTGGGGCATTGAGGGCATCAAGTTCCGAGTAGACCTGAGGCCTCAGTATTCATTTTACGGGACCCTTGGATCAGCATCTATTAATACAGCAGCTGGTAGTCGAGTGTCAAAGAGTGCATTATCGGTCCCAGAGTAAAGCAATTAAAAAACAACAAAGATTAATCAGGCAGTATCCAGAAAGAGGAGGAATTATTGACCAATTGAAAAATGTGTTAGAAGTGCCAAGAAATGTAAACGAAAACAGCTAAATTACATTTCCTGACAGAAATACCAAAGAAGAAGGAATCACTGGTTGAGCAAGAAACCAGGAAGAAATTCAAATCTATGCTTTCCCGAAGTTTTGGAAAGCCATGCATCTGTCAGTAGCATTCTCACTTCTGAAACAGAAGATGGTGGGTAATTCACATTGGTATTTGAAAACCAAATCTAGACTGCAGGTACTCCAGTGCTTATTCTGGCCAACATTTATTGCTCAAAATCCCAAGAACAGATTAATTGGCCGCTATCACATTGTGGGTTGTTGGAATTTGCTGGGAACAAATTGTCAGCGGTGTTTTCGACATTACAACTATAACAGAGTTTCAATTTTGATTATAAAATGCTCTTGGAGGTTATGTAGTTCTGAAAAGTGATCTGCAAATGCCAGTCTTTCCTTTCTTTTAATTCTCAAACTCAAGTAAAGCTTTTTTTTCCAAATCAATACATAGTGAAATTTATATTCCATCACAACTCGAAATGGAAAAGAATAGCCAGGATGCAGAGGCTGAGTGTGATGTTAACAGTGGAGGCAACCACATATTGAATTGCAACAGTAAGAGAACTTCTATAGTGAAACAGCCAACTACAAATTTGTGTGAAAATTGGATCAGATCTTCAGTTGCTCAATATTTAGCCAAGAGTGGTTTTATTAATTCAATGTAAATTTTGGACATGGACAAATCTCTTTACCCAAAAATGTCTTTTCTGTTAATAACTTGTTCACCATTCCTTTGAATATTTCCATTTCAATTGATAGTTCTTTGGAATCTTGCCAACTCAAGAATCTTTCCAGAGGTATATGTCAACATGGCAATGAGTTCTATGCTGGATGAATATGGAGGAAGCCAGTCAGTGCATGATCCCGATCTCAGGCATTCTTAAAGAACTCCATATTACATTGCATATTTGTGGATACTTGAAGAATAAAAGCAAATTCTCAAGATAACTGGGTTCAAATGAACTGCAATTAGACCAAAGTATCTTCCAAATGCCTCCATCTACTAACATGAGGGAAGTCACGAGTTCCTGAGAATGGAAAATCAGTTAGGCAATATTTGTCCTCATTTCTGTTTTTGCCAGGAAATCCTTGGTAGATTAGCAATGAATTGTCAGAATTGAAAGGAATTTGCTGCCTTATTTGGACAACTTTTAATGGGAAATACAATTCACTCTAATGATCAAAAGTACATCTATAAGGGGATTCAGAATGTCTTGGCAATAAAGATCAGCAGATCAAGATAGATAAGATCAGAGTAGATAGAATACAAAAAGAGTCAAAAGCACCTGAAATATACTGCTTACATGGGGATACATATAACCACTATTACATGTATTTTTGAAAACATATTTTGTATTAAAAGCATAAACCTTTGTTATTGATATAATACTTGCAAGATATGATGGAGCGTCATTAAATAAATGGAACCACATTCCTTAAAACACAATAGTCCTGCAGAGCAAAGGGAAAAAAAACAATTCTTATCAGTAGTCTCCAGAAAGCTTTTATGAATGGGATAGACATTAAACCAAGGACACTGGATAAGAGGGCTGGGAAACATCAAAAGACTATGTGTAAAACCTTTAAGGTCCACAAGGTGATTATGCAGTCCCATGCTGCCCAAGAATAGATGCCATCAGTCAAATTATATAATCTATACTAATAATGATTGGCTCTTACCTAGTTGAGGTGGGCAAATAGCGTTTGAAAATTGTATAATTGCAGAACTAAGAATGATTTAATTTCAGAGTTAATTTGGAACTGCCTCAAATCACTCTCTCTCATGCGTTGACCAAAAAAAGTTACCACAGTAAAAGCCTTTGTGTTAGCTGAGCCATAATTAAGAGGGGAATTCTCCCATATGGAAGCCAGCATCATACATAGACCCTGAAAAATGTTTCTACAACATCTGAAACAATACTGTTTACCTGAAGTCTGAATATTTTATATTTGTTCTGGGGCATGGCTGACATTATCAATGTTTCATATATTGCCCATCCTGGGTTGCCCGGAGCATTGAACAAAGAATAAAGAACAAAACAGCACGGGAAACAGGCCCTTTGGCCCAACGAGCCCGTGCCGCCTCCCCGATGTTCCCACCTCTACCCGCGATCCCTGTCCATGTTTATAGATCTATGGATTAAAAACCAAATTTGAGACAATTTAGGGAGAATTTGTTTTGCCAATTAGCCTAAGAGCATATCTTTGGGATGTGGGAGGGAACCGGAGCACCCAGAGAAAACCCACGCAAGCACGGGGAGAATGCGCAAACTCCCACAGACACAGGCCCAAATCGATGTATCTGCACAGCACAGCGATAGTCACTGAGCTGTCATGTTGCCCATCAAATGGTCCAGGTCAAGCATACACTAACGACGTGGAGCACTAGGATACTCTCGAAAAAAAAAATTCAAGAGCAGCCCTCTCACGACCCATTGTGTGTATGCCCCTGAACAAACAACAAGGTGGACAAAAGCACCTGTAGGATAAAAACAAGTACATCAATATCATCATCTATTTACACACTTCCCAGGGACCCCCAAGGCTCATGATCCCTATTTTAAATCAGTTTTCTATACCCCTCCATTCCCATTCTGTTCATGTGCCCATCTAAGTATTTCTTAAATAACTCCAGAGTACCTGCCTCCACCACTTTACTTGGCAGCGCATTCCATACCCCCACCACCCTCTGTGTGAAAAAACTTCCTCTAGCATCCAAATTATACCTTACCTCCCTCACCCTAAGCCCGTGACCCCTCGTGCTATTCGAGTCCATCCTAGGAAAAAGCTTAACCCTGTTTACTCTATCTATACCCCTCATAATCTTGTACACCTCTATTAGATCTCCTCTAAGTCTACATCTTTCTAAGGAAAACAGTCCCAATTTGCCTAACCTCTCCTCATAACTCAGATTTTCCATACCAGGCAGCATCCTGGTAAACCTCCTCTGCATTGTCTCCAGAGTCTCTACGTCCTTCCGGTAGTAGGGCGACCAGAACTGGACACAGTATTCCAAATGAGGTCTAACCATGTATTACAATATTGGAGTCACACACAGGTCATACCTGATACGGGCAGCAAGTTTGCTCCCTGAATGGTTTTAGTGAATCATTGGGTTTTATGACAGCCCTACAGTTATGATGATTATTTTAACTGATGTCAGACCACATATAACCAGGTTTACTAAATTCAGTTTGCCTTTGTGGGATTTGAACACATTTCGAAAAATCTTGTACTTATGGAGCAGCTTTCACAAAAATAGGACATCCCAAATAATTTTAAAGCTAATGATGCACCTGTGCATAGCACAAATAGCAAAGTGATAAATGAAATAGACTATCTGAGGGTGATGGTAGGATTAAATGACAGCTAATATTGTCCACTTATTAAAAAAGGAGGTAGAAGTAGACCAGGAAATTAAAGACTTGTCAGTCTAACCTTAATGGCAGGGAAGTTAGTAGAAAGAATTTAGGGACAGAATATATCTGTACTTGGATAGACATGGATTGATCAGCGATAGTCAGCATGGATTTGTCAAAGATAGGTTGTGTTTGACAAATTTAATCACTTTTTTTGAGAAAGTATCCAAGAGCATAGTTGAGGGGAATGCATTGGCTTTTGTTAAGGTCTCACACGGCAGATTGGTCAGGGAAGAAAGGGCCACTGGGATCCAAGGCAAAGTGGCGCATTGGATCTGAAATTGACTGAGAGGCAGGAAACAGAAGGTGTTGACAGAGGAATGTTTTTGTAACTGGAAGTCTGTTTTCAATGGGGTTTGCAGGGCTTGGGCCTGAGTTCCTTGCTATTTGTGGTGTACATTAATGATTTTGGAGAGGTATGATCAAGAAGTTGCAGATGACATGAGAATTGGTATGGCGGTAAATAGTAAGGGAGATAGCCTGAGACTCTAAGAGGATGTCAAAGAACTGCTTAGGTGGCAGAGCAGTGGAAAATGGAATTTAATCCAGAAAAGTGTAAGGTAATGCACTTGGGGAGAGCTAACAAGGCAAAAGATTGCATGTTGTGTGATATGATCCTGGAAATTACTGAAGATCTGAGGGACTTTGGAGTGCGTATCCACAGACCCTTAGAGGTGGCAGGGCAGGTAGATAAGGTGGCAAAGAAGGCACCTGGAATACTTGCCTTTGTTGGCGGGGCATATAGTACAAGAGCAGAGAGGCAATTTAGAGGAACTAAATAAAATGCTAGCTAGACCATAACTGGAGAATTGAGTGCAGTTCTGGTCACTACATTATAGGAAAGATACGATTGCAATGGAGAAAGTGTGGAGGAGATTTACCAGGATGTTGTTGGACTGGAGGGTTTGAGCTCTGAAGGAAGATTGGATAGGCAAAGGTAATGAAGGTTGAGAGGTGTCTAAGATTATGTGGGAATAGATAATGTGAATAGGAAGGCATTTCTTCTATTAGAAGGGTCAGTAACCAGGGACATTGATATAAGGGAAGTGGAAAAAGGCTAAGAGAAGAGTTGAAGAGAAACCTTTTCACCCAAAGGGTGTTAGGAGTCTGGAACTCATTGCCTGAAAGAGTGGTTGAGTCAGAAATTCTTATAACATTTAAGAAGTATTTAAATGTTCACTCACACTGTCATAACTTCCAGGGCTATGGGCCAACAGCTGGGAAATTATTAATGATTGTTGGCTGGTATGGACACGTTGGACCAAATGGTCTCATTCTGCACTCTAAATGTCTATAAATCTATATATGAATCTATCACTCTGGTGATCGAGAGACAAATAAATATTGGCTAAACTATCAGGGATGAACTCCCTGCTTTTCATTGAAATACGCCCATGGGATCTTTTCAATCCATCAGAGATGAAAGAGCAAGAGTATCTCTGACAGTTCAGCATTCCCTCACTACTGCGCTGACAGCCCTGACTTCTGTTCTCAAATCCTGGAAGGGAAATTGAATGCACAACCACAACTCACTCAGAAATAACAGTGCTATTCATTCAGACACAACTGACACTAATACAGATTGCTAGTCCAGCATCGTAACTAGTAAACCATCAATGTCAAAGAATGAATCATAATTCTGGGTGGAAAAATGTGTTAAATTGCAGAGATTATGGTGTTACCACATTAGAGGTGGCCGGAGGTGACCAGGCAGCACAGTGACACAGTGGTTAGCACCGCTGCCTCACAACACCAGCACTCAGGTTTAATTCCCAGCTTGTCTTTGTGGAATCTGCACGTTTTCCCTGTGTCTGTGTGGGTTTCCTCTGGGTGTTCCAGTTTCCTCTCACAGTCTGAAAGACATGCTGGTTAAGTGCATTGGTCATGCTAAATTCTCCCTCAAGTTGTCCAAACAGGTGTCAGAGTGTGGTGACTAGGGGATTTTCATAATAACTTCATTGCAATGTTAATGTAAGACTTCTTGTGACACTAGTAAATAAACTTTAAAAATGAATTGAGTCACAGAGTCATAGAGATTTACAGCATGGAAACAGGCTCTTCAGCCCAATTTGTCCATGCTGCCCTTTTTTTTAAACCCCTAAACTAATCCCAATTGCCTGCATTTGGCCTCTGTACTTCTATATCCATCTTACCCATGTAACTGTCTAAATGATGTTTAAAAGACAAAATTGTACCTGCCTCTACTACTACCTCTGGCAGCTTGTTCCAGACACTCACCACCCTCTGTGTGAAAAAATTGCCCCTCTGGACACTTCATTATCTCTTCCCTCTCACCTTAAATCTATGCCGTCTAGTTTTAGGCTCCTCAACCTTTGGGAAAAAATATTGACTGTCTATTTGATCTGTGCTCCTCATTATTTTATAGGCCTCTATGAGATCCCCGTCAGCATCCTGCGCTCCAGAGAAAAATGTTCCAATGTATCCAGCCTCTCCTTATAACTCAAACCATCCGGGTAGCGTCCGAGTAAATCTTTTCTGCACTCTTTCCAGTTTAATAATATTCTTTCTATAATAGGGTGACCAGAATTGTACCTAGTATTCCAAGTGTGACCTTACCAATATCTTGTACACCTTCAACAAGATGTCCCAACTCCCGTATTCATTGTTCTGACTGATGAAACCAAGCATGCCAAATGCCTTCTTCACCACTCTGTCCACCTGTGACTCCGCTTTCAAGGAGCGATGAACATGTACCCCTAGACCCCTTTGTTCTATAACTCCCTCCAGTGACTTATCATTAACTAACTAAGTCCTGTCCTGGTTCAATCTACCAAAATGCATCACCTCGCATTTGTCTAAATTAAATTCCTTCTGCCATTCATTAGCCCATTGGTCCAACTGATCAAGATCCATTACAATCAGAGTAATAGAGGAACAGAGAGCGTAGTGAAGAGAACTGCTAAAGAAATTAACAAACCTATTCAGTGAATCTGTATAAAGAAACACACTCAAAAAATGGACATCTGTAACTAACAGACACTTATTGAGAAACCTAAATAATTATACAAGGGCACTCTGAAACCAAGCACTCATAAATTATGATCCACAGTCTTCAATGCCTTTCATGACTTAAAACATGGGAGAGTCTGTTGCAAAGCTACTGGTTCTGAGAGTTGTCTGAATCAGTCACATCAGAATTTTGCCATGCATTTTAGTTGTCACAAAATTATCTTGAGCCCATCACTTTTATAAGATTAATCCCAGCAGCTTCCCAAATCAAAGGAAGTGTTAGTGTGCAACAAGAGAGGCCATCTCTTTCTGCCCAGTGCTTTGTTCTCTGTCTTTCAACAGCCATTGGTAGCTTGTCTCACTTAGGTGTCTGTGTGCAGTTTGCATATTTTCCCCATTTTGTGTGGGTTTCCTCTGGTGCTTGAGTTTCCTCCCACAGTCCAAAAACGTACAGAGATGGATTGGCTGTGTCCCAAGGTGTTGGTGAATTAATGGGGTAAATATGTGGAATTACATGGAAAGGACCTGGATATGATGCTCTGTTGGAAAGTCAGTATAGACTCAAAGGTTCAAATGGTTTCTTCTACATAGTAGGCATTCTATTCAGATTCACCTCTTCTGATGTACCACTGGAGCTCAGAAGAATGAGGGATGACTTGATTGAAGCATCTAAGATCTTGAATGATATTGAGAAGATGTTTCCTCCTGTGGGTGAGTCCAGAACTAGGAGGCATTGTTTTAAAATTAGGGGTTGCCTTCACAGACAGAGAAGAGGAGATTTTTTTTTTCTCTTGCAGAGGACTGTGCGACTTTGTAACTCTCTGCTTCACACAGTGGTGCAAACGAGAGTGTTTTTATGGTAGACGTAGATAGATGCTTGTTGAGCAAGATACACAAAGATTATCAGGGATTGGTGGGAATATGCAAATCAACACAATTGAATGGGAAAATAGGCTGAAGGCATTGAATGGCTTATTCCTGCTCTTATATCACATGTTCCTGTGATTTGCCAATGGTTGCAAAACATCCCAGTCAGCACATTCAGGGTCATCTTCACATTGGTCAGGAAGAGATGTATTCACATTTCTGGCAGGGCAAGCATATCAAACAATAAAACAAATGGTAGCTTTTTGACCAGCCTCTGTTTTTCAGTCATCTGATGCCACTTTGTCACCTGCTTTCTACCTGTTTCTGCTCTCTAATTGGATGGGTATCACACCTCCTGGACTCCAACTGGCTGGCCGTCAGATGATCTCATCAATCGGCCATATGATAATGCAATGGAAATGACATCCCTCTCCAATGCTGCTGCCAGGGATCTCCAGCCACGGAATAAAATTGAGCCCAATGTGTATCCTTCCAGTATGTTGTCAACCCTTTCCAAGACATACCTTTGGAAACTTCAATAGGCCAACACAATCAGCATTTTTTCACACACTTTGGCTTTGTGGCTTACCATTTGCTTGTAAGTAGAATTGACAAATACAGTTCATTGCTAAAATTGCACTCTGCTCCAGAGGAGTGGTTTGATATGAAACAGGAGTTTGGTAATAAAAGCTGCTAAATGAATGGAATTGAAAACTAGTATGTGTAAGGTGGATTCTTAGCGTTGTTGCCACTGATTAGGTGCTGATCATAATTTCAGTTTGCGCTTCAAGATAGCTGGGGAATTATTTACTGTCCATACAGTGATGATTTTGACTATTTAAACAAATGTCAAAGATAGCCATCATGGCCCGTTGGAGATAGCTTTAGTGGTGAAAAGGGGATAGCTGCAGGTTGTCAGGGAAATTTAGAATAGTTGTGCATTGGTTTTGCATCCTGGCTTGTTCCTGCCTATGTGTGCTTCAGCCAGACATGGATCCCCAGCACCAGCATTTGCGTGCCCAGGGACAGCAGGAAGTCAATTCGAGTGGTTACAAGGGCAATCAGCTTGCTTTTATCCACAGCAGTAGTATCTTACAAATGGTGCACGGGCACCGTGTTATATCTGTTCCCTGGCAGGAGAAAGGAGGCAATCTCAAAGTAGGAGTCTATCTATTGTATCGCAAAAAGCCAGAAGGCAGGGCACCAAATAATTATAAATGGAGGAAGATTCAGAATGGGCTTGTAAATAAAGTAATGGAAAAGCACGTTAGATGGGAAATGGAACCTGAAAGAGAGATAAAGTTATTGCCAGTGTCCCACATACAACGAAGATCATGACCACGATTCCCCCCAAAAAATTTCTAAGCTCCCAATGTGCTGGAAAATGGGAGCAAATCCCAACATTTTTTTTTCTCAGGTTATTTCCAGAATATACCTCTGACATTCTGTGCATCACAGAGTGCCTCAGTGGGATTCATTCTGAAAATCAGAAGGTGCAGCCTATTCCTTCCCGAGAGGCTGGTAGCATAACGCTGAGCGGGCCACTACACATGCCGATCTGTCAGCACGGAAATTGGCCGGCTCCGATCACCCTCATTCCCTCTGTCCCCCACTAATCCTCTTGCAGAGTGGCAGCAGATCCCCTTGCCACTGATCACCCCCTCCCTGACCCTGCCCCCTTGGCTCTGTCTGCTGCCTGAGTGGGCAGTGCCAAGGTGCCCTTTGAGCCATGCCAGTTTGCCCCTTAGACAATGCCAGGGTGCCAAGCTGGCAATGTCAGACTGGTACTGCCTGAGGGGTATCACCCTTACCCCTGACCACCTGGCGGGAGGTCTCAATGGCCTATCTCCCCCCACCTGGTACGATCACCTGGTCCCTGTTATTGCAGAGCGCTTGTAAACCCCATTGGAGGAAACCATTCCTCGTAGGGATTTGGATTGTTGGGGGGGGTGGGGGAGGTGTTGTGGTTGGTAGGAGATGCCAGCATGTCCAGAGAATTCAGTCCTGGGCTTGCTAATCATATGGAAATGGAAAACCTAGTCTCGGAGACGTGCAGAGCCCACAAAACGGCCCCCATTGATGTCTCTCGGCCTGCAGCACTACTCAAGCAGTAGGCTGGGAAAATCGTCCCCTACATTTTAAGACATGTCACCATACACTCTTTTCAAATTTAAAATCCCATTTTGTTAAGCATCCGTGGAAAATTCCTAAATGTATTCTCTGAATAAAGGCCAGAACCCTTTAATATATCGCGCATACGAATTTTGCACAAGTCCATTAGCCAGCTGTTTAGGAAAGTGTTCAGTGGAAGTTCAATTCTAAGGTTACTTAAACAACCCATTACATTTAATCAATCCTTACTGAAAATGATAGAAAATGTTGGAACCTTGGTGGGAAAGAAAAGGTTAAATGCAATACTGAACAAAATAGATGTTTGCAAAGGCAGATTTGTACACTTACTTTCACATACGTGTAATAGGAGCCTTGACACTACTTATTTCATCTATTTTCTAAACTACACATGCAGGTGCACTAATGATGCATAAGGATTATTTTATTATTCAACAGATCATATTCAACTGATGCTAAGCCTTATGGGAATTTACTCTCTCCATAGCAACAAATGACTGGGCATGGTATCAAATCCCCACAATGCACTAGGATCTTTGTTTTACTATTTAGATTTTTCCCACTCCACAAACACTTTTCTCCCCACAGACTTTCATTCCAAGCTTCATCAACTGGGAGAATCAGCAAGCCAGCCGTGGATGTTTCTGCTCTACTGTTCTGCATAAGAAATACAGATCAGGGACAACAGGCTAAGCGACAAATGTGTATCACTTTCCACAGTGCATCCTTTGCATCCACAAGAAACCTTTTTAAACAGAATAAAAGTTTAAGTTAGTGATTGAAAGGTAGAAATTAGGCCCAGAATGGCACAAGTTCAAGTATCTGAACCAAGAGGCTTAAGAAATGCTCAAACCTGATCCTTGGTCCACATCAAGAGAGCTGCCAGTGCTGTTCACATCATCAAAGGAAACTGAGCAAAGGTAACTTCAATGTCAAGCTGTTTTCTTTCCAGGAGTAGTTTTAGATTGGGATCATGAGGGAGGGTTTGAAATCATGTCATGGCACTCCTGCTTCTTCTGGCTGCACAGGAAAACTTTATTTTAAAATTTAAAGCTTAGCTTTTGTCATCAAGCTCAGCAGCCACTAAAAAATCCTGAGAGGGGCAGCGGGTGTTGACCAATTCTACCAATGGATCTATTAGGCTTACAGCCTGATATATCAAAGGAGCCGAAACTAAATGGATTTTAGAATATTAGCTTAGGATTGATGCCTGTACAGATTGGGCAAAGATTATCTACTTCTAAACTTCATAAACTTGTGTGCTTTACACTGATAAACAGAGAGATGATGGCGTCATGGTAATATCATTAGACTAGCAAAGTATAGGTCAGGATTAATGATCAGCGAACACAAGTTCAAATCTTGCTAAGGCACCTGGTCAAATTTAAATGAAATTTATAAATCTGGAATTCAAAGCTCCTCTTAGTAATGGTGATCATAACATCATTGTCATTAAAAATCCCTCTGGCTTATTAATGTCCTCTATGGAAGGAACTCTTCCATGAAATCTTCCATGAAATCTTTAGACTGATTATGGCAAGGTCTACATGACATAACAAGCTACAAGGTGAAGACATGTAGAATTGCTAGCAACAATGCACCCCTCTCTAATAAGCTCAATATATTCTATGTCCATTTTGAACCACAGGTCAGCGATAGGACATCATCCATCCCAGAAGCCTCAGTTGCACCCATATCCAATTCTCTCCCCAGTGCCCTTAGCAGATTTCAGATCAGTCTTCTCAAGAGTTAACCCAAGGAAAGCGACTAGCCGAGATGGGATACCCGGAGGAGCACTTCGATCCTGCATGGACCAGCTGGCCGGGGTGTTCACAAACATCTTTAACCTCTCCTTACTTAGACCTGAGGTCCCTACCAGCTTCAAGAAGATGAGCTTCATCCCTGTAACAAGAAAAGCCAGGTAGCATGGCTTAATGACTATCATTGGTGGCTCTGATATCCATTATTATGAAGTGCTTCAAAAGTTAGTTTTGGCACCAATCAATTCCAGCCTCGCAGATTGCCTCGATCCTCTACAGTTCACCTACTGTCACAACAGGTCCCCAGCAGATGCCACATCCCTGGCTCTACACTCAACCCTGAACTACCCGGGATAACAAACTCATTTATATCAGATTCCTATTTATTGACGACAGCTCAGCTTCCAACACCATTATTCCGACAAAACTCTTCTCCAATCTGTGTGGCCTAGGTCTTGATCCCTTCCTCTATGACTGGATCCTGGACTTCTTACCCACAGACTGCAATCATTTAGGATAAGCAACAACACCCCCCCTCCCCACCCATGATTATCCTTAACACTGGTGACCCATCAGGCTGTGACCTCAGAACTTTACTATACTCTTTATACATTTATGACTGAATGGACAAATTCTGGTCCAACTGCTTTTTCAAGTTTTTTGCTGACATCACTATAATGGGTCAGATCTCAAGCAATGATGAGATGGAGTATAGGAAAGAGATGGAGAATCTGGGAAAATGGTCCCATTCCCCAGAAATAGAACCATCTCTGATCCCTCAGTGTCAATAAAATGAAGGAGATAGTCATCAACTTTAGGAAGCATAGTGGAGGGCATGCCTCTGTCTACATCAATGGTGACGAAGTAGAAATGGTTGAGAACTTCAAGTTTATAGGTATTCAGATAATTAACAATCTGTCCTGGTCCCTTCACGTTCATGCTATAGTTAAGAAACCCCACCAACACTTTCATTTTCTCAGGAGGCTAAGGAAATTATATACTCACGAATGTTTACAGATGCACCACAGAAATCATCCTTTCTGGCTGTATCACAGGCTGCTGTGACCAAGACTGCAAGAAACTACAAAGGATTGTAAGCCCAGTCTATCACGCAAACCCACCTCCATACATTTACTCCATCTACATTTTCTGCTGCTTCACAAAAGCAGCCACCATAATCAAGGACCCCACGCATCCCAGACATATTCTCTTCCACCTTCTTCAATCAGGAAAATGACACTAAAGTCTGAGGTCACATACCAATTGACTCAAGGACAGCTTCTTTCCTGATGCCATCAGACTTTTGAATGGACCATGTATCTCTCCCTCTCACCTTAAACCAAGCCCTCTAGTTTTAGACTCCCTTAGCTTTGGGAAAATATATTGAATATCTGTGCCCCTCATTATTTTATAGACTTCTATAAGATCACCCCTCAGCCTTTATGCTCCAGAGAAAAAAGTCTCACTCTACCCAGTCTCTCCTCATAACTCAAACCATCAAGTCCCAGTAGCATCCTTGTAAATCTCTTCTGCACTCTTTCTAGTTTAATAATACCTTTTCCATAATAGAACTGCACAGAAGTATTCCAAATGTAGCCTGATTAATGTCTTGTGCAATTTCAACAAAACATCCCAACTCCTATGTTCTGACCAACGAAATCAAGCATGCTGAATACCTTCTTCACCACTTGTCCACCTGTGACTCTATGTTCAAGGAGCTGTGAACTTGTCTTCCTAGATCCCTTTGCTTTGTGACTCTCCCAAAGGCTCATTAACTGAGTAAGTCCTGTCCTAGTTCAATCTCCCAAAATGCATCACCTCTCATTTATCTAAATTGAACTATCATTCGTCAACCCACTAGCCCAATTGATCAAGATCCTGTTGCAATCTGCAATAACTTTCCTCACAGTCCACTCTACCACCAATCTTGATATCATCTGCAAAATTACTAGCCATGCCTCCTACATTTTCAACCAAATCGATAATATAAATGAAAAATAACAGTGCACTTAGCATTGATCCGTCAGGCGCTCTGCTGGTTGCAGGCCTCCAGTTTGAAAAACATTCCTTTATAACCACCCTCTGACTTCTGTCATCAAGCCAATCTTGTATCCATTTAGCTACCTGGATCCCATGAGATTTAACCTTATGCAACAACCTACCATGCAGTACCTTGTCAAAGGCCTTGCTCAAGTCTATGTAGACAATAGCAACTGCACTGCCTTCATCTACCTTCTTGGTTACCCCTTCAAAAAACCCAATCAAATTTGTGAGACATGATTTTCCACCCACAAAGCCATGCTGACTGTCCCTAATCAGTCCTTGCATCTCTAAATGCCTATAGATCCTGTCTCTCAAAATACCTTCCAACAACTTGCCCACCACAGATGTGAGGCTCACTGGCCTGTACTTCTTAGACTTTTCCCTGTAGCCTTTTTTAAACAAAGAAACATTTGCCACTCTTCAATCTTCAGGCACTTCACCTGTAAGTATTGATGATTCAAATATCTCTGCTAGGGGCCTGCCATTTCTTCCCTAGCCTCCCATAATGTCCTGGGATATACTTCATCAGGTCCCAGGAATTTATCTACCTTGATGTGCTTTAAGACTTCCAGCACTTCCTTCTCTATAATACATGCACTCCTCAGACCATCACTATTTATTTCCCCAATTTCCCTAACAAAATAATCTCATGTCCTCTTTTTGCCCTCCTGATTTCTCTCTTAACTCTACTCCAATACCTGCTATACTTTTCAAAGGATTCATTTGATTCCAGCTGCCTATGCACATCATTTGCTTCCTTTTTTTCTTGACCAGGGCCTCAATATCCTGAGTCATCCAGGGTTCCCTACTTCTACCAGCCTTGCCCTTCATTCTAAGAGGAATGAGCTTACCCTGGTGTGTTAGTTAACACACTTTCAAAAACCTTCACTTACCAGATGCTCCTTTGCCTCTTCACAGACTTCCCCAATTAACTTTTGAAAGTTCCTGTCTGATACCTTCAAAATTGGTCTTGCCTCAATTTCGAATTTTAACTTTTGAGTGACCTATCATTCTCCATAACCATCTTAAAACTGGTAGAACTATGGTTACTAGTCCCAAAGTGATTCCCTCACTAACATTTCTGTCACCTGCTACTTCCTTATTTCCCAAGAGGAGGTCAAGTTTCGCCCCTTCTCTAATCGGACCATCAACGTACTGAATGAGAAATTCCTCCTGATTACACTTAACAAGTTTCTCTTCAACCAATCCCTCAACACTATGGCTGTCTCAGTCAATGTTGGGAAAGTTAAAATCTGCTACTGTTACCACCCTATTTTTCTTGGAGCTATCTGTAATCTCCTTACATATTTGCTCCTCAATTTCCCGCTGACTACTTGGGGACCGATGGTTGAACCCTATCAAAGTAATTTCCCCCTTCTTATTTCTCAGTTCTACCCACATAGACTCACTGGCCGAATCGAACTTAACCAAAAGCTCATCTTTCTCTACACCTTATCTGTGTCTACAACACTATATTGGCACTCTCTCCTTTCCTGCTCCATTATGTACTGTATGAATGGTATGTTTTGCCTGTATAGCGTGCAAGAAGTAATAGTTTTCATTGTATCCCAGTACAGGTGACAATAATAAATCAAATCTAATCAAATCAAACAAGCAAAATGTTGTCTCGATGTCAAGCACAGTTAACATCATCTCACTGAGCATACAAACATACAAATAAGGAGTAGGAGTAGGCCATTTGGTCCCTCCTGTCTGCTTCATAACTTAGCAAGTTCGTGGCTTATCGGATAATTACCTGTTAGTCTCTGTGGTAGCCATTTGGAAATCAAGTGGTAGTCTAGTAAATGTATTTATATAATCCAGCTGTATGCGCTATCATTCAACAATAACACAAAGGGAAGTTCTTATCTCAGTGTAGTTGATGAGACCTTGTGTACAAAATGATTGCAGCTTTCCTTACATTACAATGTTTATCACTCTTCAAAACTGCTTAGTTGTAAACAGAAATGAAACATTCTAAGATTATGAAAGATGCAACCTAAATGCAAATTCTTTCTTTAGATACCTTTTTTAAGTCAGATAAATCTTTCATAGGTCTTTAGCTTCTTGAAGTTTTAATTGTGATTATGTACCAGTTTCAGTTGTTGAAAGATTAGGCATTGTGGAAAGTCAATGTTAGAGGAAATTGTTCAGGGTCCTTTGAAGGAAATGGGCTGTGGACAAACCCACTTCCATATACTTTTTGAAATGTCTATTTATGTTAAAGGCTGAATTTCACCATCAAAGCAGGAAATGGGAGCCGGGTTTGATTTCAGATCAGAAATCAACCTCCAAATGGAGAGTGGGGGTGGGATGGAGCAGGGTGTGGGTTAGGGAGGACTGACTAACTTTTAGATTTTCATGTGGGTGAGTCCTTAAAATGGCATGGAGATGCATTTCCTGTTCAATTGAGCGAGGCAGACCAACTGTGGAAGCTGTAAAGTAGTGGAAGGATTGTCAGCCACCAGATAGAGTAATGGCAAAATTATTTATTAACTATAATAACTATTGACCATGAATGAAAATGATGCTACTGAATGATTTGAATCCAAATTCCAGACTACCTGGAAGAGCCCACAAACAACCCTAGGATTCATTTGCTTTGGTCCAATTGTCTGAACAGATCTCATGACCCTCAGAAAACCCTTCCCTTAAAGAGGCTCGCTACTACAAAGGCCTTCCAATTTCAGAAGTGGACTGAGTGCACCTCTGACTAGGCAAGCAAGGAGGTCCTATAGACCTGTAAGTAACACTGGCACCACAGCCTGCCACTGCCTCCGCCATGTGGGGAAACAGAATGTTTGTCATTAAGACATTAGGATGGCGGCACGGGCTCGTTGGGCCGAAGGGCCTGTTTCCCGTGCTGTGTTGTTCTTTGTTCTTCTTTGTTCTTTGAAGGAAAATCCCAACTGATTTCCTGAAATTATCTTGAAAAAGGTTCTTAACGAGTTAAATTCCTTGACTGCCTCATGGACCAGGAGACTTCAGTTGGAAAGAAAGGAAGTCATTTCACAATTGCAATATGGAAGATTATATCTTCTATATGGACTGCACAAACTAAAACTGTGGCTGGTTAGGAGATGCACATTTGTAATTTGCACCTCCGTAAATAAATGCTCTTGAAATATGTAGAGATAGATTCTATCCTCCATCAATAAACTTTTGTGATCGGATAGCTATGACATATGTTTGACTCCATTTACATTAACTTGCTAGAGTGCATGCAGTGCAATTCTGCTCAGTGTCAGAATGAACTGAAGAGGAGTACACAGGTAACAATTAATCGATCGCTGTGAGGACAGGAGTATTGTTCTGGGATTCATGACCACTCCTGAAATGGACCAGACATTCCTACCATGTGGATATTCACCATTATCAAGCAATATAAGGCTAGCATTGCCATAATCCCTGACGACCATAGGCTGCTCTTCCCTTTGATGGAGAGAATTGATTGGTAGTGATTTAAGCTGGGGATCATCACACCTCAAGCAAGGGGCAAGGTCGAAAAAGTAGGGGGGAGGTGCTTCATGTATAGTCTCAGCTATTGAACCTGCATTATTGGCATCACTGTATTACAAACCAGCCATCCAGCCAACTGAGCTAACCAAGCAGCCAGTGACTGTGTCCATCAGTCATTCGAAGTCTGCACCAAGTACAATTCTACCCCAAGTATGTATAGGCTTGTGTGGACAAACTGAATCTCCAATTGTTAGTTCCTGGAGAACTAGAAGGCCTTTTGCCCACCTTGTTAACATTTATAGCATCTGATATCTATTCGTGAGACACTTTGCACCATAGCACTTCTTAACATTTTCCACCTTTAGTCAAAATATCCCCAATGGTTCTTCAGCCTTTAACTGCAATATTTAATGGATTAACCAGAATGATGAGAGTCAATTAGTGTTTTGTATTGTTGCCAATTCAGCTTTAGTTTCCAAAATTATATACATTGTATTTATCAGACTAGATAAACCATCCAACTTTTCATCAGGAAATAATTCTCATTCCAGCTTTTTTTTTGTGCTCTGTCCTCATTCAGGGTTTAATTGTTGTGAATTAAACACCAGTCCTAGAAAGATGACAATAAAAGCTTATCATTCAAGAAATTTCCAAAGAAAATACAGGAGACTAGAAACAAACCTTTCAGCAACTGTACTAGCATTTGTATAGTAACTTTGAAAAATAACTAAAATACAGTTCAAATTTATTCTGCAGTGGTTATTCAATCTGATAAATACAATATCGTAGAAGTCATAGAAACCCTACAGTGCAGAAAGAGGCCATTTGGCCCATCGAGTCTGCACTGACCATGATTCCACACAGGCTCTAGCAGCCTATCTCTACATATTTACCCATTAATCCCTCTAACCTATGCAGGACACTAAGGGGCAATTTTAGCAAGGCAAATGAACCTAACCAGCTCATCTTTGGACTATGGGAGGAAACTGGAGCATCTGGAGGAAACCATGCAGACACAAGGAGAATGTGCAAATTCCGCACAGACAGTGACTCAAGCTGGGGAATGGAACTCAGGTCCCTGGAGTTGTGAAGCAGCAGTGTTAACCACTGTACTACCATGTCGCCCTAATATGTATAAATTCTGCAGTGATTAATTGACATTTGATCACATTGACACTGTCAAAGAAAATCAAATTAGACCAAAATGACTGCGGATCCTTGGTACAATTATGCACTGCACTGTCCTTGCCCCTGCTACTTTGGTCCCTATATAACCCATTCCCAAAGCTCAAATATTAGGCAGAGGCATCCCACATCCACAGAGATGTCTGTGCTGCCAAGTGTGGGAAGAAAAGTTCACACTACCTGCATATATCAACATCCTGTTTGTGAAATCAACACACAATGAATGAGGGATACAATGGGATACTTCTGCTGAGCATGGCATAAATTGTGTAATGGGCCTAAGACATAAATAGTTTCTTAAGATTAAGTAACTGATAAAATGTGTGAAATTCACTCATCCATCTCATGACAATCTGGTTTTGCTGATATGGTCACTTGTACCTAAAAGGCTAATGAATAATTTGTGAGGTTTGTATAACCAGAAAATTCAAGTGGGCCATATAAACATGATAACAGAACCATTAGAGAAGATTGAGAAGTGACAAGTGTTTTATTGTTTCAATACTATGCTGATGTTATTTTATGCATATCTTAAGTACAAACTTTCAGTGGAAATATGCATGGAAGCAGAGATCAAAGGTAGTACATTTATACATGGATTGCATATAGTGTTCCTAAGTACATATATTGCAATGTGTAATATGAGCTCAATAAAGATCTGATCTTGCATTGCTATTGTAGACTGAGCAGTCATGTGATAATGTGATGACATTACTTAAAAGGCCACATCAGGAAAGTATGGGAGTTCCTTCAGAGCATGGGCAGACTGTAAGCATGTAATAGCTGTTCAGTTAGTGAATAAACTATTGTTGTTGTAACACTTTGGTCATTCGTCTTTGGGAAATCAGCATTTCCTCAGTTATGTTTGATCAATGTGTACTCCAATATTGAGAGCAGCAAGTTGCATGACAACAAAAAATGTCCAAGACCTAGTTACCAGAAACTCTAAGCAGAATCCTGAAATGTGGAAGCCTGTATTACTTATCAGACTAAAGATCACAAGAATAAAATACTTGATTTTATCTAGCTAGCAGATAGAAGACAGAGGGTGGTGGTTGATGGGAGATATTCATCGTGGAGTTCGGTGACAAGTGGTGTACCTCAGGGGTCTGTTTTGGGGCCCCTGCTGTTTGTAATTTTTATAAATGATCTGGATGAGGGTATTGAAGGATGGATTAGTAAATTTGCAGATGACACTAAAGTCGGTGGAGTGGTAGATAGTGAAGAGGGGTGTTATAGTTTGCAGAGAGACTTGGACAAGTTGCAGAGCTGGGCCGAGAGGTGGCAAATGGAGTTTAATGTGGAAAAGTGTGAGGTAATGCACTATGGCAGGAATAATAAATGTGTAGAGTATAGGGCTAATGGTAAGATTCTTAGTAGTCTTGATGAACAGAGGGATCTTGGTGTGTATGTGCATAGATCCCTGAAAGTAGGCAGTCAAGTCGAGAAGGTTGTTAAGAAGGCATATGGAGTCTTAGCTTTTATTGGTAGGGGGATTGAATTTCGGAGCCGCAACGTCATGTTGCAACTGTACAAAACTCTAGTGCGGCCGCACTTGGAGTATTGTGTGCAGTTCTGGTCCCCACATTATAAGAAAGATGTGGAGGCATTGGAGAGGGTACAGAGGAGGTTTACCAGGATGTTGCCTGGTATGGAGGGCAGGTCTTATGAAGAGAGGCTGAGGGATTTGAGGTTGTTTTCGTTAGAAAGGAGGCGGCTAAGAGGGGACCTTATCGAAACATATAAGATGATTAGAGGTTTAGATAGGGTGGACAGTGATAGCCTTTTTCCTAGGATGGAGAAAGCTAGCACGAGGGGACACAGCTTTAAATTAAGGGGTGATAGTTATAGGACGGATATCAGAGGTAGGTTCTTTACCCAAAGGGTGGTTAGGGAGTGGAATGTCCTGCCTGCGGCAGTTGTAGATGCGCCAAGTTTGGTGGCGTTTAAGAGGTTAGTTGATAAGTATATGGAAGAGAAGGGAATGGTTTAGTTTGGAGGGTCATTGCTTTTTATATTGGTCGGCGCAACATCGAAGGCCGAAGGGCCTGTTCTGTGCTGTAATGTTCTATGTTCTATGTTCTATGATTATCTTTAATCTATCAATTCAGTGTCCTGGTGACTACTTAACCCTCAGTCAAATCACAAAAACATATTATTTGATCATGCCACATTGCTATGCAGAAATTGGCTGTTCTGTTTCCTTCAATACAACAGTGACCACACTTCAAAATTCACTTCATTAGCTGTAAATTAAATTTGACAGGTCCTGTAGTCTTTTGTTTAATTCTTCTGGGCCTTCAGATTGTGAAGAATGGAATTCAATCCAGCTATCAACAGACACTGAGTCCACAAGGTGTAATGGGGGCAGACTAGTGTTATTGTTCAAATTCATTTGGGCTACTCAGGTCACTACATGAATAAATTCTTCCCCCAGCAGTCCGCAAGTAAAATTTCTGCCCTTGCTGAGTTATCCCTCATTTGATGACATTTGTGGTTTGTGATTAGTTTTTCTTTGTTTTGTTGAATAACAAAGAAGCAAATTCGATTTTCTGAAACTTAACAATATTAATATTGTGTTGTTAATACGGGGGAAAATTTAATTTTAAGTTTAACTTTTATTTATTGCTGTTACAAGTAGGCTTACATTAATACTGCAATGAAAGTTGCTGTGAATATCCTCTAGTTGCCACACTCCAGCACCTGTTTGGGTACACTGAGGGAAAATTTAGCATAGCCAAAATATCTAACCAGCACATCTTTTGGACCATGGAAAGATATTGGAGCATCCAGAGGAAACCTATGCAGAAATGGTCTACACCTGAACCAGAGGGGAACTAGTATCTTGGGGGAAAATTTGCTAAGGCTATGCAGGGGGCTTTAAACTGATTCGGGGGGGGTGGGATCCTAAGTAGTTGGGGTGCTAAGAGGGATGAGAGTAAGGGGGTCATAGAGGAAAGCTGTAAAACACAGCAGCATACGGGTGGGGTAGGGCATGGTTTGAAATGCATATACTTTAATGCAAGGAGTATTCGCAATAAGGGGGAGGAACTTGCAGCTTGGACCAGTACCTGGAACTTCGATGTTGTGGCCATTTCAGAGACTTGGGTAGAGCAGGGACAAGAATGGATGTTGCAGGTTCCGGGGTTCAAATGTTTTAGTCGGAGTAGAGAAGGAGGTAGAAGGGGGGGAGGAGTGGCATTATTAGTCAAAGACTGTATCACAGTGACAGAAAGGAAGTTTGATGAGGACTTGTCTGTTGAGGTAGTATGGGCTGAGATTAGAAACAGGAGAGGAGAGGTCACCCTGTTGGGAGTCTTTTATAGACCTCCTAAAAGTTCTAGAGAGGTTGAGGAAAGGATTGCAAAGTCAATTCTGGTCAGGAGTGAAAGTAATAGGGTAATTGTTATGGGGGACTTTAACTTTACTAATATTGATTGGAATAGCTACAGCTCTAGCTCGTTAGAGGGGTCAGTTTTCGTACAAAGTGTGCAGGAAGGTTTTTTGACTCAGTATGTAGATAGGCCAACTAGAGGTGAGGCTACATTGGATTTGGTGCTGGGCAATGAGCCAGACCAGGTGTTAGGCTTGGAAGTTAGTGAACATTTTGGTGATAGTGACCATAATTCGGTTACGTTCACCTTAGTGATGGATAGGGATAGGCATGAAGCTGGGGGCAGTAGTTATAGCTGGGGGAAGGGTAATTATGAGGCCATCAGGAGAGAATTAGGGTGCATAGATTGGACTAGGAAACTACAGGGACTGGGAACATCTGGAATGTGGAGCTTATTCAAGGAGCAGCTGCTGCGAGTCCTTGATAAGTATGTCCCTGTCAGGCAAGGAGGAAATGGTCGAGTAAGAGAACCTTGGTGTACGAAAAAAGTTGATTTGCTGGTTAAAAGGAAAAAGGAGGCTTATGTCAGGATGAGGCTTGAAGGCTCGGTTAGTGCAATGGATAGCTATAGATTAGCCAGGAGGGAGCTAAAGAGTGAATTGAGGAGAGCTAAGAGAGGACACGAGAAGACTTTGGCTGATAGGATTAAGGAGAATCCTAAAGCTTTCTTTAGATATGTTAAGAATAGAAGATTGGTTAGGACAAGATTAGGGCCAGTCATAGACAGCAGTGGGAAGTTGTGCGTGGAGCCTGAAGAGATTGGAGAGGTACTGAATAAATATTTCTCTTCGGTATTCACGCAGGGTGATGTAAATGTAGTTATGGAGAACACTGAGGTACAGGGTAGCAAACTGGAAAGTATCGAAGTAGATAGGGAGGATGTGCTAGATATTCTCGAGGGTTTGAAGTTGGATAAGTCCCCTGGGCCGGACGGGATTTACCCTAGGATTCTCTGGGAGGCAAGAGAGGAGATTGCAGAGCCTCTGGCTCTGATCTTCAGGTCGTCGTTGGTTACGGGTGTGGTTCCGGAGGACTGGAGGATAGCGAATGTGGTCCCATTGTTCAAGAAGGGGAAGAGAGACCTTCCAGGGAATTATAGGCCAGTGAGTCTTACTTCTGTTGTGGGCAAAGTATTGGAGAGAATTATTAGGGATAGGATTTATAGTTATTTAGAGAGAAATGAATTGATTGGGGATAGTCAGCATGGTTTTGTGAAGGGTAGGTCGTGCCTTACTAACCTTATTGAGTTTTTTGAAAAAGTGACTAAAGAGGTGGATGGGGGTAAGGCGGTTGATGTGGTATATATGGACTTTAGTAAGGCGTTTGATAAGGTGGCCCATGGAAGACTTCTGCAGAAAATGCAGATGTATGGGATAGAGGGTGATTTAGCTAATTGGGTTAGGAATTGGCTAGCAGATAGAAGACAGAGGGTGGTGGTTGATGGGAGATATTCATCTTGGAGTTCGGTGACAAGTGGTGTACCTCAGGGGTCTGTTTTGGGGCCCCTGCTGTTTGTAATTTTTATAAATGATCTGGATGAGGGTATTGAAGGATGGATTAGTAAATTTGCAGATGACACTAAAGTCGGTGGAGTGGTAGATAGTGAAGAGGGGTGTTATAGTTTGCAGAGAGACTTGGACAAGTTGCAGAGCTGGGCCGAGAGGTGGCAAATGGAGTTTAATGTGGAAAAGTGTGAGGTAATGCACTATGGCAGGAATAATAAATGTGTAGAGTATAGGGCTAATGGTAGGATTCTTAGTAGTCTTGATGAACAGAGGGATCTTGGTGTGTATGTGCATAGATCCCTGAAAGTAGGCAGTCAAGTCGAGAAGGTTGTTAAGAAGGCATATGGAGTCTTAGCTTTTATTGGTAGGGGGATTGAATTTCGGAGCCGCAACGTCATGTTGCAACTGTACAAAACTCTAGTGCGGCCGCACTTGGAGTATTGTGTGCAGTTCTGGTCCCCGCATTATAAGAAAGATGTGGAGGCATTGGAGAGGGTACAGAGGAGGTTTACCAGGATGTTGCCTGGTATGGAGGGCAGGTCTTATGAAGAGAGGCTGAGGGATTTGAGGTTGTTTTCGTTAGAAAGGAGGCGGCTAAGAGGGGACCTTATCGAAACATATAAGATGATTAGAGGTTTAGATAGGGTGGACAGTGATAGCCTTTTTCCTAGGATGGAGAAAGCTAGCACGAGGGGACACAGCTTTAAATTAAGGGGTGATAGTTATAGGACGGATATCAGAGGTAGGTTCTTTACCCAAAGGGTGGTTCGGGAGTGGAATGCCCTGCCTGCAGCAGTTGTAGATGCGCCAAGTTTGGTGGCGTTTAAGAGGTTAGTTGATAAGTATATGGAAGAGAAGGGAATGGTTTAGTTTGGAGGGGCATTGCTTTTTATATTGGTCGGCGCAACATCAAAGGCCGAAGGGCCTGTTCTGTGCTGTAATGTTCTATGTTCTACGTTCTATGTTCTAAATAAGGAGAACATGCAAACACCAGTGAACCAAGTCAGAATTGAATCCAGATCTTTGGCACTGTGAGGCAGCAGTGCTAACCACGATGCCATTAAGCCAAATCATAATTTTAGAAAGTGAAAAGATATTTAATACAGATTGCAAAGAAGGAGAGGGAGTGGAAATGCAGAGAATTTAAAAAAGGGAATTGCAGATTTGGACACAGCTGAATGCATAACAAGCATAGGGACAAAAGAAGGGAAAAATCGAAAAGAAGCCAGAATCAGTGGACAGGATCTCAAGGGGAATGATTCTCACTCCGTTACTTAATAGATGAGTTAAAAAAGGTAGATTCACCACTAACTGTTTTAATTATTTCAATTTGTTTTATTGTGAATACAAAGACCATATATCTCAAATTTAACCCAAGGTGACAGGCACTCTGTTATGGCAAAAATAGCAGAGACAGATGAAAATTGTGCCTCCAAACATAGCTATTAGCATCCCCACTGAGGAGATTCGTTTTTCACATGTGTACGGTTTATAGAAATGGCTGACCATTTAAATCATCAGTGTCACCACTGAAGTGGGATTTTGGTAGACCACCAGTGTAAAACCTGAAGTGTGCAGCTTATGCCTGGTAAGAACAGGTCTGAACTTGGTGAATTTATTTGCATAGCTAAGGTACTTTCTTTGGAGTGGTGAGGCAGCACTTTGAATCTGGTTCCAGAACACCTTTGGTGAAGGTTAGGTGACCTTTGGGATTGGTTAGGCACCCTTTGGAATTATTAAAAGACAGCATAGATGTGTGTAAAATGTACATAAGCTCACTACTGTCAAGCTCAGTAGAACTTTCAACAAACCTATCAAAATCAACTGTCAAAACTGTCTGAAGCATCTGTCAAAGGGAGCTGATAAGCTATTTAAAAGTCCTGCTCTTTAAAACTTTGGGAAAAAAATCTGATAAATGATTGCTTGCTATTTCATTCTGCCAGGTAATATAAGACTATTGTTAGATTACTGCTACACAACTGATTTCACACACATCTGTAATCACAGCAGGGTGCCTGCTAATTGGCAGCTACAAGTGGTTATGGGTTCTTTGATGTGGGACTTTGAATTCCAATGCTTGTTGTTATCAGGGATCTCAACTTGAATGTAACATATGTTTTAGGCTTTATTTAGTTGAAGGAATGTAAATATATTAAATGGGTTTTTATAAATTACAGTGTTTTTTTTCAATGTTGTTAAGTCTGCAATAGACAATAGAATTTTATTTTATAGAAATTTATTTTTTCTCATCTCTCTAGGAGTCCCGAGGTCTGCCCATGTAGATACTAGGTGAATTGTAGTGCCATGGTAGGTGTAAGGACAAAGGGGGCATGGGTTGGCATGAGTTGGTACTAAATTGGCACCAGGGTTATAAAAGATCATGGAGGTGGGTGGAGGGGCACAAATTGGCATGAAAGGTATGATGATAATGTGTGATAGGTGAGGGACATAGATTGGCATGGAGGGTCTAAGGGATTATGGGTTGGGTGGGGCATATCTTGGCATGGGTTGGCATGAATGTGCTATGCAGAATGTGTGGGCATGTGGTGAGGGCTGGAGGAATGTTTCATATTTTCAGATGCCCAAAGGGGAAAGAGACAGTAGCCTAGTGGTAATTTTCTTTGACTCATAATTCAGATGCCCAGTCAAATGCTGTGTGGACATGGGTGCTGGTGAAAATTAAATTCAATTAATTAATAAATCCGGAATTGAAAGCTAATCTCAATAATGGGAACCATGAGACTATTGTTTTAAAAATGCATTGTTCAAATTTGCCATACTTATCTGGTCTGGCCTACAGGTAACTTCAGACCCACATAATTTGGTTGACACTTACATGCCCTCTGAAATGATCTGGCAAGGCAATTAGGGATGGACTACAAATGTTGGCTTTGCCAGCGATAAACAAATCCCATGAACACATTTTTAAAAACACACCCAAGCTCCAAAGCAGGTCTTTTGGCTAGCCCACCTTCAGGCCTGCCATCCTCCTCAGCTCTTCCCACCCTGACTTCAGCCCATGCCGCTAACACCATGCCTACCCCAGACCAAAAGTTCAATGTCTTGGCAGCCATTTGTATCTGCTGGGTTTGTGGAACCAGGAATTCTCCTATCTGTGCATGCAACTCAGAGGCGAATATCTGGGCCATGTGTTAAACTTTTCAGTCCACTGATATCACTCCAGTTTCCTATGATTCCTATTAAAGTTTGTCATTGCTTCGCAAATCCCTTCAATAGTCCCTCTCCATACTCTGGTATAAATGCCATCAATATATATTTATTGAATATATGACCCAGCTTCTCTGGGTCTTTTATCTCCCTTTGCTCATGTTATTTTTATTTTGGAATAAAATGTTGTTTTTGTTTTCCCCTGCAAATAGTTGAAGGAAAAGTCATTTAGAACATTTCATTTTGTGTTCAAGTCAATTTGCATCTTCGAGCATTTTATCTCTTTGACTGTCAGCTAATTGCTGTAATATCGAAATAATGTTTGACTACTATATTTTGCCTCTGAATGTACCTTTTGCTCAGTTTCTTTTTGCTCTATGATCATCCTTTGAACGTGTTTCTGCAGGTTATGTCATTCATCTCTTTTGAACCTCTCCATTTTTGTTCTTAGAGATTGTGTAGGGGTTACTTTTGCTTCTCATTTAATTTAGTTTGTTTGCTAGTCCATTTTATATGCAAATTATTTTATTTTGAACTCAATGAATGGTAATATGAGTCACGTGCCAAGTAAAGCAACCTCCTTCTGTCTCAGCAACGTACTCTAGTTCCAACCTCAGGAGTGCAGCTCAACTTCACCCACATGATTTTTTAAACAACCTCCAGGTGGGCAAGGCAAAATGGGCCAAATCCATTCAGAACTGAATTGAGATTACTTCAGTCAATGTCATTTGCAGCCTATTTGTCTGAGTTGGATCCAAGCTTGCGTTCCAAATGCAAATACTAAACCAGTGAGTTATCTTTTTTTAATGTTCTTAAACCTTGCCTTGAACCAGTTTTCTTTATACATCTTAGTTTTCAAGAAAAGAAATAAATAACACAAATATCACATTTGGCAATTATTTATTCTTGTAGTCTAAGAAATTTCAAAATATTTAAGAAGTCCAAAATAAAAAAAATATGGAGAACTTCACTCTCTTTATATCACAGGTGTTGACAGGGAAAAAAAACAAGAATCATTCTCATGGTTGTTCGCCAATGGTTATTATAGGCTATTAGTGCAAGGAGGCAGCTTGTTTGTTATTTGAAAGATCATACATGTTCTTTTGCACACATCTTGCCAGCTGACAATTCATCACTCTGTAAACTGCTGTGTTTCAGAACTGCAGTTACAAGATGCACTGTTCTCTCAAGTGGGTCTCTAAAAGAGTTAGGGTCTTTATCTTGGTTTCTACCATCTTAAGGTGTTGTTATGTGCGGACTTATCAAGCGCATCTGCCTTCTAATGTCTGCCAGAGATTAATCTGATATGTGCAGAGTGGGTGAGTCTGCACCTGTTACATTTCCTAGCTTAGCAGTAATTGTCTTAATTTTTTTTTTTGCAAACATTTTCTGCAGTTGGTGTAAGATTCAGCACAACATTTAGAACGAGCAAATGAAATTACAAAAACCTGCTGATGTGAGATGCTTTTATTAATATCAAAGGCACTCCTATTCCAATATCATATGCAAATAAGTGGATGGGGAGGATGGAAAGCTAACAAGGGCCTTAGCACAAATCAGGTTATTACTCTGCCATTATACAGCATTAAAATAATTGTATTATCAGTTATGAGTTTGTCTGACTCAAACCATATTATCTTCCAACACACAGCATAACACAAGTTGGCAAATATACAAGTGTGGAAGATTGCTGCTTGGAGTAGTACCAGGACTCTGTTCGACATGCTCTACAGGAGTAAAGAGAAATTACTTTTCAAAGTAGACTTTCATCTAGTGAAATTTTGAAGGCGTGAAAATTTGAGAGAAGGATCAAGAATTATTCAGAGGTTGCTAAAAATGTTTAGCTCACTGACCCAATCTATTTTTCAAAAGGCATAAAAAGATTTTGCAGCCCCATCTGATGAGCAACTATTGGTATTATTCTTATACACTTTCAGAATCATAGAATCCCTACATTGCCGAAGGAGGCCATTTGGCCCATTGAGTCTGTACCAACCACAAATCACCCAGGCCCTATCCCCGTAACCTCACACATTTATCCTGCTAATCCCCTGAAGCTAGGATCAATTTAGCATGGCCAATCAATGTAATATTGCTGCGCCAGCTGCACAGTCTGTTTTAACCCTTATACAGTGAATATAGAATTGCAAATGGATCTAATGCAACAGTATTTACTTACAATTAATAATCACCCATCCAATCAACTATAAGTTATCTATAGAATACTGAAGCTCAAGTCCAATTCTAGACCTTGACTTAACTTTTGCATGATAGCAAATCCCAAGCAGATATTGGCCTTTATCTGCAAATTGTCTCTGTAGTCTCCTGCATAGTCTGGTCCTTTGATCTGGTCTGATACTCTGGCTCTGGTCTTCCTTCCTTCTTGGATCAGTTGGCTCTCCTCATGCTAGTCCTTGCTAGTAGTGGTCACTGTTGTTGTCATTCATTGAGGAAGAGAGAGAGAGAGAAGGAGATTCTTCCATTGTGCAGCATCCTTTATACCTCATTAGTTTTCATGTCCTTTTGGCCATTGCCATTCAATCAGTCAGGACTTGATCATCCTGATCGATAGGTTCTAATCAGGTCCAGCCACACCGATTCTGGGTGTGTACCCAATGGCCATGCCTGTGGGTGCTGGAGGCTTCCTCCCAGATAAAAGGTTGAAGCCCCCTTATGTCTGGTAAACAACCCAGTGTTACCAGAAAGTGTCCTTTGTCCTGGGGATGGGGATGGAATCCTGTGTATTCCAGTTGCAGCCTGTTTCTCACTTCAAAGACCCTCAGTCCAACACAGTTGTCAATGATTATGAGGAGCCCTAATATCATTTCCAGCGTTTTCCCTGGAGTCCCTTTGTAATCTTCACTGAACGACAGTTTGATCAACTGTCACATCTGGCAGCCAGATAACTTGGCGTGTTTCTTACCTGTAAATAGGTGTTCCATCTGTTCATCACTAATCCAAGACAGAACCTGTCCACAGCATACCTGGTCTAATTTTTCCCTTAGCTGTTCTCCCATCCACTGTCCGTATGCACTACATAAAGTCTGGTTCTGTTTTGCCTGAGGAAGACACAGAGTCGAAAGCTCGCTTTTTTACTATCAAATAAATCGGTTGGATTATAAATTGGTGTTGCTAAATTCTTACTGTTGCTGGTCATCATCCTCCAATTTTTCTCTAATAATTTGATTGATTATGTTGATGAGTCCTCCTAATACAGTAGCCATGTGGCTGCTGGCTATGTTCCCAGTCAGTTCCCCTTTAGCATCTTGCTGATTGTCCTCATTAATGGAAATTGGTGTCTGTTTAACTTTTAGGGCCAGAATCCTCAGTTTATTGTCCAGGTTGGCTAAATCAAGGATTGTTACCTCTGCCCATTTGCTGTGGCCATGGCATAGTCGAACACTTCCTTTGATCTTTCCTGTCTTTTGTCCTTCTCTGTCTTCTGTCCTAATAGTCTGTGAGCCAGGCGGAGGTACAATCTCTCACATTGGGAAGAACACCATTCTGGCAGTTGGTTTCCATCTATATCCATCGCTACAGGTACCAAATCATGGTGGAGGTTGTCTTACAGGGCTTTCCCTGTGTGTTTTAGAACCAATCCGTTCTGTGGACTGGGGGTGGTGACTTCAGGACAAATCGAGTGGTATGATTTTGGGGTTGGCTTCAGTCCATTTCTAATTTCTTACCAAGCAAAGTTCCCCTCTGTCAATGTCCCAAGACACCGCTACCCAAGCTCTAATCCTTTCTCTGTTGGCCAGACATACAATTTTGGGCCATCCATTATTTGAAAATCCCCACCAATCAGATGACACTCAGATAACATTCAGTTGAACTGCCATTTGGTTTTTGTATATCAGCCGCTGATCGTTACACCCAAAACATTATACTCTTATTGGGATGCATTCATAACACACCATTCTCACGTTCCTTCGCATTAGGTGGGGCAAATCACAAATAGCCAGGATACAAAAAGTTCATCTTGTTTAGGGTATCCCGCATGCTTATCCTGATGATGAATCTAATGAAGTTGCATCTTTTGTCATCATCCATAATTGTCCTGAGGAGATCAATGTAATTTCTGCTGTCGTCACATCTAATATTTGATGTATGTACACGTATTTACTGCACGTGCCCTCTGCCCTATTTTTTTTTAACACTATTGACAGTGGTATGGTCAGGAGAACCTGAGTGTATCAATTTTCATTTATGCTTGTTGTTTTTTTTGTTCAATTGCAAACCACTGCTGAGCAAGTTTTTAGTCAAATCGATAAATGTACGCGTCTTGGAGTGGGCAGAAAAGAGCTTGTTTAAACTGGCCAGCAAAATCAAGATGGATCTATTTTATTTTAGCAGCAGTCACCATTGGTCCTGGGGATTCAAATAGCAGTGGAGTCAGTCTGTCATAATCTGAAGAGGTTGACTTCGGGGTTAGATAAGGCGTCCATTCCATGAGTGCTTTGGTGTTCAAAGGCAGAACAAATTTAAAATTTAGCACAGTTGCCTTGAAGTTCTGTCTTAACTAATGAAAGGTGACCAAATAGCATGGTGTTGGACTGTGGAAGTAACCCAGTTAATTGTGTTCACATTATATGGACAGCATGGGGATAAATTGGTTGATTTAACTGTGGACATCTTAATGTCAGTCGTCATGGTGGATCTGCAGGTTAAGGGATTCGTAAGTGGGCGTTTCCATCAGAGATTCTTGTACCTGGCATTGGTCAGCATTGTAAGCTGAATTTCATCATTTATAGCACCTTAGATTTCATCATTCAGCATTTCTGTTAACAAATTGCCCAACAGAGACTCATCCTCTGAGACATTTGTCTCATGGGGCTCCATCATTACATCCTCACTTGGCCTCCATACCTGTGTCTGCTTGTTGGACTGTACTGTGGGGCCTGTGTTCAGACCGGGGGTTAAGGGGTCCTTTATCTTCATTTTCCATTCCAATCAATCTATGTGTTTTGTCCCTTATCCAGTTGGAGGATACAGCATTGGGTATAGCCATCAAAATAACCCGGTGTTGTTTAGCCAGGGCCTCATTGTTGGGTCTGAGGCTAGTAAAGCTTATGTTTATAGGGAAATCTATAATGCTGCGAGGGCTGATATCCAGCGAATTGCATCAGTCCTCTAGGGTGCACAAGTCTCCTTTTATGTCTAGGTCGATCAGTACCTCTAGGGGCACTTCAGATATGGAAGAGGCATTTGGCTGAAGGGGTAAGAATCTGGTTTGAATCTGAAAGTGGATGAGGAGGTTTACTGGGTGAAACCGTTCTGGTCATCTACCTCTAATGTGAGATGGTGGAAGTGATTATTCTGAGTCCCGTTCACTTTTTGTTAATTGACATGGATCCAACTAGTTTTCCCACTGGCGATCAGAACCTGATACATTGAGGGACTTATTTTGTTGGTGATGGTGTGTCCCATATCTTGGGGACAAGAAAGAACTGGGATTGTACAGGGAAATCATTACCTGCTGGCCAACTGTATATTCTACCGTGTGTAGTCTTTCATCAAAATATGCCTTGCTTTGTTTCTTTTTAATTCCTAGTCGGATAGATGTGGTTAACTGGGCTGCTTTAATGTTTTCGGTTATCTGCTGGGCAGCTTTCTCGTGGTGAGCGCTGTGATAGCAGGCCCTGTTTAGTCAAACCCCAATAAATATTCAGCTCCCCTCGTAGCTTGGACAGTCATTAATGTGTGGGGGGTAAATCCAGTAGAAACGGTGTTGCGTGCCATCATTAGGGCAAAGGGAAGCATTGCATCCCATGTCGTGTTATTTTGCTGCACGGTTTTCCTAATGATCCCTTTTAGCATTCAGTTCATGCACTCTACGATTCCATTAGATTGTGGATGATAGGCAATGTGGAATTTCTGTTTGATGCCAAACATAGCCTTAATGTTCTGCATCACCTGCCCAGTAAAATGTGCCCCTTGTTTGGATTCTATACTGCAGGGCAGATTCCATCATGTGAATACCTGCTAGGCTAATATTTTCATGGTGGCCTTAGCTGTGTTGAATCTGATGGGGAATGCCTCCACACATTTGGTGAACGTGTCTATTATTAACCAGACGTATTTGAATCCATTCCTGCATGGTGGTAGTGGGTTGATATAATCAATTTGGAGCCTTGTCCAGGGGCCTTCTATTGGGAATGTGTGCCTTCGCACTGCTTTTCTGGCATACCTATTGGATTGTTAGGATTGCAAATTAAGCAATTTCCGATATAATGGGTGACATCATCGTGTAGTTCGGGCCATCAACATAATTCTTTCAACCACTCAGTTATTGTCTATATGCCCTGATATCCATGTCCGTCGTGGTATTGGTAGATGAGCTGATTTCTATCTTGGAAGGGGACTACATACATGCCTGCCTTTAATATTAAATCATTTGTATTTTGTCCTTTCACTTCTCATATGGAGCTGGATAGGCTCCTTCTAAGATATGTTTTAGGGAATTCTCAGCATGTTGAGCCTGGCCCAGGTCAGCTGTATTTGTTTGGCAGATGGCCACAGGGTTTACTTACTCTCCTGTAGTGGCTGCCAAAGTTGTCCCATATTGCACTTTGGCCAATGCATCTGCCTTACAGTGGCCCGGTGGGGAGGTCCTCTGGTGGTTTCTAACTTTAATAATTCCATATAGAACATAGAACATAACAGCGCAGAGCAGGCCCTTCGGCCTTCGATGTTGCGCCAACCAATTAAGAAAAAGCAATGACCCTCTAACCTAAACCATTCCTTTTTCATCCATAAACTTATCTACTGACTTCTTAAATGCCCCCAAACTTGGTGCATCTACAACTGCTGCAAGCAGGGCATTCCATACCCTTACCACCCTCTGGGTAAAGAACCTACCTCTGACATCCGTCCTATAACTACCACCCCTTAATTTAAAGCTATGTCCCCTCGTGCTAGCTTTCTCCATCCTAGGGAAAAGGATATCACTGTCCACCCTATCTAAACCTCTAATCATCTTATATGTTTCAATAAGGTCTCCTCTTAGTCGCCTTCTTTCTAACGAAAACAACCTCAAATCCCTCAGCCTCTCTTCGTAAGACCTGCCCTCCATACCAGGCAACATCCTGGTAAACCTCCTCTGTACCCTCTCCAATGCCTCCACATCTTTCTTATAACGTGGGGACCAGAACTGTACACAATACTCCAAGTGCGGCCGCACTAGAGTTTTGTACAGTTGCAACATGACATTGCGGCTCCGAAATTCAATCCCCCTACCAATAAAAGCCAAGATATATGTGCTCCTTGGTGGCTTGCAGAACATACTTTAATAAGGGGGCTGTGCCGTAGTGCTGCCCATAAAAATTATTTTAGGAGCTTCTTACTGTCAACTTGTTTATTTATGTTGTACTTCCCATTTGATAAATCACAGGAAGAATTATGATTAATTAGCAAAAATAATAATGAATGCAATTTGAAGTTTCATAGATTATAGACTCCCTACAGTGCAGAAGGAGGCCACTTAGCCCATCGAATCTGCACCGACAACAATCCCACCCAGGCTGTATGCCTCACATATTTACCCTGTTAATGTCCCTGACACTAAGGAGCAGTTTAACATGGGCAATCGACCTAACCCACACAGATTCGTTTCAATAGCAAAATTTTAATGACTGATATAGAAGGAAACAAAGGAATTCTGATTTGTCAGATCATTAAAATGATGCCAAGGACCATTCTAGTGACATTAGCATCAGCAAAAGCAAATTCTTCAAACACAAGTGAAGGTACCATTATCGTTCAGAAAATAAATGCTTCTTTTTTTGTTGAATTGAAGCAGTAAAGTTCCACAATAACTGCTTTATGGTTAATCCACAAGCTGCTTCAACATCCCTTTATGGACTTCAGTGAGCTACAAGGTACAATAGTGAGGAGTCGGGATGCAAAATCTTGGTTTTGATTTGGCCTCTAAAGTCCCACAAATTGAATATTCAGGGCTATTACCAAATAATGGAAGCCAGTGATTACTGGTTAGCATATGTCTCTTAAATGAGAAAGTAATCAGAGAATCTCATTGTATGGGTGGAATAGTTGGAAGCAAACTGCAAAATGTGCAGAATGGCTGCATCTATGAAAAAGAAGCATTAAGTCTTGATTTAATCACAAAATTAGGACTGCAGATGATTTAAGAATGTGGTATAAAAAAAAAGAGTTTTCTCGATTTTATTTGCATTTTTCCACACTTGAATATTTTGTTAGCAAGGCTGTCACATCAAGATGGGAAGTTTATCATTAAAGACACTGGCCACGGGAATTAGAGTGTGCAAGGGGCACTCCATGGAAAGGGCCTTTGACCTCAGGCGTTTTAACAATTTGGGATGAGCGAGGTTTGAAATCCTGGATATCTTTAATTAGCAGCCTAATAAGACAAAGTTCAACACAAGAGAGTTGAGACTGGGGGACAGGGATCACGACTTTCCCTTCATTTGTCTCAGCAGGTTTGATCTGAATGAGTCGAAGAAATGCACAGACAGTTCTCAAGTTTCTAGAGTTAGAACTGGTCACTTCAGCAATGTGGATTTTGTAAAATTAAGTATGTCTTTTGATATTTGGATACTAATAACAACAACAGAAATCTTGCAAATCTTAATATAGAAATGGCATTAGATGAAAAATGAGCCACTTTCTTGGTTTACAATTACCTTTCTCTTGCTCATTCTACCTTCTACAAAATCAATGTAGCTTGGGACTATGAGATCAAAATACCCAGTTTTTACTCATGTCACACAGGATTGTTCTACTATCTAGTAAATATTAGAAAAGAATAGAATTCTATGATGCAGAAGGAGGCCACTTGATCCATCAAGTCTGCACCAACCACGATTCCACCCAGACCCTATCCCATAACACCATGCATTTACCTTAGCTAGTCCCTCTGACACTTAGGGGCAATTTACCATGGCTAATCCACCTAACCCGCACATTTTTGCATTATGGGAAGAAATTAGAGCTTCTGGAGGAAACTCATGCAGAAATGTGGAGAATGTGCAAACTCCATACAGATTTATATGTTGATATATTATATAATAAAACTACGTTTTTAAAGTTTAAAATTTTAAAGTTTATTTATTAGCATCACAAGTAGACTTCCATTAACACTACAGTGAAGTTATTCTGAAAAGCTTCTCATCGCCAGTGCTTATTTGCGTACATTAAGGGAGAATTTAGCATGGCCAATGCACCTAATCAGCATGTCTTTTGGACTGTGAGGAAACCGGAGCACCTGGAGGAAACACACGCAGATATGGGTAGAATGTGTAGACTCTGCACAGTGATCCAAGTCAGGAATCGAAACCTGTTCCCTGATGCTAACCACTGTGCCACCCCTTGTGCTGCCATTCCACTCCTGGGAAATTTTCTTCCGAGTTTGCCTGGCGATGGTGAATCTAAAAGTCTACCTAGTGTAGATCTGAAATGGAGATGCCTGCAGCTTCAGCTCAGAAACAGCTTGCCCCAACCAGATGCCAAGCTGTTGGAAGAAGTTCTCCCAAAGCTGCTGGAGATGCAGAGGCAGACTCGCAGGTTGCAGGAAGAGATAGTCATGGGAAGCAGGGCCCAAGGCATGGGCAAGTCTCAGAGGACAATATCTGAGGACCTCAGGAGTATGTGCCAAACATGGTGAGCAATTGCAGGGAGTTCCAGAGCTTGATGTAGACTCAGAGGGCTATCGCCTCGGCCACTCACACCATGATATTGAGTCTGCAGGACTGGCAGCACCAAGCATTATTAGTCAAAGACTGGATCACAGTGACAGAAAGGAAGTTTGATGAGGACTTGCCTGTTGAGGTAGTATGGGCTGAGATTAGAAACAGGAAAGGAGAGGTCACCCTGTTGGGAGTCTTTTATAGACCTCCTAAAAGTTCTAGAGAGGTAGAGGAAAGGATTGCAAAGTCGATCCTGGACAGGAGTGAAAATAATAGGGTAATTGTTATGGGGGACTTTAACTTTACTGATATTGATTGGAATAGCTATAGCTCTAGCTCGTTAGAGGGGTCAGTTTTTGTACAAAGTGTGCAGGAAGGTTTTTTGACTCAGTATGTAGATAGGCCAACTAGAGGTGAGGCTACATTGGATTTGGTGCTGGGCAATGAGCCAGACCAGGTGTTAGACTTGCAAGTTGGTGAACATTTTGGTGATAGTGACCACAATTCGGTTACGTTCACCTTAGTGATGGATAGGGATAGGCATGAAGCTGGTGGCAGTAGTTATAGCTGGGGGAAGGGTAATTATGAGGCCATCAGGAGAGAATTAGGGTGCATAGATTGGACTAGGAAACTACAGGGACTGGGAACATCTGGAATGTGGAGATTATTCAAGGAGCAGCTGCTGCGAGTCCTTGATAAGTATGTCCCTGTCAGGCAAGGAGGAAATGGTCGAGTAAGAGAACCTTGGTGTACGAAAAAAGTTGATTTGCTGGTTAAAAGGAAAAAGGAGGCTTATGTCAGGATGAGGATTGAAGGCTCGGTTAGTGCAATGGATAGCTATAGAGTAGCCAGGAGGGAGCTAAAGAGTGAATTGAGGAGAGCTAAGAGAGGACACGAGAAGACTTTGGCTGATAGGATTAAGGAGAATCCTAAAGCTTTCTTTAGATATGTTAAGAATAGAAGATTGGTTAGGGCAAGATTAGGGCCAGTCATAGAGAGCAGTGGGAAGTTGTGCGTGGAGCCTGAAGAGATTGGAGAGGCACTGAACAAATATTTCTCTTCGGTATTCACGCAGGGAGATGTAAATGTAGTTGTGGAGAACACTGGGATATAGGGTTGCAAACTGGAAAGTATTGAAGTAGATAAGGAGGATGTGCTAGATATTCTTGAGGGTTTGAAGTTAGATAAGTCCCCTGGGCCGGACGGGATTTACCCTAGGATTATCTGGGAGGCGAGAGAGGCGATTGCAGAGCCTCTGGCTCTGATCTTCAGGTCGTCGTTGGTTATGGGTATAGTGCCGGAAGACTGGAGGATAGCGAATGTGGTCCCATTGTTCAAGAAGGGGAAGAGAGACTTTCTGGGGAATTATAGGCCGGTGAGTCTTATTTCTGTTGTGGGCAAAGTATTGGAAAGAATTATTAGGGATAGGATTTATAGTTATTTAGAGAGAAATGAATTGATGGGGGATAGTCAGCATGGTTTTGTGAAGGGTAGGTCGTGCCTTACTAACCTTATTGAGTTTTTTGAAAAAGTGACCAAAGAGGTGGATGGGGGTAAGGCGGTTGATGTGGTATATATGGACTTTAGTAAGGCGTTCGATAAGGTGTCCCATGGAAGCTTCTGCAGAAAATGCAGATGTATGGGATAGAGGGTGATTTAGCTAATTGGATTAGGAATTGGCTAGCAGATAGAAGACAGAGGTGGTGGTTGATGGGAGATATTCATCGTGGAGTTCGGTGACAAGTGGTGTACCTCAGGGGTCTGTTTTGGGGCCCCTGCTGTTTGTAATTTTTATAAATGATCTGGATGAGGGTATTGAAGGCTGGATTAGTAAATTTGCGGATGACACCAAAGTCGGAGGAGTGGTAGATAGTGAAGAGGGGTGTTCTAGTTTGCAGAGAGACTTGGACAAGTTGAAGAGCTGGGCAGAGAGGTGGCAAATGGAGTTTAATGTGGAAAAGTGTGAGGTAATTCACTTTGGCAGGAATAACAAATGTGTAGAGTATAGGGCTAATGGTAGGAATCTTAATAGTGTTGATGAACAGAGGGATCTTGGTGTATATGTGCATAGATCCCTGAAAGTTGGCAATCAAGTCGATAAGGTTGTAAGAAGGCATATGGAGTCTTAGCTTTTATTGGTAGGGGGATTGAATTTCGGAGCCGCAACGTCATGTTGCAACTGTACAAAACTCTAGTGCGGCCGCACTTGGAGTATTGTGTGCAGTTCTGGTCCCCACATTATAAGAACGATGTGGAGGCATTGGAGAGGGTACAGAGGAGGTTTACCAGGATGTTGCCTGGAATGGAAGGCAGGTCTTATGAAGAGAGGCTGAGAGATTTGAGGTTGTTTTCGTTAGAAAGAAGGCGGCTAAGAGGAGACCTTATTGAAACATACAAGATGATTAGAGGTTTAGATAGGGTGGACAGTGATAGCTTTTTTCCTAGGATGGAGAAAGCTAGCACGAGGGGACACAGCTTTAAATTAAGGGGTGGTGGTTTTAGGACGGATGTCAGAGGTAGGTTCTTTACCCAGAGGGTGGTAAGGGTATGGAATGCCCTGCCTGCGTCAGTTGTCTCTGTGAGGGATTATATTATATGCCCTCTGGAAGCCATATAAATAACATTCATATACATTTCCTTGTCCCCTTACTGTGGCATTGGGTTGGCAATGTACCATGTGGGGCTCTGAATTCTTCTTACAAAGGATGTTACCTGTCCACTTAATTATTGAATCTCCTATAACTAACACATAACACTTCCCATCTCTTCCTGCTCCTCTTCTCTTTGGGCAGCTTCTTACACCAAAATGTCATGGTTCAGATTCTGGCTGGCCTCCTGAGAATCCTAATCCTTATTCCCACAGTACGCTGTATCTGTTTGATGGGATCAGTTTCTGCAGAAGCACATTCTCTATCTCACTTTATTCTGTACATTTTAAGACACACCAATCTCATTCTGAACCTGCACTTCTCCACAAGGTGTAAGCAAACTCTGGAGCCAAATATACAGATACTTTCCCCCTTCCCTTAAATGTCAGAGTGTTTCCAATACTCTGGCTCAATGGCCCTGAGTCAGAGAGATTCGAAATGGAGAGATCAATTGCAGATTTGTTCACTTGCCACGGTCCCACTTTCCAGGTCCTCCCATTTAATGGGGCCCAGTCATACAACCAATTTGGTCATATCTTAGTCTCGATTATTTGTATTTCTTTTGCCTGCTTTTTAGTTTGTGGTAAGTTTTGATCTTTATCCTGCACACTGACTTGAATTAAACCATTAAAACAATGGGCACAAAGTGAAAATACTCTCTGCCTAAGTTTACATGAGATAATACAGGTACTGGAGACAAGAAAGCAGCACCTCCTTTTCCCTCTGCATCAAATTGCCGCTTCTACTGAAACAAATACCCAGTTTTTGTCTTTATTTGCAAGGGTCCTGTTACAACTAACCTGAATATGAGTAGATACTTTATCGTCTTTTTGAGCCACACCTAAGTTGTCGTATTCTTGCACATAGCAATTAGCATTTATTCAGGCAATCACAACTGATTTACAGTTGCCACTGACAGGCAGCTGAGTTTCTTTTACATGCACTTGAAGTTCTAATTTAAAATCAAACATTAAACCAAATTGTTTGAGGGTTACTCACCACTTAGCAGAATATTCTCACTCTCATCAAATAGCAAACTTTTGCACTGTATTTACAATGCCCTCTTGATAGATACTTAGTTCTGGAGCTGGTACTGCAGAAGCTTGGCAGCTTTCAAAACAACCACAATTTGAGCCAGACTCAAACATAATGCCCAGAGCAGAAACTCTAATCTCAGTCCCTGAAATGATGAAAGTGTAAAATAATGTGATAGAAGTTGGTTAAGCTCTTTTCTTTAGGTTTGAAGCAAAACATGGGTCACAACCGTTTGCAAATGCAAATCGGATATCCAGAGGCAACTTCTCAGTTTGGGAGCGGACAGTTTGCACTAACTAGCTTATGGGCAGAGATTTTCCAGTAAGTCAGAACACAGGAGTGGGCAGGAATGAGAATAGGATGAGCCTGGCACTTGTTCGCAGTAAAGCTGCAGGAACTGGACAAACACCTCAGCTCTCCCTGAGCTCCACATGAGGGCAAGATTAAAAGAGGACAACTTATTGTCCTCTGCCAGACTGCAGGTTAGGCCATTGAAACGCGCCCCCCTCCAAAAAAAAAACTGATGAAACATGAATTGGCTGTCTTTGGCACATGGAAAGGACATATAATGTTTATTTTGGATATTATCACCCAGTTCACGGGAAACACTATTGGAAAATTAATGCTTTTTCTCCCCCAATCATTTGTCCAAAATATGGACACAACAGGGGCCATTCACTTCTGAAGGTTTTTATTGATCTTTTCATTAATATTGATCATTTTGCTTTCCTTCATTTGGGTTTCTCCTTTCCACGTTGTCCAGTGGTTAGTTAATTCCTTTTCAAGCCTTTGAGAATTACATTTCATAGCCTATCACTGGAAAATGTGCAAAAGTTGTATTGAGTAAGAACTGAATTAAGCTCTTTCGCATCTATTGTGGGAAGTAATCAGGCTTCTTAAATCACAAAAACATTGTCCAAATAAATACTTCATTTTGTAAAGGCTTAATCCGGAGGTACCTTACAACCATCAGGAGGTGACAGCTTAGTAGTATTATGGCTATATCATTAATCCAGAAACTCAGCTGATGTTCTGGGGACCCACATTCGAATTCTGCCATGGCAGATGATGGAATTTAAATTCAATAAGAAAAATCTGGAATTAAGAATCTACTGATGACCGTGAAACCATTGTCAATTGTCAGATAAACCCATTTGGTTCTCTAATGTCCCTTTAGAGAAGGAAATCTGCCATCCTTACCTGGTCTGGCCTACATGTGATTCCAGAGCCACAGTAATGTGTCTGCCCTCCGACAACTGGGCATGAACAATAAATGCTGGCCAGCCAGTGACACCCATGTCCCACGAATGAATTAAAAAAAGATTGTGTGGGTGAAGAAGATCATGATGTCAATTAGCATGCAATGCTGATTTCAAACCAGCAATGTCATTATGGAGTCCAACGCTTCACAACACTATCTCTTCAGCTCACTCAACAGAACACACATTCCAAAGGGTGAACCCTTCCCTTGCCCAGACCACATGACTAATATTATCTAAAGGAATCATCAACTATTTGCTGATTTTTTTTGGTACATTTCTATAAATGCTTTGTGTTTTTCATAGTTCTTTCAAATTGCTGAACTATTTTAGGAGTAGTCGGCAGATACTGAAGTATATTTTGCTGAAGGCAAGGCCTCTACACAAATCGGTTGCTCCAGAAATTGATGCAGTATTCAGTCTTCTTCTTGGATTTAATTTGATCCCTAATCTGCTCATCTACATTGGAACAATCAGTGAGGTTAACTTGCCTCCCTATTCAGTGCCTTGGGGGGGGGGGGGGGGGGGCGTTGTAGTTGTGGTGTGGGGGCAGTTTCCAATCATCCACTGCTGCAAGTTGCGTGTGAGAGGATAGATCCTTCCTCAGATATGAATTCCTTCACTGTTTTGAAGGAAGATTTCCTTGCTGTTTCTTTAAGAGGATTTTAAAAATTCTTTTACAGAATGTGGGCATCCCTGGCTAGCCCAGCAGTTTCATTGCTCATTCTTCATTAACCTTGGGGAGGTGGTGGTGAACCACCTGCATGAACCACTGCAGTCCATGTGGTTTAGGTACACCCTCAGTGTGGCTAGGGAGGAAGTGCCCTCATTTTGACCCAGCGACAGTAAAGATAAAGCGATATAAGTTTAAGTCAGAATACTGCATGGTTTGGAGGGGAACTCAGAAGCGTGGTGTTCCCACGCATCAGCTGCCCTTGTCCTTTTTAGGTGGTAGACATCATGGGTTCGGAAAGCTCTGTCAAAGAAGTCCTGGTGAGTTGTTGCAAAGCACCTTGTAGGTGCTATACACTGCTGCTTCTGTGCGTTGGTGATAGAGTGAGTGGATGTTGAAAATGGTGCTAGTATGCTAGCTGAACAGGCTGCTTTGTCCTGAATAGTGTTGAGCTACTACAGTGTTGTTGAAGCTGTGCTCATTCAGGCAAGCGGAGAATATTCCATCACACTCTTGACTCTTGTAGGCGGTAGACAGGTTTAGGGAGGTGAGTTACTCATTCCAGAATTCTCAGGCTCTGACCTGTTCTTGTAGCCACATTATTTCTATGGCTAGGCCAGCTCAGTTTTTGGTCAAAATAACACCCAGGATGCTGATAGTGGGGATTCAATGAGAATACCATTGAATATCGAGGGGAAATGAAGGATTCTCTCTTGTTGGAGGTTGTCATTGCCTGTGCTACAAAGATGTGCTTTTTTTTTTTAAAGAGAAAGATTTAATTTCTAATGCTGTTTTTCCTGGCTGTATTTTTAATAAACTATAATCCTATTAGTATTATGGTAATACTGCCAGTCAGATGAATATGAAATTTGCATTCCACCTAGAGTGGGATGATAAGAAACAGACTTTCAAAGCAGACACCACTATAGGGAAAATGAAAGACCCCATCTTGTGTTGACTTTTACACTATTACTCTTCAAATGTTTCTGAGATGAGAAATAAAAAGAAATCATCTGCTCTGCAGTGCAATAACTACATAAGACATGGTAATCAAAAGCAGCAAGGCTTTTTAAGAAAAGTTTTTAACAAGTCAGAGCAGAGGTTGGAAGGATATACTGAAAGGCTGCAAGAGACCTAAGTTTCTCTCTTTCTGGAAAGTATTGTATCTGATTTTCAAAGAACAATCCTGAGAAATGTACTGCACACTAAGATACTTTCGGGATAAAACATGGGAATCTGCTGCATGCAATTGCACAGTATGAAGTCTCACAACATCAGGTTAACGTCCAACGAGTTTATTTGATAATAAATCCATAAGCTTTCAGAAACCCTACTTCTTCGTCAGGTGTGTGGAAAGTTCTGATCAGGGAGGAGCATATAAAGGCACACACAGTTTAGAGAATACTGATTAGAATGTGAGTCTTCACAGCTAATCTGCTATTCAAGTCTTAAAGGTGCAGACAGTGTGAGTGGAGATAGCATTAGCATAGGTTAAAGAGATGTGTATTGTCTCCAGACAGAACAGTAAGTGAGATGTTGCAAGTTCAGGCAAGTCATGGGGGTTACAGGTGGTGTGACATGAACCCAAGATCCCAGTTGAGGCCGTTCTCATGTGTGCAGAACTTGGCTATCAGTCTTTGCTCAGCGACTCTGCGCTGTCGTGTGTCGTGAAGGCCACCTTGGAGAATGCTTACCCGAAGATCAGAGGCCGAATGCCTGTGACCACTGAAGTGTTCGCCAACAGGAAGGGAGCAGTCTTGCCTGCTGATTGTCGAGCAATGTTCATTCATCTGCTGTCGTAGTGTCTGCATGGTCTCTCCAATGTACCATGCTTCGGGACATCCTTTCTTGCAACGTATTAGGTAGATGACATTGGCCGAGTTGCAAGAGTATGTACCGTTTACCCGGTGAATGGTATTCTCCCGCGTGATGCTGTCATCCATGTCAATGATCCGGCATGTCTTGCAGAGGTTGCTGTGGCAGGGTTGTGTGATGTTGTGGTCACTGTTCCCCTGAAGACTGGCTAGTTTGCTGTGGGCAATGGTCTGTTTCAGGTTGTGCAGTTGTGTGAAGGCAAGAAATGGGAATGTGGGGTTGGCCCTGGCGAAATGTTCATTTTCATCGATGACACGTGGAAGACTCCGGAGAAGATGTTGTAGCTTCTCTGCTTTGGGGAAGTACTGGATGACAACCTGGTGTTGTGAGACTTCTTACTGTGTTTACCCCAGTCCAACATTGGCATCTCCACATCATACAACTGCACCGAGGGAGACAACTGAACAAAATGGCAAAATGGCGGAATCATCACATGGAAACCAGCCAAAGGACAGTTAACTATACATCCCTTTCATTGGTTATCTTTTTCACCAACTGTAAACTATCATTAAGTCTATCCTCTTATTTTACCATCTGTACTTGTGTATGTTTGGGCTCCAGAGAATGTGTGTATGCATGAATGGTGATCGTGATTTGCCTCTTTTTTTTTAATTCAGGAAGCAGGATCAATTAACTTATCCCTTTCTTTGATTTAAACCCAGAAAACCTGTCTGATTAATTCCTTATAATCTGAAAATGGGACATCTGCAGCATTAGTAAAGCACAATCCTTGCTAAATTCACAACAAAACCTGTTACAGCCAGGAGTGTTAAATTAGAGAAATCAATTGTCACCCCCATCCCCCTTCACATGGTCATAAAGGAAATTTTGTGTATAACAACTGGGATTGGATCCCACAAACAGCAAGAGAATTGGAGTTGGGAAAGTTCCTGAAAAGTAAATTTTATTTAAAGAGAAATGACAGTCCCTGGTTTCTTTTGGATTATAATACTAACGTGCAAAAATGTCTACATTGGAAACCAGGACCTTTCTTGAACAGATGGAGAAATTATTTCCAATAATTTAAAAGTCTGACCCACAAAGAGTTGAAAAGTATATGAAGAAGTTGGATTTGGAATTTTGCCCAAAAAGCAGGAAACCTGATATTTTATAAATAATGGCTAGAATAGATTGCAAACATGGAAAGTTGCAACAGACGGCCTAACTTTAGAAAAATTACAGATAGAACAGAGACAGCTCGATAGAACAGCTTAAGCTAGTGAAAGAGAGTAAGAGAGAAAAAGAAAGGAAAGATGAGAGAGAAAAAAGATAAATATGAGAGAGAATGAGCGTACCAAAGGGAGCGGCAAGAAAGGGAGATAATCTCTTGTAGCAACTGAAGGCACTCCTAGTTCAGATCTGCATACTGAGTTATTCAAGTTGACCCATTTAATCCTTCAGTTTGATGAGGAAGAAGTGGAAGCCTTCTTCATTTTTTTTGAGATCAGCAAATCAGATGATCAACAGAAAGCTTGACCCTGCTCCTGCAAAGTAGACGATGCAGGTCAGGCTCACAAAGTTTGTGTCCTGTTGCCTGATGAGAACTCAGGGAACTATGAGGTGGTAAAGAAATCTTTTTCAGGTATGTACCAACTGGTGCTGGAGGCATACTGTCAGAAATTCCTTGTCTTCCAAAAATAGCAAGACTAGGTATACATTGAATTTGAAAGGTTTAAGCAGCTTACGTTTAAATAAAATAACATTTTTATATACATGAAAATTTTTGTGAAATAACGCACCTCAAAGAATTCAAACAATCACTCCCTTTCCTTATAAGAATGCACAGAGATGAACAGAAGGTCCTCAGGGCCAAGCAGACATTAATTCCAGTTGATAATCATGAGTTTGTCCACAAGATCTCATCCCAAAGGAAACCCTTCCCTAATCATCCCCAACAACCTAGAAAGGACAGATGGGGAGGGCATAGCAAGCTAAGCATCCACAGGAGGGAGGGGACCCTTCCTCAAACTAAGGAAAGGATTGAGGCTCGGTAGTCTGTCGGTTTCAACTGCAGTAAGGCCAGACACATTTGTGCTGACTGAAGATACAGGAAAGGATCATAGTATTTACTGGGACATACAGGCCCTGTACAGAAAAAAAGAGGCAGGCAGAGAACATAGCAGACCAAGCTGTGCAAGAGCAAGAGCAACACAGCACGGGAAACAGGCCCTTCGGCCCAACGAGCCCGCGCCGCCGTCATAACTATATAGTAACACTTCCATTATCCTATCCTAATTTTAGGTTATTCCTAATATGGAAGAGTCTCAATGTAGGGACAATTTGTTTCCCAATCAGCCTAAGAGCGAATTTTTGGGATGTGGGAGGAAACCGGAGCGCCCGGAGAAAACCCACGCAACCACGGGGAGAACGCGCAAACTCCCGCAGACACCGGCCCAATTCCAAGTGTCTGCACAGCTACAGCGATAGTCACTGAGCTGTCATGGTGCCCTTCAGATGGTCCAGATAAAGCACTCATTTACGACATGAAGCACCAGGCAACCCATGAATCAACATCCAAGAGCTGTCCTCGCACCACCTGCCGAATGCATGCTCCTTGTTGGTCAAGTATGGACCGAATTACCTGTGGCTCTGAGCTTATCAGCAAACCCCCATAAACACATCCCTGTGGGTTTAGCAATGTCCCTAATTTTGTGTCAGAAAGAATAGATCTCCATGTCCTCAGGGTGAGACAAGAATGTCTGCAGTCATTCTGTGGGAGACTGGGGCCAGTCTATCTTTACTGCTGGGAAGAGGGATGTTCTTACCCCACAGAATGCAGTACAGGCTAAAGTGCTGCTACAAGCTTTCAAGGAAAAATACATGGCCAGGCATTTCTACAGAGTGCATTTGGAGTGTGACCTAATTTCTTGGCTAGTGACTGTGGGAGTCATCAAACTTCTCCTTGGAAATGCCTGATGAGATCAAAAGTGGGAGTATCCCCTGTGATTTTAGAGAAGCTGAGTGAGATCAGGCAGACAGAGCAACTGCCGAGACATTTTCCCTTATGGTGCATGGACAAATAAGCACCACCAGCAGAGACCAAATGGCACCGCAGATGGATGACCCTGACACCTGGTATGCAAAACTCTGTTCAAAGTTTGGAAGACCCTAAGGATGTAACGAATGGCTCTTCCTTAGTAGCTGCTTGAGCAAGGCCAGTGTGACATATATCCAAACCGAAGCTGAAGTGAAGGGTGTTGCAGGGTACTATAGTTTTAAAAATAAGCTACTAATGAGGAAGTTGTGACATCCTCACAGATTTGCAGATGAGGATTGGACTGTAATCCACCAAGTAGTAGTGCCTCTGAGGCAGAAAGATGAAATATTGAAGCTGGCTCAATAAATTCCAATGGCCAGACGTGTCAGCATAAAAAACTCCAAGCTCACATAAGCCAGCATTTTACAAAGATGTGGTGAAATTATGGCGGGCATGGTGGCACAGTTGTTAGTACTAGTGCCTCACAGTGCCAGGGACACAGGTTCGATTCCCAACTTGGGTGATTGTGTGTAGTCTGCATGTTCTCCCCGTGTCTGTGCAGTTTTCCTCGGGGTGCTTTGGTTTCTCTCCACAGTCAGAAAGATGCATTGGCCATGTTAAATTCTCCCTCAGTGTATCTGAACAGGCACTGAGTGTGGCGACTAGGGGATTTTAACAGTAAGCAATGTAAGCCTAGTTGTGCCACTAAAATACAATAAACCTAACAACATTAACCTGTCCAGGTAATGAGGAAACTGCAGCCTGCAACTAAACCTGCACCTATAATTCCCATTTGTGCCTTTGGGGAATCTTTCAGTAAGATGCTAGTGGATTGTATAGGAGGCCTATGAAAAGAAAAGGGGCCTATTGGTATATTCTTACTATTATGGATATGGCTACTTGATTCCAAGAAGTCATTCTATTCCAATTTATACCTTTTCTTACATGGGCATAATGCTTGGAACTCATGTGGCATGAAGGCTACATATCAGTCCAAATCTGAATATTATCCAGGCCTTTCAGGGGAATGTTTTATACAGATAATTTTAACTATGTAGGTGTAATCTTGTGAGCTTAAGTTTTCTTTTCTTCTTGTTAATAAATCTTTTAATTTGCATTTTCAAAATCCCAAAAGTCAAACTGGATTTCTTTAAGCTGAAACCTGTACTTTTCTTCTCCTTTTCAGAATATAAGTTCCCAAGTTAGCCATATTCCCACTCGAATTTGATTTGCAGAAAGCAAAGAAGATCTAACCCTTAAGAAAGCTATCCAGATTGTTCAGTAGTCTGAACTCCATGTGCAGCACAGTAGTCCATTTTAAAAGGAGAAATTAACCCATGGTACAAAAAGAAATCCCATAGTCTAATTAGTTAAACTATACATAATCAGGGACATTCCAGACCTAGGGAGCAATATACTAACCAACCAGTAGAGCAACCACTGTGAAGCAAACCACCCCCACAGGTGAGACTAATGTTTTACAGTTTCATCCCAATGCTTTCAAAGTAAAAACACTTTGGAAAACTGTGCAAGATCAAAATCCCATGAAACATCTTAGTATAAGGGCAAAGGCTGATTCTGTATCTGAAGAATCATGAATGATACTGAACATTGTATAATCGTCAACAAAAATCTCCATTTCTGACCTTGTGATGAAGGAAAGGTCAATGATAAAGCAGCTGAAGACGGATGTGTCCTAGCGTGCTAGATATTGTTTGATAGGTCTTGATGAAGTCTTCATATTCTTAATTGGCTTAACTGCATGGATTTATTAACTCCAAGAACTATATAGGTATAAATATATAGTAACATGTCAGAGCCACATTCACCCCAAATGATACCAGATCATTATACCATATCTCCACAAAGTCTTTATCCAGCAAGTTATTCTAGTTTACTACATATATTCTCATCATTATTACTACCCCATCACTTCCTTCAGATCTCTGAATTGATAAGTTCAGGCAGTTAGCAGGCCTTATGACCATTCCCTATCTCATCCGCACAACTGTCAGAAGGATGGTAACCTTGATTGTTTCAGGTAAACTTTGTTGATTTGGAGGTTGTTCTGGTACCTTGTTATCTTCATTCTCCATTTCTTGGTATTGAACTTCTCTTTGTCGATTGTGGTGAAAGATGGTTGTTGCTCCCTCCTGATTCTTGTGGGGTAGATGAACATTGTGTTTGTTTCCATGTTGTTTTCTTCTCTTCTTTCATCATGTTGGTCATGGTGATGCCCTATGTGATTGAAAATGGCCATTCCTGTCATGAGGTTGTGTTTTTTTTTCCTGGTAAATTCACTTTTACGTTCAATTGTGTGGTTAGTTGTTGGCAATGAACAGCTACCAGAATATTTTGATTCCAGAATATTCTGTAACGCTGCCATGTTGGCCAGGAGTTGTAATATTGTTCTTTGGTTACAGTTTTGATCTCATGAGCAGATATTGGAGCAGGAGGCTGAGGTTTTTTTGGATTGCATTTTTGTCTACCGTCCATTGGAGGAATCAGGATAGCTATCTGAATGGTTGGCTAGTCTGACCAATGAGGACTTTCCAGCATCTTAGCAAAAATGGGAAAACCTGCTCTGCAAAAAGAGAAAATAGTTCAGAGCTGAAGTTTCAGTCAGTGTACTCTTTCCTGTTTGAAATCTCAGGAATTTACAATTCTGAATAATTTAGGACAGTAGTTGTCTTGGTATCTTCTGTCACTTTGGGAGATTCAAGGCTACGAAGACACTTCTGCTCAAGAGAGGAAAAGACTGTTTATGGTTGACATACATCAGCTCAAAGATTTCCTTTTTGCCTCCCTTGATAGTCCCATTCCTATGACTGAAAGTCAGATTCCCCGCGCCCATAGAATTGTGTAACTATTGTTTGAAGCCACAGTTCTTTGTCCGATGAGAAAAGAATACTGACTGTTGTATCCAATTTAAGGTTTGTGAGATCACCATTAATCAAAACACCTGCATTCCAAAATGGAAACCTATGATCTTTCACCTCACCCAATGAGTATTGCTGTATGTCCTTTTGATCTTGACATCTTTAAATACCTTAGAATCTTCTTGCAAGTTTTCCAAAGTGCTTTTACTTTGAAAGCATTGGGATGAAACTGAGGTGATTTGCTCCACAATGGTTGCTTTACTGGTTGGTTAGTATATTCCTCCCTAGTTCTGGAGTTTTCCTGATTATGTATAGTCTAACTAATTAGACTGTGGGACTTCCTTTGTACCATGGGTTAATTTCTCCTTCTGAGATGGGCCTGTGCTGCACATGGAGTTCAGACTACTGAACAATCTGGATAGCTTTCTCAAGGTTAGATCTTCTTTGATTTCTGAAAATCAAATCCTAGTGGAAACATGACTTACTTGGAAACTTGTATTCTAAAAAGGAGAAGAAAAGTACTGGTCTCAGCACAAAGAAATCTAGTATGACTTTTGGGATTTTGAAAATGCAAATTAAAAGATGTATTACAAGAAGAAAAGAAAACTTAAGCTCACAAGATTACACTTACATAGTATAAAACATTCCCCCAAAAGACTCCCGACTTGATCAAAGTCACAAGTAAATACCTTCCAGCCAACAGTCCCTTATAAATGTTCAACTAAGATCTAGTAATATTGCCCAAGGCAAAATTGCTGTTGCTGTAATAAGATATGCCACACAACATCTTAAATTTCCTTCCACTCTGCTGTGGAAATTGAAAAAATCTTTCAAAACAAGACTGCTTTTTGCAGCTCAAGGTTTTTCTGGCTTGGCTGCATGGCTAGTTCAAACCGAACCTTCTCCCAACCCTCAGCTGTTTCTAGAGATCCTCCTCACACAGCCAACTCTAATCAACTCAATGAATCCCCTTGGTCATCCTTTTTCTTTTCATCTACTGTTCCCAGCACTTCTTTGAACTTGAATTTTCTGAAATATAAAAATCTTACATGTTTTCCTATAGCCCCACTTTTAGGTCAAAAATATAATAATTTTCCCTTGTTTACTTAAGAAACCGTTGCATGTTTTCAAAGTTCCTTAATCTTCCTTGAAATTTAACAGCGAATAGAAAGTCCTTACCTATCTTCTCATGCAAATTTCTATTGCCAATTTACTTTTAAAAACACTTGGTCTTGTTTAATTACAAATGCATGCATTAAACACCTTCACTCTTTTCACATCTGAATTTGTTCAGACAATTGTTTTCTATTAACCCTTTTCCAGTTTAATTAAATCATTTGCATATACAGACAGACTACCTTTCAGAATACACAATATTCCCCAAAAAATGTTATAAAAAATTATCTCCACTCTCAGTATTCACAGCCTTCAGCCACCTTGAATGAATCATTAATGAATTAATCAACAGGTCTCCTGGCTGTTAGACATGCTTCGTAAAAGTAGTCCTTTCAAAGATTTTGTTGCTTCCTAGATTAGGTTAAAATAAACATGGAATGATATTAATATGTCTTCAAATTTAGTAGATGATTCATTTCTTCTTTATCTAGCAATAATGTTGTCCACTTTCAGACCCTTTGAATAAGACGGTATGCTAACTTTTTCAGCTTCCGTCTTTTTATCCAGGCCTGAAGTGATCATGTATTTGAGGAATCTCTTTCTCTAAACTCTCCAATTATATGATTGATTTGGGCTTTGTTTACTTGGCTTTTTTTTGCAAGTCTTCAGGTTCTCCTATTCCCTGCCACCATGTTGCAGATTATTGGATACCATTCAGTAGGTCAGAATGAAGTCTTCATAGTAGATTGACTGTGTGTATTTATTAATGACAAGAATTGTGCACATATATACAATAAATTGTTCAAACTAGGACTTGTCTCCATGCTTGCCTTTGCACACTGCACTGTCCAATGCTAGACTCAGTCTTATGTGCAGGTGATGTGTTCTCTTACATCACTTTGCAAATGGTACTGTACTCAGTCCCACCTTAATATGGCAGACTTTTATAGTATAGGTTGAGGCTGGTTCACTACCCTGAGAAACTCCTACAGTGATGTCCTGGGACTGAAATGATGACCTCCAACAGCCATAACTGATAAATATTCTTTTGAGGCAATGCTTTTTAATTCCTTCCTTGGTTGAAACAAATTAAAAGTTATGTGCAAATGTTATTAGTTTCTTCTTTGTTCATACATTTCACTGAATAGCATCATAGTAATGGGCTCAGTTCCATATTAACATAATATAAAGACACTGATCTTTTTCCTACAGCTTTGTCCAAATATAAATAAATGTTTATTCTAGGTAAATTTGTATTCCTGCATTCTTGGAAAGAAAGCAAAACTAGTATAGCTAATTCAAACTTCATAATCTAAAATCTATTGTAGTGAAGTTTAGAAAAATATTATTTAAGTGTCAGATTTTCATTTTTTTTCCCCACACATTCAAAACAGTACTCTTTCCAAATTATACTTTAACTGGATTAACAATCAATTTGAGATGGTTTGACAAATAAACATTCAGCGCATTTAATTCCACTCAACTATCTCTGCTGCTCACCTGTCTAAGAACAAATGGAAAATACACAGCTCCATGAAACACACTCAACTCACATTTTCAAAGACTTCAAGCTGGTTTCCTTGTGTAGGTTACATCCGGCCATTAGTTTACATCGGCTGTTTATATCATTTGGTGAAACAAACATTAGGTGAAAATTGGATGCCATTCCTGTTTTTCACAAAACACAATCGAAGAATGCTATTTTACACCACACCCATCCCCCTTCTACAGGAATTCCATTAAGAGAAATTTTAAAATCAAATCTAGATATGCTAGTGATTTTGATATTGAGCCATTGTTATGGAAACAAATGAGTATTCCCCTCAGTTAATCTGCCATTATTTTAACATGTTTGCACAATACCTAGAAAAATCTAAATCTAATTATTTCCGAAATATGCTATTTTTTTTACTGTATTTGGTTAGCATGTTGCCAAAATATATCTGAACAGCTCCTTTTCCATAGTCTCAGAAGTTTAGAAAGAATTACTTTTGCCGATATTGAATTGCAACAGAAATGTACTTGCATTTTTAATGGGTGGTAGTGGCTCAGTGGTTAGCACTACCACCTCACAGCGCCAGGGACCCAGGTTCAATTCCGGCAGCCTGTGTGTGGAATTTGCACATTCTCTCTGTGTGTGCATGGATTTCTTCTGGGTACTCTGGTTTCTTCCCGCAGTCCAAAGATGTGTGGGTCAAGTGGATTGGTCATGCTAAATTGACCCTAGTGTCAGAGGGATTAGCAGGATAAATATGTGGAATTGCAGGAAAAGGGCCTGGTTGGGTTTATGCAAATTCAATGGGCCGAATAGTCTCCTTCTGCACTCTACAGATTCTATCTTTAAACTGCAAATTAATTCAGCTGAATATTCTTTATATAACTCTTAAAAAATCTCCCTGCATTTACATCAGTCCCAATATACCTGGATGTAGGCAGCATGCATGTTATGCTTTGGAAAGGAATATGAAAAATACACTTGTGATAATTGGCAACAGATCACAAGAGCTCAATCACAACGACTACGATTTTGTGCCCATGTTCACCACAAACACAAATGTCAACGTGGGCACAAAATTCCGCAAGAGGCCAAAAATAAGAATCTTGCCAGTGAGATCACACAATGCTATCGTCCTCTGCACCCTCCAGTGACATAATGAGATTCACACCCAGGAGGATTGAAAACCTCATTTGAATGCATTTTATATCATTAGCAGGCAGTCTAGCTGTAACCTTCCCTTTATTATAAATTCCAACCTCGCCAGTGTGACATCACTCTGATGTGGTTTGCAACAGGTTTTTAAAAAGGGGAACCTGGTGCCCTCACCTCGAAGGGAGCAGAGAGTGCGGGTGACAGCTGTGATGACTCTTCAATGGTAATGTCAGAGAATTCATCTCCAAATCCACACTTGTGGATGGATCAGGGCTACTCCATTGATTTCTCTGTAAGGGAAGAAAGATGGCATAAGTGCATGGGTTGGGTCATAGGGATAGGGGAGAAACAGTTCACATGAGGCTGCCAGATGGGTTATTGTGTTCTGTGTCCTTACTTTTTCCTCTTGCACCCACCTTGTTTTCAGTGGAGAAGTAGCCCTCTTCTTCCTTGGCAAGTTAGAATGTTCTATCCTAAACAGTGAGAGGAATTCCAGTTCATGCATACCTCCGCCACCTTTTGCTCTCCTCTTTATCATTCTCCTCTAAGCAATGGTATAGTGATATTATAGCTAGACTGTTAATCCAGAACCTCAGGTAATATTCTGGGGACACAGGTTTGAATCTCACCATGGGCAGTGGTAGAATTTGAATTCAATAAAAAATATCTGGAATTAAGAATCCATCAATGACCATGAAACCATTCTTGATTGGTGGGAAAACCTATTCGGTTTACAGATGTTCTTCAGGGAAGGTAGTCTGGAAATCAGTTGTCCTTACCTGGTCTGGTTTAAATGTGACTCCAGAGCCACAGCAATGCCCTCAGGCAATTGGGAATGGGCAATAAATGTTGGCCAAATAGCAATGCCCATTTCTCATGAATGAATAAAATAAAAGCCAGTTTGTCCTACAAGGAGACAGATGGGATAAGGACCTGTGCCTGGTCAAATGGTAAGGATGCCTGGCAGTGGGGGATAAATGGGTGATTTTCTGGTTGGTGATCAGTGACTAGTGGTATGTCTCAAGGACCAAGTGCCGTGTATCAAAATTCACAGATGATACTAAGATGAGTGGCAAAGCAAAGTGTGCAGAGGATGCTGAAAGTCTGCAAAAGGATATAGATAGTCTAAGTGAGTAGGCGAAGGTCTGGCAGATGGAATACAATATTGGTAAATGTAAGTTCATCCATTTTGGTAGGAATAACAACAAAATGGATTATTTAAATGGTAAAAAAAAAATCACAACATGCTGCTGTGCAGAGGGATCTGTGTGTCCTTGTTCATGAATCTCAAGGAGTTAGTTTGTAGGTGCAGCAGGTAATTAAGAAGGCAAATGGGATTTTATCCTTCATTGCTGGAGGGATAGAGTTTAAAAACAGTGAGGTTAAGTTGCAGCTGTGTAAGATGCTGGTGAGGGCATACCTAGAGTACTGTGTACAGTTTTGGTCTCCTTACTTGAGAAAGGATATACTCGCACTGGAGGGAGTACATTTGAGAGTAATCTGATTGATCCTGGAGCTGAGAGGGTTGGCTTTTGAGGAGAGACTGAGTAGACTGGGACTATACTCATTGGAATTCAGAAGAATGAGGGGAGATTTTATAGAAACATTTAAGATTGTGAACAGAAAATAGAAGCAGGGTGTTTCCACTGACAGGTGAAAGTAGAACTAGGGGGCATGGTCTCAAATAAGGGGAAGCAGATTTAGGACTGAATTGAAAAGGAACTTCTTCACACAAAGAGTTGTGAATCTATGGAATTCCCTGCCCAGTGAAGCAGTTGAGGCTACTTCATTGAGTGTTTTTAATGAAAGGAGAGATAAATTTTTGAACAATAAAGGAATTGAAGGTCATGGTGAGCATACTGGTAAGCAGGGCTGAGTCCACAAAAAGACCAGCCATGATCTTATTGAATGGCAAGCAGGCTCAAGGGATCAGATGCCTATTCCTGCTCCTAGTTCTTATGTTCTTATGTATGATTGGTGAGTGGAGCTGGGATGTGATGAAGAGAGGAGACACGAGGAGTGATGAGAAAGCTTGTGGGAGAGCAAGTAGTGAGGTTTAGTGAGGTGACAGTGACTATTCTCTGGATGTGTGAATGGGTGGATCAGTGTTGACAAATGAAAAGAGTGACCTGTCCTAATTATGCAGAGGAGGTCATTCATCTTCTTCCTGCAATGGAAGTCCATCCCATCCCATTGCACACGGAGCTTGTGTTTACTAGCACTGCCTCTGCCTTCCATCGGGGTTGGTAACTTTGCTGATTGGCGTTTGCCAATCCGAGAGCACAATATGTCCTGTCTCTCCTCCACCCCGTTCAGCATTTGAGTCAGTGGTCCCACAGAAAATCTCAGCACAGCCTTCATAGCAGCCATCTCTGGACTAAACCTAGAACAAGTGCTGTGGAGGTTTTTAAATGGAGAGCACCCCTGACTGAAGTACTCAACAGATGGCAAGGTGGATGATTCAGAGTTAGCCCACCATGGACATGGCTTGAAACTCACGTAGAGATTTTTAATTCAAAGTGCCTAATGGCATGGTATGAAAACTCACCAGTGTCACTGGTGACCTTAAATGACATTTGGCAAAAAAAAAAGAGAAAATTTCACCCGCCCATCATATCAGTTCACCTAGCACTATACAAATACTCAATATTCCCATTTACTGCTGCCATCTGAATAGGCACGAACTTTCTCAATTCCTGGCAAGCCAGGGCTTCTGCAACATTGAATCACTGCTCTGCAGCTTTGTCTCTTACCTGCCTTCTACTTACAACTGCTTTACTGTACTATCCGAGAACTCTAAACATTCACCATGTGGTCCTTATTACACTATAATCTGCCAACATCTTCCACATCTTGAACTCTCAGCTCACATCACAAGCTGTGAATTAACTACTAATAGTCTGCTCAAAAGGAAGATATTGTGCTGACACTACTTACTAGTAGTTCAGCATATAATATTGACAGGTAAAAGATTTAGACTCGGGCAATTAATTATCTAGTAAATCGTTGAAGCTGCTCATTCTTACGAGGACAATTGCTACAAATATAGCATGAATTGGAGTAGGATGAAAACAGGAGGGAATGCAGAAATTAAGATTACTTAGCAAGTCCAAGGACAACTCTGAAAGAGGACAGATACCCTGCAGAATGAGCGGCATAATGGCACAGTGGCTAGCACTGCTGTCTTATAGTGTCAGGGAACCGGGTTTAATTCTGGCTTGGGTCACTGTCTGTGCGGAGCCTGCACCTTCTCCCCGTGTCTGCATGACGTACCTCCGGATGCTCCGGTTTCCTCCCACAGTCTGAAAGACATGCTGGTTAGGTGCATTGGCTGTGCTAAATTCTCCCTCAGAGTACCTGAACGGGGCGTCAGAGTGTGGTGACTTGGAGATTTTCACAATAACTTCATTGCAGTGTCCATGTAAGCCTACTTGTGACACTAATAAATAAACTTTAAAATGCTCAGGATGCAGTTTCAATGGAGATGGGAATCAGCAAAATAAGTTTAAAGATTTTTGTTTCCCATAATCTGATCTGTAGTGGGATCATATGGTTAACACAAACCAATCAACAACATTGCAGATTTATTAACATTATAATCTATGAATTTTGCACACAGGTAAGTTTACTGATTTAGATTGACTGATATTTCAATAGAGATTTCTTTCCTTCTCTTATCCTGGAAGTTGATTCATGGTATGCGTTGCTGCTGAACAGTGTGTAGCTTGAATTCTTAAGATGTGCCTTCTTACTGGGTGCTAATAGAAAAGGCAACTTCCATACAAGGTATGCAGGCAGCAAGACCATAAGTGGAGCCATATTTGAGACGGGCAGATACCAAGTATAAAAGCAAACTATTGTTGAGTTTGAGCAGAGGATTAAAAATGAATAATTTTACATTGACCATTTACTCTTTTGTGTTATTTTATATAATTCTGTCCAAATCACAAACAATGACGAAGAATGATTATAGTCATTGCAGCAGGATGTTTCAGCTGGTAGTACTTGAATATTTAAATTCTAACAGCTCTCCATCTTGTCGCTGATCACCTGATAAAGCTGTTATAATTCTTTAATGTCACCAACTGTTGTGATTTTTGTAACTGATGTGTCTAACTAAACATTACTGTAACCATGCCAACAGGATAGTATGACATGAAACTGGAGCATCGCTCTTTTTTGCTATTTCTCCCCTATCATGACCCTGATCTTTTGCAGTAAGTATCAGGGCAATCCATTTACTACAGAGTATGAAGATGGCAGAATGTCATTTCACAAAGAAAGACAAAAGGCAGATTTTTTAAAAATGCGCTTGCTATTTTGAAACATCTTTTTAGCCAACACCCTATAAGTGGTAATGACACTGATCAGAGTTTAACCGTTTGGAGCAGAGATACCATGTGGAACTGTCGAGCTGTTTTTAGTGGGAACTAGTCACTGCCTGCTGCTTTTTGGCAAAGAGTTATATCAACCCTTTCATACTGGGCCTTACATAAACCAGCCATAAAATACTCACTCAGACTGGATAACAAACAGGCTTTCATACGTAAAACAGAATAGACAGAGGATCAATATAACATTTAAAGCATGATAATTTTCAAAGTTCAATGGTGAATAGGCTATTGATATCCCAGACAGCAACACTCTCAAACTGAAACTCCTGTGTAGGTACAGGAAAAGATATCAATGTCAAAACATTGATATGGTTCCTTGAATTTCTTGTAATAAAAATGGACTTGTTCGGTTCGCATAAATCAGTCGCTCTGTTAATGAAATAGGAAAATATGTTTTTCCAGTCATGCTGAATAAAGTCATGTTTAGCTAACACTGGGGTCATGATGTGAAATAAATCTTTAAATGTTTCCTTTCAGAAAGAACTTAAAGGTTTGCTAGGAATACTGAACGAAAGAGATTTTCATCAAAGCTCAGGTAAGAACTAGGGTCAAGTCATTGCAAGCTTGAGGATCCCATGCTATCCTCAGCCTTGTGAGATGGTGTCGTGGGAAAACTAGGTGGAGAAAGGTGGACCAGACAGGATCATTATTTGCGAGAGTGATCCACGCGTTGCCTCAACAATCACCAATCAATTACAAGCTTTCAGGAATGATTTTCAGGGTTGAACCAGCATTTTTAGTCCCTTGCCCACACAAATAAGTGCAAGCTTTCAGAACAAGCACAATTCAGCAACTTGAGATAGAGGCCAAGTTTTTCCATTCCCAGATGCTTTTGGAGCATAAGTCAGAGTGAAATGTAGAAAAGAGGACTGCTGCCAAATTCCTCCCCAAAAATAACCTCTTCTGTTTTCCTCCCAGTAGGGAAGGAATTCACCCGCTGCCACTCTGCTGCCCCATTGCCTACAAGACAATGAGAGTGTAGCCAAGTAGATTGGCCTATTTAGCTTCCTGGCCACATTTGGGTCACCTTGTAGAACTCTGGCCACATTGGAAAAGGCATTAAGACCTCTTTGTGGCAGACTTCTATCCTGTGGTAACAGGATAAAAGATCACAGGTTTCAAATAATGTTTCAAGTGCTTTAAAAACAGACTCAAACTTTGAATATTTTAAAGTCTAATATTGCAGACCAGGTCTTGGGAACCAGTGGAGCCTCTAAGAAGCTTTTCACTGTTTCTCCACTATGAAAAGGTGCAATGTTTTGGGGAGGAAGGGGAGGGAGGAACACAAGCACTTTAATTTGTCTCTGACCACTGTCCCCTGGTGCCAGTCCTTTTCTGTCTCCAGCTCTAAACAAGACTGTGATTTCCAACAATGTTCTAAAGGATACACCTCTTTCTTGAAACAATAACTGAGGCATACTAGCTGTGAACATAGTTACAATGGGAAATCTTCCACTGATTTAGTTACAAATCCTTTGGCTTTCTTCACAGTGCAACTTTATCAAGAAACTCCACTCAATCACTTGTGAACAGATCGCTCCCCTCCTCAGTACAGACTCCCATTTGGAGATTGTTCTGCCATACATTTGTATCAGCATTCACATCCACATCATTACACACAGATACTGTTAGTGATATCAAACCTGATCACGTTGTGGCGTTTAAGAGGTTAGTTGATAAGTATATGGATGAGAAGGGAATGGTTTAGTTAGGAGGGGCATTGCTTTTTATTTTTGGTCGGCACAACATCGAAGGCCGAAGGGCCTGTTCTGTGCTGTATTGTTCTATGTTCTATGTTCCTACTGCATAAGACAACTATATTTCCTGATTGGTGTGCTTCCTCCTTCGATATGAATATTTAATAAAGGTTGCAACAAGAAAAATTTAACTCATTGGACCCAATTTTCCATTTATGAGATGAGGCGGTTTTGACAGTGCCCACCCCGCTGGGTGGAATGGTAGGAACTTGTACCCTATTCTGTGCTCAATAATTATGCACAGACAAGTATTGATCCAAATCAGCTGGCAGGGCAGGAGCTGTTTCATCTGAATGCTATCAGTTGACGGGGTCAAAGTCGGGAATCAAATTTAAACACCAGTCCAACATATAAATTGCGCTCTCTCCAGTCTAAGGGGGAGAAATTCCTCCCTTCGGCTGGAAAGAGTGCAATGTAAATTTTGGACTGGTGTTTAAAGTTGATTCCCGGAACTTCAAAGAATCATAGCGGGCGGGTGGCGGATCTTAGAGAGGTTCTTCGACCTTTTACCATTTTGGGTGAGTGTGGCCAGAGAATTCACCTCAGGTGTCTTCAAGGCATGCATAAGATATCTTCCAGCCACAAGATGAAGGGCAAAACCCTCAAGATAAAGCAACAATTCACTCCACCCACCAGGCTCTTGCACTCTTGATCAAAGGAATGCAAGCCCATAGACATGTCTTAAATCCCAGGAATGACTCCAGGAAGCATACATGCCTCACCTCTCCAAACTGGGAGGACGTGGCAGATCGGAGTGGCTGGGAACGGTTTCCAAAATGTCATCTGGTGCAAGAAGTGGGTGAAAGATCTCATCTGCTCTGCCAGGGTAAGTCATCCTTCAACTCCCTCGAATGTCAAATGCTCATCATGACATCTCTGCTTAGGGATGTCACCTTCTATTGGGAGTGATGTAGGGGATATATCACCAGTCATTTTCTCACAGACATTTTCACAACACCACCATCTCATCTGTCATGTTGCTCACTTTCCATCCTCTGGTTTTCTGGGGACAACTCTCCACACACAGAAGACATGCACTTTTCCCATCCTTTCTTAACATAGTCCTTTCTTTCATCTTCATACAAGATAAGCTGGTGCACAACAGGCTTGAAAGATTGCAGACATTTGACATCATTACCCTCATTGAGTTTGAGGAGGCGATAGCTGAACAGAATGGGGAGGACAGAGATTGTTTCTGTGGGAGAGGGGAAATCAGTCTCTCCACACAACATTTGCATGTCTGACAGGCCTGTGAAAGGAGAATACTCCGTCAGACCTGCTAAGATTTTCCAGCATTTTCTGTTTTTCCTTTCAGCTTCCAGCATCCGCAGGATTTTGGTTTTGTATTTATAAGTTTAGTTATTGGTGTCACAAGTAGGCTTAACATTAATGCTACAATGAAGTTACTGTGAAAATCCCCTAGTTGCCACACTCCAGTGCCTGTTCGGGTACACTGAGGGAGAACATCCTACCAGGTGCACCAGCTCCTGCAAGAGCCAGGGCAAGGCCTTTGGACACCCATAGTGAGGATGAACATCAGTCAGACACTCCAGGGGCCTCTTCTCAGGACAACCCAAGGGTGTACAACTGCTCTGTCACCTGCCTGTGACCCTATCCACTCCAGCTGCTAAAGCCGCCAAAGGTACCTCTATCTCTAAGTGGTAGACACTTGTCAGGTCAGGGCCCTCCAGGCTTCAGGTCACCAGTGGATGACCATCAAGGTCATTGCAGACATGAAGACGTAGCAGTCAGCAGACTGCTTCCAAATGTTGGGGCTGCATCCAGATGTAATGGTATGTTTAGGAAGGCTAAGAAATTTTGATATCACTTGTGCTGCCACTTTTGTGAATACATTTTCTGATTATGTAAACATTTTGGTCAAATGAAGACATTTTTTTTTTACATTGGAATCTTGATCTTTAGCCATCCTCACATTCAGCAATAGTATCCCATAGATTAACATTCATGTGATGTCAACTTCATTTGAACTAGTCTCCACACCCTTGTCTGATGTCAGGGAGATGTGTTTAAATCTTTATTTGAAAAATGTAACAAAAGGAACACAACTGAGTGAGGACAGCTCATTGGCATTGATATTTTAGCAGTATTTGTATCTCTTCAATTTGGGTGGCAGAAGATAAGACATGCACGTAAGGATGGGATCTCTCAGCAAGTCCACATTTCAGTGTTTGTATCATTATCTGACAGAGAAAACTTCAAATCTTCTCTCACTTCATCCTTGTTCCTCAGTGGGCACTCAAATCCCAGAGTGAGGGCATTTACAGGACACCGCGAACTGATGCGGAGATCACAGCCTGGCAATTCATGAGGACAGAATGTGAAAATAACAATGCCGGACTCATTCTCACTGCGAACGGTTGGACATCACTGAAGGTGAAAGGGAATTGCACTGAGGACCAGGAAAGATGTGGACAAATGCCCCACACTTTACTCTTCCTGGAACCTGTCAACAATTACAATATCAGACATATCTCTCAAGTCTTCTTTCCTCTAATGGCATCACCATATTCATACTGACTCTCCACATCCTCCTGAGATTCCTGAACTTCTGCATTGTACTCTTTGATGAGCTTTCATCCTCCTCCAATTCATCCTTTGCAAGAGTTCGCCTCTTTTTTTTGCCAGATTGTGAAGAGTGGAGCACACTGATTATGTGTGAAAACGTACCAGAAATGTATTGTTGTGAGCCACCTGAGTGGTCCAAGCATCTGAAGCACAATTTCAGAAGCCATAAGGTCTGCTCTTTAAGGGAGCATTGTACTTCTCCTTGAAACAACTCTGAAGGTAATGCACCAGAGTCATCAGACAATGTTTCAGTGGGTATCCCTATTGGCCCCTTGAAAACCTCAGGTACCTGGGAGTGACTCTGGATGTAAGAATCATGTCAACTCCTAGGATAGTGTGCACAAATGTGTAGTATGTGCTTCCAATCATCACAACACCAGTTGTACAATGATGGAATGGTAGTCTTTGTGGTTTATAAACATTAGGATTTGCTGCCATGAAGCCTGTATAGGTGTAATCCATTGCATACTGCACTCTTGGGAAAACTGAGATGTAGCAAGGCCAGTGAATTTCATAGTCTAGCTATCTTCATCCAGAGAAAACCTGACATAATGCTGGACTTGCAATAGTAAAGGGAATCTGTAATTTCTCTTTAACCAATATGATTTACCAGGATAAGCCAACAAAGTCCATTCTCCCCTATTCCTTGTCATCATGACAATCCTTTGTGGCAATTGCTGATGTATTTACCCTGATTCTGAATCAACTACTCTTATGACAAGCTCCTTGTGTACCATTAGGAGTAAATCATGGCTGGTGATTAGAGATGATTCTTGCCTCTGATAAGCTTTTCAGTGAGGTTTGAGTTCTATGCAAGTGGCAGAGTTTGAACTACCTGAGCTGAAAGTGGAAGGCACATTACTGGCGTGGACAATAAAGTGGCCTCAGTTGCACCACCTTCTAATTAACAGCAGCAGTTGGCCCTGAAGTGTTGGTGATCCAATAAGAGAGCTGGAAGATCAGCCTGAGCAGCGCCATTGCTAAGACTGCAGCTATAGAGAGAGAGCCCATAAAAGACAGAATTTTAAGGCCAGAGACCTGGGTTCAATTCCCAGCTTGGGTTACTGTCTGTGGAATTTGCACATTCCCCCAGTGTCTGTGTGTGTTTCCACCATGTGGGTGCTTCAGTTTCTTCCCACAATCCAAAAATGTGCGGATTAGGTTGATTAGGCATGTTAAATTGCTCCTAATGTTAAGAGATGAATAGGGTAAATCTGTCCAGAGGTACTGCCTAAAACCAAATCTCAGGACTGTCCTCAAAGTACATCTTGGAGCTCCTGGAGACAGGAGAGTAGGAGTTGCCCTAGGAATTAGGAGGAAGGACAGTCATAGTATCAGGAAGTTGGCTGTAGTGAGAAAGGGAGAACCAGAGCTCAAGATCCAGAGGGAAGCAACTCCAAATCTGAAAAGGACCTTCACTCCATTCCCTACCTCCAAGTTCATATAGCATCGCACCACCTGGCAGTGGACCTTTGCAATGTGAGGAAATGCTAATTGAGGCTGGAGGTAACTCTAATTGGCCATGTAAGTGATATAATTGGACTCCCAAAAGACAGCCAATCTGCCACCTTTCCTACTTCTGACAAAATGGCATGTGTGGACAAGCCATTGCAATATTTTGAGAAAGCACAGGTGAGTACTGCCCATCCTTCCCTTTCTAACTCACCTTTAACCTAACCCATTTCTACAAGCTCTCAGCTTCCAATGCCTATAAAACCTAATGTTTTCTTTCCCCATGTACTCGGTGTTTTCAATTATTGTACTCCATCCACAGTTATCACCTGCAGCACTGCTGGGAGGCCATTTGTAATCTATGAAAAGAGGAAAGAAAATGTAATAGTGACATAGGGACTTCCTCCATCGGAGGTCATATATGCTATGATGAGAGTTGAAGGAATCTTATCCTTTTTAAAGTTGTAAGCTTGGAGTTGAGCAGAAACTGTTGTGGTGCAAATCATGAATTGAAAGTAATTCTGCCAGTTGGAGATGTTGTAGGAGTGAGTTTCCTGACACCCAGGTGTTCAGAGAAAAATTGTGAAGGAAGTGCTATGAGTTTTTTTATTAGTGTCACAAGAAGATTTACATTGACACTGTAACAAAGTTATTGTGAAAATCCTCTTGTCACTACACTCCTGTACACTGAGGGAAAATTTAGCACAGGCACCTTGTGCAGAGAGAGGAAGGTTGGGATGCCGATCTCCTCGTGAACCTGGTCCTGGGCCTGGCGAAACGGTCCATTTATAGGTCCAGGCAGCAGGCGATTGAGGGGGCTGTCCATCCTGACTGTCTGCCCCTCTACCGCAGCTATGTTCACAGTCAGGTGTCCTTGGAGAGGAAGCATGCAGTGTCCATGGGCGCAGTTGACACTTTCCATGCCCACTGGGCACCGCAGGGGCTGGGATGCATTATATAGACCCCGACAACAAAATTTTGATTTCATGTGTCTTAAGTTTCCTTTGTACTTTTGTTTTTGTTCGGGCTGCTCCCCTTCCTTTTGGGGAACTGCCTCTTTTACTTTGTCCTAATTTAATTTGAGTTTGTCTATTTGGTTTGACCTAAAAGACCGAGGGAAAATTTAGCATGGCGAATGCATCTAGTGGTCAATGATATGTATTGGCACCTGAATTATGATTTATATTGTTCATCCTTATGAGGTTCTGAATGCTCCATGAATGGGTATGGCAATTCTTGGGAAAGTTGTACTGATTGCCTTTTCTAGATAATCTGAATTTTATCTCAGGGAGACTCTTGTCATCTGTGCCCATCAGAGAGTCACTCGTAGTTCAGCATGAATGAGACAGCATATTCAGAATGTTCTTCTAGATTGTCCTCTGACCATATGACTACATGCATCATGCTGTAGGTGATGCCTCCAGTCAACACTTGCTCTGCCGAGCAGTTTACATTCTAATACATGCAGGCATGTCATCACATTCCCCTTCTTTTTCAAAAACTTTCCTTCCTTCTAACAAAGAATATTTTACAATATTTACTACTTATCATAATGCAGGTGGTCTGAATTCTTGGTAGTTCTTCGGCACCTTGGTCTGTCACATCTGAAGGAACGGCAACTCAAGTATTTCTAGCCTTTAAGTCATATGGTAAAGTTTCTTTCTCTGTTAAGAGGAAACTGCATTTTCATGTCTTTCTCCTCTTTAACTCATCTTTCAAAGATACGACTATATCTTTCATTGCTTTAGCTTGCTTAACAAAACTTCCTTTCCTTCAGTTACATTTTTATTCCTTGTTTAATAACTGTGAAGTCGTCCTTGACAGACAAAAGCTCAGTTTCCAAAGGCTTTTTTGATAAGTTGGTACTTGTTTCATTTTCTCTCCAGCATTTCAATTCAGCATCAGCCACTTCATCATATTGGGGTTTGTGCTTTTCCATTAATGTGACCATTTCAGCAATCTCACTCTGGCATGTAATCACCATTTCTGTCTGTGTCTGACTTGCCACTTCTGCTGTCAATCACAAAGTTTTTACCTCTTCAGTTAATTTTTTATTATCAAGCTTCTTTTCTATAACTTCCTTCTGAAGGCTCTGAAAAGTTTAATCAGATCCCTTGTTGAGACTTGACAGTTACAAATTCAATTGTTCTATCTCAGTTTTATAAAAGCTGCATTGTTTAGTTTTTTTCTGTAGACTTCTTCTGCAAGCTCTTATTCTCCTGATTCAATTCTTAAAGTCATAAAGTCATAGAATCATACAGAAGGTGGACATTCAGCCCATCGAATTTGCATCGACCTCAAACCCACCCAGTCCCTATCTCCACAACCCCAAACATTTACTCTAGCTAATCTCCCTTCTACTAAAGGGCAGTTTAGCATGGCCAATCCACCTAACCTGTATATCTTCAATGGACTTACTTTTATAAATGGAGTTTTCATTGAGTTCAGTTTATTTTCCATCGTCTTCATTAATTTCTCCCTGCATTTTGTAAATTCATTAATTTCTTACCTGCATTTTGTAAATTTTTGCAACTGTCATTCTTTTTCTTCAAGTTCGCTGTCAGCCATTTCATCTTGTTTTAATGTTTTCTCTAGAGCTTTAACTCATTTTGATGATTCATCTTGAACTTCAATAAATTTAGAATAAGTTTTTGGAGGCAGAAGTCCCTTCACCGAGATGCTTTATTTACAAACTCTAACAGCAGTACACAGAATTCTAGCGATTAGCAGTCTATCTCTGAGTGTAAAAGAGGAACTGACATTCCCAAAAATTCCCTGATTGGCCCAGCAATTGCTTCCTTAATCAGAGTTCATACTCCAATAGGCCAACTTCAATGGCTTGATTGAAGCCATTGCAAAATTCTAGTTTCTTTTAGAGGTCTTATGTTGCTCTCATTCTGGAGTCTTTTGTTACCCTCCTTCTGGGGTTTTCAGTTGCCCTCTATCAGTGGTCTTTCATTGCCCCCCCATCACAGGTCTTGTGTTCCTTCTTCTTTGAGATCCTTATTTTAAATTTAAAACAATGACCTCTCTGTCTGTTTTGTGACCTTTGCAGCAATTAGGGACGGGCCAAAAGTATTGGCTTTAATGGCAATGCTCTCGTCTCATGAAATAATAAAATAGGGTCTTTGTACATACACATTGGCCTTTTACTGTGGATTGGTTCGTTGAAGTACTCGCCTGAATCCTTTACAGCAGAACATGCATGTGATCTCATCCTCGTGGGTCTCTTGCACTGTCCTTTTCTCTGATCTGAATGTAGCCCACTCATGCCTGATGACTCACCACATGTGAATCTCTCTTCCATTCTGCCCTCTGAAGTATACACAGTGCCACTATCTGAGCTGGCGCTTGCAAGTGCCAGGTCAAGTATTGGTGTGTTCTCCTCCTCAGTCTACTCTCCTTTTAGGCATTGTATATCAGAACCATTTACTGGCCAGGTGTCAGTTGTTAGGTGTCTAAAAGTACAAAGGTAAAAAAACCAGGATTGGGTGAGGGGATGAACGGGGAAAAAAGATGTACACGGTTACACCATGAGCAGATTGTAAAACATAACACCTTAAAGTAGCACTACACTCAGGCCCTCAGTGCCAGACTGTTAGCATTTACTGTCATGACCACATGCTCTCCGCCTTCTAAACAGTTATCCAGAAGGTCTCCTGGTCCCCACAGCGAAAGGAGCCTCTCTCTGCCAGTTCAATTCCTTTACCAGCAATCCCAGTACAATATCAGAAAACTTGCTTGTTGTGTCATTTTGAGCCCTTGCTGGAGTTCTTTCAATGGCATACAATCAACTCCAGGCCCTGCTACAAACAGAATACATCTTTACGTTGATGCTTTAATTAATTAACTTTAATTAATGCAGACTTGTTTTCAAGAGTCTTAACACCATCCATTATAAGCAATCCACTTGATCAGCATCTTTTTTTGAAATTTAAGTTTGATTTGATTTATTATTGTCACATGTATTAGCATACAGTGAAAAGTGTTGTTTTTTGCATGCTATGCAGATAAAGTATACTGTTCATAGAGAAGGATACAAGAGGATGCAGAATGTAATGTTACAATCATTGTTAGGGTATAGAGAAAGAGTTAGTTTGGAGTTTTAAAAACATAGAACAAGAGAAAAGATAAAATTAGAACATACGCTGGGCACAGCTTACGAAAACTCACCAACTTACAATGTTTCTTATCAACCACCTTAAACATTCACTCCTACTACTGATTCACAGTGGCAGCAGCGTGTACAATCTGTACAAGTCACTGCAGCTCCTTTGAAAGCTAATTCCAAACCCACAACCTCTACTATCTAGAAGGACGAGGGCAGCAGACACACTGGAACACCACCACCTGTGAATTCCCCTTCAATTCATGCTCTATCCTGACTTGGAAATATATCACCATTTGTTCATTGGTGCTGGAGCAAAATCATGGAATTTCTCTGCCACAAACAGCACTATGGGTGTCCCTACAGGACAGGGACTGCAATGGTTCAAAAAGGCAGTTCAGCACCACCTACTAAATGGTAATTAGAGATAGGCAATAAATGCTGGCCTAGTCAGCGAAGTCCACAACCTATGAATGAAAATATTTTTAAAAGATGCTAACATAAATTAGGCTCCCTGCTGAGTTGTGGAACCACGAAGCAGTCCATTCAGTGCTGGGCTGTGGACCATAATCATGGAAGTGAGTAGACAGCATCAAGTTCATGTGCTGCCTTCATCCCTCCGATCTGGGTCAGGAGATCCACAATCCTGGCAGCCTATTCCAGGGGTTATCAAATTTTTAGCCCATTAGCTGGCCACTGTCACATTGCAATTTATCCTATTTCCTGATGTAAACTGCCACATTTCCCTAATTTACAACAGTTACACAATTCCAAAACTCTTCATTAACTGAATGAAGCTAATGGGCTTTGGGATATGCAAGGTCATGAAAAGCAAAGCCTTTCTTTCATTTTTATCAATCAGTGGAGAACCCAAGTCATTGACTCTCAATATAGGTGTGGCTTAATGGCCAAGACTTAGAGAAGGAAAGAGAGGAAGTGAAACAGGCAATATTGAGGGGGAGCAGGGGGGCAGGTAGAGAAGGAAGTCTTGCAATGAATTAGATGTAAGGAAGGAAACTGAGTTCAGATCAAAAATGCTCCAACATGAAACAGAAGACAAAGATCTGCAAAATACTGCAGATAAAAACAGAAAATTGTGGAAATACAGCAGGTCAGGCAACATCTGCAAAGATTGAAATGGCATTTCAAACCATTAACCAGATGCTGCTTGACTTGCTGAGTATTCTGGCACTTCCTGTTTTTATTGAGGGAGACATGGAGATTGATGAAGTTTGAGCTGATTTTCCAAACCCATGATCACACTTCCATCTAAAAGAACAAGGGCAGCAAACACATAGGAACTCCACCACCTGCAAGTTCCCTCCAAGTCACTCACCACCCTGACTTGGAAATATATTGACGTTCCTTTGCAGTCGCTTGGTCAACATCTTGGAATTCCCTCCCTAACGGCATTGCAGGTTAACCCACCCACGTGGGCTGCCCTATTTCAAGAAGGCAACACACCACCACCTTCTCAAGGGCAACTAAGGATGGGCAATATATGCTGGCCAGCCAGTGATGCCAATGTCCCATGAATGAATAAAAAAAAGATGGAACACAAGTGTTTGAGTGTCATTTTAGTGACATTTTAGCTAGAGAAAGTTATGAGTCCCCAGCGTAGCAATGGCCTTGGGGTGGAACAGGTGGTAAAGAGATAGAATAGAGTTTCACCAGCGTACATGTGGAAGCTTATATCCACAATGGTAATTTATGGGTTTATATGTGGTAAATGAGAGAATATTACTCAAGTGTTTTCAAGGCAAGCTGTGTGGTGAGAGAAGGGTGTGAAGAAGAAAGCAAGCTTCCTCAGGAGCTGTAAATATCAGTAAAGGAAGCAAATCATGTACAGTGAACCTGTTGCTCCACAGCCGTGCGGTACAATTTAAAAAGTGACATTAGAGCAGATGTTAGTGCGGCTTCCGATTTAATTCATGTGCAAAGAATTTAATATGATTCCGCTTGATCAAGAAAAAGAACAGCTAGTTATCCAGGGTGTCTTCCTGTGGATGGGAATGAAAGCATCAAATGAAAAACAAAAATATAAATAAAAAACTATTTCAAAGTTTTGAGGAAATTGAAGACAAGTGCACCAAGATGCTCTAGTCTGACGAGGCCATTCACAGTCCTGATTGCATAATACATTGCACTTCCTCTAGAGAGTCAAATTTACTGCAATCTATCCAGAGTTTTGTACAACAGGAGCATACATTGGAATTTTGGAGACATTGATCAACACACGCAACATGTCGTCCACCTGATTTCCCAACCACTAAAATATGAATAATTTCACAAGCTAGGCATATATAACCTTTGAACCGGAATTCCTGAAATGTGGCAGCCATTCAGTGAAGTTCCTAAAAGTGGGTATCTAATGTTTAATCCTGTGATGAACTGGACAATACAAAACAAATGGGAATAATAGTTTGGTGAAGAACAAATAGAATGATACAGAGAAATTGGAGTCTTGCTGCTTTGAATGTTGGATATAGGGGCAGTTGCGGCAGAGGGGGGAGACCCTGACTTCCTGCCAGCAGTTGACCACAGCAGCAGGCCTAGTAGAGGCAGGGGGAGATGAATTAAGGTCAGGGTAATGAAATGGTTAATGTGTCTCAAAGCTTAATTTTGCCTGCTTTACTGCAGCTGTCCCCACCTGATGAAGGAAAATCTAGCCTACAGCAGCTGAATGAATGGACTGGGGGGGAGGATTGATACAGGTAGGTCAGGGTAATTCCTGTATGTAACGATGTTTTTATTAAAAACATTAATCAAACTGATCATAACAATAATGATGTGATACTTCTTCAGTGGTCGAAATGTCAGTGCAATGCAAGTTCACATTTCGTTTATGGTGATTCCCACAGAAGCTGCTTGAGCCAATTCCTCCCCCTGCTGGTAGTGCGTAACTCCAGGGTTATCAGGTACAATAAGTGTTATTCCTGACCCCAAACAATGGTGATACTGCATCAGATACTATTACAATGTTCTGCTTGTGACTGCCTGCTGGTTTCAAGCACATGTTCCAATGTCTTCAGCAAGAAATATAAATTACGTCTATTAGCACCTCACTGTGATCTGTTGGTATTTACTATTGTTTCAGATAAAAATATTTAAGAATACTCAATTTTATGGATTAGGAGATGTTAGATTTATAATCAAATATATTACATAGATAAAGTTTATAGCTCATTAGAATAAATAGGGACAATTTGAAATTTGTACAAGCTTTTAAATAGTAGTTTATCAAGATTATTCAGGCCCAATGGTACTTACTCTTCTGTGTGTTTTTGTATGTCCGGCATTCTGTCTCGCTGTGTGTCAGCGTATGTGTGTGTGTATGTGTGTCTGTATATCACTCTGTCTCTGTATGTCTCACTCTGTCTCAGCCTATGTTTGCGTATGTGTCTCTGTCATTTTGTCTCTGTCAGTCTGTGTGTTTGTGTGTGTCTTTATCTCTCTGTATATCACTGTCACTCTGTGTGTGTGTATGTGTGTGTGAATGTATCTACTACTCTGTGCGTATGTGTCATTGTATGTCTATGTGTGTGTGTATATCTGTCACTGTCTGTGTGTCTGTGTGCATGTGTGTGTCCATGTGTCTCTCTGTCACTCTGTGTATCACTGTCGCTCTGTGTGTGTGTGTGCGTGTGCTTGTTACTCTGTCTATGTGTATGTGTGTCCCACTCTGTCCGCGTGTGTCTCTATCACCACAGGTGTGTCTCTGTCACTCTGTATGTGTCTTTCTGTCACTTTGTGTGTTTGTATGTCTATCTGTGTCTGTGTGTCTATCTGTGTGTGCGTGTGTGTGTATCTGTCACTCTGTGTCTGTGTGCTCCTTGCATCTATGTGTATGTGTGTCTGTCACTCTGTGTGTATGTGTGTGTGTGTATGTATGTGTGTGTGTTTGTGTTTGTTGCTCTGTGTGTGTCTGTGTGCGTGTGTGTGTCTGTCTGTCACTCTGTATGTGTGTGTGTGTGTGCTGTCACTCTGCGTCTGTGTATGCCTTGTGTCTGTGTGTGTGTGTCTGTTGCTCTGTGCGTGTGTGTGTTTGTGTGTGTGTGTGCGTGTGTGTGTCTGTCTGTTGCTCTGTTTCTCTGTGTGTCTCAATCACACTGTTCCCAAGGTGTGAGCACTTTGAAAGCTGATGATGCACCCCATAGAGTGCATCACAGGAGAATGACTTCCTCTCCACATCATTTCCTGAAGGCCTGCTCTCTGCTTTCTATTTTGAAGATTGTACTTATTTTCCACACACAAACTGACAGGTTGCATGTTGCTCCCAGAGTGTTGCAGCATGTTTGCAGGATCCAATATTGCTTCACACCAGCCAAGCCTTAACCTTTCGAAAGTGCAGCTTCCGTGCTGACCAGCTGCCTGTCATTTGTAATCCTCAACATTGGCACACACAATACAAAGGCGATATGGCAAATTATCAAGAGATTAATTCATTTACAAAATTTTAAATTCTATTTGATTTGAACAGTTCAATGTGATTCTTGTAGATTTCTGTGCTGCAAATGACAAAAATCAATGGAATAAATTACGGGCACTTTCTGTAAAGGGTGGGTGAGCCACTCTCCTGGATTACCATTCTGTACCATCCTGGCAGCATCATTGAAAATTACTCCCCACCACTCCCACCCAGTTGGTCACATTCTTCCCCCTAAATAGAAGGAGATGAAGCCTTAAATTCCTTTGCACCCCAGACCGTGTAAATGGTGGCACACTGCCCCAATACAGCAGAGCTGAAAGGCCTGAAGACCAAACTAAGTTCATTCTTGAACATCATCTTCATAGACAGGTGAACTGCAAACAGTAATTTGGCATTCTGGTGAAGGCCAGATTCCCTTCACCAGTCCAGTCTAAACAGTTTCATTTGGCATTGGGGTCCAGAGGTAAATTCAGACATGGAAGAGGAAGAAGTTGGAGGAATACGAAGCAGAAAAACACCTTACAACTCCACAAATGATGCAATTCAGTAGAATTGCAGGATAATTTATTTAATGGGTTCAGTGGGCCCTGTAATGGGTTTTTTCTGCTGTGGAAAACACTTTCCCTCCTGGGGTCCTGGGTTTCATTTCTTCTTTCCATGGGGACAGGCACATTTCCATCAATTACAGGGGAGCAACATCAGACGCTGTCAAGGTCAGTGGTGGAGTAAAGCAGGGCTACATTCTGGCGCCAAATCTCTTCAGCAAGTGCTGCTATTGTACACTTTCAGTGACTCGAATCTGGGCATCTATCTACATATCAGAGCTGCTGGCAAGGTATTCAATTTGTCAAGGTTGAACCAAGCCCAAAATGCGGGAAAGTGCTGTTTGCTGATACATATATACATATAGATGAAATAGGAGGAAAGTAAGCCACCTGGCCCCTTGAGCCTTTTCTGCCATTCAATAAGATCATGGCTAGTCTGATTATAACATGGTGATTCTGCACTGGCATCCCTTACTGCAGTTTAGTTTCAGCAGCTTGTAAATCAGTCCTCCCAGGCCTCCAAGAAGTTTGTATTGATAATCTACACCAGGAAGGCAAAGTTGTGGATCATAGAGTTATAGAGTCATAATGGTTTACAGCATGCAAATAAGCCCTTCAGCCCAACTTGTCCATGCTGCCCTTAATCAGGACATAGGGAGAGGCTCCACCTTTCATCAATATTGACAACCACATCTTGGAAGTCATCAACAGTTTCACCTACTTTGAATCAACAATTACTAGTGGCCATTCCCCTGATGCCAAACTGAGCACCAGGATTGCCAACTTCAAAGCTGTCTTGTTGAACTTGAGAAGTTGCGTGTAGACCAACAACAAACTAACTGAAATACAAAACTCCATGTGTACCAGACTTGTGTTCTCAGAATTGTGGCATTGTAGGTCAACCCACAGCATGTGGACTTGTGTTTCAAGAAGGAAGCTCAACACCAACTTCTCAAAGGCAACTAGGGATGGGTAATAAATGCTGGCCAGCCAGCAATGCCCATGTCCCACAAATGAATTTTAAAAAAACCCTCCTTTACAGGAATGAAGCATGGACAACTTATTCAAGCCAAAAAAAGCGGCTGAACAGTTTCCATCTCCACAACGTCAATGAATATTGGGCATCTCCTGGAAAGACAAGAGTACTGAACAGGGAGGTACACCAGCATGCAGGGATCCCTGCCATGTTTGCCTTGTCGGCAGTGACACCATTGACTGGATCATGTAAGCTGAATGTGTAATGGCTGCATTCCCAAAGACATGCTCTTATGAGCGAGCTGGTTAACAGCAGGTCGCCCGCATCTATGGTACAAGGATGTCCGCAAGTGAGGCTTCAAGTTGACTGGGATCAGAGTCAATGCATGGGAATTTCTTGTCACTTATCAGAGTGTCTGGAGACAAGCAGTCAGGAAATGCATGGGAAAAGCACAGGATCAAAGAAACAACCATATGGCAGAAAAGTGTGCGGCAAAAAACATCAGTCACCTCAGGAAAACATGATTCATCTGTGCCAGCTGCAGAAGGAACTGCCACTTACAAATCAGCCTCTACAACCACAACAGACAATATTCAATACAGAATTGAATACACCCTGGGCTCAGCCCATCATCTTTCAAGGTGGACAAGTGCCGACTAAAAAGGAAGTTCAAGATCCATAAGACTAGTCAGAACTTGTACATTGTAAGAGCAGATTAGACTGGAGAATATTTAAGATTTTGTTCTGAATTGGGAATCAGAATCTCATTTCAGTATTAAAATGAGATTTGTGTTCAATTTCTTTTTCTAATTTTTCTCTTCTCTATAAATTTTATAGTTTACTTATTGTCCCCATCCCTTTCCCAGCAATTGTGTTTTCACCCCTTCTCTCACAAAGTATTATCCATATTTACAGCACAGAGACAGGCCATTTGAATCAATCGTTTAATGCTATTACCTGTGCTCCACATGAGCCTCTTCCTATTTTTCTAATCCCATAAACAGATTGTTGTATTCATTCTCCCTAACATCAGCATATAGTCTAGCCTTAAATGTTTCCACCCTATTTCCTGCATTAGCAAATTCTAACTATTCCCTGGCTAAAAAGCTATCTCTGCAATTCCCTATTGGGTTTGTAAGCGACTATCCTATATTAATGGTGCAATTTCTGGTCTGCTCAACAAGTGAGAAGTTCAGGCTGGATTTTCACTGAGTTGGAAGGATTCAGAGCCATTTAAAAATGGTGGATCGGACCCAGTTCCATGACTTTGACACCGTTTTCCATGCCCCTAATTTTTTCCTGGCATGGGTTAAGAGTGTTGGTACCGAGTCCATGCTTGCTACGTGGGGAAATATATCTCCTAGTCCCCCAACATTTTAATGGAGTTGGACCAATTTCTTCATGGACATCCATGTATAGAAATAAAATTTGAGCCTCAACCATCACTATCCATAGTGCCAGACTACAATATGCATGTAAAATTTTATGTTACCATGGCAACTTAGATTCCTTCAGGGAGCAATTTCGCCCAGTTAGCTGGACAGCCAGTGTGGTTCAGATCAGTGTCAACAGCACGGGATTGATCCACATCTTGGCTGGGATGGATTGAGGACCTACCTTCTTGGTCTACCCATGATGGAGATCATGGTGCTGTGGATCAAACTGGACATTGAGCTTAGAATTGAAGAAGGTGATCACATAGTGTACGTCTGGTGAATGGGCATGGAAGAGTCATGAGTTAGCATGGAAGTTATGAAGGATCATTCGTGTTTGGAAAGTGTGCATTTGCACTGAGTTGTTAGGGAGCACAAACAGAGAAAGTACAGGAGGCGTGCAGCATTGATGTACTAAGTGCCCCTAGGTTCTTGATACTTCCACTGATATATTGGCTGAAATAAAATCAAAAGATAATGGTTCCTCAGCAATGATAAAAGGAACCAAAAAGGAAGATTGTGAAAACCTTACAGAGACAGTGGCTCCTGTGATTACACACTCACACATGATGAGGGAAAAGTTTAATTCCTATGATTTTAGCTGAGAGAATTGAAGATATGCATATTTTTATAAGTTTTTGAATATTATTAGATGCATGACTCACCTCCATACCCAATATGCCTTTATGATGTCATTGATGGAGCATTACGGAAAAGTATCACTCCACATGTGCACACACGTCATCACACTGAGTCAACTATCAGTGACTGAGAGCAACATTTGGAATACATCTTGTTACATCCCACTAATCAAGGAATGTTTTCTTTATTCCAACTCTGTCTTCTACCTTCCAATAAATATCCAATTCAGTATGCTTTCTGTTTCGACAGTAATTTCTTCATGGCTCTGAAAGTCCATATAGATAACATACACATTCACTGCTGGATCTACCATGCCAATGACCACCTCAAAATAATTCAAATGACAGAGTTTGACATGAACCCCTATTATTCAAAAAGAAATTTCATTAGTGTTACATACTATCTGCACGTTAATAGATCAACCCCCTATGCCTTCAGTATTAGTAAGTTCAACAATCTCTACCTGTATATATCCTCTCGTCTATGAAATTTGACTGTTCATTCTCTTGGCCTGACAGGGTCCATAGAGAGAGGAAATGATTGAAAACACCATCAAGATCATCCTAACATCACTGACCATCTTAAGGCACTGGTTAATGTATTGAAATCACTCAAGGCAACCTGAAAGGACTTCAATAGTGCTTAAATTCAACTTTGTGGCTATTTAGTATTGTGACTACTGACAAGGCTGTGCTCTTTGTTGAGGTGCTTACAAGCCTGCTGTCAACAATTGTCATCATTCCTCCATTTTTGATGTGAGGGCAGATATGTCGGTACAGAGGTGGTTGGGGAGTTGGGGAGGGGGGAAGCGATATCGTGATATGGGGACAGCGAATGTTCCACAAAATTCTAAGGCTCTGCTTCCGTGAAATGTCAAAATATGGCCTTTAAGATCGGTACATCCTGTCGAATAAATATCCATGAATCAGATGTTAATGTCTTCTATGGTGCCCCACTCACTTTTCCTCCATTTACTTCCCTCCATATTCTCACTCTTTATCACAAAAGAGTAAGAGCATGCCCATAAAAATTTTTATTTTCATCAAAATATTATAAATGCTTTTCTTCACTATAAATTTCAGTACTATTGAACATAGAACATAGAACATTACAGCGCAGAACAGGCCCTTCGGCCCTCGATGTTGCGCCGACCAATTAAGAAAAAGCAATGACCCTCTAGGTTTATAAAGTGTTGAGAGGAATAGATAGGGTGGACTCTCAGAGACTATTTCTCCGAGCTGAAATGGCCACTACGAGAGGACACAGATTTAAGGTGCAGGGAACCAAATACAAAGGAGATGTCAGGGATAGGTTTTTCACTCAGAGGGTGGTGAGTGAATGGAACCGACTGCCGTCGGAGGTTGTTGAGGCAAACTCACTGGGGTCTTTTAAGAGACTTCTGGATGAATATATGGAAAAGAATAGGATAGGGGGTTATAGATAGGTCTGTGGATTGGTAGATGTGATCAGCGTAGCTCATGGGCCAAAGGGCCTGTTTGTGCTGTATTGTTCTATATTCTATGTTCTATGTTCTAACCTAAACCATTCCCTTTTCATCCATAAACTTATCTACTAACCTCTTAAACGCCACCAAACTTGGCGCATCTACTTCTGCAGCAGGCAGGGCATTCCATACCCTTACCACCCTCTGGGTAAAGAACCTACCTCTGACATCCATCCTATAACTACCACCCCTTAATTTAAAGCTATGTCCCCTCGTGCTAGCTTTCTCCATCCTAGGGAAAAGGCTATCACTGTCCACCCTATCTAAACCTCTAATCATCTTATATGTTTCAATAAGGTCTCCTCTTAGCTGCCTTCTTTCTAACGAAACAACCTCAAATCCCTCAGCCTCTCTTCATAAGACCTGCCTTCCATACCAGGCAACATCCTGGTAAACCTCCTCTGTACCCTCTCCAATGCCTCCACATCTTTCTTATAATGTGGGGACCAGAACTGCACACAATACTCCAAGTGCGGCCGCACTAGAGTTTTGTAAAGTTGCAACATGACGTTGCGGCTCCGAAATTCAATCCCCCTACCAATAAAAGCTAAGACTCCATAGGCCTTCTTAACAACCTTATCGACTTGACTGCCTACTTTCAGGGATCTATGCACAAATACACCAAGATCCCTCTGTTCATCAACACTATTAAGAATCCTACCATTAGCCCTATACTCTACACATTTATTTTTCCTGCCAAAGTGCATTACCTCACACTTTTCCACATTAAACTCCATTTGCCACCTCTCGGCCCAGCTCTGCAACTTGTCCAAGTCTCTCTGCAAACTATAACACCCCTCTTCACTATCTACCACTCCTCCGACTTTGATGTCATCCGCAAATTTACTAATCCATCCTTCAATACCCTCATCCAGATCATTTATAAAAATTAGAAACAGCAGGGGCCCCAAAACAGATCCCTGAGGTACACCACTTGAAACCGAACTCCATGATGAATAATTTCCATCAACCACCACCCTCTGTCTTCTATCAGCTAGCCAATTCCTAATCCAATTAGCTAAATCACCCTCAATCCCATATTGAGTGCCTAAAAAATGAACTGGCTCCAAAACTTGCAGACTATTAAAGATTTGCAAGCTTAAAGGTTGACTGACGTTTTGAAGAGACATTTCCCCTTTGAAGATTTCAGATACTTGATCAGTGGAACCCAGTAATTCCAGGGGAAGACCCTGTCCGTTTTTGGATCCAGTTAGCTGCAACTAACATTGAGTGTTCTGGGATGGCCCATTGGCTCTGCTCAGAAAGAAGATAGGTCAATGGGATGAAGTTCAGGACAGTCAACTTTTTTCTTGTTATTCAGTTTGGGATGTGGGCATCGTTGGAATGGCCAGCATTTATTGCCCATCCCTAAATGGTTTCGGAGGGCAGTTGAGAATCAACAACATTGTTATGGCTGCGGAGTCATACGTAGGCTAGACTGGGTAAGAACAACAGATTTCCTTGCCTAAACGACATTAGTGAATCAAATATGTTTTTCTGAGGATCAACAAATGGTTTCATGGTCATCAGTAGATTCTTAATTCCAGATACTTTTTAGCTGCAATAGCAGGATTTGAACCCAGATCCCCAGAACATTAGCTGAGTTTCTGGATTAATAGTGGAGTGGTAATACTACTATGCCATTGCTTCCTCTAACTGCTCTATTATTTCCTTATATGGCTTGGTGTTGAACTTTATTTTGATAACATCCCTGCGAGGGATATGGGGACATTTTATTGTATTAAATATAAATGTTACTTGTTGCTATTGTAATGCAGACTCCCACTTCCTTTTGCAATATATCTTCTTTGAAGGCAAATGAGAAGCAACAACACCCCTTTACAACAGAAGAAATTTAACTGGGGCTCCTTAATCCTGCTAACTACTTGTTGCCCTCCCACTCCAACATAGGGAATCCAACATTCACCTTGGCCTGTACTCAGCTCCCACAACACCTGGAATAAAAACAGAAGCCTCACAGCCAGACAAACACTGTACCTACACCATCGCTCTTCCAGCCAAAAAATGTTTCCTCCATTCCTCTATCTTCTGCTTGGTACCAAGACTTTGCCCTCTCACTACAGCTCCCTCCATAGCAGACTCCAATAGCTACTCCTGCTCAAAGTGTTGCTGCTGTCCCAGGAATGACGTAAATGATATTCACAGAAGGTAGACTCCTTAATATAATCGGAAGCACCAGAGACCTTCACATTTTTGCTTCCAGCTGACAGAAAGGATTAGATCATGCTCAATTATTCATACCAGCTGACAAAATAAAGACCAAAGCTTCAATAAACAATACCAACTGGCTACATTTATGCATTCCCTGCACACGAGTTTTACAGTACCTGCCTTCATGGTGCCACTGCCTTTAGGTTCCAAAGTGCTGCCAAATAGCCTTTTCTCATGGTCCAGTAGTATGGCCACACATATATTGAACGGCCATCTTCTACATGCAGACAATAAGTGTTAACCAAATGCTGATTCCCTCCTCTGTTGTTCATCTGCTCAGGAATATTGCCCCTCTCTCATCTGTTTCCACGTCTGTTTTCCCTTGTTCTTCTGCTTCATCGTTTTGTCTCTTTTCTACTTCTTTCTGCCTGTGTAGCAGAGGAAAACATTGAACGAGGAGGAAGAGGAGGAGAAGAGGCACATCCACTACAGTGCGGAGGAAACTGCTCTTCCCAAGAGGAAACCTGCCCTTTATGAAATTGGAACACAATCAGCAGGCTATTAGAGATAACATAATATCAAATTTGACCCGGTTTGATCTGTAAATTATCTTTATTAGGGAATAAACTCATGGAAAATGAGCTCCATTATTACATAATACAGAGTTTAAATGTGATTTGAGATAACATATTAATGAACTATGAGTTGGATCTGATTTGTATGCACTGTTAAAATTTCTTACAAGATCATCACTGCAACTTAAAACTTTCATAAAAATGGGAGTTTGTTGGTAAGTTTAGCATTTATCCAACATTAGGAATTCTATATTACCAGAATATGTCCTGTTTTATATCCTGTAGATGCAAATTTACAGGCAAAGTACTATAGATTTCATCCAATGATGCATTTTTTTTTATTTTAGTTCATTTTTTTCTTACTTCTTTCATATTAATATTAATGAAACTGGGCAGAATTTTTTGGCCTTTCTCACCAGTCAGCTTTTATGATCCTGTCGCAGGGAATCCTCTGCAATGGTCCCCCCGGCAGTGGGACGAATGAGCCACACAAAATGCCACAGACATCAGTGGCACTGGCCAATATCAAGCTGCTTTCACTGCTGGAAAACATACCAAGGAAGACTGAAAAATTCCACCCACGGTGTTTCATTCTATTACCGAAATTCACCAGCCCATTCATCCTGCCTTCCCCAATTTTCTGTCCCTTCCCCTCCCACCCCATCATCAGCTGCTTCTCCCCATTCCCTACCCCTGATCATTGGCCCCTCCCCCATCACCTTCAGCACTGACTACTAAGAACATAAGAACATAAGAAATAGGAGCAGGAGTAGGCCATCTAGCCCTTCGAGCCCGCCCTGCCATTCAATAAGATCATGGCTGATCTGAAATGGATCAGTTCCACTTACCTGCCTGCTCCCTATAACCCTTAATTCCCTTATCGATCAGAAATCTATCTACCTGTGACTTAAGCATATTCAATAAGGTAGCCTCCACTACTTCAATAGGCAGAGAATTTCAGAGATTCACTACCCTCTGAGAGAAGAAGTTTCTCCTCAACTCTGTTCTAAACTGATCCCCCCTTATTTTGAGACTGTGCCCTCTAGTTCTGGTTTTCTTTCTGAGCAGGAAGAATCTCTCTACCTCTACCCTATCTAGCCCCTTCATTATCTTCTATGTCTCTATAAGATCCCCCCTCAGCCTTCTAAACTCCAACAAATACAGGCCCAATCTACTCAATGTCTCCTCATAAGTTAACCCCTCATCTCCATTATCAATCTGGTGAACCTTCTCTGTACTCCCTCCAAGGCCAATATATCCTTTTGCAAATAAGGGGACCAAAACTGCACACAGTACTCTAGTTGCTGCCTCACCAGTGCCTTGTACAGTTGCAGCAAGATCTCCCTGCTTTTATATTCTATCCCCCTTATGTTAAAGGCCAATATTCCATTTGCCTTCTTGATCACCTGCTGCACCTGTAGACTGAGTTTTTGCGATTCATGCACAAGGACCTCCACATCCCTTTGCACAATATCATGTAGCACATTATATGGAGCACACTACACAGTAGCGCACTATCCCCTACCCTTACCGGCATCCATGGAGGAGGCTCTTCCAACCACCTCCAATTACCACCACATCTAAATGAATCCCTTCCTCCCTCATGAGCTCCCACTGTGACCCATACTTGGCACATATTGGCACTGCCAGGTTGACATGGGTATAGTACCAGCCTGTACCAAGGAACAGTGCCTGCCATGTCTCTCTTCCCTGGGGCTATACTTACCTTTGTGCCCATGGGGAGGCCTCCACAATAAGTTCACATATGTTTATGTCTGTATGAAACTGTTGTAAACTATGCTGATGTGACTTCACGTCAGCATGGTGTCAATATATACTGGGGTTTGAGGGGGGGAATCAATGTGCAGCGAGGGGGCAGATTCATGAAATTAAAATCTATCCTAATCCGTGTATAGCATCTTGAGCCACATGCGTTATTAATATGGATGATGAACCTTGGCTCAAGAATGCCCCCAGTGAAAGAGAAATAGATTTTGATATTTTGTTTTTAAAAGCTCTTTCCTCTGGCAGCCATCCATCTCATGAGACAATGGTTTGTGACTTGGTGGAATACCCTGTGTTCAGGAGTATCTTCTCCAGGGAGGAAGCCTGGAAAAAATGGATAGAGAATCTAGACTGCCCAAATACAAAGGTTACCTTTTCCATCACTCAAGTTGGATTCAAAGAAATGCAGATAACTTGGCACTGGTTTGGTTGGTTAGGCAGGAGCAGGAGTGGGCAATTCAGTCTCTCGAGCCTGCTCCACCATTCAATATGATCATGGCTAATCTTGCCTCGGTCTTACTCAACTTTCTGCCCATTCTCCATAACTATTCAACCCATGATTAATAAAAAATCTGTCCATCTCTTGCTTAAATTTACTCAATGTCCCACATCAGCCACAGTCTGGGTTAATGAGTTCCACAGAAAAGTAGTTTCACCCTTCTCTTTTTCAAATCTGCTACCCTTTAATCGAAATCTCTGACCTCCTATCCTAGATTGCCCTACAAAAGGAAGCATATGCTCTATCCCTACTTTGTCAATTCCTTTTATCATTGACATACATCAATTAGATCTCCTCTAATTTTTCCAAACTCTAGAGAGTATTGGCCTAAACTTCTCGATCTCTCTTCATAAGTCAAACCTCTCATCTCTGGAATCAACTTGGTGAACCTTTTCTGAACTGCCTCTAATACCACTACATCCTTCCTCAAATAAGGAGCTCAAAACTGTACACAATACTCCAGGTGTGGTCTCACCAGTGCCTGGCATAGCTGAAAAATATTTCGTTACTTTTATATCTTATTCCTTGAGCTATAAATGCTAAAATTCCATTTGTTTTCCTTATTACCTGCCATGTTTCATGCATGAGGATAAGCAGATCCCTCTGCACCAAAATACTCTGAAGGTCTCTCCATTTATCTAAGTTGATTTCCCATTTTTTCTGACCAAAAAATGGGTTACCTCCCACTTCTTCATGTTAATGTCATGAGACTTCATGGAGTCTGGAGTCAATGTTGAAGCTAGATAGTCAACATCTTTTCCCAAAGGTAGGGAATCTAAAACTAGGGGACATAAGTTTATGATGAGGGGAGAAATACAAAAGGGTTCAGAAGGTCAATTTTTTCACAAGGAGGGTGGTGAGTGTCTGGAACAAGCTGCCAGAGGTAGTAGTAGAGGTGGGTACAGTTTTGTCTTTTAAAAAGCATTTAAGCAGTTACGTGGGTAAGATGGGTATAGAGAGATATGGGCGAAATGTGGGCAATTGGAACTAGCTTAGTGGTTTAAAAAAAAGGTAGCATGAACAAGTTGGGTGAAGGGCTGTTTCCATGCTGTAAATCTCGATGGCTCTAAGACTCTATTCCAAGCACAACTCCCTCCTGACTGTGTACCGCTGTGCTGCCAGCTCCTGTGGGGGTATATCTCGAAGTTGAGCCGCGGCAGACTCAGGAATGGCAATTGCTGTCCTTTTCGCAGTGCTACCATCCAGCAACGTCAGCTGAAAGTGAGAAACACACGAGCACATGAAAAGCAAGAAGCATACATGCTAGGTACATCACATTGATCCAAAAGACACACAACAAAAGTAATTTAAATCATCAGATCTCCCTAATTGCCTGTTTTGGCTTTGGTTATAGACCCTATTGTTTGCCATTTCAGCTCACCATCTTGCTCTCATGCCCAGACATCCATCCTTGGCCTGCTGCAGTGAAACTCATTGAAAGTTAGAGGAATAGCTCTTCATCTTGTAATTAGGTACTTTACAGCCTTCTGAGTTCAACATTGAGTTCAGCAACTTTAGGATGTGAACTTTCCTCTCCACCTTGATCCCTCTTCTTTAAACATCCATTTTTTTTTGTTCCAATGCAAAAAAACCCTCCTGTAGAGAGCCATCCATCACTTGTTCTTCAGTTTTTCTTCTACAGAGCACTGACTTTTATTCTGCCATTAACACATTCTTCTTACTGCCTTATGTTTACTCCACTATTAGCAGCTTTCTTAATTCTCAACACTGTCATTAATATTTCCTTTGTCTTATACACTAAACACCTTCTTCCAATCTCTCCTGAGTTCACACCTATCCCAGACTGTGCTCCACCATGTCTTAAACAATATAAAATCCATCACTTTAATCTCTCTCTCTTTAACTCTAAAGAAGAGTCATACCAACTCGAAACATGGGGCTGAATTTTACCGGCATGTTTGCTTGATGTTCGTACGATCCTGCCTCAGGCCAATAGAAAATATCATTTGTGAGCCTCATCTGCCCCCAGAATCCAGGCAAGTGTGTAGACAAAATTCCAGGCATTCACTCTGTTTCTCTCTCTACAGACGTTGCCAGACCTGCTGAGATTTTCCAGCATTTTCTGCTTTTATTTGGTTGTAGATCATTTTTCCTCCAATGATATAAAGCTGTTTACATTACTTCCTAGTCCTGCTGGAGAAGTCCTGCAGAAATACATGGCGATTTTTTCATTAGTGAGCATATAAGTTTAATTTGATTGAATAATTTGAGTTTCCCACTTTGTACTTGGGTTCTTAATCATTTTTCATCAATCTCACTTTAATTATACTTCCACGCAATGTACATATTGTGTGATTGGTGTCTTGTTTCATTTTTATATTTTTAAAATATTAAGAATCATTGGGGATTAAATTGGAAAGCCTTCAAAAGTGGGACCAGAGATTGCAATGTACAATTAACCCACGCCCATTGACTGCAGTACACTAGACAGCACGCCAACTTCATGCTGCCTGTTCATTTGAAGGCCTCTGCATCCAGCTAGTGCTAACCACAGTTGGTCACTATAGTGAATGTTGGACCACTTATAGCTACCTGGCACCACTTAAAGCTATATGGCATTGCTTAAGGCTAGCTTGCCATTCTTAAAGGGGAGGTACATTGCGATTGGAGCCGGTGCTAGCAATTGTTCAGGAAATGAAGAGGCAAAGGAAGCACGAACATCCTGTTGGGAAAGTCGACAAGAGTTAGTTTCAGCTATCTAGAGACGACTGTGTTACAGTGCAGAAGGATTGGCCTCTCAAGGGTGACAATAACCTCAATTTATAGATGATAGGGCTTGAGATGGCATCCAACAGTCTACATGAGCACTCAGTACCAATGGTGCTAAAAGTGACCGTCATCCTCAATTTTTATACCTCAGATTCCTGCCAAGGTTTTCATAGGTTCATAGAGCTTTACAGCACAGCTCACTATGTCTATGCTGGCCTTCAGTCTATCTATTTTAATCCCATTTCCAAGCATTAGGCCCATAGCCTTGCATGCTATGGCATCTCAAATACTCATCTAAATACTTCTTAAATGTTGTGCGAGTTCTAGCCTCTAACACCCTTTCATGCAGTGAGTTCCAGATTCCCAGCATCCTCTGGATGAAAAAAGTTTTTCCTTAAATTCCCTCTAAATCTTCTGCTCCTTACCTTAAATCTGTGCCCCTGGTCACTGACTTCTCCACAAAGGGGAAACGTTTCTTCCTATCTACTCTATCTATATCCTTCATCATCTTGTACATCTCTGTCAGATCCCCCCCTTAGCCTTCTCTGATCTAAAGAAAACAACTTCAGTCTAACCGGCCTCTTTTCATAGTTGAAACTCTCCTACACAGACAACATTTTGGTGAATCTCCTCTCCATCCTTTCTAGTGCAATCACATCCTTCCTATAGTGTAGTGACCAGAACTGCAAATAGTACTCTAGCTGTGACCTAGCCAGCGTCTTATACAGTTCCAACATTATCTCCCTGCACTTGTATCCTGTGCTTTAGCTAATAAAGGCAAGTATCCCATATATCTTCTTAACCACCTTATCTACTTGTTCTGCTGCCTTTAGAGATCTATGGACATGCACCCCAAAGTCCTTCTGATCTTCTGTACTTCCTAGCCTCTTACATTCATTCATTGCGTATTCCCCTTACCTTGTTAGTCTTCCCAAAATGCATCACCTCATACTTTTCGGGGTTAAATTCCATTTGCCACTGTTCTGCCCATCTAACAGCCCATCTGCATCATACTGTAATCTAAGGCTTTCCTCTGCACTAATTATCACACCATCAATTTCTATGTCTTCTGCATACTTGATTATCATACCCCCTGCCCCACATTCACATCTAGATTATTAATGTACACTACAAACAGCAGCATAACTCACTGCATCCTGTCACTAAGCCTTACTGAAGTCCATGTGGACTCATCTAATCACCTTCTCCAAAAATTTAATCAAATTTGTTAGACATTATCTCCTTTTGAGGAAGCCATGCTGACTGTCCTTGATTAATGCTTGCCTCTCCAAGTGGCAATTCTGTCTCTCAGAATTGTTTTCCAGTAATTCCCCTACAACTGAATGGAATTGAGGAATTTACTAGCTCCAAAAAATACAATCATATTCCTTTGTGCCAGATAACTCTAATTAGTGGAGGGTCCTCCCCCCTGATTTCCATTAACTCCAGGTTGGTCGGGCTCCTTGATGCCATACTTGGTCAAATATTGCCATGATGTCAAGGACAGTCACTGTCACCTCACTCTGGTGTTCAACTTTTTTGTCCATGTTTGAACCAAGGCTGTAAGGAGGTCAGGGTCTGAGTGACCCTGGCAAAAGCCAAAATGGATGTCAATGACCAGGTTACTGCTAAGCAAGTGCTGCTTAATAGCAGTACTGATGACTCTGTCCATAACTTTACTGATAATCAAGACTGGACAGATGGGGCAGTGATTGGCCATGTTGGATTTGTCCTTTTCCTTTGTACACGACATATTTGGGCAATATTCCACATTGCCGAGTCGATGCCAGTATTGTAGTTGTTTTGGAACAATTTGGCTAGGGCCACAGCGAGTTCTGGAGTACAATTCTTCAGTATAATTGCTGGAATATTGTCAGAGTCCATAGACTTTGTCTTCAGGCCATTCTTTATATTGTGTGCACTGAATGAAATTGGCTGAAAGCTGGTACCTGTGATGCTGAAGATCATTTGTAAAGCTAGTGGGTTTACTATCAAATAAACTTGTTGGACTTTAACATGGTGTTGTGAGACTTCTTAATATGCTGAGGATCTACAGAGAAGGTTGAGATCATTCACTAAGGTACTTCTGCAGAATCCAAAGATTTTTGGAAAATTACTACCAATGTATCCATTATCTCTGTAGCTACTCCTTTTAGGATCCTAGGATGCAAGTCAGGCGACTATATGCCATTAGCTATTCCAATACTATTTCTCTAGTGATGGTGATGGTACTTAATTCCTCCGCATATTCTTTAGTATTAATGGGATGTTCGAAGTATCTTCCACTGTAAACACTGATACAAAATATCAGTTTTATTCCTCTGACATTTCCTCATTCCTGATAACTATCTCCCCAAATTCATTTTCTAAGGGGTCTATGTTCACATTGACCTCTTTTTTCCTTTTTATATATTTAAAGAAGATTTTCTGGTTAGTTTTTATATTCTTTGCTAGTTTGGCCCTAGGTGTTTCTTTTCTCTCTCTTCATTGTCTTTTAGGTCCTCCTTTGCTGCATTCTGAATTTATCCCAGTCTTCAGGGGTACCACTGACTTCTGCTTCCTTAAATGCTTTCTCTTTCAACTTAATACTCTCCTTAAACTCCTTGGTTAGCCACAGTTAGTTTATTCCTCCTTACTGGGATATATTTACGCTGAGAATCATGAATTGCTTCCTTAAATGCCTGTTATTCCTTTCTTACTGTCTTTCCTGTTAATCTATCTGTCCAGTCCACTTCAGCTTTCTTTTTTTTTAAGAGCAACACAGCACGGGAAACAGGCCCTTCGGCCCAACGAGCCCGCGCCACCGTCATAACTATATAGTAGCAATTCCATTATCCTATTATAGATTTAGGTTATTCCTAATATGGAAGACTCACACTAGGGACCATTTGTTTCCCAATCAGCTTAAGAGCGAATTTTTGGGTTGTGGGAGGAAACCGGAGCGCCCGGAGAAAACCCACGCAACCACAGGGAGAACGCGCAAACTCCCGCAGACACTGGCCCAATTCCAAGTGTCTGCACAGCCACATCGATAGTCTCTGAGCTGTCATGGTGCCCTTCAGATGGTCCCCATAAAGCACTCATTTACGACATGAGGTACCAGGCAACCCATGAATCAACATCCAAGAGCTGTACCCGCACCACCTGCCGAATACATGCTCAATGTTGGTCAAGTATGGACCGAATTACCTGTGGAAAAAAAGCCGTAGTTAAACAGTCCTACTATATCCCTCTATCTGCATACTGCTCATGTGGCTGTCCAAGAGACCCTTAAACAGCCCTAGCGTGCCTGCTCCCACCACCTTACTCGGCAGTGCATTCCACACCCCCACTACCCTTTGTTTGAAAAACTGCCCTCTAATATTCGTCTTATACATAGCCCCCCTCACCCTAAGGCCATGACCCCTTGTCCTATCCATTTCTGAAGGTGGAAAAAGTTTACCTCCATTTACTCTATCTATACCCCTTATAATCTTATACACCTCTATGAGATCCCCTCTAAGCCGACGTCTTTCAAGAGAAAACAACCCCAGTCTATTTAATCGTTCCTCATAAGACAGTCCTTCCATACCAGGCAGCATCCTGGTAAACCTCCTCTGCACTCTCTCCAAGGACTCCACATCCTTCCGATAGTACTGCGACCAGAACTGGACGCAGTATTCCAAGTGAGGCCTAACCAACGTTCTATACAACTGCAACATCAAACTCCTACTCTTGTATTCTATCCCCTTTTCTATGAAAGCTAACATACTATACGCCTTCTTTATCACCTTCTCCACCTGTGAGGACACCTTCAGAGACTTGTGAACCTGCACCCCAAGTCTCTCTGCGTCTCTATGCTCCGTATAGTTTTACCTTTTATCCTATAACTCTCTTCTACATTTTTCCGGCCACAATGCATCACCTCGCATTTATCCGGATTAAATTCCATTTGCCATCTATCTGCCCAGTCTACCAACCTGTCTATGTCCTGTTGTATTGCCTGACACTGCTCCTCTGTACCCGCCAATCCAAGCATCTTGGTGTCATCAGCAAATTTGCTGATCTCACCACCTACCCCAACTTCCAAGTCGTTTATGTAGACCACAAATAGAAGAGGAACTAGTACTGAGCCTTGTGGCACTCCACTAGTGACAGGCTTCCAGCCGGAAAAAGAGCCTTCCACTACTACCCTCTGTCTCCTCCTCCCGAGCCATTTCTCGACCCATCTACATACCCGACCCTGTATCCCATGCGCCTTCACCTTCTCTATCAGTCTACCATGAGGAACCTTGTCAAACGCCTTACTGAAATCCATGTAGACGCCATCAACAGCCTGTCCTTCATCAACTGTTTTTGTCACTTCTTCAAAAAATTCCACTAGATTTGTAAGACAAGACTTCCCCTTGACGAAGCCATGCTGCGTATCCCTGATCAGATCGCAGCGCTCCAGATGCTCATACATCCTGTCCCTAAGGATCCTCTCCATTAGCTTACCTATAACTGAAGTCCAGCTCACCGGCCTATAGTTCCCTGGGTAATCCCTCTGACCTTTTTTAAACAACGGTACTACGTTTGCTATCCTCCAGTCCTCTGGGACCTCACCTGTGTCCAAGGCAGAGACAAAGATTTGCGTCAGAGGCCCAGCCAAGTCTTCCCTCAACTCCCTTAGCAGCCTGGGGTAAATGCCATCAGGCCCCGGAGCTTTATCTGTCTTTAAGCTGCCTAACAGCCCCAACACCTCTTTCCTCGTAATCCTTATTTCCCTCAACCTATCCTCAACTTTGTCAACATCAGGCACAGACATCTGTCCAGTCTCCTGCGTGAATACCGACGCAAAGTATTCATTCAGGATCTCCCCCATTCCCTCAGGCTCTAAACATAGATCCCCTCCACTGTCCCTAAGAGGTCCAATCTTGCCTCTAACCATCCTTTTGCTCCTTACATAGGTGTAAAATGCCTTTGGATTTTCCTTAATCCTACCTGCCAGAGCCCCCTCGTGGCCCCTTTTTGCCTTTCTAATACCCCTTTTAAGATCCCGTCTACACTCTCTATAAGCTTCCAGTGCTGTCTCAGTCCCCAGTTGCCTAGATCTAATGTAAGCCTCTCGCTTCTTCCTGATCAAGTCCTCAATCTCCCTGGTAAGCACGGTTCTCTAATCCTACCTTTCCCATCCTTCCTCCTTGCCGGCACGTATCTTTCCTGCAGAGAGTTTAGTTTTCCCTTGAAAGACTCCCCCATGTACCTCGTCGACCTGCCCTCGAAAAGCTTATCCCAGTCGGTATCTTTAAGATCTTGCCTAATCTGGCTGTATCTAGCCCTCCCCCAGTTAAATACCTTCCCTTTTGGGCCAGTCTCATCCTTTTCCATTAATATCCTAAAGCAGACAGAGTTGTGATCACTATTTGACACCTGCTCTCCTACCTCGATGTCAACCACCTGGCCTGGCTCATTCCCCAGAACCAAATCCAGTATAGCCCCCTCTCTAGTTGGGCCATCCACATACTGCTCCAAGGACCCTTCCAAAACACACTGTACAAATTCCTCCCCCGTCCACTCCTACAGCTCTGGGCCCTCTCCAATCTACTCCAGGGAAATTGAAATCTCCCACTACTACTACCCTATTTTTCCTACACTTATCTAAAATGTCCCTGCATATCCCTTCTTCCACAGCCCGCGGGCTGTTGGGCGGTCTGTAGTAAACACCCAACAGAGTAACCACTCCCTTCCTATTCCTCAACTCCACCCATAGAGACTCAATTCCTAAATCATCCCTACCTCCCTCCCTCTGCACTGCTATGATGTTGTCCTTAACTAATAAAGCCACTCCCCCGCCTCTCCTCACACCAACTCTGTCACGCCTAAAACACTTATACCCTGGAATATTCAATTGCCAGTCTTGCCCCTCCTTCAACCACATCTCGGTCACCGCCACCACTTCTAAACTCCTCGTGAACATTATTGCCTTCAGTTCATCTGTTTTGCCAGTCACACTCCTAGCATTAAAACACATGCACTGAAGACCCTCAGCTCTCGGATATTCCTTTCTACCTTCTGGTGTTACCCTATCATCCCTCTCTGTCCCACTCCCAGTTCCCTCTCTCTCCCCACCCTCCCTCCCTATTAGTTTAAACACTTCTGAAACACTCCAGCTAACCTCCCAGCTAAAATATGTGTTCCCCTCCCAGTCAACTGCTCCCTATCCCTCTTGAATAGGTGACCCTCCCTCCTGAAGACCTCCCAATGATCAATGAATATGAAGCCTTCTGACCTACACTAATCCCTCATCCACGCATTTAGTTGGAGTGTCTCATTTGTTTTTACCCAATCGGTCCCGGGCACAGGCAGCAGGCCAGAGAACGCCACCCTGGAGGCCCTACCTTTCAGTTGAGCCCCCAACTCCCTAAACTGCCTACGTAAGTCCCCCCGTGCTTTGTTCCTACATCTTTCTGTCCTACGTGAACTATTACATTTGCCTTAGACCCTTCTCCCTTCAAAATTCCCTCTACCCTCTCTGAAACATCTTGGACCCCTGCTCCAGGGAGGCAGACTACCATCCTGGAGTCTCTCTTTTGCCCACAGAATCTCCTATCGATCCCTTTAACCATCCCATCCCCCACCACTATCTCACTTCCTGCTTTCCCGTTGGTCTCTGTGGCATTCTGTTCCCCCTCACTTGCCCTCTCCATCACAGCTTTTACCCCTCCCTTGGTTTTCTTGGAATCCTCCTTAGAGATGGCCTTTGTGCCTTGATTTTTATTCTTGTTCCTCGTAACTGTAACCAGCCCGTCCCTACTACTAGATCCTGGGGTCCCCGCAGGACTACCTTCCCTATTCATTGTAACTTCATTTTCCCTCACTAGACACATGTCCTCCAAGCGCAGCTCCAGCTTCCTCACCCTAACTCTTAAACGTTGCAATTCTAAACATTTTGCGCATATGTGGGCCTTCGGGAGACGTGATGCCTCCAAGAAGGTCCACATATGGCAGTGTACACAGTGGACGCGTTTGGCCAAGTATCGTGGCATTTTGTATACCCCTTTAAAGGTGTTGGGAAAAGTGTTGATTAGGTAGGAATCAAGGTACTCTCCATGCCCAAGCCTGCGCTCGCCCAAGCCCAGTGAGCTTAAGCCCTTGTTGCTCTCACTCTAATTCCCGTCTCACTCCACTGCCCGCTCCCGACGCTGCCCGCTGTCTTACCTTGGCCTTCCTTTTATACTCCTGCGCTTCCTTCCCTGCAGCCCCCCGCGCCTATCTCCCGCTACGGAGCGCCAAAATAAACACTCTACCAACTAAAGTGCAAGCCAGAAATTGCAAGTCAGGAATCTCACCAGCCACTCTCCAAAAACTCTGCTCCGGAGAAGCGATCTCACGATCTCACGATCTCACGATCCTCATTTCACTGTAATTCCCTTTAAATTAAACAACTTCTTTCCAACTAAGTTTTTCTCTCTCAAACTGAATATTAAATTATATCATGTTATGATCACTACTTCCAAGGGGATCTTTTACTCGGAGGTCATTTGTTACACTACCTCATTACTCATTAGCACATCCAAGATATTCTATTCCCTAGTTGGCTCCATGCCATATTGCTCTAGCAAACTATCCATAATGCACTTTATGAATTTGTTATCATAGCTACCCTTTCCCATTTCATTAAACAATCAACGTGAAGATTAGAGTTACCCATAATTATTGCTCTATTCTTTTTGCATTCTCCTATTATTTGTTGATTTATACTCTTCCCCAAAGTGTTGCTACTGTGTTTGGGATCAATACCCTACTCCTACCAATAGCTTAATTCCCTTGCTGTCTCTTACCTTCACTCAAATGGACTCCACATCATCCAATTGTCTTCCACAACTGATCTCATTTCATCTCTAACTATTAGTGCTACCACCACCTTTGCCTTCTCTCCTGTCTTTCCGGAAGGTCAAATATCCCTAAATATTAAGCTCCCAGTTTTATTTTCTTTTAACCATGTCTTCATAATGGCTATGAGATCATATCCATTTACCTCAATTTTCACTGTCAGTCTGTTGGCCTTATTCTGAATGCTTTTTGCATTAACATACAAAACCTTTAGATGTGCCTTTTTGCAGTTTGTGATAATATTAACTTCTTTTGTACTATAGCCCTAAGTATCACTCACCCTTGATTGCCCTATCTACCTCTTTTATATTTTAGTGTTCATTTTTTTATTATTGTCCTTGTTTCTCTTCCCCTTGTCACCCTGCTTATATTCTCCCTGTTATTCTAATTTCAACCCTCCCCTATCACACCAGTAAATAGGTGCCCTCAGATATCAGTCCAGTCTTGCCCATGTGTAACCCGTCCAGTTTGTATTGGTCCCATCCCCCCTAGAACTGGTTCCAATCTGGTTTATTAGCTACTTGTAGAAGACAGACCTCTCATGACACACAGCTAGCTCTGGATGGATGACTTCTGGTGATGGCTGCAGATGAGCCCCTGTATTCAACAGAGGAACAAAGCTAGAAAACATTTTCCCTGATATTAAACTTTGGCTGCTCATTTTGTTAATTTTTCATCTCTTTGTAAATGATTTGTTTTACCTATGGAAATACTTTAAGATATGCATATTATTAAATAATGTGCAGAAACACAGCACATTATTTTAAATATCCAAAACATGTTTCCTGATAGCTCAGTGAGTTTATCCAGAAAGTAACTGAACTATACTGACCAAGAAGGCCAGTAGCTGAAACTCTGTCAGAAGATTACTCATGGTAACTAGTATCTGGCTAGCAGATAACAGAGGAGGTGGTAGTGCAGTGGTATTGTTACTAGACTAGTAATCCAGGGAAACTGGGTTCAAATCCTACGACAGCAGATGGTGAAATTTGAATTCAATGAAAATCTGGTGACAATGAAGCCATTGTCAACTGCTGCAAAAGCTACTGTAGCTCAGTTACTTATTCACTAAGCTTTTGGGCAGTATGTTTTGGGTATTTAACATGCTGTGTTAATGCACATAATTTATTAATATGCATATTTTAAAATATATTAAAAGAACATCTTGAAAAGAGATGAAAATATAAAAAATACGATGTCAAAGGTTAACATCTGCGGAAATGTTCCCTACTTCCCCTAAAGAAGGAATCTGCTACACAATCGGCAGTGTATCCACTTCTAAAATTATCACTGCACAACTGATCCTTTGTATGTTTGCATCGAGTAAAATATCAATACATCACATGATGTAATTACTCGATTAAACCAAAGAATGAATGGAAATCATATGAAGTTTTATAGCAATTCAGAAGTTCCAAATTCAAATTCCACTCTTGGTTGTTGTGAAATTGACTTCACTAAATCTGCCATTTAAATGAGATGTTAATCTAAGATCCAGTCTGGTCTCTAAAGTGGATGTTAAATACTTCATGACACTATTCAAAGAAAAGAAGGGAAGTCTGCCCAGTGTGCTGCCCAATATCCATTCCTCAACAAAGATCGCTCAATCAGGTTATCCATCATTGATATTTGTGGGATGTTCCTGTGCACAAATTGCTTGCTACATTTCCTTAGATCAGAAGATGAATTCCCCATAGTTCCAGATGACCATAGCCTGCTCTCCACTTTGAGGGAGAGAGCTGACTGGGTGATGATTTAACCTGAGGATCATCACATCTCAGGTAAGGGGCAAGGTTGAGAAAGGAAGTTTTCATAAATGACCTTAGTCATTTTGGAGTATTGAACTCTTGTTGTTGGCATAATTCCATATTACACACTAGTCGTCCATCCAATTGAGCTAACTGACTCCTCAATAACTACGCTTCTGAAATACTTAATTAGCTTTGAAATACTTTTGCGCCCCCGAGATCATGAGATGAGTTATATAAATGCAGACTCCCTTGCTTCCTCTTTTAAACTGTGGGCGAGCACCAAGAACAGAAAAGGAACAATACAAGCTACTGGATTGTTTGTAACCATGGCGAGAATGTTCTTCTGCCATACTCTCCTACATGCCCCTACTCAGTCTAAATGATATTTGACTGCAGTCGCACATTATGTGATTAGTTGTTGGTTTTTCCTAGAATCTCAAAGGGTGGGCATTTAATTCCCTCCCCAGTGTCCATGTGCTCTCTGAAGAAATATAATATCAATTACTGCAAAATTATATTATACATTCTTGTTTGCTCCTCACACCACACCAGTACCCACTCCTTCATAAGGTTATTGCTCTGAGCATTCACTTAGCTTTCAGCAAATGAAATGTGTTTTTCCATTATTCTGTACCGTGCCGGATCCCAAAATAAAGGGTCAATATTCTATTTCACCAAGCAACATGGTTCCCTTGGTGATCTTGTTTTTGTTGTTATTGTCATTGAGCGCAATGTAGTCTCTAGAATTCGGAAAGCTGTGTCCCATTCAATTCAAAGTCAAGTCACAATCAAGAAACTTAAAATAAAAGGAACATTTCAGCAAGGTCCCCAAACCTATTATTCATCACTTCTTCTCCTTAAACTGGAAGATAAATCCCCCTGACATTAAATGTTGACCTCTTATTTTGTTCATTTTTCATCTCTTTATAAGATGAATTTTTTAACTTAGGGGAATACACTAGTGACTATGAGTATTCTTCAGACAGAAGCTCATCTGCTGGCCTTTTTGGTCTGTATAGTTCCGTTACTTATTGAATAATCTCACTGAGTTATCAGGCAGCATCTTTTAGGTATTCAAAATATGTAGTGTTTCTACACATAATTTAATAATATGCATATCTCAATTTCTGAATACATCATTGTTGCTTCATCATCAACTAACAAGAGCTGCCTGTCCAACAATACAAGTCTTAGCGTAGTCGTTAGCGTAGACCACAATTCGGTTACGTTCACCTTAGTGATGGACAGGGATAGGCATGAAGCTGGGGGCTGTAGTTATAGCTGGGGGAAGGGTAATTATGAGGCCATCAGGAGAGAATTAGGGTGCATAGATTGGACTAGGGAACTACAGGGACGGGGAACATCTGGAATGTGGTGCTTATTCAAGGAGCAGCTGCTGCGAGTCCTTGATAAGTATGTCCCTGTCAGGCAGGGAGGAAATGGACGAGTAAGAGAGCCTTGGTGTACGAAAAGAGTTGATTTGCTGGTTAAGAAGAAAAAGGAGGCTTATGTCAGGATGAGGCTGGAAGGCTCAGGTAGTGCAATGGATAGCTATAGATTAGCTAGGAAGGAGGTTAAAAAGTGAATTGAGGAGAGCTAAGAGGGGACACGAGAAGATGTTGGCTGATAGGATTAAGGAGAATCCTAAAGCTTTCTTTCGATATGTTAAGAATAGAAGGTTGGTTAGGGCAAGATTAGGGCCAGTCATGGACAGCAGTGGGAAGTTGTGCGTGGAGCCTGAAGAGATTGGTGAGGCACTGAATAAATATTTCTCTTCGGTATTCACGCAGAGTGCTGGAAATGTAGCTGTGGAGAGCACTGAGGTACAGGGTTGCAAATTGGGAATTATTGTAGTAGATAGGGAGGATGTGCTAGAAATTCTCGAGGGTTTGAAGTTGGATAAGTCCCCTGGGCCGGACGGGATTTACCCTAGGATTCTCTGGGAGGCAAGAGAGGAGATTTCAGAGCCTCTGGCTCTGATCTTCAGGTCCTCGTTGGTTACGGGTGTGGTTCCGGAGGACTGGAGGATAGCGAATGTGGTCCCATTGTTTAAGAAGGGGAAGAGAGACCTTCCTGGGAAGTATAGGCCAGTGAGTCTTACTTCTGTTGTGGGCAAGGTATTGGAGAGAATTATTAGGGATAGGATTTATAGTTATTTAGAGAGAAATGAATTGAGTGGGGATAGTCAGCATGGTTTCGTGAAGGGTAGGTCATGCCTTACTAACCTCATTGAGTTTTTTGAGAAAGTGACCAAAGAGGTGGATGGGGGTAAGGCGGTTGATGTAGTATATATGGACTTTAGTAAGGCGTTTGATAAGGTGGCCCATGGAAGACTTCTACAGAAAATGCAGATGTGTGGAATAGAGGGTGATTTAGCTAATTGGATTAGAAATTGGCTGGCAGATAGAAGACAGAGGGTGGTGGTTGATGGGAGATTTTCATCGTGGAGTTCGGTGACGAGTGGTGTGCCTCAGGGGTCTGTTTTGGGGCCCTGCTGTTTGTAATTTTTATAAATGATCTGGATGAGGGTATTGAGGGATGGATCAGTAAATTTGCAGATGACACTAAAGTCGGTGGAGTGGTAGATAGTGAAAGAGGGGTGTTATACTTTACAGAGTGACTTGGACAAGTTGCAGAGCTGGGCCGAGAGGTGGCAAATGGAGTTTAATGTGGAAAAGTGTGAGGTTATGCACTTTGGCAGGAACAATAAATGTGTAGAGTATAGGGCTAATGGTAGGGCTCTTAATAGTGTTGAGGAACAGAAGGATCTTGTTGTATGTGTCAATAGATCCCTGAAAGTAGGCAGTCAAGTGGATAAAGTTGTTAAGAAGGCATATGGAGTCTTAGCTTTATTGGTAGGGGGATTGAATTTAGGAGCCGCAGCATCATGTTGCAACTGTACAAAACTCTAGTGCGGCCGCACTTGGAGTATTGTGTGCAGTTCTGGTCGCCACATTATAAGAAAGATGTGGAGGCATTGGAGAGGGTACAGAGGAGGTTTACCAGGATGTTGCCTGGTATGGAGGGCAGGTCCTATGAAGAGTGGTTGAAGGATTTGAGGTTGTTTTCGTTAGAAAGGAGGCGGCTAAGAGGGGATCTTATTGAAGCATATAAGATGATTAGAGGTTTAGATAGGGTGGACAGTGATAGCCTTTTTCCTAGGATGGAGAAAGCTAGCACGAGGGGACACAACTTTAAATTAAGGGGTATGAGTTATAGGACGGATATCAGAGGTAGGTTCTTTACTCAAAGAGTGATTAGGGAGTGGAATGCCCTGCCTGCAGCTGTTGTAGATGCGCCAAGTTTGGTGGCGTTTAAGAGGTTAGTTGATAAGTATATGGATGAGAAGGGAATGGTTTAGTTAGGAGGGGCATTGCTTTTTATTTTGGTCGGCACAACATCGAAGGCCGAAGGGCCTGTTCTGTGCTGTATTGTTCTATGTTCTATGTTTTTCTATCCTACCCTTCCTCTAGTGCAATTGCACTGTTGAGCTATCTGGTGACTTACACTCTGAGGGAGACTGAAGTCGAATTTCTGTCATGACAGGATTCTAAATTCAGGCATTTCAAATGGAAGTCCAGTGATGGCCAGCTTCTGAGTCTGTGCAGGAAATGATATGGGGCAGAATTCATTGTCATGATTTAAAATACATACTAAATTACAGCCTATTTTTATCGATAGTATCTATATAATGAAACAAATATTTGCATGTTTTTGGCACAATGTCTTATGAAATGAATCCATCTCTCTTAGGGTGAATTGATCATTAATACAGAGCTCATCTTGTCTATTTTGTTTTAGTTAGGTATATCCTGCTGTTGCATCAATACATGCTAATGCTGAAGACTTCACGTCAGGAAATATCCTGATTCCCCTAACTGTTAGAGGTGTTTTTGGATGAGATAGTAGGAACCTGAGTGCAGTAAATGCTATCTAAAATTGTATGAACTCTTTGGAGATTCAGCAGAAATCATGCAAAGTCCACGAGGAATTAACTATCCTCAGGGCTGAGTTTAGCATTGAGGTGAAAGTCACTCGTACAGAAAGCACCAATGTTGTTCCGCTGATCGGCAGATGAGATTGTTTTTCTCCACTGACAGAACATTCATTAGAAAATGAATAATCCTAATGAATATCAAACAGCTGAGACCAGCACCTTGTACAGAATTACACAGGAATACTACTGCATCTAAAAGAGGTGATACACCTGGGCTTACAGTCAACAAGATATAACAACTTGACATTCTCTATCAAATGACAGATGTTGTCTTGGGTAGCAATTCTCTGTAGAACTTTTGGTCTAGATGACATTGGTATCAATTATTTTTTTCCCCACAAGAAAGAGAGCTTTAATTCGCAGCTTTCCAAGAAGATTTCCGATGATCTTTTTTCTCCACCTTCTCTGCAAAGTAAATCTCAACCATTAAGCCAATGCCTTACCAGTCAGAGATTTTAGCATCTTAGCAGGTCATGTTAGTGGTCACAGAAGTTGCTGGCCATAATTTGTTTCTGGTGAGCATTACGAATCCTGTCAGTCTGTCAGTTGCCGTTTGGGGAAATGTTATTTATACTAAACAACAAGCTAAGAGTGCTTAATCTACATCGTCCATTTTATTTCCAGCTATACTTTGCAACCCATACTGTAAAGTTTATTTATTAGTCACAAGTAGGACTTACATTAACACTGCAATGAAGTTACTGTAAAATTCCACTCGTCGCTACACTCCAGCACTTGTTCAGGTCAATGCACCTAACCTACATGCCTTTCAGAGGAGGAAACTGGAGCATCCGGCAGAAACCCAGACACAGGAGAGAACATGCAAACTCCACATAGACGGTGACCCAAGCTGGAATTGAACCCAGGTCCCTGGTGCTGTGAGTCAGCAGTGCTAATCACTGTGCAACTGTGCTGCCCACGTAGGATAGGATAATAAATACAACTTCAATTTCAAAGCACCATGTGACCATTATAACTTGAAACACAAAGAGCAGAAAGTATAATTTTCGGTGAGAAAATTGGTAAGATTTCTGTTGGCCTTAGTGGGTGTGATCCAGAGCGCAATGAGAAAATTACATTTCCCCACATGAAAAACACTGTGCTTGAGGTACAAAGCACCTGATTCTCCTGCCCTGCAGTTCAGCTGAGCAGTCATTTAAACAGCTCCACTGCAATTGATTTGATTCAAGGCAGGAGGATGGCAGCTAGGAAAACAGCTCCTGGGTTTATAGATGGGGCCCTCAGCTATTTGCTGGATGCTGTGGAGGAGAGGCTGGTTGCAATATATCCTCAGGCTGGTGAATTCCCTCCAGCAAGGTGACAAATCCCAGCTAGGAGACAGTGACTGCACCAATCAATGCCAGCAACCTGACCAAGAGGATGGCTGTGCAGGGTAGAAAGAAGATGAGTGCCCTACTATGATAAGCAAGGATGAGTGCTCCCGGTCTCCTCCCCTTCCATCACCACCTGGAATGTCATCTGGAACCCATATGCCACCTGCCATCTTGCAGGTCTCACCAACATCTTCATGCCACCCCCACACTTCTCATCAGATCCCCCTCTCCACTTAGCTTCAGTGGCTGCATAAGCCTGATGCCATTGACCTCTGACCTGCTAGGCATCCAGCTCACATTATCACCATTTGTGTTCCTGGAGGAAACGTGTTCCCATTATTCCCATTTGTGTTCCTGTGGATCCTGACTCCATACAAGGAGAAGGCCATGAAGCTGGCAGGAGAGGAGCAGGATCAGGCCTGCACAAAGACAAAGGTGGTTCTGAGAGAGAAGAGTGGGAAGTCACTGCGCTTTCATCCAGATGACCAGTCCCAAGTGAGTCTTTTGCAGTCCAGACCCTTGACCAGGCCAGAGCCTGACCTGTCTACCAGCAGTGTCACAACACCCATTCTTGACACCATCTCAGAAGAGGTCTCCAAGGAGGACACAAATGAAGTGTCACAGCTACCATCTGCACCATTCACTATTGCAGAGACATGCACTTCAGTGAGTGAACTTAGCAGACAAGCTTCTTGGTCATACATGGTGAGCACCAGGCTGCTTTTGATGCACATCAGATGGAGGTAGGTACATCCCAAGAATTGGGCAGTTGGAAGTCTGCTGGTTCCCAATCAGGTAGTGGGTCCCTGGACACCATCTGCCCTTCAGCTGTTGGAGATACAAAGGCAGAGTCAGGAATACCAGGACAGGTTGTCAGTTACATTACTGCGACTGCAAGGTCAAATGGAGGAGCTCTAGATCTTTCGGTCACAGGAGATGTTGATGGCATCCAAGCCAACACTGCAAAGTAACCAGCCACAGTGGAAAGCCTGGGCCAAGACATCAGTTTCATGATGGGAGAACTGCAATGCATTGCACAGTCTCTGAGGACAATGGCTGAGGGCTTCAGCACCATGGTGCAAATACTGGAGGGACATCAGGATTGGCTGTGCCAGATGATATTGAGACTTCTGGAGGTCACTCCAGCTGCTCCTCCACCTATGGAGTAACCCAGGGGCCTACCAATACCCAGATGGAGAAAGAACCACTGAAAGATATTGCAAAGCCTTCCACATGCACTGCACTGTTTTCCTGGTGAGGCACATCTCCTACACAATGTTGTCTGGCAGCTCCATGAAGCTCCACCCGGGGCCTATAAACTCTCAATTTCCTTCTTTGTCTTTGAGCCCCCTGTTTGACTGCTGCTGCCTTGGCCTTTGATCCTGCTCTGCAACCTGTGGTCACTGCCCCTGGGTATGCCACTTGAACTGCTAATGTCTGTGCTCTGAGCAAAATTTCTAGTTCAGCTGGCTCTCTATCAATATTGCTCAACAAACTACAACAGGGAGAGAAGACAGAGAGGGTCAGGTTGATGTCATAGCCATTTAACTTCAATACCTCCCATCACCCATTGACCTCCCAGTCCTGGAAGCAGCCAATCCTACACCTTATCCAAAAGTTAGCACTCACTTAGATCTCAGTTGCTATCCCATCTCCATTTCATGACTGACCCCCGACTATTCCCTCACCAAGTCAAAGTCACCTTTGATCTCCCATCTGGCTTTTCCCCTTCCTTAATCTCTATGTCACAATGGGTTCTGACAGGAGATTTCTACCATCTCCCATCCCTCATGGACAAAGATGTCAGTCTTGGGGGCTAATGAATCCTCAATGGCAGGTACTGGAACTGGCACTTGTGCAAACACAGAGTTCTTGAACCCAAGCTTATCCTTGATCCTTGAAACCTGAGTTCTCACCTTTTCCGTGAATTTGAGACCGTGGAAGCTGACATTGTTTTAACACAGGTGAGTGCATTTGGCCAGTTTACATGGGGGTTATTAGCCCCATGTTCCAACCATCTGTGCTAATCAGCCAAAAAGGAGCTGGCATTGTTAAGGGTTAACTTTTGATGGTCAATTAGTTTGATGAACATGAGTCTTAGAAATGTTAAAGGCATGATTATTCTCTGAAACAGAGATAAACAAAGCTAAAAGACACCCTTCCTATTCAAGCTACATCATTCCATGATTTCATTGCTGCCACACCATTACACTTAAGACTCCTGAAGAGCCATTCTATTAATTTTTAATGATTGCCCCCCACTTTAATTATAACCCCTTATAACAACTGCTACTCTGAATTAACCTCTACGGCCACAAAAACATACTTTCATAGAGTGCATAGGGGAAAAGGAAAAGAAGAAGCATAGAATATAGTGTTACAGTTACAGGTAGGGTGAAGAGAAAGGTCATCTTAATATATGAAAGGACCATTCAAAAGTCTGATGGCAGCAGGGAAGAAGCTGTTCTTGAATTAGTTGGTACATGTTTTCAGACTTTTGTATCTCATTCCAAGTGGAAGAAGGTGGAAGAAAGTATTTGGGGACTTTAATTAAACTGGCTGCTTTCCCAAGACAGTGGGCAGTGCAGATGGAATCAATGGAGTCAAGGGTTGGTTTGCGTGATGGGTTGGGCTATGTTCACAATCCTTTGTAGCTTCTTGTGGTCTTGGTCAGAGCAGGAGCTGTATCAAGCTGTGATGGGAATGGATGTTTTCTATGGTACAGCTGTAAAAAGTGGTGACAGTCATAGCAGACATGCTGAATTTCTACCTGAGAAAGTAAAGATATTGGTGGGCTTTCTTAACCTCAGCATCAGTGTGGAAGGTCCAGGACAGATTGTTGGTGATCTGAATATCTACAAATGTGAAGTTCTTGACCATTTCCATCTCATCACTGTTGAAATAGACAGGGGCATGTCCTCCACTACGTTTCCTGAAGTTGATAGCTATTTCCTTCATTTTACTGACATTGGGGTGAGATCATTGTCATCGCACTGTTTCACCAAATTCCCTATCTCTTTCCTGTACTCCATCCCAATATTGGTCCCATTATTTGAGGAAGAATATAATAACATTAGAATTAGTTCAGAACAGATTTACTCAACTGATTCCTGGGATAAATTGGTTATCCTGTACTCCATCCCATCATTGGTCCTCTTACTTGAGAAAGAATGTGGTAGCATTAGAAGTAGTTCAAAAAAAGTTCACTCTACTGATTCCTGCGATGAAGGAGTTATTCTGGTGCAGTACAGTGGCACAGTGGTTAGCACAGCTGCCTCATAGTATCAGGGACCGGTGTTCAATTATGTCCTTTGGTGACTGTGAGGAGTTTTTATATTCTTCCCATGTCTGCATGGATTTCTTCCGAATGCTTCCGAATGGTTTTCTCCCATAGCCAAATGATACACAGGTTAAATGGACTGGCTATGCTAAATTATCCCTTAGTGTCCCAGGGTGTGTAGGTTAGGAGGATTAGCCATATGCGGGGTTACAGGATTCTATCATTCTTATGAGGGAAGTTTGGATAGGCTAAGCCTGTAACCATGGAGTTTGGAAGAAAGAAAGGTGACCTTGTTGAAACATGTAAGATCCTGAGGGGCAGTTGATTGAAAGGATGCTTCCCCTTATTAGAAAGACTAGAGTTAGAGGACACAATTTAAAATAAGGGGTCTTCTATTGAAGATGGAAATGAGAAGTAATGTTTTCACTCAGGAGACTGTTGTTCTGTGAAGTTTTTTTCACCAAAACACAGTGGAGGCAGAGTCATTGACTATTTTAAGACTAAATTAGATTCTTCATTGACAAGGGAGTCAAAGGGTATTAAGATCGAAGGAAAGTAGAGTTGAGGCCACAATCAGATCAGTCATGATCTAATCAAATGGCAGAGCATGTTTGCAGGGCTTAATGGCCTTCTTATTCTGATTTGTATTTATGTTCATATGTATGTTCCAGCATACGTCAAGGGACACAACGGCATGGGATCTTCACCTGCTTCCATGCCAGACAGATTGTACTGAAAGTAGCTGGCAGCACACGGAACACAGTGAGGCAGTGATACTCCTCCACAGTATCACTCAACACAGTGGGACACTGATCTTAAATCAGTTTACAGGTATGGACTGTCTGATGGTACTAGGAGATTAGGGGTGGGAAATTCCCATCCAAAGTCAACAGATCTTTTAAGTTGTCCACTAAATTTTCAGTCCTGCCCACTATGATTCCTGCGACAGGAAAATTCTGCCCCACAATTCAAAAGTGACTGCGATGATTCGAGGAGATGACCCACCATTGCCCTTTCATGGGGAACTAGAAATGGGCAGGAAATATCTACCTTGTCCCTGGCATTCACATTCCAAGGAAGAATAATAAAAAGAAGTGAAGTGTGAACAGAACAACTGGCTCCATGTCCTGGAAAACTTTAGAAACTGGAGTAAGAAATGTAATTACATCTGCTTGAATATCAAAGTCTCTGCAGAATGGTGGTTATGCCAATCATGCTGTAGCACAAATGAGCTTACAAATTCATTTGTCCAGATGGACAGACAAAAACATAATTTATCATATCGAGGGATGCGAATTCATCTGGGTCAGAGAACTCAGCACATCCAAATTTACCTTGTTTGCTCAAAATGAGTTAAATCAAAACCTTTGCCAACTCTGTTATAATTTCTTTTACATTTTAATCATAATTATGCACACAGAATACACTAACCTTCGAGTACACTGAGCAACTGGATAGAAATAGACAAATTCATGCCCGTACTTTTCCACCCTTTGATGCCCTATCTTACCATCTTACCTTGCAACAAGCCCATTATTCCCTCCCTATCTACTTCTCTTACCCCTTCGATCTATCCATCGCTGTATCTCAGTCTGATTTTTAAACAACTTGATTGCTTTCCTTGCTAGTCACCTTTATCAAATGCACTCTATCCATTGATTGAAAACAACCATTGCCATCACTCACAGCCTTCCACTGCAGAAGAGAGTGCAGCGTACAAGAGAGAAATCAGATATGGTCCTTCACAGTTTTCCCAGCTGACAATTGCAAAGGAGAAAATGCTGGAGATAAATGGTGATTTAACACCCCTAACCATCAGTGGTAAGACAATGGAGATCTCACAGTTATCTGTAACAAAATTAAATATCAGCGACCCTCATGTCTTACAACATTCAATCATGTTGATTTGATTTCAGTGGAAAGTGAAATATGTTCATCTTTGTAATTGTAAGTTACAGCATTCTTACTTACCAGTACTAACTCACATCGTTTCTCTCCACCAGGGCTTCAAAATTATATAAGCAACTGCTGAAGCTAACACTCAATGAATCCTGAGGATTCCTTCTGAGGGTGAACTATTACGGGAACCATGCTCAGATGCACCAGCTCAGATATTCACTAAGACAGAGGCTTTTCACCTGGTAACTCATATTTCAGAACTGAGCTACAGAAAACAGTGGTGGCAGAGGCAAAATTGGAGAGTTCATGTTGGAGGATATAGCTCTCTCCAAGTTCTGTTCAGCTCAACACAAAAGCTGTATCCTAAGGACCATAAATGAAAAGGATAATCATTGAGGGGTAGCAGAAAATCTGCAATTTACTGTCAGGACTTCTGCACACACTGGCCACAAATTTCCAACCCAAATGTGAATGGGTTCACACAGCAGGCTGGCATGGTGGCACAGTGGTTCGCAATGCTGCCTCACAGCGCCAGGTGCCCAGGTTCGATTCCCAGCTTGGGTCACTGTCTGTGTGGAGTTTGCAGTCTTTTGTTGGACTATTAAAGGTTCCAACATCCAGAGCTCATCACTGTTGAGCTTCCCAGCATTTTGAACAGGGATCTAAGCAACCTGATTCTACCTCTGCTCAAACCATACAAGTTGCAACATGTAGAAACAGTAGGAAATGTTACCATTATAGTTGCATCAGGAAATACACACAGTTGTATGAGGAACTATAAATTTTCATTGCTTCATGGAATCATATAAAATATATTATTTTGCAGACCAGATGCAGTCTAAAGCGGCCATGGTACCATCCGTGCTGATCTTAAATACTAATATCTTCAAACACAGAATTAGCTTCTCAACACAAGTACTCTTACAAATCCTTTCAGTAGGTAACAGAGAATCTTTGAACACTCACTACTTATTGTTGTCATCAGCCTGACTTTGAATGAATCTCATGAATTGCTGTTCTTTTTCCACATTGATTTCAATAGTGAATTTCATGAAGTGTGGGCAATCCAAACATGTTTCATTCAATTTAAATACTGGGTCCAAACCCCCTCTGGATATAAAAATTTAAAACATTATCCTGCTTCAATGGAGGGGGTTACACATACAGAATGAAACGCACTGAGATTAAACCTGGAAGCTGATATCAAAAGAGAAACCTGGAAGTTGGTATGTCGGAACTGGTTACCACAGAAGTAATATTTTCCATAACTTTAAACCTCCCACCCATATCCACGAGCATCTCAATGTCAAAATTCCCTCTAATGTCTTCAAACAACCGGATCTGAAAGGTTTATTTGATATTCAGGTCCAACAAAAAGGTGAAAAGCAAAATAATGTGGATACTAGAATCTGAAACAAAAACAGAAAATGCTGGAAACATTCAGCAATTTTGAGTCAGGACGCCTCTTTGTCAGAGTGTCACAGCTCTGACGAAGGATCACCCTGACTTGTTGGTTTTATTCTCTCTCCACTGATGCTGTCAGCCTGCTGTGTTTTTCCAGCATTTTCTGTGTTGGTCCAATAAAAAGGTTACTTTGCAGCAATATAGGAACATGAAAAAGAGGTATTTTATGACACAAACACTTTGAATGTTGGTCAAACAGCTTCAGAAAAGTCTCAATATCTTCACTTCTAGAAAAAAAGTAGGAGTTCAATCAACTCAATTTTGAGAACAACATTTTAAATGCCCAGAACAACAAATAAGAGAAAAGCAATAAGGATTTGTACGAATATAGCAAAATGACCAGAAAAAGACCAATCTATCAATTCAAGCAATTGTGATGCATCAAGCACTCCCTTACCCTCCTGGAGCAAAGTAATCTCTACAGAAAGGCAAAAAAAATCAGGTTAGTTAAAAAAAAATCTGAAAAACTCCTCTCTATAAGCATTGTATTATTTTATAAACTTTCATTAACTTATTTGTTTTGTTGAAGTATATAGACCCTGTTCTTTAGTTTATCTGAGTAATGAAGCCTTCTTTGACTGAGAATGAATCTTGCGTCATACCTTTGCATCCTTCACAAAGCCTCAATAGTGTTTCAAATTAGCATTATTGAGTTGTTCTGCATGTGTTTTTGTTAATATTGCTAGCATTACAAGATGTAGCAATATTACTTAAAATTTGTGTAATTTATGTAAAATAGACAAGGCTGAGACAAACTAGAAGGTGGTGTTGGGCTACCATTCCATAATACTATTGAGTGGAAGGACATAGGTTCAAAATCCCAGATCACTGAATTCCTAATCTTAGCAAACAGTTGGGCAAGGGTTTGTCCTTACGTCAGTAGTGTGGTGGCTACATGGGAACTCATTGACTGTCCTCTTGGTTAAAATTAACTTGAGTTTCAGGGAGATCAAAGGGAATTGGGAGAAAACAGAGGCCGCCCACTTGTTAATTGGATATTTCTGCTTGCTGAAAAGAAATACATTATGTCAATGGAAAGCCAACTCATACTTTGTATTTATACATTTATATGAGAAATATAATCTGACATGCATAACATATGAATTGACAGAACCCATTATGGATGTGATTGATAGATGAAACATGAAACATATGGTCAGAATGTTGTCTGGAACCCATTGATTTGATTACTGAATTTTATAATCACACTCATTGTTCTTTATTCTGGGAGAGTAGTATGAAATGTGTAATTGAGATAGATGTATGAGTAGGCTTATAGCATATTTAAAGTATGATATGCTCTGATGACATGTCCCACCCCAAACATTAATCAATCTTATTTTTTTTCAGATGCTGACTGAACTGCTTTGCATTTACAACATTTATTGTTTTTTGCTTCACATTTGCATTTTTTATCTCTGATTAATGGTTTAATGCTTGAGTTGTATTAAAATATATTGATTATTGATATTTTTGGACTGAAAAATTAACAATAATATGGTGATGAACTTTATAAAAGATGAAAACATGTAATTGTAACTCTGATATTGCTCGTGCATAAGGCTGCAACTAGGATGCTATATGCAACACATCCGTTACAGTTCAGCACATTAATACATTGAATAAATGTACTGTAGGACTAAACGTTCCCAAATTCTTCCCCTTTTTTCTGCCAGGTTTGTCTCAGTTAAGAAAGTCTTACAGCATCACATTTAATCCCAGTACCATTGGATTAGATAGAGACAAAACAACTAAGATTTCCACACATGATGGCATCCAACAACCCATTAGCTGAGGTAGGAGTTAGCTATGATAGCCCCTGTGATTGATTAATCTGCTGACACTTACCGCTAAGAACCATATATGAATGATGGTGACTTAGGTACAGTGCAATGCCCCAGGAAGGAGGATATACTTCAATTTAAACTGGGAGGAGAATGATGGGGGTAATTTTGGCTAAAAAAAATCAAACCTTCATTAAGGGCATTAATTCACTGATGAGAATCATAAAGGACAACAAAAATGACTTCTCAGGGTCATTATTCTGGAGCTATCCTGGAAGTTAGGAAAAAAGAAGTTCCAGATTCTTTTCTTTAAGTTTAATTCCCATCCTTGGTAAATTGAACAGGTTTGGATAGTTCCCTTAAAAGAGAAAATTGTTCATCATTTATAAAGAAAATGGACTTGCTGAATCTTGTAGATCTTTCTCAGTTCAGATTTCTTATTTTACAAATTGCCATATCCCATTGTCTTAAAGAGCTAAATGTCATTTCTCTTTAGCAGTCTTACCAATTTGAGTCATTAATTTTGGTAATGTTAAAAAAAGTATGACTTTTAAAATTGCAAACTATTCTGCAATTGGGGTTGCAATTATATTATTACTTAATTCCAAAATTATTATACAATGTTAACTTTAAACATAATTATTTACAAATAATGTTAGCCCATAGTGATCTTAATTTAATAAAGAGCTTATGTTTCAGCAGTAGCATGGAGAAAAATGAAAATGGCATAAATTAATTGGAGTTCAATTTCTGGATTTCTGCTAGGGTCTCCATTTTGTTTTGATAAATCATTGTTATTGTCCCATCATCCCCTTCAGCCCTTGTTTTTGCAGAAGTAAAAGGAAGACAAATAACAGAAAATGCTAGAAGTGCATTGTATATGCGATTTGGTTGCTCCCATATGAATGATTTTCATTGTGGATATTATGATAATGTTGCAGCTTATTTCTGGCATTCAGTCTAATTCTGGGCAAATTGCCAGTCAATTTAAGGATATTGAACTGAATCAGCCTATTCAACCAAATAACACATGGTATAAATCCACGGCTCAGAGGTAGTTATCTCTGGTTGCCTCAAGCGAAGGAATGGCTGTATTGTTGAAGCTGAGCCGAGAGTTGACTGTAGATATGAAATCTCTATTCTTAAGCAGACTGCATTTGTGAGCCCAGCTGTTAAAAATGAAAGATTCAATTCAGGGACTTAAATTACAAATAAGTGAAGTATGAAACAGATGTGATTGGTAAGAAGTTGAAAATGCTCTGCTCAAAAGCCATATCCCGGCTTTACCAGGGAATGTGGACTGTCTGGAGACTGCATATAAAAAACAACCTGCTGTTTTATAAACTCCCTGATGATAGCACAGGCTCTGGATTGTAAAAGCCTGGTAAAGCAAGTCATTAAACCAAAATTGGCTATAACTAAATTTAAATCTGTGATAAAAATGCAGAGGACCAGCAGAAAATGAGTTAGTCAATGTCGTTGTAATAAAAAGAATGTGTTCTGTCAGCTGCTAAGGAACAAGAGAAAATGAATTGGTGTCCACTTTGTTAAAGCTAATGCCATAACACAGGAATTGTAAGCAAGTAATATCCATTTATAGGTATAGGTGCTAATGACACTTTTCAAAAATATAAGTGGCTAAACTGTGCAGTTTTGTATGAAAGGAATAGGGTGTAGTAAAATCCCCATGTGTTAGTTTTCATGTTTTGTCAACAAATTTCTAACACAAATCAATTGAAATGAAGCCAATTAAATAGCACTAACAGCTGCTTAGTATCATGTTCCAAATCATACCACCATCTGATGGTGTCTCCCTGCTTTTGAACTAAACATGGTGAGGTTCAAGGCACAATATATCTTGTAACATATAGGTTATCTATTTCTAATGGTCAAGATCTATGGACTATATATTTCAATAATAAGAAACAGCACAATATATTTCAATATACGTTTTTTTGCGTACTGCATTATTATAAATTCCCTCTTACTAATTTTTTAGATGGCAGTGGATTTCTATTTTACACATAGAAGATTGTTATTACCTAGTTAAATAATTAAATTCTGCGTGTGTCTGTGTGTGTGTGTGTGTGTGTGTTCTTGTATAAGACCACGATCTGTGTCGTTCAACACTGACTGGCACAGAATGATTCTGGCTTTGATTAAGATGCGAAGTGAATGTGCCTTTTGATACTTCTCTGTTTATTTTTTCAACAGGAATAAAAAGAAATGAGAATAAGCACATAATCACATAAATACACTTGAGGTGCAAGTGTAAATCATAATTTGAGAAATATAAGTGTTGTTGTAAATTATTAGCAAGGACAAATGCAGGCAATTAAAATGGAATAAGACAAGGTACATTGCAAACAGGGATATATATCTGGAATGACAGAAGGTTGAAACTCTAAAAAGCCATCACTGACAAACAGAAGACTGAGGGGCAGAAAGGAGGCAGCAACAAAAGCCACAGTGGACCTTGAGATCAAGTTCAAATTTTGAAAGGAGGTTAAAATGAGCACTTCAAAAGACTTTGGTTGTTACTGGAGAAAAGAAGTCACGTTTTCTGCCTAAATTGTTTGAAATTTTAAGGAACAAAGGTAAATATCTATTCTATCATTCAGCCAAGATGACAAACATTAGTAACCTAGAAATGGGCTACAAGTAAAGGATTAGGTAGGCTATAGGATTTAGGATTGTTTTGACCACCAATGCAGGTTGTAGAGAATACACCATTTTATAGAACCTCATGGATATTAAATGTCATTTGTGGAATCAGATGAGCGTCTCATGGGCTGAACCTATGGTGCTTCACCTTTCATTGCTTAAGACAGCACATTGATTGCTCAGTTTCAGACTGCTTACACCAAGTATAATCACTCCTATAAAATTATAGAACCATCAGAATATTATATATTATCATCAGCTACTTATTTTCTAGTTTGTTCATCAAGGTGTGAAATGGCGTAATTCTCTGGCCGCGCCAGTCTAATTGCTGGAAATTCCCACTCGACCGTCAATGGCGTTTCACATTCTCCACAATCCGGCCGCTAAAATTCCAGAATTGGGCAAGGTGGGAGACATCTGGGAAATATTTTTCGCATTGCATCAAAATCAAACAATTGCAATTAAAATACAGTCTAATTGATTGTTAAGTGGTTTCATGTTCAAGTTCTTTCCATCCAGATGCATTTTCAATATTTAACACCATGAAATATAATTGTTGCAGTATTCACGTAAAAAGAAAACAAGATAACAGCCGGGATTTTCCAGTGATGGAGGTGCATCACCATTGGTCGGTGTATTTTCCAACGGTGATGCTGGCAAGCAACGCAAACTGCAAAGGATCTGATATGATTTGATTTATTTTTGTAATTATTATACAGACAAAACATACCATTCACAGAGTACATAGGAGAGAAGAAAAGGAGTGAGTACAAAAAACGTGTTACAGTCAAAGCTTGAGGATAGAGAAAGAAAAACTTAATAAGGGAGGTCCATTCAAAAGTCTGATAGAAACAAGGAAGAAGCTGTTCTTAAGTCAGTTGGTTCGTGACCTCGGAATTTTATATCTTTTCCCAAAGGAAGAAAGTGGAAAAGAGAATGTCTGGGCTCTGTCAGGTCCTTAAATATGCTGACGGCTTTACCAAGGCAGCATGAAGTTTCAATAGATGGGAGGCTGGTTTGAGTGTGGACTGGACTACATTCACAACCCTTTTTAGTTTTTTGCCATCGTGGTCAGAGCAGGAACCATGCCAAACTATGACTGACTTTGGCAGAACTGGAAGATCCTACCAGCAGCGAAAGGCAAGCCACCACCACCTCTGGAAGACCCACTATGAAGGGGTTGAAAAACTCCCGTCACTAGGTATCTTCCAGGTTTCATAAGAAATATTGGGGGACTGAGAAAAGTGGTGATTAAGAGGTAAAAATTTAAAGTGCAATCCCAACCCAAGATTGAGTGGTATATTCTGTAACCTCCTCTCGAAGGATGGGCATTTCACTATAATATTTAAATCTGGCTCCTCCCATGCAGTTGAGAGTCTGAATTAAATTTAACACTGACCAGCCAGGTTTTTGAGACTTCATGAAAGTTAGCAGTGAGATGGAAATGTGAGAAACCAGATCAAGCAGCTCAGGGTATTTTCTAGGACAGGGTATGAATCAGTAGGAGCAAATGTGTTCTTCAGGATCCTGAAACAAAGCTCACATTGTTTGCAGTCTGTTATGTCCTAACTATGTTAGTGGTTGTGGGTTTTACAAAATCTTACCAGCTCCCCACACTGGTCAATCAGAAGGGGTTCAAAGCTTATTTCCATACAATTGCCTACATTTAATTGTGATTACTGGGTTCAGCACAGCTACTTCCACCCTTTCAGATGCTTTCTCCCTCAGCGGCAAGAATTACTGCTGCTCTGCACCATATCTACATCGGGTGCATGGCCGGGCACCCTGGCAGTGATGATTGGGCATCATAAGTGTGCCAAGGAGGTAGTACCCAGAGGGGATGGGCCTGGATACGAATGGGGGGGGAAATCACAATGGTGAGGCATATGCAGAGTGCCTATGAAAGGGGGAAGTTCTGCAAGGGGGGAATCACGCAAAGGGGGAAGCATGCAGAGTGGGTCTTTGAGTGGAACATGAAAGGGTGGAGCATGTTAGGGGTCTGCTAGAAGGCTCATCAGGATGTCCCGATGCCCCAATGATGACAACTCATGTTGGTGTGGGGGGATGGCATTGGTGTCGATGACAGGGAGAGGGCTTGATGTCTGAAGGCAGCATCATACTGATATGGAGGACTCTCATTTTGACATTATTACGACACTTAGAAACAACTTGAGATTGATGTTGATGCTCTATTACCTCTAAAGTTTCTAGAAGTAACAACAAAACAAATGTAGTTCTCAACTTAAGAGTCGTAATGCAGGTAAACTTTGGACAGTCATATGAATACTGTTTTTATAAGATGCCAAACAGCTATTCACACCATGTGATAATGAATCTTGCTGTTTTGAAGCTTTTAAAGAATGTTTCAAAGATTTCAGCTAATCGTTTGGTTGATGGATGATAAAGTGTGAATTTTACATGCCAAATATCATTTACTTTGAAATGATCCTCAAACTCTTGTGAAATAAATTGTGAACGAGTCTCGCTAACAATCTATTGCAGTTCACCAAATCTGCCAAAAATTTCATCAAGTTTTTCAATGGTTTGTTCAGATGAAGTAGATCTCATGGTAACAACTTCTGGCCACTTTGTGTTGTGTATCAGTTATGACTCAGACCATGTCATTCTCAAACAGACCAGCAAAATCTATATGTAATCATTGCTATGGTGTTTTAGGTCACTCCTAAGGATGTAAAAGAGACAATGTTGGTATATTTCTTATTCATGCACAGGATTGACACAGTCCCACTTTTTGGGACTCAATCTGAGCATCCAGTCTCAGCCACCAAAAATAACAATGTGTCCTCTTTTAATTAATCTTGAATTAAAGGAAACAGATATTGATTGGCATTGAACACTGGATTAATAGTTGTTTTAAAATCACCTCAAATATGAACTGAAATCATTTAGTTTCATGACAGGTATGATTAGTGCAGCTATCATCATAACTGACTGTAACACACCAGTGTTAACAAGTCATATAAAGTCAGGACTTTAACCTGGTTTTGTGAGACTTCTTATTGTGCCTAGCCCAGTTCAATGCTAGCATCTCCACATCATGTTAATTCTTCTGTGACCTTGGAATGAATTGCATTTGGCACTGATATGGTTAACTTTAAAACTTAATCTTGAGTTTCACTTGAAATCCTTTTATTGAGCAAGTGTCCCTTCAAATACACTTTGTATTTATCCAGAAGGTGCTATAGGTATTTTGACATTAACCGACCTGTTGATAGCACTTCAGTTCAACGTCATCTTCTCCAACCATGCTCTCCCAAATAGTGTTGGAAAATTACCATAGATCACATGGAGAGACAACTCCATTATTTGTCCATTCAACTCTATGTTGAAAATTATGGCAGCTTTTAATGGCTAAAATCACATCAGTTGATTTTAAAGTAAGATTCTTCTGCTTTTGTTAGTATGTAGTCTGAGGAATTAAAGATAGAGTAGCACCTGTATCAACTTCCATCTTAATCGGTTATCAGCTTAACTTTGGAGTGACCCAGAATGTATGTGATTCACCCTGAATGGATAAGACATTCAGTTGGAGCTCTTCATCATTTTTCCAGATATTCTCTTCATAGTTATAATTCTTTTCTCCCATGTTGTAAATTCTTTTTGTAGAATGCAACTTGTTCTTCTTCTTGAAAGTGCTCAAATTCTTATCCAGAATATTCTTCTCTAGGGAAGCTGGCCTAGCCCAACAAGTATTTGCAATGTGACCCATTTTACCACAAATTTTACATTGACTATCCTTGCTCCAGCATTCACTTATTGAATGACCCATTTTGACATATCTGTAACATGTTGTTTTGACTTCTTATGATCAGTTTCCAACTTGTGAATCTTATTCGTGCACCAATTTGTTCTTCAAGGATCTGTGTCGCTACATTGTAGGTTTTGGTTCCGGGCATTGCTGGCTGAACCATGCTGTGGAGAAAACTAAAGGTTTACTTTCTAGTGTACAAGAAAGCTGGTGTGAGCAACTCATTTTCAAGTTTATTCACTAAGGATTATTTGATAGGATCTAATGGTCCTATCAAATAAAAAAGTGACCATGGAACAAGAAAGAATAATTGTGAAACTTCTCTAATATGATGAATACTATAGTAGTGAAAGTTCCAGCTACAATATGTAAAACAGATAACCTTATCCAACCATGGAGACGTTGTCATGATTCATGGTAGAGACCACCATTAGATCCTTGCATTTATGCTGGAGTGACAGCCCCACAGTGTGTCAGCTCCATTGTTTTTCTTCATGAAGCTTCCATGAGGAAATTGTTGCAAAATCTTCCACTTTAAAGAAAATATGTTTATTTTTCACTGTCTATATTCAACCCCTTGGAAAATTGATATTTCTCCAGGAAAAAGTGAATAGAAGGAAAAAATAATGAAGGAAATATTGCATTTACATAGTGTCCTTCACATTCACAGCGAAATCCAAAGATAACAAAAGATCACAGAAAAACTGAAAATCTGAAGCAAAATCATAAATAGACAAAAAAAATGATCCATTAAGCATATAGCATTAATTCCAATAAGACGATCAATGTTCCACACTTCTCATTTTTTGCAATGTATTTTGTTATTTTTCTTTTTCAAGTTTCCTCTCACTACTGTAGCCACAACATTATTAATTGAGAACATAATCTTAGTTCTTCACACATATACCTCTCAGGTTCTGTACACAAAGGGCAGGATTCTCCAATCTTGTCCATCCCCGCCCCACTGCCAGTGAGCATGGAGAATTTGGCACACATCCAAAACTCAATCACAGCCACAGACAAAGTTGGAGGTTTCCAGCGTAAGTACCCTGGACCTGAATTCCCTGCAGGAAAATGTCTGACCTTCCCTCATAGTGCAACTGTTGGAATCTGGAAATTATTATGTAAGGCAACTGGACAGGTTGGTGTTCACTTAGGGAGTATCCAAGAATAGAAAGTTCAATTATACAATTAAGTTATTGACTAATTCTAACAATCAAACTCTAAACTCTGTCTTCCTATATATGCAAGTAGTACTGAATATTCTGTTCTCAATAGTCTGATTGGCATCTAGGAATGACAGAGACGTTTATTTTTTCAAGATAATTGAGTAGATAAATTTAAAGAACAGTATAAAAGAATGGGCCTCAAAATGAACTTTGACTGATGAACTAGGCAGGAAGTTAATTGTGAACTCAGTGGAAACTGCAAAGATGCTTTTAGAGATTTGTAAATGTCCGCCCATTTAAAGTAACCTAACTTCTTTTTGCATTACTGTAAGGATAATTTTGATAATGTTAAACCTGAATCAGACAAACTCCAATTGTAGTTAATGCAATAAGTAATTGTGGTGCTGTTTAGTTATGTGGGTCCGTATATATATTGCAAGTGTCATCTTTCATGAATGCAAAATTGTGTTATTATAGCTAAAGCAGAACAAACCCTAAACAGCAGATTTCAGAATTCAGAAGGATGTAGAGGCTTTGGAGAGGGTACAGAAAAGATTTACCAGGATGTTGCCTAATATGGAGGGCATTAGCTGAGAGGAGAGGTTGGAGAAACTTGGTTTGTTCCCACTGGAGCAATAGAGGTTGAGGGGAAACCTGATAGAACTCTATAAGATCATGAGAGGCATGGACAGAATGGATAGTCAGAAGCTTTTTGCCAGGATGGAAGAGTCAATTACTAGGGGGTACAGGTTAAAGGTGCAAGGGGCAAGTTTTAAAAGAGATGTACGAGGCAGATTTTTTGCACAGAGAGTGGTGGATGCCTGGAACTCATTGCCAGGGAGGTAGTGGAAGTTGATATGGTAGTGACTTTTAAGGGGAATCTTGACAAGTACCTAAATGAGATGGGAATAAAGAGATATGATCCCCAGAAGTGTAGGAGGTTTTAGTTAAGCCAGGCAGCATGGTCGATGCAGGCTTGGAGGGCCGAAGGGCCTGTTCCCGTGCTGTAATTTTCTTTGATCTTTGTTCTTTATACTGAGAAGGGTTTTACAAATAACTCTTAATTTTCATTACAATTTTGCAATCGATAAATGATGGTCTTTTTACCAAATTGAGCAGTTCTTCAAAATTATATATTGATTTGTTTCAGAAGCAGCTATACCACTGGCTGTCAGTGTTATAACATGTCAAGACGCAACAGTGTGAAAACAGTGGGTACCAGCTACCTGCCATTTCACATGATTCAGTTTATAAATTATTGACTTTACAAAGGGAAAATACAGCAAATTTACTAGCTCATTCAATGCAAATGAGAAATGTGTAATGCGACTAATCAGATGCAATCCAGACAACATGAAGGGACAATGGCAAAGCGATTATCAAAAATATCCAAATATTGCATTCTTTAAAATACTTCTGCAGGAAGAGGATGAGTAATCTCTTTATGATCAAACAATTACCACCTGAATTTGCTTTTTCAATGCAACATTTTTTTTTATATAGCAACCAGCATAGATCATAATTCAAATTGATTGATACCACATTAAGAATTCTGCTTGCTAGTGCACATCATGAATACTGTATTCAAGCTATAACATGCAACTTAATAAAATAACTTCTGTTGTAAGCATTGCTGTGATGAGCTATGATGTGGAATTTATCAAATTTAACTTCATTATATTGTCATATATACTCTTTAGTGAATGGCCCTGTAAGTTATTGTTAAAAAGACTGACTAATAGTACCCTGATAAATAATGGTATAATCCTACTAACGACTATCAACACACATTACACAATGCAGCATCCTTGCAGGAGCTCAGCTGAAGGCAAATATTATTTGTTTTTATTCTATTAATGTATGTGATGTACATTGAACATTTATGCATCCATATGTAATAGCATATCTCAAGATGCAGTTTTAGTGCCCTATTCCTCTGGTTAATTCATGTGTGCCAAAGCATTTTTGCAATCATGTGTGAGATGAAAATGTATTGCAAATTATATTCTAATATATTCAAATTAGCCACATTGACATGTAACCAGGCATCCTTGAGACTGGGGCCTACAGAAAAGAAAATCATTGAAAATAAATGGCAGAAAATAGCAGAAGCTCCAGTAATCCTTGGAGGAAGCTCTCAAAGGCAGTAAAGCTCATTCCCATTAATAAAATTTCAGACATCATGAAGAATTTGTAAGTTATTTAATAAAGACCCAAAAATTGGGGTCATAAATCTGAACAAGCAAACTATATAGATACGAGGAACAAGTTGGCTAAAGTAGATTAGGAAGCCAGATTAAAAGATGTGAGAGCAGATAAGAATGATGAATGTTTAAAGATTTAATTCCTAATCTGAGCAAGTATTCATTCCCTGAAGGAATTTTTAAAAAATCCCAGGAGAAATGTGGTCAAACCATGGCTAACAAAATAAGTTTGAGATAATATAAGATTAAAGGACAAGGCTTATAAAGTTCGCAAAAATAGGTAAGATTAAGAATTGGTGGATATCAAAATTCAGCGTTGTTCATCCATCATCGTCGATGAGGACCTCGACACCATTCGTCATTTTGAGGCTGGATGCGGTGTGCCCAAAGATGACTGATCAGGAATGTCCGAGCACATATTGGACAGACTTGTGAGGCACTGTAGTTGCTGTGTTGGTGGCTGTGGACTTGCGCAGCTTGCACTTAAGCTGTACTTTAGCAATGCACTTTGCTTCGTAAACTTGACAGCCCTTGTGGATGAGGCAGTGTCAGATAGGGCGGTTTTGTGTGAGCATTTCCCAGGTGGTCATGTTTTTGTTAAGTGACTTCAGGGAAGCGTTGATTGTGTCTTTGAAACGTTTCTTCTGCCCTGCATGCGAGCATTTTCCAGCACAAAAAAAGGAGCTGCTTGGGTATGCGCTCATCTGACATATGGATGACATGACCTGCCGACCAGGTCTGCACTCTCATCAGCAGTGTGTGGACTGATGGTAGACTTGCTCGAGAGAGAACTTCAATGTCTGGTACTTTGTCTTGCCATCGGATGCATAATATTCTGTGAAGATAAGTCATGTGGAAATGATTGAGCTGGCTTGCATGCCTTCGGTACACAGTCCACAATTCACAGGCATACAGGAGTGTAGTGAGTACCATGGCACTGCAGACCTTCAGTTTTGTTGCAGGACTGATTCCTTGATGTTCCCATACAGTGGAGTGCAATCTACTGAAAGCAGAACTTGCCTTTGCTATTCTGCAGTTAACTTCTGTATCATTAGTCACAGTTGGGAGAGGGTGCTGCCAAGATAAGTGAACTGATCCACTGTCTGTAGTTTCTGCCTTTAATTGTGATTGTGGGTTTTCTGTACAATGCATGAGGAGTAGGCTGGTGTATGACTTTGGTTTTTTTAATGTTGATTCCAAAGTTGTCACAAGCCGTGGAAAATTTGTTATACTGACTTGCATGTCTGGCTCTGAGCCAGTTTACAGAATGCAGTTATCAGCAAAAAGAAGGTCTCTCAGAACAGTCTCCTTTACTTTGGTAATAGCCAAGCCTCCTCAGGTTGAAGAGCTTCCCAACCACTCCGTACTTGAGGCTGATTCCAGCAACATTGTCCTGGAAGGCGTCATTCAGCATGGCAGTAAACATCATGCTGAGTTGTGTGGGTGTGAGCACACAGCCCTGTTTGATGCCATTGGTGACTGGGAATGCCTCAGAGGATTCTCCGCCATCCAGTACTCTGGCTATCATGCCATCATGAACTCACGTACCATCTGAATGAATTTGTGGGGACAGCCAAACTTTGACATGATCCTCCACAGGCCTTGTCAGCTGGCAGTGTTGAAGGCTTTTGCGAAGTTAACAAAGGTTGTGTAGAGCTCGCAATTCTCCTCCTGACACTTCTGAAGTTGGCACACAGCAAAAATCATGTCAATAGTCCTGCAACCTTTGTGGAACCCACACTGTGAATCTTGAAACAGCCCCAGTTCTAGATGAGTGACCAGATGATTTACAGGACTCTTGTGAGGGTTTTTCCTGTGATGGAAAGCAGCAAGATTCCTCGTGGTTGTCACATACTTACCAATTGCCCTTCCTCTTGTAGAGGTATACAATGGAAGCATCTTTAAGTTCCTGAGGAGTGGATCCTTGCTTCCAAAAGGATTGGAACAACTCAATGAGTTTCTCGATAAGTACAGGATCGACGGTTTTGTAGAATTCATTGACAGATGACCCGGAAACTGAGAAAGTTAAAATAGGAAAATAGGACACATATGTGTTATTGAGAGACATAAATACAGAATATGAAAACTAATACAGCTATGTAAAACAGAAGGAATTCATACAGATAAGCCTGGGTGCCTCAGAGTCACAGAGAGTAGAAATGAAAATGGGGAATAAGGAAATGGCAGAGCAAATAAATTGTCCAGGATTCTGTCAGGATGACAGGGGTCATGTTCACCCATCAGCTCTAGATGGAGACGCAATGGACTAAAATGCTTTTCAGGTACTTAAGAGGTTAATGTTGGGGGTGTCGATGAGGTTGATGTCTTCAGTGGTGGACTTCCTGCCTATCAAGAGCTGGCAGCCAATCACAGGCTGGCAATTCCTGATGTCACAGTGCCAGTAGGAGTGATGGAATCTGACAGCAATGCACCTATCAAAAGTCTAGTATCATTGTGGATCATTAATCAGCCTAATTTACATCTCGCCAATAGCAACCAGGAATCCCTGTGCAGCTTCTTCCATCATCTAACTTAATAGGGAGAAATGGGAAGGACTTCTTTAAGGCAAATACAGAAAATGCAGGAACATAGGCCAGAATTTTATGTTGATCGGGCCCAGATGCCTGCCTGATCTGGAAGTATGTGATATTATGGAAGAAGACATTGGATGTGCAAACTGATTTCATTGAGCGTCACTATTGCTCTTAATTTCTATGCAACTGGATCTTATGAGAGGTCAGTAGAAGATTTGTGTGGAGGGTGACAATCATCTGTCCATAGTTGTGTCAAGCTTCTAACTGATGCTTTGTTCAGGTGGATCCTCACATTCATCTATTACCAGGCAGACCGAGCCAGCCAGGTTGAGTGAGCCGGAGGCTTTGCAGCAGTTACTGGATCCTCCTGAATCCAGGTACCAGAAACTGCACTCACGTGACCATCAAGGCACCAGCAGATCAGCTGGGGACTTTTAAGAATAGGCAGGGTTATCACTCTATCATTTAAAACTAGAATGTGGAGAAATATATTCCTTCAAAACCCTCCACTGCAGGGAATTATAATGCTTAATGACCAATTCCTGATATTATTTATGTTCTAATGTTTTAAAAGCTAAAGCACCATTTTAGGTTGAGCCAACCAATATATCAATGTTGCAGGACAGATTTTGATATTAAGAAAATATGAAATTTTAGGAATACCTTAGTTATAATCTTCCAACTTTTCAGGATTTCAGAGTAGTATCAGAGGATTGTAAAGCGTCAAATATTACAATATTATTCAAAAAGAATTGGAAAAAAATGAAAATAAGTAACCACAAACTTGTTAAGTTTAACATCAGCACAGGGAAATTGCTAGAATTCATCATCAGTAACAGAATAAATACTTACTTGCGCTAGTACAAGGTTATTAGCCAGGATCAATATGGTCTTGTAAAATATAGATCATAAGTATCAGATTTGGTTCAATGGTTTCACTTTCCAACTCATTCAAATGCAGTCTTTCAAATTAAACTCCAAGCCTGATTGATAGCTGTGGTTTCTTCAGAAGGAATAAGTAGTCTGCTAAAAAGGAAATTAAAACATGCATTCCCTTTGAAGAAACCACAGCTATCAACCAGGCTTAGTCTATGTAAACATTTGCAGTTAGGAACAAAGGAGGTACTTGGGATGCATTTAAGCATGAAGGGAAATGACAGTAAGTTGACTTGCTCATCCATCTTAATGAATGAGTAGAAATCCATTAAGCTGCTAATGAAAACCTCTTTCAAAGCACTGCATTTTGAAATTGATAGAGATTAGAGATTTTCAATGTAATAGAGAGGGTTTCAAGGGTTTTAGATTGCTAGGAAAGCTCAGAGACTTCATATCTAAGCTGTGTGAATACATTGGAGGTGAGTACATAGCTGTGAGAATGAATCCCTCTCAGGTAAAATTGACATCTATTCTCTATCATAGAATCCCTACAAGAGGCCATTGAGCTTGCATCGATTCGGCAGATTTCAATTCTCCTCCTTCAACTTCTCCTCATCCCCTGCAGCTTCTGTCAGAGAGAAGAAGAAATCCTTGCTGCAGAATGGAGTGCTCCAGTGATTTTAAAGCCTGCCAGTTGATCAGGGGGCATGGAGATTAAAGTGACCCAGCCACTTTCACAGCGGACAGGTAGGAATGAAAATCTTGATCACAGGGCTACTTGAAAACACAATGACAAGGGTAATCTTCAAGTCCATCAGGGTTGGAAGGGACAGTCCAACCATGAGACACCCATTCTGAGGGAGAATGGCAAAATCAATCCCCCAGTCTAAAAGCTTGCCCAACCCCTGGGATCCTTGCACAACCCTTCCTCTGTAGCAGCTGAGGGGCCAGTGGCTATTGGATGTAGCTCTTTGAGCCTCCCCTCCTTGGGACTCGAGGCACTAGGCCAAGGTATCAAAGCCAGGGCACCAGAGGCCAATGCACTGTTAGCACTCATGAAGCTGAGGGGATTTAAGTGGGAAAAGGGGCCTGAGTTGAGGCAGGGCTGAATGGGAGGTTCTGAGTGAGGATGAGTGTTGAATGAGTGTCTGAGTGGGGAAGTGGGGATAAGTGGCAGGAGATTGGTTCACTCTCAGACCTGTGTGATGTATGTTGGGAGGGTGGGGAGACTCATTATTTTTGGGTGGTGGGAAGGATGCTTCTCTTTGGTACAGGATTGATGGTGCTTCCTTAGCCAGTAAGGTGGGCACATTTCTGTTTTTGGAGTAGAGATACCTGTGACCGAGTACAGAATTGGGGGCCCTTTAAAATATCATCTCCACCTCCACCTTCCGGGTTCATATAAGCCAGCCTGGACAACAGGTTTCCTGCCATGGGTGAATCCCACTTGACAGATGCTGTCAGCGAGAACAGCGAAATGTTTTAGCTTTCCCGTTGTTGTGGGAATTTAGTTCCAGTTTGGGGGAATCACACACTATAGTTCAGTTGGTCTAACATCTGTCATAGCAAAATGTTAGAATCTATTATAAGGAGAACATTTAGAAAATAATACAACTAGGCAGAATCAATGTGATCTTGTGAAAGGGAAAACTTGTTTGACTAATTTATCAGAGTTCTTTGAGGAAGTAACTAGAAAGCTTCAATAATAGAGAACCTTAGATTTGATTTATTATTATCACATATATTAGCATAAGACCATTACAACATGGGAGCAGAATTAAGCCACTTGGCCCATCAAGTCTGCTCCACCATTCAATCATGGCTGATATTTTTCTCATCCTCATTCTCCTGCCTTTTCCCCATAACTCTGATCCCCTTATTAATCAAGAACCTATCTATCTCTATCTCAGTGGCACTCAATGTCCTGGCCTCCACTGCCTTCTGCGGCAAAGAGTTCCACAGATACATCACTCTCTGGTTGAAGAAGTTCTTACTCATCTGTTTTAAAGATGCAGTGAAAAGTATTGTTTCTTATGCGCTATACAGATAAAGCATACCGTTCATAGAAAAGGAAACAAGAAAGTGCAGAATGTACTGTCACGCTTACAGCTAGGATGTAGCGAAAGATCAACTTAATGCAGGATGAGTCCATTCAAAAGTCTGACAGCAACAGGGAAGAAACTGTTCTTGAGTCGATTGGTATGTGACTTCAGACTTTTTTTTTTATTAAGCAACACAGCACGGGAAACAGGCCCTTCGGCCCAACGAGCCCGCGCCGCCGTCATACTATATAGTAGCAAATACATTATCATATTTTAATATTCCTATATAATAATATATATATTATTCCTAATATGGAAAATTTTCACCATAGGGACAATTTGTTACCCAATCAGCCTAAGAGCGAATTTTTGGGTTGTGGGAGGAAACCGGAGTGCCCGGAGAAAACCCACGCAACCACGGGGAGAACGCGCAAACTCCCGCAGACACCGGCCCAATTCCAAGTGTCTGCACAGCCACATCGATAGTCTCTGAGCTGTCATGGTGCCCTTCAGATGGTCCACATAAAGCACTCATTTACGACATGAGGTACCAGGCAACCCATGAATCAACATCCAAGAGCTGTACCCGCACCACCTGCCGAATGCATGCTCAAATTATGGACCGAATTACCTGTGGAAAAAAGCCGTAGTTAAACAGTCCTAATATATCCCTCTATCTGCATACCGCTCATGTGGCTGTCCAAGAGACCCTTAAACAGCCCCAGCGTGCCTGCTCCCACCACCTTACTCGGCAGTGCATTCCACACCCCCACTACCCTTTGTGTGAAAAACTGCCCTCTAATATTCGTCCTATACATAGCCCCCCTCACCCTATGGCCATGACCCCTCGTCCTATCCATTTCTAAAGGTGGAAAAAGTTTACCTCCATTTACTCTATCTATACCCCTTATAATCTTATACACCTCTATGAGATCCCCTCTAAGCCGACGTCTTTCAAGGGAAAACAACCCCAGTCTATCTAATCGTTCCTCATAGGACAGTCCTTCCATACCAGGCAGCATCCTGGTAAACCTCCTCTGCACTCTCTCCAAGGACTCCACATCCTTCCGATAGTACGGAGACCAGAACTGGGTGCAGTATTCCAAGTGAGGCCTAACCAAAGTTGTATACAACTGCAACATCAAACTCCTACTCTTGTATTCTATACCCTTTTCTATGAAAGCTAACATACTATACGCCTTCTTTGTCACCTTCTCTACCTGTGAGGACACCTTCAGAGACTTGTGAACCTGCACCCCCAAGTCTCTCTGCGTCTCTATGCTCCTTATAGTTTTACCTTTTATCCTATAATTCTCTTCTACATTTTTCCGGCCAAAATGCATCACCTCGCATTTTTCCGGATTAAATTCCATTTGCCATCTATCTGCCCAATCTACCAACCTGTCTATGTCCTGTTGTATTGCCTGACACTGCTCTTCTGTACCCGCCAATCCAAGCATCTTGGTGTCATCAGCAAATTTGCTGATCTCACCACCTACCCCTACTTCCAAGTCGTTTATGTAGACCACAAATAGAAGAGGACCTAGTACTGAGCCTTGTGGCACTCCACTAGTGACAGGCTTCCAGCCGGAAAAAGAGCCTTCCACTACTACCCTCTGTCTCCTCCTCCCGAGCCAGTTCTCGACCCATCTACATACCCGACCCTGTATCCCATGCGCCTTCACCTTCTCTATCAGTCTACCATGAGGAACCTTGTCAAACGCCTTACTGAAATAAATTAAATTTGGCCATTCAGCCCATTGAACATGCCCCAACAATCCCATCCACACCCTATCCCCATAACCTTTACCCTGACTTCTGTATCTTTTTCCCAATGGAAGAGATGGAAGAGAGAATGTCCGGATATGTGGGGTCCTTAATTATGCTGATTGCTTTGCCAAGGCAGCAGGATGTGTAGACAGAGCCAATGGATGGGAGGCTGATTTGTGTAATGAATTGGGCTACATTCACAACTTTTGTAGTTTCTTGCAGTCTTACGCTGAGCAGAAGCCACACCAGATACAACCAGAAAGAATGCTTTCTATGGCACATCTGTAAAAATTGCTGGGGCCTCAACTATTTACAGTCTAATTCAATGACTTGTAAGAAGGGACCTAACTTATCTGAATCTGTTAATGACACAAAATAGGTGTGGCAGTTGTCAAGAAGACATAAAGATTGAAATTTAGATAGGTAAAGTAAGTGGTCAAAATTATTTAGATGGAGTATAACATGCGAAAATATGAACATCTCTACTTTGGCGGGGTGAATAAGAACTCAGTGAAAAAGACGTATCTGATAAATGAATCATAAAAATTTGGTTCATAGGTACAGCAAGTGATTAGAAAAACAATGGAGCGTTAGCATTTGTTGCAAGGGAATTTGAGTACAGAAGTGTTACTACAGCTGTATCAGAGCCTTAGTTAGACAGCATCTGAAATAATTTGTACAATTTTGGTTTTCTTACTTAAGAAAGCATATGTTTGTATTAAAAGAGTTCAGAGAAGGTTCACTCATCTGATAGCGTGGAGGGATTATCTTGTGAGGAAAGGCTGAGCAGCTTCATAGAATCCTACAGTGCATCTGCACCGATCACAATCCCACCCAGACCCTATCCCCATAACCAAATATATTTACCCTGGCTAGTCCCTTTGATACTGAGGGACAATTTAGCATGGAAAATCCACTTAATGCACACATCTTCAGAGAGTAGGAAGAATCTGGAGCAGCTAGAGCAATCCCACACAGACACTGGGAAAATGTGCAAACTCCAAGTAGACAGTGACCCAAGCCGGGAATTGAACTCACGTCTCCAACACTGAGGCAGCAGTGCTAACCACTATACCATTGTGCTACTCTTATACCTATTGTAGTTTAGAAGAAAGAAGGGTGGCTTTTTGAAATATATAAGCTCCTGAAGGGACTTGGCAAAATGGATGCTAAGTGGACCTTTCCCTTTGTGGGGACTCTGGAACCAGGGAAACAAGTTTAAAAGTTAGGGCTCTCCCACTTAAGAGAGTGATGAGGAGAAATTCTATCTCTTAGAGTGTTGCTAGACTGTGGAATTCTGTTCCACAGAGAGCAGTGAGACTGGATTATTGAATTTATCCATACTGAGTTAAATAGATTTTGATCAACAAGAGAATCGAGACTTATAAGGATGGACAAGGAAGTGGAGTTGAGGCCACAATCATTTCAGTTATGATCTTATTGAATGGTGGACAATGTTTAACAGGTCAAATGACTTATTTTTGCTCTGAATTCCTGTGGCCTTTTATGTTGTCAAAGCTTTTCAAAAATACAGATACAAAAATGCCAAATTTCAAATTGAGCAACTATTTATACTGCATGCAAAAAGCTATTTGGTTCCCTCAATCTATCAAGTATTTCAATGGAGAATGTACCAGGAAATTATTATTTCCATGCCTTTGTTGAATTCAACAAAAGATTCATTTCCTCTTGCCTTCTGAAGACAGATACCTGCATATGAATATATTAGCTTCTAGCAAGCATAATCAATTCACATTTTGAGCCCAAATGATAATCTTAAGTTTGTCGTTAGTGAATACTTAGTATTGTTGAGCAAGTACTGCCTAATCACAGAATTACAAAGTTAGATGTTTTGAGTGGAATTCTCCCATCTGGGACTAATTTCTGTGGTAGGGGTGAGGGACACCTTGGCACTGTCCCTTGGAACAGATTGGTAATGCCAGCAGCAGTACCAACCTGTGGTGAGAACATTGTCAACCTGTGCAGGGGCAGTGTGCACCCATGGTGTGTTCCCCTTGACTGCTTCCCATTCTTATATAGCTGTTGTAAAACCTCACTGATGTAACATCATGTTAGCAAGGCATGAATGTTCAATGAGGGGGTAATCATTTAGTGGGAAGCCTTTAGTAAGATTTACATTTGTTGAAATTAAGGAAATGAGATTCCTGCCCTTTCTGGGCAGGAACCTTGGTACATCATTGGCGAGGGGCCAGGAAAATCAGGAAACAAGATCTCACAGGCAAGAACCTTGCTTCTCAACTCTTGAAGTGTTTTGTGCTTATGTCACCATTTGCCTTCACGGCAGAGGTAGACACAAAATACACCTCCCTCACCCCTCCCCACTACCAAAAATTAATCCAACCCCTGGTCAGAGAAAGTCTCAAGCTCTTTATCCAACTTTTCAGTTCTATAAATAGCCTGGATTGTTACAGAATCACTAGTGCCTCCTTTCTTCCCAAATGTCACATATTAATGAGTGGGAATAAATGTTTTTATGTTCAGGAATTTATTTAATGGTGAAGGCAACCTCTTGTGCAAGTATAAAGCTAATTCTGCAGGAAGAGGCATCTAATATAATGTCACCAATGAGATTCCGTACAGTATTTGTAATGCCTATGTTATTGACAGGTGTGATCTGGGTTGTGTCATGAAATGGTTCAAACAATTGCTTGGGGGTTGTTTTGTAATGGAGATCAGATAATGATGGTTTTTGATGTCAACCACAGGAGGTTCGACAGTTATCCTTCAGAGAGAAATTATGTACAGGTGCATTTCGGAAGTAACTGAAGCTGAATTAGATTGACAGGCACAGGTGTAATGAATGGAGAATAAGAAACATGGAGAATAAGCAACAGGAAAAGAAGAGCCAGAGAGACAGACAGAAGGAATCAATTTGAAGCCAAGGCAACATGACAGACAGAATGAGGTAAAAGATTAGCATTTGGAGGAAAATCTGCTGAATATTAAAAATAAATTCTGACCTAAAGAAACGTTTTTGCATGCAGTTGGGAGTCATTAAGTAATTAAGCAAACCCATACTTACACTTTCTTTTTCCTCCTCACATTGAATTCTGTTGTTTGAGCCTGTTTGCAAAGATTGTTTGATAAAAAAGCTTAACAGCCAGGAGTTTTCAGAAAGCTGCTATCACCTATTGCCATAACTTCACCAGGATTGTGATATAAGTGGATGTAATAAATCTTTGGAGACAGAAGCCCCTCACCAAAATCCCTTTATTTACAAAATCTAACAGCAGCATACAGAGTGCTAGTAGTTAGCAGACCGTCTCCAGAGGTATCAGAGGAACTGACCCTTTTGGTTAAGTACAATGCAAAGACTCCCTGATGGGCCCATCAATTGAATCCTTAATCAGGAGGTTCATATTCCAGTAGGCTTGATTGAAAACATCTCAAGTGACATTACATAAGTGGAATAGAAGCACTTCCAAGGATGCTCCCATCTCGGAATATATTTAGGAGACATATGAATATTGACAGGTGGGTAAAATCTCTCTGCTTCATCCAGCCTGTGATGTAGAGATGCCAGCATTGGACTGGGGTAAACACAGTAAGAAGTCTGACAACATCAGGTTTAAGTCCAACTGACTTATTTGACAGTAAACTCACAAGCTTTCGAGATTCTCCTCTTTGTTAGGTGAATGAGGTGTTCTGATCTCAGACAGCACTTATAATACCACAGACAGTTTACAGATTACTGATTAGAATGTGAATCTTTACACCTAACCTGCTATTCAAGTCTTAAAGTGGCTAACAATGTGAGTGGATGGAGCACTGAACACAGGTTAAAGAGATGAGTATTGTCTCCAGACAGCACAGTAAGTGAGGTTTTGCAAACCCAGGCAAGTCATGGGAGTTACAGATAGTGTGACATGAACCCAAGATCCCTGTTGAGACCGTCCTCATGTGTGCGGGACTTGGCAATCAGTCTTTGCTCAGCAACTCTGCATTGTCGTGTGTCGTGAAGACCATCTTGGAGAATCGGGATCTTGGGTTCATGTCTCACTATCTGTAACCCCTATGACTTGCCTGGGTTTGCAAAACCTCACTTACAGTACTGTCTGGAGACAATACACATCTCTTTAACCTGTGCTCAGTGCTCTTTCCACTCACATTGTTAGCCACTTTAAGACTTGAATAGCAAATTAGGTGTAAAGATTCACATTCTAATCAGTAATCTGGAAACTGTCTGTGCTTTATATGTGCTGTCTGATACCAGAACATCTCATTCACCTAACAAAGAGGAGAACCTCGAAAGCTTGTGAGTTTACTATCAAATAAATCGGTGGACTTAAAGTTGTCAGACTTCTTACTGTGCCATCCAGCCTGTCCCATACAATCACAATAACTTATGTATCAGAATATGCACAGTCACTGCCCCATCTGAAATCTGTGACCGTCTGGGAGAGACAGGAAAAACATATACAAACTAAGGCAGTATGGACAAAAAGGTAACTGAAATTATTTCAGGAGGTCATTGAATTCCCTGAAGTGCCTATCTCTATTGTCGATTATGTACAACCCAGTAAAAAAACAAATAGCCTGTTCCACAGATCCACTATTCTCTGGTAAATGAACCATCTCTTGACATCCCACTTCAATCTGGCTTTACACGACTTAAAAATGTCGACCTCAGATCCTAATTTATTTAGGGGAACAAACTGTCACCTGAAAATAAGCTTTTCCTTTCATCATTTTTAAACCTCAATCAGATCACCACTGGAAGAGGAATGTTAGCCATAACTGAAAACAATGTTGGAGGTGCACAGCGATAGTGCGATGCAACAATAGTGGCAATGGATGGCACAGTGGAACAGTGTTTAGCATTCTGCCTGACAGCATTAGGGACCCAAGTTTGATTCTTGACTTGGGTCACTATCTGTGTGGAGTTTGCACATTCTTCCTGTGTCTGTATGGGTGTCCTCTGGATGCTCCGGTTTCCTCCCACATTCTGAAAGGCATACTGGTTTGGTGGATTGTCCATGCTAAATTCTCTCTCAGTGTACCCAAACAGGTTCTGGAGTGTAGTGACTAGACGATTTTCACAGTAACTTGAATGCAGTGTGAATGTAAGCCTACTTGTGACATTGATAAATAAACTTTAGCTATAAAGAGGGAAGTTACAGTCCCTGTACTCTTAGACTTTTTCTTTTAAATCTATACACTATCTGTACTATTTTGAGCTTAAGTTTATACTCTCTTCACTTCTTTTACCATAAGTTTCAAAGTTCCACAAGTCAAACTCAAAGTCCTCCAAATTGCTCTCCTCCCCATGATGGTATATTTGAGTCTGATAGCTCCTGTATGGTCATAAATCCTTTCTCATTCTCCAAGATGTTGCTCCAACTGTGAACGCCTCACAAAGTCAATATTGCCACCTTCATTACATTAAGTACTTTGACTAAGATACAAAAATGGAAAGGTTCCTGAATTTAATTTCAGAAGATTGGTGCTCACGCTCTAAGCTCTCAATCACAGTGGTATTGTGTTGTACATCACATATGAAAACTAATATCCATTTAGTGAAAAGTAATAAAATGAAGTGCAGGTCACGTGTTGTAAATTTTTTGAGTGATGTCTGTGATATGGAGTCATGACTGCAACATCTGCTGAAAAATAAGCACGATTGCAAATCACTCTTTAAAAACATCTTTCAGCCATTTTTTTTCCCAAATATAATATCCAGTTTTACATATCTTAATGCTTAATAATGATATTAGCAAAATAATTCTGGAAGAATGAAATCTTAAAAAGGGGATTGTTGGCCCACTATATATTTTAATGCATAAAATTAGAATTGTCATCAGCTTCAGAATTAACTAAAAGACTTCAGTGCTCAGGAAAACGGCAAAGAGCAATGTGTGAATAAGAATATAGTACTGGAAAACTAAAGAAAAGGTTTACCAAGTCTTTAAAAAACATCTGAAATCATTTTCCCATTGGTATGTGTGGTATAAAGTGGTTATTGACAGTATGAGTCCTATTCATTTTTGAAAGAGTGAGAGTGAACAACTGTTTGTAAAGGGATTACTACAGACAGAAGCACATCAAAAATACATCCATCAGTACAAGAAACTGGCAGAAACATTTGCTCCAGTTTTTACTGTGAACCATGGTCAAGGGAGCACTCTCGACATTGTAGCAGAAAGTTGCATTTCCAAGTCTCACTCCAAGGCCTACAGCACATAATCAATGTCCAAGTCAGTACTGCACTGTTATATGTAAGAACATAAGAACTAGGAGCAGGAATAAGCCATCTGGCACCTTGAGCCTCCTCCACCATTCAATAACATCATGGCTGATCTTTTTTGTGAACTCAGCTCCACTTACCTGCCTGCTCACCATAACCCTTAATTCCTTCACTGTTCAAAAATTTATCTATCGTTGTCTTAAAAAAACATCCAATGAGGTCGTCTCAACTGCTTCACTTGGCAGGGAATTCCACAGATTCACAACTCTTTGTGTGAAGAAGTTCCTCCTCAACTCAGCTCTAAATCTGCTTCCCCTTATTTTGAAGCTATGCCCCCTAGTTCTAGTTACAACCACCAGTGGAAACAACTTCCCTGCCTCTATCTTACCTAGCCCCTTCATAATCTTATATGTATCTATAAGATCTCTCCTCATTCTTCTGAATTCCAATGAGTATAGCCCCAGTCTACTCAGTGTCTCCTCATAAGCCAGTCCTCTCAACCCTGGAATCAACCTAGAGAATCTCCTCTGCAGCACCAGCGTATCCTTTCTCAAGTAAGGAGACCAAAACTGTGCATAGTACTCCAGGTGTGGCCTCACCAGCACCTTTTACAGCTGCAACATAACCTCACTGTTTTTAAATTCCATCCCTCTAGCAGTGAAGGACAAAATTCCATTGTCTTCTTAATTACCTGCTGTACCTACAAACCAACTCCTTGAGATTCCTGCACAAGGACACCCAGGTTCCTCTGTACAGCAGAATGCTGCAATTTTTTATCATTTAAATAATAGTCCATTTTGCTGTTATTCCTAACAAAATAGATGACCTCACATTTACCAATATTGCACTCCATCTGCCAGATCCTCATTCACTCACTTAGACTATCTACATCCCTTTGCAGACTTCCAGCATTCTCTGCACACTTCGCTCTTCCGCCCATCTTAGTATAGTGTGCAAATTTTGACACACTATACTTGGTCCTCAACTCCAAATCATCTATGTAAATCGTAAATAATTGCGGAGCCAACACTGATTCCTGAGGCACCCATTAGTCACTGACCACAACCAGAAAAATACCCATTTACCCTCCTCTTTGCTTTCTGTTAATTAACCAATCCGTTACCCATGCTAAAGCATTATCCATAACACTGTGCACCTTTATTTTATGCAGCAGCCTTTGATGCGGCACCTTGTCAAATGCCTTCTGGAAATCCAGATACACTACATCCACAGGTTCCCCATTGTCCAATGTACATGTAATGTTCTCAAAGAATTCCACCAAATTAGTCAAACATGACCCACCCTTCATGAATCCATACTGCGTCTTACCAATGGGACAATTAAATCCATATGTCTCACTATTTCTTTCTTGATGATAGATTCAAGCACTTTCTCTACTGCAGAAATTAAGCTAACCAGCCTTTTGTCTATCTCCTTTTTTAAATAGTGGCATCACATTTGCTGGTTTCCAATCTGTGGGAACCACCCTAGAGTCCAGTGAATTTTGGAAAATTACCACTAGTGCATTTGCTATTTCTCCCACCATCTCTTTCAGTACCATGGGATACATTCCATCAGGATCAGAAGACTTGTCTACCTTTAGCCCCATTAACTTGCCCAACACTACCTCTTTCATGATAATGATAGTTTCTAGGTTCTCACCTGCCATAGCCTTCCTGCCATCACACACACACACGCAATATCACACACATATTGACAGGGTCTACACTATGACACACTTTGAGAGAGAGCTGCACACACTGAGAGAGTGTTACACTATCGCATACACTGACACAGTGTATGTGATAGTGTAACAGCCTTTACACCTATTAACAGAGTACTGCACTGTCACACATAGTATCAGAATGCTGCATGATCACACATAGAAACAGAGTGCTGCCCAATCACACACAGAATGCTGCATGATTAAACACACAGAGAGTGCTGCACTCAAACACACACTGAGAGGGTGCTGTAATATCACACATTCTAACAGATTACTGCACTATCACACATTGTAACAAATTACTGCACTATCACACACCGTGACAGAGTGCTGCACCAGCAGACACAGAGTGTGCTGCACTATCACACACACACACAAAATTTTGCACTATTACACATACTAAGTGTGCTGCACTGTCAAACACACTGATAGAGTTCTGCACTTCACGCACACTGAGAGAGTGCTGCAATTTCACACACACTGAGAGAGTGCTACACTGTTACACATGATACCAGAGTACTGCACTGTCGCACACACTGAGTGCTGCACTATCACACGCAGTGAGAAAGTCCTGCACTTGAGAGAGTGCACACTGTCACAAATACTAACAGAATCCTGCACTATCACGCACACTGAGAGAGTCCTGCAATATCATACATAGTGAGAGAGTGCTGCACTATCACACACAATGACCGAATGCAGCACTGTCAAAAACACAGACTGCTGCACAATCACACACACTGAGAGATTACTGCACAATCGCACACACTGACAAAGTGCTGCACTATTGCACACACTGATAAAGTGCTGCAATATCACACACACTGACGGAGTACTGAAGCATCAGGCATGCTGAATGCTGCATGATCATAGGTACATTTTATTCATGGGATGTGGGTGTTACCAATTAAGCCAGTTGTCCTGAATTGCATTTAAACTGAGAAACAGTTAAGAGTCAACAGCATTATTGTTGCGTCACATCTGCATAAGACCAGGTAAGGACAACAGATTTCCTTTCCTAAAGAACATTTATGACCAGATGGGTTTTTATGACAAACAATAGTGGTTTCATGTCAACATTAGACATTCAATTCTAGATTTTTTATGGAATTCAAATTTTATGATGATATTCAAGCCAGCATGCTGGATTACTAGTTGATTGGCACCATTATCTTCTCTGAAATTAAACTTCCTTTATCTGGATGTGTGAAAGATAAATTAACTAGTGGCACAAATAGAGATAAAATGGTTTAAATCTAATAGCTGTAACAGAAATGTGGTTAGAAAGACGGTTGGGAAATACATTTTCCAGAGAATAGAACATTTTGAACAGACAGGCAGAATGGAAAATAAGGATGGGTAACATTGATAATAAAGGACGACAGAAGGACATTAGTTTTGGCTCAGAAGGTCAGTAAGTCAAACCAGTATGGATGGAGAGTCAGAATTGCAAGGGCTATAAAATGGTGGAAGCAGTTCAAAGGCCCATTAACAGCTATTATAGTATTGGACAGAGCATTAAACAAGAAATTATTGGAGCTTGTAACAAAGGCACTTTAATCTTCATATATACTGATCCATACAAATTGGCAAAAGTAGTCTGGAACGTAGGTTTGTAGAAATATTTTGTGACAGATTCCTGGAAGAGCACATTGCTGAATCAAGAAGGGATATTTTGGATATAGTATTAGAACATAGAACATAGAACATTACAGCACAGAACAGGCCCTTCGGCCTTCGATGTTGTGCCGACCAAAATAAAAAGCAATGCCCCTCCAAACTAAACCATTCCCTTCTCTTCCATATACTTATCAATTAACCTCTTAAACGCCACCAAACTTGGCGCATCTACAACAGCTGCAGGCAGGGCATTCCACTCCCTAATCACTCTTTGAGTAAAGAACCTACCTCTGATATCCGTCCTATAACTCATACCCCTTAATTTAAAGCTGTGTCCCCTCGTGCTAGCTTTCTCCATCCTAGGAAAAAGGCTATCACTGTCCACCCTATCTAAACCTCTAATCATCTTATATGCTTCAATAAGATCATGCATTGACGCAGTATTAATCAGTCATCTCATATAAAAGTTTAATTAGGAAATAGTAATCATATTACATTTGAATTCTATATTAATTTTGAAAAAGACAAACTCAAATTACAAACAAGAATTTTAAACTTAACCAAAGAGGGAAGAGCGAATAAATGTGTTTGCATAAATAGACTAAATAAACAATGAGAAACATTTTTAAAAATTCAAACGTCTCAGCAAAAATACATTCTATCAAAAACCAAAAATTCAGATCCATGACTAGCTTACTAAAGACGTTTAAGAAAGTATTGGATTAGGCTCATAATTTTGCAAGAATGGAAGCAAATCTGAAGCAAATCCCCAGTCACTTGACAAAAAGCCCCGAAAGCTAATTGCGTTTGCTACCAAATAAACCAATTGGACTTTAACCTGGTGTTGAGAGACTTCTTACTGTGTTTACCCCAGTCCAATGCCAGCATCTCCACATCTGAACTACTATGAAACAGCTTTCCATTTATAAGGTCAGCCATCGACCATTACCTTTTGTTTCTTGTTACTAAGTCAACTTCTGATCCAATTTGCCACATTAACCTGTATCCAATGGGCTTTTCCTTTTTTGAGCTGTCTGCAATATTAGACCTTGTCAAATGCGTTACTAAAATCCATGTAGACATCATTCACTGCACTATCCTCATTGATTCTCCTTGTCACATCCTCACAGAATTCAATCAAATTTGTAAGGCTTGACCTTCCCTTAACAAAGCCATCTGATTATCCTTGACTAGTCCATGTCTTTTTAAGTGACAGTTTATCTGCTATCTCAGGATTGATTCTAACAATTTTCCCACCACCAAAGTAAGATTAAGCAACCTATAATTGTTTGGCATTTCCTTCATTCATTTTTTAAAGATTTGAATTACATTTGCATTCCTCCAGTCCTATGGCACCTCCTGTGTATCTAGTAAAGATTGGAAAATAATCCTTAGAGCATTTTTTATTTCCTCCCTGATCTCCTTCAACATCAATCCATCCAGCCCTAACAACTTATCCACTTTCAAGAATTCCAGTCTTGTAACACTTCCTGTAATACTACTTTGCCTTCAAGAAATGTATCTTAATCATGTTTCTCTACAGTTCTTTTAAGAGAGCCTGACCATTTCTGATTGTTGCTGTACTATCTGCACCAGTATCTTTTAACATTGCTGTAGCAAGATAATTATAGGAATGTTTATTTTTAATCTGGGCCTAATGTAATGTCCTGGAGTTTTATGACCTTTTTGAATTGCCAGGGGAAGACTGATTACAGGTCAAAATCAGGTATTTTCTTCCCAAAGAAATCCAAGAGTTACTTTCAGCTGGTTAGTTAGAATTCCCCTGCCATTCACATTGGCAGGATTCTCTAAACATGCCAGCAGCACACCCCCGCTTATGGGGTATGCCAGTGTGAATTTCCATTGACAGTGGCAGTACCAGAAGATCCTGCTGCGAGCAAACAACGTGCCACCTCCCATAATTGGGAGGGTGGCAAATGTCATGCCTTTGTTTAAAGAAGGCTACAGGGAAATACCTGGGAACTACAAGCCAGTGAGTCTCACATCTGTGGTGGGTAAGTTGTTAGAAGGTATTCTGAGAGATAGGACCTACAGGCATTTAGAGAGGCAAGGACTGATTAGGGACAGTCAGCATGGTTTTGTGATTGGAAAATCATGTCTCACAAATTTTTTGAAGGGGTAACCAAGAAAGTCAATATGAGAAGTGCAGTTGATGTTGTCTATATGGATTTAAGCAAGGCCTTTGGCAAGGTACTGCAAAGTGGACTGTTGCATAAGGTTAAATCTCATGGGATCCAGGTTGAGGTAACCAAACGAATACCAAATTGGTTTGATGACAGAATGATGTGGAGATGCTGGCATTGACAGAAGCCAGAGGATGGTTGTAGAGGGTTGTTTGTCAAACTGGAGACCTGTGATTAGCGGTGTGGCTCAGGCATTGGCACTGTGTCCACTGTTATTTGTCATCTATATTAATGATTTGGATGAGAATTTAGGAGGCACGGTTAGTAAGTTTGCAGACGACACCAAGATTGGTGGCATAGCGGACACTGAAGAATGTTATCGAGGATTGCAACGGCATCTTAATCAATTGGGCAAATGGGCTAATGAGTGGCAGATGGAGTTTAACTTAGATGCGTGTTGGTAGATTGAACCAGGGCAGGACTTAATTAGTGGTAGGATGTTGTGGAGATTTGCAGAACAAAGAGATCTAGGGATATCGGTTCATAGCTCCTTGAAAGTGGATTCACAGCTAGACAGAGTGGTGAAAAAAGCATTCAGCATGCTTGGTTTCATTGGTCAGAACATTGAATACGCAAGTTGGGACATCTTGGTGAAACCGGACAAGACATTGGCAAGGTCACACTTGGAATAATGGCTACAATTCTGATCACCTATAATAGAAAAAATATTATTAAACGAGAAAGAGTACAGAAAAGATATACTAGGATGCTACCGGGACTTGATGGTTTGAGTTATAAGAACAGACTGGAAAGTCTGACTTTTTTTTCTGGAGCGTAGAAGGCTGATGGGTTATCTTATAAGTCTTTAAATATGAGGGGCATAGATTAGCTAGGTAGTCAATTTCTTTTCTCAAAGATAAAGGAGTGCAAAACCAGAGGGCATAGGTTTAAGATGAGAGGGGAAAGATACAAAAAGGTCCATAAGGGCAATTTTTTCACACAAAGGGTTGTGAGTGTCTGGATCAAGCTGTCAGAGGAAGTAGTGGAAGCAGATACAATTTTGTCTTTTCAAAAGTCTTTAGACAGTTACTTGGGTAAAATGGGTATAGAAAAATATGGGCTAATTGCAGGCAATTGGACTAACTCAGTAGTTTAAAAAAAAAAGTGGCGTGGACAAGTTAGGCCGAAGAGCCTGTTTCCATCCTGTAAACTGAGTCTATGACTCTACATCCAGAATTTCATCCCCTCTCCTTGGGCTTGTCACAGATTGGTTGAAGAAAAATTCCTGCCACAGTATATTAATTTTTTACCCTCCATGCCCCATGTATAGTTTGCAACCCAATTGATAGTGGGATTAAAGTCTCCTACTTTATTGCCCTTTTAATTTGATTTGATTTATTATTGTCATATGTATTAACATACAGTGAAAAGTTTCTTGCGCACTATACAGACAAAGCATTGTTCATAGAGAAGGAAACGAGAGAATGTAGAATGTAGTGTTACAGTCATAGCTGGTCTGTAGAGAAAAATCAACTTAATGCAAGGTGAGTCCTTTCAAAAGTCTGACAGCAGCAGGGAAGAAGCTGTTCTTAAGTTGCTGGGTACATGATCTCAGACTTTTGTATCATTTTTTCGAAGGAAGAAGGTGGAAGAGAGAATGTCTGGGATGCAGGGAGTCCTTTATTATGCTGCTGCTTTGTTGAGGCAGCAGGAAGTGTGGACAGAGCCAATGGATGGGAGGCTGGTTTGTGTGATGGATTGAGCTACATGCACAGCCTTTTGTAGTTCCTTGTGGACTTGGGCAGAGCAGGAGCCATACCAAGCTGTGATATAACCAGAAAAATGGTTTCTATGGTGCAGCTGTACAAGTTGGTGAGAGTCGCAACTGACATGCCAACTGACATAGGATCTGAGTGCTTGCCCAGCCCAATCGCTTTCCATGCATTGACCTCGAGAAGACTGCTCTGACATCTGTAATTGTGACCCCAGGTATAGGTCCATCCAGGGTTTCCAGGATAGAGGGCATGGTCTCGCTGAACTCTTGCTCAAAACTGGCGTAAAATGCATTGAGCTCATCAGGGAGGGGTGGATTGGAGCTAGTGATTCTATATGCCTTCATTTTGTAGCCTATTATGTCTTGCAGACCTTGCTATAGTCAGCGAGGTTGGTGAGGCCAGTCTGGGACTCTAGCTTTGTCTGGTATTGTCTTTTGGAATCTTTGATGGATCTCGTTAGATCATATCTGGCTTTCTTATATAGGTCAGTGTCACCTGACTTGAATAACTCAGACCTGCGTTCAGCAAGCAGTGGATATCTTTGTTCATCCATGATTTCCAGTTGGGAACATACAGATTTGCTTCTTTGACACACAGTTTTCTTCACGCTTACTCATGAAATCAGTTACTGTAGTGGCATTCTGGGATTTCAAAACCTCACTTACTGTACTGTCTGGAGACAAGACACATCTCTTCAACCTATACATAATGCTCTTTCCACTCATATTGTCGGCATCTTTAAGACTTAAATAGCAAGTTAGTTGTAAAGATTCACATTCTAATCAGTAATCTGTAAACTGTTTGTGCTGTTATATGCTCTGTCTGAGGCCAGAACTCTCCATTCACCTGACGAAGGGGCAAACTCCGAAAGCTTGTAAGTTTACTATCAAATAAATTGGTTGGACTTAAATCTGGTGTTGTCAGACTTCTTACTGAGGTCAGAGATATCAGTGTGAGATATCAAGGTAAAGAATTAAAATGACAGGCCATCGAAAACTCTGGGTCACGCTCGCAGACTGAAAGGAGGTGTTCCACAAAGTAATCACTGAAACTGAATTTGGTCTCCCGAGTATCGAGGTGATCGTACATAGTAATCAGCACACACAGTAGACTAGAATGAAGGAAATACACATAAATTGCTGCTTTACCTTTTTGGAGTGTTTGTGACCTTTGACAGCTATAAAAGAGAAAATAAAAGGATGGGTGTTATACCTCTTGCTATTGCATAGAAAAGCATGATGGGCAGAAAATGAAGTGTTGGGGATGACTGCTCACTGAACAAGTGTATCATGTAGAAGGCAGTTCCTTCAAAGTCCTATTTTGAACAGCATGGTTGCAATTATGAACATTCTAGAATCTCAGGAATTCAGGAAAATCAAAAACACTGACTGAAACTTTTCGAGCACTTCCTCCCACCTCAGAAGTGAACCCATGAGGGAGCATAAAATTGTATGCTATGCCGCAGCAGCAGGAGCTGTGCCACTTCCATTTGTATTTATCAGTAGTGGGGGGGTTTTGGGTGGCCTGCATCACCTTGGGCCAATTCAGACCCTTGAGTGGCAAATTAATGGTCATTTAAGGCCTTTCGCCTGCTGGCACTGGTATCTTACTAATCTGACAAATGGCAGGTGAGTTAGTTTATAAAACAATAAAAGTAGAGCAATTAACAAATGTGAATCAGAATTGGAGCAAGATAGCATTATGAGTTCTGGGTATAGTAATCTCACCTCAGAAAGGGGCAGTGAAAATGCAACTCAATGGGACCTGCACCTGATGTTGGAATTCGGGTAGATCCTCATTCAAAACCATGGATGAGGGCAGGACTTTCCAGCCATATTCACTCCAAAACCGGAAAATCCCACTTCAGGTAATAGACCTGCACATGGACCCGCCTGCTACAATTCCTGTGGTGGGCAGAATGGGAAAAATTCACCCACCGCCCAGCCCCTGGTTTTTTTAAAAACCAGGGAGGCACCCATAGCTGTAGCTGCAACAGAGAAACTGTACATCGCTGCTGTAAATGTGAGGCAACATCTTGCTCTCTGAGGAGGGAAGACTGAATTAGTAAATAAAACAAATGGTCTGAACCTCTTTTGATTCCTCTTAAGAGACTTCAGTGGCAATTTAAATCAATCCATCATTTTGGGATAGATTAGCATTGCACAAAGTCCAGAATGGGACTCACATCTGCTCTCTGCAAAGAAGGCTTGATCCCATAGAGAAAGCTCACTGAACCATTTAGTGACACTGGGATGGAATTTTCTGGGAAGTCCAGTAATACACTTGATGTCTATTTGAACTGTGATGTGTAACACAGATGGGCAGAAGCATGTGATTTTTCCTGCAAAAATTAGTTTCCCTACTAGGAATCTACCTCGCACAGTCATCTAATTTCAGAGTTCTGATTTATTTTCGACCATTGAAACATTCTGCCACAATATCCCCCCAGGACTAAGTGAAAAGAACAGACTTCTAATTTTAAAGGCAGATTATGGTAACCAGTTTTTATCTAGGTAATTCTGGACTATCCGATCTGGAACCTGATACATGACACACTACCTTTGCCAACAATAAGACTGATTACTAGACAGCAAAAACTGGGCTTATTTTTAATCACTTAAACAAAATCATATTGGCTGACTCATCATATCGTCCAAAGCTTTTTGATATTGTAACAGTACAAAAATGTCAGTTGCATGTAATGTAGGCTAACATGATGGATACTAGTATCACTGTACACCACATAAAAGACATGTACAGCATTTTTGAATGCTTTTATATGCATTTATAAAATGTGCAAGGAAGAATAAAATTCAGTATCTCTTACAACAGTTTTAAAACAGATGACACAAATCCCAAAGTGACATGTTTATAAATCATACTTTCATATCTGAATAAATGTATCATCTATATTCCTGTCCAGCACTGATTCCCCAGAAGAATCTGCCATTGGCTTGGCTGAAGAGAAAGATGAAGACAAAGTGGAAGGAGCAGATGAAGAGTAGGGAGTTGATAACATTGGCACTGCTAATTCAACACCTCAAGGACACAGCACAGCCAAGTGAAAAGAACAGCTGAAGTTTCAACAGAAAAGTCAGAGGTCTCTTTCCTTGAATGCTGTTGGGTTTTGACTTTACAGTGTGCGGTTCTTTTTTAAACAGGATTCCCTCCTGAATGTTAGCCTGAAGGAAATGCTTGGCTTCTGGCCTTGCAGAGGGAACTCTGGATCAGACTGCAGATGTAGCAGACAGTAAAATATGCACTTGAAATATTATAGCACACTAAGTGTGGTGTAGATTAGAATAGATAGCCAGCACAGACATGATAGGCTGAAGGGACTGCCTCTGTGCTGTAAAACACTATGGGTGGAATTTTCCTGTCCTGCCCATCCCGGGAATCAGAGCAGGCAGGACACAGACCATGCAAAGGTCCATTGATCTTGAGTGGGATTTTCTGGACTTCAGCTGGGTGCAATGGGAAAATTCCACCCTGTGGTTCTAAGAGTAAGGAGCCTGCAGCTGCTAATGGTTGTTAGGAAGCAGTGGGAATGGGGAGAGGGTGTGGGAAGCACAAGTGCTGCTTTGATCTCCAACCCTGGGGCTGCATATCTGATGCCCAAGACCGGGGTTTGGGTGTTGACTTTTGATCCCATGATGAGTTTGATCCACACTGGGGGTGGGGGGAGATGAGGGAGAGTTGGATAGGGGATGAGATGGTCTGATAGAAGGAGTCTTGACCCAGTAAAGCACCTAACCCTGGGACATTGGGAGTAAAACACGCCTACTCCACAAGACTCACAAGCAGGTTTGCAAAGGCACCTATGTTTTGTCCAATGCTATCCTTGCCTTTCTTCAGCTGACTGGTTTTCCAGCATAGGGGAGACTCAACCAGTCTTGGTTAATAATGTGAAGCGGGTTAAATGTCAGGCTTCAAGTCACATTATAATCTTTAAATTGGCAACCTGCCTCCTGGAACTTATTGGCTTCCTGCCACTGTGCTGATTACATTCAACTTGAAAATGGGCAATTTGAAGTTGTGTTGAGTTTGGTTTTGAGATTGTGGAAGTTTTAACATCTCACCCAACCCCCAATTTATCATTTTTGGGTATTAAAAATAAAATAAGGATGAAGACATCCTTGTTGTCTACAACCTAAGCTCTGGAATTCTTTTCCTAAACTTCACAGCCTATCTATTTCACATTCCTCCTTTGGGATGCCTCTTAAAACTTGCCTCTTTGTCTAAACTTTTGATCGTCTAGCTGAACAGTGCCTTATTTGGTTCAGTATCAGATTTTACAGTATAATGTTCCTGTGAAGCACCTGGGGACATTTTATTGCATTGAATGACTATATAAGTGAAATTGCTGTTGTTAAACATATCCGCCAAGATTAATGCATGTAAGATCCTGAGGGGACTTGATAGGAGGGTCTGGAGAGGATGTTTTCTCTTACACAAAAACAAATTATTGCGGATGCTGGAATCTGAAACCAAAAGGGAGAATGCTGAAAAATCTCAGCCGGTCTGCCAGCATCTGTAAGGAGAGAAAAGAGCTGATGATTTGAGTCCAGATGACCTTTTGTCAAAGCTAAGAGTCATAGAAAGTGGGAGATATTTATATCGCAGAGGGAGGGAATGAAAGATGATCGAGAGCCATAGAAATAAGGGTAAAAAGGCTGCTAATAGCTGCTGGCAGAGAGAATAAAGGGTGTGAATGGCCAAACGGCAGAGAAGCTGTGACAGATGAAGATGTTGGAAGGAGGAGGGAAATGATAGAGGTAGAACGTAAAAAAGGGGAAGCGGGGAAAAAAGGTAAGGGAGGGGGATAAAATAGAGGGAAAGAGTGAAGGGGCAAGAAAAATGAAGAAAGACAATAAATAAATTGTAGAGAATAGTAAAAAAAAATTAAACAAAATAGAATGAAAACAAAGGGGACCGAGGTGGATAGAGCAAATTATCTAAAGTTGTTGAATTCGATGTTGAGACTGCAAGGTTATAAAATTCCGAGCCAGAAGATGAAATGCTTTTCATCCAGTTTGCATTGAGCTTCACTGGAACATTGCAACAAGCCAAAGCTGGACAGACATGTGGGCATGGCAGCAGGATCCTGTGTTAAAATAGCAAGCAACCAGAAGATCAGGGTCCCAATTGCGCACAAACTGAAAGTGCCCAACAAAGCAATCATCCAGTCTATGTTGCCTCTTACGGTGGCATTTTGGATAAGGGGGTCACTGTTTAAAAATAAGGCATCACACATTCATTGTCTCAATGAAGTTTGCACATTCTCCTCGTGTCTGTGTGGATTTCTGACAGGTGCTCCAGTTTCCTCCCATAGTCCAAAGATGTGTAGGTTAGGTTGATTGGCCATGCTAAAAATTTCTCTTTGTGTCCTGAAATGCGTAGACAGATTAGTGGGTAAATATGAAGAGATATGGTGTTGTGCCTGAGTGGGATTGTGGGCAATGCAGACTTGATGGGCCAAATTGCCTCTTGCTGTACTGTAGGGTTTCTATGTTCTATCAGCTATGATCTTATTGAACGGCGTGGCAAGCTCATGGGGCCAAGGGGCTTACTCCTTCTCCTAATTCACATGTTTACATGTTAATATGGGTATAAACATCTGTCATAACTTGACTCTACATTCTGGATCAGATAGCACAGAGGAGCTGAGACTCCTATTTTCATTATTTATCAGTGGAATCTAGATCTCTGGTTGCATTGTAGAGTTAATCATTTGTGGTTTGCTTCCAAGCTTCATCACAATCACTCCTAGAATATATTTTTCCTCAGCAGATCATGCTAGCTCAGCATCACCATGTGACGGGCTGCTTTATAAGCTGCTTACTGCTGAGGCAATTAATCCTTTTTTCTTTCTTTTTGATATGCTCATGGAAGTTTTTCAGCTGGTGTCAATATCTAGAGTTAATGGCTCCAAAACTCCATAAGAATTCTACAGGTTGCCCATCATAGTTTCAGTGTAACCAGTACAGCCATCTGGTTACTTTGGGTCTTTGTTATTTCTCTGTGATTCTAGGTTGCCGTGTAACTGATGGTAGGCCAGGACAGGAAGTCCCAAAGCTCCTAGCCTGGATGGGGACCTAATATGTCAGCGACAATCAGTACGCCAAATAAGAGGCATCTGTTTTTTCAACAGTTGTAACAGATGCTGAATTATATTTTCGTCGCATTTCTCTATTCTCGCTACTTGCTTTTGTTATCTAAGGTGAGGTGATAAATTTATATTTAGAGGGGCATCGACAGAGTGATAGGATGCAGTTTTATTATGCACATATTAAAAATCCAGCCTCAGCATGACAATATTAGACAAATCACTGATTCCAATTGCCTTGATTCTAAGGGCACATTCCTGATATTGGGTCAGACTGGAATGCAGCAAAAGGGGAAGAAAAATTAGGCAAGAGCCAGAAATACCTCTGTCCAGAAGAGTAGACATCCAACCTAGAGGGCAGTGGACATGTCATTTAACTCATGGTGTCCCTGGTGTAACCTCAATGAAACTCTTGGGTGTAAACTGCTTGATTTATCCTGTGATCAGTTGCAATCTATTTGTTAAATTAGATCATGACTGATCGCAGAATATGTTACATGCTGCAGTCAACTGTCTCAGCCCTTGATACAACTAGTGAGGATATGCCAATGATTTTTGGGAACATTCATTGCGCCACAAGAGATATTGTGCTGATCCTGATGAGAATGAGCATCAGCCATCAGAGACTAAATATGCAGAAAGTAGGTTGAAGGGTGGAAGAGAAGTTTGGAAGGTGGTGTTAGTGGTTACAGCAGCATGTTGATAATTCAATATGGAGCCAGGGGCCTTATCTCCCTAGCTCTACATTTTGGTAAGCAAAAAAAAATGTTTTACTTTCCTTTTCAGTGACCGAGTTCCATTCACACTTTAAGAACAGCTGGTCTGACTGTTTAAAGGTCTGAGAAAAGTGATTGTCGAGCGATGTTTGTTCATCCGTTGTTGTAGCATCTGCATGGTCTCCCCAATGCACCATTCCTTGGGATGAGGACAGCCTCGACTGGGATCTTGGCTTCATGTCATACTATTTGTAACCCCCATGCCTGAACTTGCAACATCTCACTTGCTGTCTTGTCTGGAGACAATACACCTCTCTTTAGCTATGCTTAATGCTATTTCTACTCACATTTTCTGCACCTTTAAGATGTGATTAGCTGTAAAAACTCGCATTCTAATCAGTATTCTGTAAGCTGAATGTGTGCCTTTGTATGCTCTGTTTATGACCAGAACTCCCCACTCATCTGACAAAGGGGTAAAGCCCCAAAAACTAGTGGTGTTTGCTACCAAATAAACTTGTTGGACTTTAATCTGGTGTTGTGAGACTTCTTACTGTGTTTACCCCAGTCCAACGCCAGCGTCTCCACATCATGACTAGTGGTGTTTCAGGGCTCTGTACTGGGACTTTTGCCGTTTGAGACATATATAAATGATTTGGAAGAGGATGTAGTTAGTCTGATTAGTAAGTTTGCAGATGACACCCTTGTGTTAGGTCTCTCACTGTATGCTGATCCCACCTCTAATCCATCTTCTGAGATAGCAGTATCCGAGCTGCTAGCTATGTGTATGAAATCAAGTGACAGTGCTCTTCTTAGTGTTTCTCTACTCTCTGGCCAGGTTGCACCTCCTGAGAATCTTAAATAAGAAAGCTACAAGAATAGGATTGTGGAATAGGCAGTAGGGAAAATGTAAAAGGTGCATCCCTGCAGCATCTGCAGCTTATAAATCAGAAGAATGCAGGATGAGGGGTAAGAAGAAGAGTTAGGCAGAAGGATACTTTGACAGTTTCAACCCCGTCAGTGGCCACAGCCTCAGCAGTGGGCACCCCACAAAGAACCAGCACCATTTCTTTCTTTGGGTTAGGGCATGTAAATGTATTTATCCATCTCTGGTTAACTCCTGCTGCTTCTAGATGTGTGTCACCTTATCTTGCAAGAGAGAGGGAAGTATGTGTGTAAGCGTCATGCCATGTGTTTGGGTAATGTGATTGTCATGGTTGAATAGCTGAGTTTGCAAAGCTGTGAATGTGGCTGTGTGATCTGCAGCATTGCTAAGTGTGTGAACATGCAGTGGCATATATGGATATTGTGTATGAGATCTGATTGATAAATCATTGAAAGATGAATTAAATTTGATTTATTATTGTCACATGTATTGAGATACAGTGGAAAGTATTGTTTCTTGCGTGCTGTACAGACAAAACATACCTTTCAAAGAATACTTGGGGAGAAGGAAAGGAGAGGGTGCAGAATATAGTGTTACAGCCACAGATTGGGTCAGCTTAATATATGGAAGATGCATTCAAAAGTCTGATGGTAGCAAGGAAGAAACTGTTCTTGAATGGATTTGAATTGAACAGTAACTGAGGATTGTCACGTAATTGGTGGGACGTAGTATTTGAAGGTGCCTTCACTGACCTTTTGTGAGATCATCTTGCTGAACTGTATCCACATCCTCAGAGCCTCTGGCATTAACATTCACAACAATCTCCTCCTATTCTGATGAAAGATCATCCAGACTTGAAATGTTAGCTCTATTCTCTCCCATAGATGCTGTATGACCTGCTGAGGTTTTCTAGCATTTTCTGTTCTTATTTCAGTCTCCTACTGCCATTTGAACATATATGTGCAATGGCTTCTGCTCCCATATGAATGTAGAACCTATCTCCTCCTGTCCACCTCATGTATCAAGGGCTCCAGTGCAGTACCCAAAACCTTGTAACATATTATCTTCTGTGTTGTCCCTTTCCTCGCTGTTTCACAGGTCAGATTCACTTTCTGCACAATTGCCAGCACTGCTCCATTCAGCAAATAAACGCATTTGCCTTTTAAGAGGTTCTGGCTAGCTTTAAGCAGTGAAGGCTAGCTTTAACTGGTAGTGGCAATTTATGATTTTGGGCCCCCTGTTGATGTGTGCAGCCAGTGAACAGTGATTAGCACTGCTGCATGCAGCAATCATTCAAATGAGCAAGCAGAATAAAGTTGGCGTGCTGCCTGCTATACACTGGGCCCGGGTTAATCACGGCACATTGTGATCCGCATGATGTTTTCGGGGGCTCTATTCCCCATAGTTTTTCCACTGACTGATCACCCAAAATGAAATCCTTTCTTTCCACTGATGCCATTTTTCTGTTATCAATATTCATCCTCCACCACCTTTCTCAATTTTTCTGGCCTTTTGAAACATTCTACAACATTAAATGTTTAGCTCTCAGTCATCCCAATTTTTAACAGCTACAACATTTGATTTGATTTTTGATTTAATTTAGTTTGACTTATTATTGTCACATGTATTAGTATACCGTGAGAAGTACTGTTTCTTGCATACGATGCAGACAAAGCATACCATACATAGGGAGGGAAAGGAGAGAGTGCAGAATGTAGTGTTACAGTCATAGCTAGGATGTAGAGAAAGATCAACTTGATTCGGGATAAGTCCATTCAAAACTCTGGTGTCAGCAGAGAAGAAGGTGTTTTTGAGTAAGTCAGTATGTGTCCTCAGACTTTTGTATGTTTTTTCCAATAGAAAGAGGTGGAAGACAGTGTGTCTGAGGTCCATAGGGCTTTTCCAAGGCAGTGGGAAGTGTAGACCATGTCAATGGGTAGGAGGCTGGTTTGAGTATTGGACTGGGCTTTGTTCATGACCCTTTGTAGTTCATTGCAATCTTGGACAGGGCAGGAGCCATACCAAGCTGTAATACAGCTGGAAAAAATGCTTTCTTTGGTGCATCAGTAGAAGTTGGTGAAAGTTGTAATGGATTTGCCAAATTTCCTTGGTCTCCTGAAAAGTAAAGGCATTGATGGGCTTCTTAATTATATTGTCGGCATGGGGTAACCAGGACAAGTTGTTGGTCATCTGAACACCTAAAAACTTGAGTTCTCAACCACTTTTACTTCATCCCCATCAATGTAGACAGGGGAATGCCCTCCACTACCCTTCCTGAATTCAATGACAATTTCCTTCATTTTGTTGACATTGAAGGAGAGGTTATTGTCGATGCAGTTCACCAGATTCTGTATTGCTTTCTTGTACTCAATTCATCATTGTTTGAGATCCGACCCTCATCTGTGGTGTCATCAGCAAACTTGAAAATCACTTTGGAGGGGAATTAAGCCATATAGTCAGAGGTGTATAAGGAATATAGTAGGTGGCTGAAAACACAGCCTTGTGGACCACCGGTGTTGAGGATGATCGTGGAGGAAGTGTTGTTGCCTTTCCTTACTGACACGATCTGTGGGTTAGGCATTAGTCTTGACAGAATTTGTGCTTCTAACTCATTTGTTTTTTCTCTTATGCTTCATGATTCACATACTATCATCATTCACTATCATTCAGCTATCTGTCCTTACCCTGCTCTTAAGAGTATTTTTAATTGGCATAGGTAAATGTAGATTCATTTAACTATCCTCTTTTAGGAAGGTTTAAAAGTTTCTAAAGTGTTTGTTCAATCCTGATTCTGCAGCTGTCTGATTTGTGTGATAACAGTATATGTGTTTTCATCAGTTAGCATTACTCATTAAAAGACTATTTAATGCAAGACTTGGTTTAAAATAGTTCAGCACTCTGGCGATGCATTCCACTCATATCTGGCTTTAACAATGAAACAATTAAATGCTGTCTGATCATCTTCAAACTGCATTTTACATTGTTTAACTAAGTTAATTGGCATGAAATGTTGTTTTGGAATGGGAATGGAAACTCCTCTAAAAAAATCTTGCTTTCAAAGTACTGATGAAACTGTGAAATGGTATATTATATTTTTCTACAGCACCTGCAGGCATTGATTCTTTCTTTTTTGATTAATGATTAATGTAATGAGTAACAATTTGTGAGCAATGATGATTGCATTAGTAGTATAATCTCTTTATCCTTTAGAAAAATGTATATAATTGGTAACATTCCATCAAACAAACCACTAATTCGTTCTAAGGGTGGTTACAGACTTACAAGAAGATGCTATTTGTTGGGAATCAGGACATAGTGGCACACAGTGGTTAGTATTACTGCCTCACAGCACAAGAGACCTGGATTCAATTTCTGGCTTGGGTCACTGTCTGTGTGGAGTTTGCACATTCTCCCCGTGTCGGTATGAGTTTCCTCTGGGTGCCCCGGTTTCCTTCCACAGTCAGAAAGACGTGTAGTTAGATGCATTGGCTATGCTAAATTCTCCCTCGATGTGCCCGAACAGCTGTTGAAGTGTGGCAACTAGGGGATTTTCACAGTAATGTTCTTTGCAATGTTAATGAAGCCTAGTTGTGGCACTAATAATTTTTTTTAAATGCCATAAGGCAACGGTTCATGGGATATAGAGGAGAGTTCAGTGCAACCTCTACCATCTAGACGAGTGGCTAAAATCTGGGCAATGATACCAGTTCACATCTTTGACTACTTACTGCCTTCACGCCCTTGCTAACCTTGTACTTTTTCACTCTCTGTACCTGAATGTCAGGGAAACTCATGAATCCAAGGAGTTACCTGGCAAAATGCTCAAGCACCATTTTCACGAACAACCTTTCTGTAAGATTATATAGCTTGCCATGGGATTATATAGGATAAGAGTCCAAGCCACTCACACACTTTTTACAGTCCCTTATTTAAATTGGCACATACCTCCTTTGGTATCCATTAAACTGGCCTTCATTAGTGAACTGACACAAGAGCATAAAGCATTAATTTCAACTTCAGTGTCCACTATCAGCAGCATGCAGCATTTACACGGCAACATGTATGTCAGACTTCACTGCAGTGCTGCAGATGGAACTTGTACCAATTTAGAGTTTCATGGACTAAATGTTACTTGCTGAAAATCTCAAAAGCATTGAGGAGTTGAGTTTTAGATGTATTGTGACTGCTTCTCAAAAGCAGGGCACCACTTACTGGTGTTTGTTGCTGATTAATGACACAGACTTATTTAAAAAGATTATTAATGCAGACTTGACATAGTGTCAATAAAAACAGAAAGTGTTGGATAAACTCACTAGGTCTGCCAGCATCTGTGGAGAGGAAAATAGAGTTAATATTTCAAGCCCAATATGACTTTTCGTTGAAGCATTGAGTTAATGTTGTCAAGCCCATCCTTTCAACCTCCCTGAATGCTATATGGATTGCTGCAAACGTTTTTCACTTTGAATGCATGTGCAACATGATTAATGTGAAGATTGTGCAAAAAAGATTGCCAAACATAAGTGAAAATGTTGAAACATAGCAACAAAAGACAGATGCAGGCAAACTAGCTTTAAGAGGACAAATTCACTAAGCCTCAGCTGCCCTAATATTGTTGCATCCATTTCATGTGGAAGAGGCTAATGCTGTGGGCAAAGTTTCAACCAAATTTATCAAACATGATGTAAGGCCTCATTACCTTCATTTAAGTATTAATGTGAGGCTCACATGCCCCTGTTCCACAGCCCCCTTCAAATCCCCAAATTGGGCTTCATAAAATCAGCGACACAGCAAATCCAATTTGAAGAACTCTGCTGGCTCTTTTGTGAACTGGGTAGTAATACTGGGCAATTATTTCCTCCAGCCAACTGAGTGGGAGGGTTTTTTTATTGCTGCATTGCTTTTTGTTGTTCCTTCAACCTTCACTATATTCCATTTTCTTCTTTACTACACAGTTGAGATTTCTGAAGTCCAAAGAATTTCAAATACTTTGTTGAATCATGGGCTGTTATGATTCCTTTCTAATTTTGCCTTTTTGTTGATAGCATCGATATACTTGTTTTAAAATCTTTCTATTTAATAGGGCTGAAGTTACTTCATCCTACCTGGCTGGCATGATATGGTCCTCTGAAAGTCATGGTCCTGCATTCACTGGCCCATTCCTATTTCCCATCTTCCATCATTCTCCTTGGAAATCTTCAACAAGGTGATCCAGGCATCTATCTAAAACAAAGAGCCTCATGAATGGATTGAAATCAGCAACCTGTTATGTAAAAGAGAGATAGAGGAAGAAAAATATACAGGGCAAAGACCACAAAGAAAATAAAAGCAAATTACTGTAGATGCTGGAATCTGAAACAAACCTACTCTGATGAAGACTCAGCCAGACTTCAAACATTGGGTCTGTTCTCTCTCCACAGATGCTGTGAGACCAGCTGAGATTTCCCAGCATTTTCTGTTTTTGTGACAAAGAAGATAAATATTATTTCATATGTGTCTGGAGTCCAGAACCAAAGGCCAATGAGATATTCCTTCATTGAGGCTGGCAGGCTCAAAATTGAAGCTGGATGATTCACTTGTCTGGTAGAGTTGACTTCTACGTTAAGATAGGCATACAGAAAAGAATGAGTCTTGTAGGCAACAGTCCAGAAGTTCCAGCAGAAACAGTGTAGATGTAGCCAGGTATTCACCTTGTTAAAGATGTTTTTTCTGCATTGCTTTATATATGATAAAATGAAGACTGAGATTTTTCAGTACCACAGGACAAAATGACTGTCTCCACTAGCTAGGGATCCAGATTACATGACTTCCACCTCTCCACTCTGGCTTTGAAAAAGGGTACATGTGTTACTTTGTCTCAGTCCCTGAGATTGTTAATGCTCCAACCATTAAGTGTTGAAAGGGAGGTTGTAGGGTCCTTTGTCCTAGCATATGAATTTGCACCAGTTAACTTGGTCTGGTTTATGAAACGCAAATGATCTTTATATAGTTCCCTTTGGATTTGGTCTCTATAGCCCAAAGGAGTCATTAGTGCCTCTGCGATACTGCCAAATTAGTTCCAATTATTCGAGGGCCTTAAACAAACTTAGCTGCAACTATTTGAATAAGGTCTTTGTCCAATTTTTTAAAATTTTAGAAATTAACAATGAGGATAACTGTGCATATTTTTATAAAATTATAGAGGGTGGAATTTTCCGCTGATGGCGTTTTCCACTCCTGCTGAATTCAATGGACTTTTGAATGGCTTGCTGCATTTTCCAGATCACACTCTCCATGATGAGGCCATAAAATTCATTCCAGAGTATGAGGTCTTATCACCCTGACAAATATTTAAAGTAATTTTTGGTTTTAGAAATTATTCAGAGGGCTTTTTCTTTTCTTCTTTTTTGATCTTATTAATTTGTGTTGCTAGTCTTTAAGTGATTTATATAAATCTGTATCAACAGATCCCTCTGCTTCTCTACCCTGTTTTACACACCTATTTTCTAAGATGTATGCTTCACATATCTAAATACAGAAGTTCATTTGCCAATTATGTGCCTACACTGCAATTTTACTGATGTCTTCCTGTATATTTTCACAAGTCCTCTATTAACTGAATATCGCCAGTTCTGGTCACCTCCTAGTTTTAGTAAGCCAGCTTCTCCTGCAGAAATAGAGGAAGTTAGCTAGTGTGATTAGCTATTGTGCAGCTACTATAGAGGATTGTGCAAATCCAGCCAGTATATACGGATGTGAGCTGAGAAGGGAAACAGTAATTTGTTGTTTGGGGGGGGGGGAGGGGGAAGAGGAGGAGGCGTTCCTGTGCATAAAGTAACCATGAAGTGAGAGCACTGAGTAAAGGAGAGAAAAGTTTAACAACTACTACCAGGGGTAAAAAACAGAAATTGGTGAACCTGTTATGAATGAGAGATTAGAATGAGGAAAATTGGTACAGTCTCACTTGGTGAGTGGAAGAGAGACACAAAAAGCAAAGAAGGAAAAGGGTGAAATGCAGAGGGGAGGATAAAAGTTTTGAGGCTGGGCCTGATTCAGAGAATAGGAAAACAACCAGCTCATCTTGTTTGAAAGGTTTCGACACTGAACAATTGTCCTGGAAGTTGATAGTGTGTTTGTTGGTCTTGTCTGCCTTCTTCCTTCAGGCCAGTGCTACGATCCCTGTAGAGACTGATAATGTTTAAAAAGAAAATCAGACTTCCAGCCAATAGCTGAAAAGGAAGACACAAAAACATTTCACATTTTGAGATTTTTAATGTAACCAACAATTACAAACACTATTACCTAATTACTACATTTGGAGGAAACCTATACTTTAAATTATAGAAAAGAACATTCTTCCTTTTTACTTACACATATCACACTCCCAACAGAATTACTGAAAACACTCCACAGTCACCACCAGCTTCTAATGGGTTCATATTTCACTGGGTGGTAACTTCAAGTGACCATGTCCAGGTAGTTTTCCTAGAGTTTACCAAATCCACTCCCAGCCGTAAAAGCCACTTTGATCATTTTTCTTAACTCCTGTCCATGGCAGACTAATCTTGCAGATTCCTTTGATGGCTGCAGAATGCATCTGTTCAACTCGGCGTCATTTCCCTCTCACATCCGTCTTTGGTAGCTCACAAAGGACAGCACGGTGGTTAGCATTGCTGCCTCACATCGCAAGAGAACCGGGTTTGATTCTGGCCTCTGGTGACAGTCTGTGTGGAATTTGTACATACTCCTTGTGTTTACATGGGTTTTCTTCACGTAGTCTGGTTTTCTCCCACAATTCAAAGACGTGTGGGTCAGATTGTTTGGCCATGATAAATTGACCCTTAATATCAATGTGATTAGCAGTGTAAATATGTGGAGTCAAAGGGAATAGGGCCTGTGGGGGATTGTTGTGAGCGCAGGCTCGATGGGCTGAATGGTCTTCTTCTGCACCGTAAGGATTCTATTCTATTCAAATAATCTGCAGCCTCGTTGGTCTACTGACCACACCAACCAGTATATTTCTCATCTCTCCCTTTCCTCTCCTGTTTAAAAACTATTTACTGTTAGCATGACTGCCTCCTGCTGTTCTCAGGTGCCTGAGCTTCACATCTTGCTCAGCAGGTCCTTCGAATTAGCCAGGCTGAGGTTCAGAATGTTCACATGATGTCCTTTATTTTAAAGGCACAACCCAAAATACAATAATCTTATAAACCTCAGAATCCTAATACAAACTGCAGAGTCTGTTGTGCCCCTATCTGACAGCTGAATGGAGCTGGACACTCACCTGCTCCAAAAGCACTGCTCCCACATTATCAGAGAATCAAGGTTTACTTGCTTGTAAACTATTACTCTCCAGGAACTTTCCAATAGCATCCCTGATTTAAACTAAGAATGACAACAAATTTTAAGAAACATTTTCAATCAATAAATAGATGCTGGACCCATTGGAAATCCCAGCTGCATTAGAAATATACTGTCAGCCTGCCAATGAAATGTAAAGGAACCCCAACCTGAGACATTTCAGAGGGCAATTACACATCAACCACATCATTGTAAGTCCGAAGTCACATGTCGGCCAGGCTAGATAAGGACGGCAGATTTCCTTCACTAAAGTACATAAGTGAATCAGATGGCTTTTATGACAATTGATAATAGTTGCTCTGGTCACCATTACTGAGACTAGCTTTCAATTTCAAAGTCATTATCTGAATTCAAATTCCACCAACTGCTGTGGAACAATGCCACCATCTCCCTCTGGCAGACACCCTTTGGAAGAATGAAATGAGCTGCTTTCCCAGTGAACTCATATTCAGGTACAGTCAGGATTCAAGGGCACCAGTAACTGTATTCCAAGTTTCATTTCTGAATCACAGCACATAAATCTTCGGGCTCTGCAAATTTTCTGATGTATTTCCTTTACTTTCAGTATCGAGACTACAATAGGACATTGAGCTGTTGGTGAGATTTAATCCAATAAAATAACCTTTTTCGTAACTGACATGTTTTATAGTTTTTCATTTTGAATCATTTTCTATCATTGGTACGTGATGTGTGTTGATTGGCATTAAATCAAGTGCCTTTCTGTTATCTGTCAATACAATAGATTTGGTAAAATTCCAATTCTCATCGTGTGCAGTAAGTAAAGACATTTTCTTGCAGAAACCCACTTAAATTTCTTCACCCACATGATTGTCGATGTGTGGAATTCACTATCACCAAATGTAGTTGAGGCCAAAACTGTGAAGGTGTACGAATGAAGTAGTGGCATGATGGAAAAATTGGTCAAGTATTTGGTACAAAATAAGGAAAACTGACTCCACATAACATAAGACATGAATAAGACTGGAGAAGGTCAAGACCTGATGAGGCTGCGTAACCTAGAGCTATATGATTAAGACAAGATAAGGTCAGGGACGAAGGAGTCATTGACCTTCTATCAAAGGACAAGATGAAAGTATGACTGATGAGATAAAGAGTTCTAGGAGATCTGCAAGCTGTACCGTGATTTATGACATTGCTTATGACGCTATTACTGATCAAATTTCTGAATAAGCTCTGGTTACACAAACTGATAATGATTATGTGTAGACACTGAACTGATTCTTTATGTTAGCGCAGACTTGAGGAAGAATTAGCAAGTTGTAATGATGGCTCTCTGAACTCAAGTTTTTTCCAATACTGCATGCAGTGTTTTGTAAATAAAGACAAGTTATTTTGTTGGAATGGACTTTGTTGAGTCTTCCTACCATAGTCAAGAAGCAGAAAAATTTCCACTTCAACAAAACGTTGTCTGATTTCAAGAAGAAATTAGATATAGCTCTTGGAGCTAAAGAGGTCAAGGGATATGGGAGGAAGGGGGAATCAGGATATTGAATTCGATAAGCAACCATGATCAATATGAATGGCAGAGCAGGCTCGAAGGGCTGAACAGCTTACTGCTGCTCCTAGTTTCTAGGTTTCTATAATGGGTTAAAATTATTTTTTTTGGACACATAGCCAACACTGCACATATAGAATGCATACTGACTGGAAGGCCCTCAGTTCATCCAGAATTGGATGTTGAGCCTTACTAGTTTGGATAAGCCATCAGCACCTCTAAAGCCTCCAGAGGAAACCCCACCCATTTCAAGCGAATATATTTTCGGCAGTTTGCCTTATTAGCTGTGGCCTTTCAGTAAGTCCCAGAGAACTGTGGTTGTTCGACAGTCCTGTGAATAATATGCAGACAGAAGGAACATTCCTGCTCCACCTGGCTCTAGATCAAACATAAAAGAAGAAGAACTCACTTTATTTGTTGCCAACCATTGATTAACAGTCTGCTCTGAAATTTAAAGGCAAGTCACTACATATATTTGCTTTGTTCACTGCTAGCTAATTTGGCAGAGTAGTCCTAAACCGGGCATTAGGTCCCAGATTTACGTATTTATGGGGCCCAGTACCCATTTTAAGATTGTCAAGCAATCACGAAAAGTGAGCACCTTTCATGGGTCCTTTGAGGAGTGGGAAATGGGTAAATAGAGGTCAACAATTTCACTTCAAGATCTCTGATCCACCATTTTGTTTCCTTTTCTATTTTTGCATTGGTCACCTATTAAATTTTAAATTCCACTTTTTATGTATTACAAAATTCGATGTGATGCATGTAGTATGTGAGCTTTCTGGTTTTATGTGCTAGTTTGTTTCTCATTTCCAGCCTACACCACTGGCAAGCAGCAATGATATGAGTACGCCACTACAGTCACTGACTTCATTAGTAAATGTGTAGAAGACTGTGTGCCAAAGAAGCAAATCCCCAGAAGTGTTCCTCAACTGGAAATTTGGATGAACAAGGATATCACTGCTTGCTGAAGTTCAAGTCTGAGGCATTCAAGTCAGGCGACACTGACCTATACAAGAAAGCTAGACACGATCTAAGGATATCCACCAAAGATGCCAAAAGATAGTGCTGGACCAAGCTAAAATCCCAGGCTAGCCACACCAACCAGCCCTTACTCCCCCACTATGGCAAGGTCTGCAAGACATAACAGGCTACAAGATGAAGGCTTGTAAAATTGCCGGCTCCAATGCGTCATTCCTGCATTCGACACCCATTTTGAGCATTTCCTCCATCCTGGAAGCCCTGGATGAACTGTATCTGGGATCACCATTGCAGATGTCAGAGCAACTTTCGCGAGACGCTTGGTCTAGATGGGACACCGCATGAGCAGACAGATCATTTGTGGATCAGCTAGCAGGGATATTCACAGACATTTTCAACCTCTCCTTACAACAATCTGTGTTCCCTATCTGCTTTAAGAAGATGACTATCGTCCCAGTACCTAAGAAAAATCAGGCAGCACACTAATAACTATCAGCCAGTGGCTCTGATATCCATCATTATGAATGCTTCAAAAAGTTAGTCATGGTACAAATCAATTCCAGCCTCCTGGATTACCTGAATCCACTCGAGTTTGCCTATTGCCGCAACAGGTCCACAGCAGATGCCATTTCTCTGGTTCTGCACTCAACCCTGGAACACCTAGATAACAAGGACACCAACAAGGAAAATAGGAATCCCTTGTTATAAATAGGAATGTCAGATTCCTATTTATTGACTGCAGTTCAGCCTTCAACACTTCTTTTCCCACAAAACTCATCTCCAAACTCCAATGCCTGGGCTTCAGCACTTCCCTCTGCGACTGGATCCTGAACTTCCTAACCCACAAACCAAATCAGTAAGGATAGGCAACAACAGCACCCCCAAGATCATTCTCAACACCAGTGCTTCACAAGGCTGTATTCTCAGCCCCCTACTAATACTCCTCATACACCTATGACTGTATGGTCAAACTCCCGTCCAATTTCTTTTTCAAGTTTTCTGATGACACCATGGAAATGGGTCGGATCTCAAACAATGACGAGACAAGTACAGGAATGATTTAGAGAATCTGGTAAACTGGTACAGCAACAATAATCTCTCCCTCGATGTCAACAAAATGAAGGGAATTTTCATCGACTTCAGGAAGCTTAAAGGACAATATTCCCCTGCCTACATCAATGGAGATGAAGTAGAAAGGGTCGAGATCTTCAAATTTTTAAGTGTCCCGATCACCAACAACTGTCATGATCCCTCCAATGCCAATTTGATAGTTAAGAAAGCCCCCAATGCCTCTACTTTCTCAGAAGACTAAAGAAATTTGGCGTGTTAGCTACGACTTTCATCAACTTTTACAGAAGCACCATAGGAAGCATTCTTTCTGGTTGTATTACAGCTTAGTGTGGTTCGTGGTCTGCTCAAGACCACAAGGAACTACAAAAGGTCATGAATGTAGCCCAATCCATCACACAAACCAGCCTCCCATCCATTAACTCTGTCTACACTTCCTGCTGCCTTGGCAAAGCAGCCAGCATAATTAAGGACTCCATGCACCCTGAACATTCTCTCTTCCACCTTCTTCCTTCAGGAAAAAGATACAAAAGTCTGACGTCACGTATCAACTGGCTCAAGGACAGCTTCTTCCCTGCTACAGTCAGACTTTTGAATGGACTGCAATGCAATGCAAACATACCTTGCATTAAGTTAATCTTTCTCTATACCCCCAGCTATGATTGTGACGCTACATTCTGCACTCTCTTGTTTCCTTCTCTATGAATGGTATGTTTTGTCTGGATAGAAACAATACTTTTCACTGCATGTTAATACATGTGACAAAAATAAATCAAATCAAATTTAATCAATGTGAAAAAGAGAGCCAAATGCGTAAGTCTCTTTTTGACAATACACAGTGTCTCCATTGGCAAGTCCTCAGGTTTGTCTCCTTATGAGGCAAAAAAAAACCCGGGCTCCTTATGACCCCAAGCTAATGTTTTGGAGGTGATGTGAGCTACAGGCATGCAGTGTGTAGTGTACCCTAGCACGTGGATATGTTTTGGCACTTCTGAACCAAACTCCCAGCTATGGGAGCTCCACTTCATTGTGAATACTTCAGGAGAGTGGAAGATTTAAGGGAGTAAATCTTGACAAAATATCTGGAGTGAAGCTCAAGGCAAATTGATGTCTAAATATGTCAGGCCAAAATCCCAGACTTTTTCGAATGACCAATGAGAATCCCAGTGCTCCAGTAAATGGAGCATCGGCTGAAAATCAGGATTTCCAACAAGCGTGAGGTCTATTGGGATTCATAGAGTGGGTGGCAACCTGATAATTCTGCAAACTTGCTAAATTAGATGTCATTAGAGGGTCTGACAGCAAATTCGCTGGCCTCCCATCATTCACCCAGCCCACAAGTGAAAAGTAACTGGGCGGACTTTATAGTTGCTACCCACAAGCAAGGACATGGCATGCTGGACCTCAAGAGTTCAGAGGAGAATCACCAACATTTAAATATAGAGGGGCATCTTCACCCTCAATATTCAAATAATGGACCATTCCCCCTTACACACTACACAGACATGAGGGTGACCCAACACTACCCACAGCCCCCTTCCCCCTTGAGACTCCTTATTCAGTCTCCCATCAGGCCATGCGCCTTGGCAGTGCCAACAGTGCAGGGCTCCCTAGTATCCTGAAGAAGATAGGTACAATGGCCCTGTGCTCCTCTACTACTACCACCAGGCTACAGAGGAAAGATCCTTCAGATGTCCTGGGGGTTGCGTTAGCTCAGGCTGGGGCAACGGGTTGACTTCACCACTGTCCCCTGGGATGGAGTGCTATGGCTGGACTTCCCCTTCTTATCCTGCAGTCCTGAAGTTCATCCCTGGCATAGTGGTTTCGGACAGCCTTGTAATCAATATCTGCTTTCTTGCCTGTCAGCTATGAAAATTCTGAAGTGGCTAGGTCAGTTTAATCTCCATTCCTCCTGGTTACCTGGCGGATTTATAAATTTTTATAGTACTCCATTCTGCAGTAGAGATTTTCTTTTTCTCCCTGTCAGAAACCTCAGGTGTGAGCAAATCCCTTTAATGTCTTCTGACAGAGAGAGGGGCAGGATTTTACGATCTTACACGACCCACAACCAGAAAATCCCACCCAAGGTCAATGGATATTTTCATTATCCACCTATTGTCTGCTCCAATTCTGTGGTAGGCAGTGCGATAGAGTTCCCATGAAGATGTCAGTGTCATCTGGTGGGGGTTGGGGTGGTTCAATTCAGCACCTCTGTGCACTCAGCCCCAGTGTATGCACACAGCTTTGAAGTGAAATTGCTGGGGCTTCCTAGCAAGTGGAACACTTTGAAACTTATTCCATTCAATGGGACCCATTAATCTCTTGACAAATTCACCATGTGGTGCCTTGAAAAAGACTTCCATTGGCATCTCAATGAAATTCTATGATTCTCCAGCTACCTGTCACAATTGAATGCACTTCAAGTACCCCATTGACCCTGACCATAATGTTGACAGAGTCTAAGCCTGATTGACAGGCCTGTGATTTCACTTTCTCTTTTGCAAACCACAATCATTTTGAGAGATCATTTTGCAGATGCAAAGGCCCGGTTATGTGACTCTACTGTCCACAGAATGCTTAAGTCAGAACATCATTACCTACGTTCAGATTTTAACACAAGAGAGGGTAGGAACCATGAGGCATGACCTTCCTGTTTCAGAGACCATGATCTAGGAATGGTAAATTAAAATGGATAAGATAACATGAGCTTTTCAATTTCCATGAGCTTTGTGTAACCAATATCTTTCTTCAGGACAAACCATGACTGTGATACAAACCATTCCCTCCTTGGTGTGGACCAGGAAGAGGATACAGCACTTGAAGTTTTTTTATTCAAAGCAGAAATGCCATCCTTGTATCAATGTCAGCCATATTGTTGAGCCAAATAAAGTCAACTGTGCTTTTACTCAGTTGCACAAGTATTCTTCAGCATTTCAACACAGATTGCAGAAGTGAAATGGAACATACTTTGAGATGTCATCTACAATACCACACAATAACATATGGGAAGCAAGATTGGAAAAATATGGACTGGTTTGAAGCTAACATCAAGTGTGATAGAATCTGTTATTGAAGTGAAGTGTTCCGCTCCCATTAATTACAAGGGAGCAAGAAAACTCTGGATACAATAATTGCTCCAATTAAATTCCAGCAGACTGCTAGGCACTGTGTCAATGATTAATGGTCACACATTCACCAGAAGATCACAATATCTCTCAACACAGGGAATTTTAAGTACATATACAAAAGGGATCAAAAAGCCACCTGTCCATCTGCAAAGAAAATAATTCCATTGAAAACAAAGGCAGGGAGGTCATCACAGACTCAACTAACAGTTGGAGCTCAGTGAAAGACAAGAAGGCAAGAACACACAAATAGTGAGCAGGAGTAGGCCATTCAACGCCTCAAGCCTGCTCCACCATTTAATAAGATCACAGCTGACCTAATTGTGCCCTCAACTCTGCTTTCCTATCTGTCTGCCATAACCTGCAACACTCTTGTTGATCAAAACTCCATTTAACTCAACATTGAATATGTTCAGTGACCCAGTCTCCATGCCTTTTTGGAGAAAAAAATTCCACAAACTAACCACCCACTGAAAAAAGAAAATCCTCCTTATCTCAGTCATAAATAAGAGACTCTTAATTGTTAAACTGTGCCCCCTACATGAAAAAACATCTTTCCAGCAACACCCTTTCGAGTCCCATCAGAATCTATGTTTCAGTAAGATCACCTCTCATTCTTTGAAACTCCAGTGGGCACAGGCTCAACCAGTTCAAACTTTCTTTATAAATTAACCCTTGCATCCCAGCAATCAGTTGTGTGAACCTTCTCTGAACTGCTCCTAATGCAATTATATCCTGTCTTTAGTAAAGAGACCAAAACTGCCCCAGTTAAAGTCACGTACAGCTCAGTAATACTGTCCCACTCAACTCCACTTGCAACAAGTGCCCATATTCCATTTACTTTCCTAATCATTAACGGCACCTGCATTCTGAGTTTTTATAATTAATATACCAGGACACCCAGATCCTTCCCTACCATTCTTCACGTTCACCCTGCTATAGCTTTCATCGAGAATGGAGAATTTGGCGCTTAGCCAAAACTCCAATTCCTGCAGTGGGACTGGAGAATTCCAGCCATATATTGAATATTGTTGAAACCTCAGCACTGATATGTGTGGCACTCCACTAGTAATAGCTTACCAGTCCAAAAATGTGACATCTTATCAAATACCTTTTGGAAATCCAAGTGCACAATCACTATAGGTTCCCCCTTATCCACCTTGCTTTTTATTTCCTCAAATAGCTATTAAATTAGATGCACAATTTCCCTTTCAGAAAACCATGTTGTATCTGTCTGATTATATTATGATCTTCTAAGTGTCCTACTGGACATTTAGCATAATGGAGTCTAATATTTTCCTTATGACGTCGATTAGATTATCTGACCTATAGTTTCTGGCTTTCTGCTCCCCTCCTTTTTCAATAGCAGTGTTAATTAGTAATTTCCCATTCTATTGAGATCATGCCAGAATTCAGGAAATTGTAGAAAATCAAAACAAATGCATTTACTATCTCCATAATTATTTTAAGACCTTAGTATAAAAGCTATCAGGTCCAGAGAATTTATAATCTTAAACTTCTAATAGCTTTCCTAATGTCTCATCTCTAGTGACTGTGATTGTTTTGAGCTTCTCCTTCCCTTTTATCTTTTGATTTTCAAATATTTTTTGGAAGTATTTTGTACCTGCTATAGTGAAGACCGGCACAAAATGTATGTTCAAAACAACTGTCATTTCATTGTTTCCCATTATTATTTATCCATGTTTACTCTCTGAGAGAGCAACGCTCTCTTTAGTCACACTTGTCCTTTTCAAATACTACAGAATATTTGTTTATACATTTTTAGATAGCTTTCTCTCATACTCTAATTTCTTCCTTATTATCTTTAGTCTTTCTTTCTAATTTTTAAAATCTGTCCAATATTCACTTTTTTCTTTTAATTAAACATTATTCTTAAACTTCCTTCATTAGCTGTAAGTAGTGCATTCCTGTCATTGTCTTTATTTCTCAACGGAATCAATCTGCTGAGATTTTAAAAATATCTCGTTAAATGTCTGCAACTGGTTCTCCATGTCCAACTTTTCAACATATGTAGCTAGTTCACTTTAGCCAATTCTGTTCTCATATCCTTGTAATTGCCTTTATTTAAATTTAAAACATTACCCTTAGACCCACACTTCTCACCATTAATCAGAATGTGAAGTTCTATCCTGTTCTAATTACTGTTGCCCAACATATGAATATACAAACAGGAACAGGCTACTCAGCCACTCAAGTTTGCTCTACCATTCAATAAGATCATGACTGATTTGACTGTAATCTCAACTCCACAATCCCACCTAACCTTGATAACTTTTCATCTCCTTGTTTATCAAGTATCTATCTATCTTTGCTTTAACAATGTTGAAAATTTTACTTCCATCCTTTTTGGGGAAGATAATTCCAAAGACTCACAAAAACAAAATCATCCTCAACTCTGTCTTAAATGAGCAACCCTTTAATGTTAAACAGTGACCCTTAGTTCTAGATTCTTCCACTGAAGAAAATATTTTTTCCATATCCATCCTATTAAAAGCCTTCTGGATCATATATGTTTCAGTCAAGTTACCTCTTACTCCAGCAAATACAAGCCTAGCCTGTCCAACATTTCCTCATAAGTCAACCGTCTGATTCCAGTTATTAGTGTGGTACACCTTTGGTACATGTTTCCAATGTATTTACATCCTTCCTTAAATAAGGACATCAATACTGTACATAGTACTCCATATAAAGAGGTGAATTTTATCATGCTGTCGTCATAGGAATCAGATCAAGTGGGGCCGGGCTATCAAAACGTCAGTTGACATTAGGCGGGAGTTTTCACTTTCAAGTAAGGCTCTATATAAGTGAAGTAACCTCCCTACTTTAATATTTAATACCACTTGTAATAAACAACAGCATTCTATCAGCCTAAACAAGAAATTCCTTGACAATGATATCATGAATTAATTCTGTCTTAATGCACATTACTAGATCTAAAAGAATCTGCTTCATGATTGGCTCTAGAATAAACCCCACCAAGAAACTGTTTGAAATAAATTCTATGGACTCATCTTTCAGGCTACCTTATCGAATCTGATTCATCCAATTTAAAAGAAAATTAAAACCACCCATGATTGTTGCAGTACTTTTCTTACAAACTCCCATTATTTCTTCCTGCATTATCTGTCCTAGTGTAGCTACTGATAACTACTAGTAGTTAACAGCATAATAGTTTACAGTTAGTCGTAAACTACTCCCACAAGTCATTTCTTATCTTTATATTTATTATTTCTATCTAACCTATTCTACATCTCAATTATCTGAACTATGTCAATCTCTTTGTACTACAGAATGAATGTCATGCATAATTAGCAGTGTTATCCCATCACATTTTTCCAGTTTCCTGTCACTCTGACTATGGCTATGAAATGGTCATCAGATCACTAATATCTATCCCTATTTGTGCAATCAGATGCCCTGAATGCTGGTACTGGACAAGCAACACAGTCTTCTAGGTTCCTGGCTGCAGAGAACTGTGTGCATGATCTAATGACCTTGCTTGAGCATGACTGTAAATTCCTGATCAAGGTCAACAGATACTTCTATTGTTGGATCCTTGCCCTCTCCAATTCTGGGCAAGCGAGGTGGTAGAGTTCTGGCCTGTGTCCGAACTTGGTGGAACACTATCCTGAGTTGTACTCTAGAAAGTGTCACTGAGGAAGCTGTAGACACAGTAAGAAGTCTCACAACACCAGCTTAAAGTCCAACAGGTTCATTGGATTTTAACCTGATGTTATGAGACTTCTTACTGTGCTTATCCCAGTCCTATGCCAGTATCTCCACATCGAACCTGTGGACACCTTTGAAGCCTGCTAGTCATGGCAGAGTTTGATACTGAACTCACAGCAGAGTAATTGACTCACTTGTCATGGGCAATGCTCCAGGTGCTGATATAAACACAAAATAGCGCAGATGCTAGAATCTGAAACAAAAACAAAAAAAATTGGAAAATCTCAGCAGATCAGGCCAACTGTCTCTTCAGGTCAACTGCCACATTCCTTTACCAAGCTGTAGCTTTGTTTTGCTATTCACGCATTCGGATCACTTAATAAATATTTTCAACACCTTCTCAGTGTTCTGCATGCTCATTTACATTCCCTTTGTCCAATTCCACTCCTCCCTACCCTCGTAGTATAAATCTCTGCTGGCTCTCTTTCCTCTCAGCTCTGACGAAGAGATATCTAGACTCAAAATGTTGGCTCCACTCTCTCTCCGGAGATGCTGTCACACCTGCCGAGATTTTCCAGCATTTTTCTGTTTTTGCTCCAGGTGCTGATGTTATACTGTCTGAACACATCAAACATAGGAAACCAGCATTCCTGCAGCACCTGCACAAACATCGCTGTCTCTAATGCAACGCCCTAGGATATGCATGATAGAAAAATTGTGACCCTGAATAAGAACAAGGCAACTATAGCAATCACAACAACTATCGAAGCATACCTCTGCTAAGTGCCATGGGAAATATATTTGCACGTGTTGCCCTTGTCAAATTGCAGTTCCTGGCTGAATGCATCTACCTTGTAGCCCAGTGTGGTTTCAGGACTGGAAGATCTACAATTGAAATGATCCAATGGAATATTGGCTCTTATTTCAAGCATATTGGAATATAAGGTTAGGAAGATTTTGCTATAACTGTACAAGTTACTGGTGAGACCACACCTGGAGTATTGTAAGCAGAATTGGTTCCCTTATTTCATTGGAGACAGTTCAAAAAACATTCACTAGGATGATTCCTGGTATGGAGGAATTATCTTAAAAGGAAAGGGTAAACAAGTTGGGATTACTCTTTGGAATTTAGAAGAATGAGGGGTGATCTCATTGAAACATGTTGGATTTTAAGGTAATTGGCAGGGTAAATGCTGATTGGATGTTTCTCCTCACGGGAGAGTCTAAGACTAGAGGGCATAGTCTCAGAATGAAGGAGCATCACTTTAACACTGGGATGAGAAGAAATTTCTTCTCTCAGAGGATTGTGAGTCTTTGGAATTCCTTGCCACAGGGATCTTTGGAGGCAAAGCCCGTGGATGGGATTTTATAGGCTTGCTCATTCTGAAACCATAAAATCCCATCAAAGGTCAACAGATCTTTCCATTGTGATAGTGAAGAGGGGTGTTATAGTTTGCAGAGAGACTTGGACAAGTTGCAGAGCTGGGCCGAGAGGTGGCAAATGGAGTTTAATGTGGAAAAGTGTGAGGTAATGCACTTGGCAGGAATAATAAATGTGTAGAGTATAGGGCTAATGGTAGGATTCTTAATAGTGTTGATGAACAGAGGGATCTTGGTGTATTTGTGCATAGATCCCTGAAAGTAGGCAGTCAAGTCGATAAGGTTGTTAAGAAGGCATACGGAGTCTTAGCTTTATTGGTAGGGGGATTGAATTTCGGAGCCGCAACGTCATGTTGCAACTGTACAAAACTCTAGTGCGGCCGCACTTGAGTATTGTGTGCAGTTCTGGTCCCCACATTATAAGAAAGATGTGGAGGCATTGGAGAGGGTACAGAGGAGGTTTACCAGGATGTTGCCTGGTATGGAGGGCAGGTCTTATGAGAGAGGCTGAGGGATTTGAGGTTGTTTTCGTTAGAAAGGAGGTGGCTAAGAGGGGACCTAATCGAAACATATAAGATGATTAGAGTTTTAGATAGGGTGGACAGTGATAGCCTTTTTCCTAGGATGGAGAAAGCTAGCACGAGGGGACACAGCTTTAAATTAAGGGGGGATAGTTATAGGACGGATATCAGAGGTAGGTTCTTTACCCAAAGGGTGGTTCGGGAGTGGAATGCCCTGCCTGCAGCAGTTGTAGATGCGCCAAGTTTGGTGGCGTTTAAGAGGTTAGTTGATAAGTATATGGAAGAGAAGGGAATGGTTTAGTTTGGAGGGGCATTGCTTTTTATATTGATCGGTGCAACATTGAAGGCCGAAGGGCCTGTTCTGTGCTGTAATGTTCTATTGTCTGCCTCTCACTATGATTCCCATGGGTGGCAGGGAGGCAAAATTATAGCCTTTGTACTGAGCTAGATTGATTTTTGTTCAGTATGGGAATAAGGGTTACAGGAAAAAGGGCACAAAAATGGACGTGAGGAATGTCAGATCATCCATGTTCCTATTAAATGGCACAGCAGGCTCAAGGGGCTGAATGGCCTACTCCTGTTATGGTCTTATGGTTTTCTAGTCTGGCATCTGTTGGAGAAATGTTATGAACAAAGGAGACTATCATACAATGCTTTCATTGATGCATCAAAGTCTTTGACCAAAGATGGCACATTTAAGCTACCGAAAAAAATTGGGTGTCTGCCAAAGCTGCTCAATGTGATCTCCTCTTTCAGTGAAAACATGATGGGTAAGGACAGTTATTGCCAGGCAACATTTGAGATTTGAGTCAAACCGGGTTGTGTTTTGGCACAGACACGCTGTTACATTCCTCTCTTTGCTGCTGTCATATGCCTTTAGCCATAGTTATATGCATACATATATGTCTACTTATATACCAAAACTGATCAAAAAACTCTTTAGCCTTTCTCACTGAGGTCCAATATAACTCTCTTTATCAAAGAGTTGCTCTACTCTGACAATGTAGCACTTGCATTCCATAAGAGGAACACCTGCAGGGGCAAATGGACAGACCGTCTCATGCCTCTAAAGAACTTGGTCTAACTGTCAGAATCAGAAAGACAAATGACAAGATCCAGGACATTGTCATTGCCATCTGTTGACCATATGACTGGAGGTTGTTGATTGTTTCACATATCTCAGCTCCACAATCGCCAATAATCTATTACTTGATTCTGAAATCAACACAGACACACAAGCTGCAGCTGCTTTGTTCATGCTAAGTCAGAGAATATAGAACAACAGCAATCTGACTGACAGCATCATCAATCTATTAAACCTGAGTCCCCAACAGACTTTTGTAGGTGCTGAGACCTGTACAATCCATGCTAGGCATGTAAAGGCTAAATGGTTTCCATCTCCACTGTTTCAGACATATCTTTGGCATCTACTGGCAGGACAAACTCACCAGCTCAGAGATCCTGGAACATGGTGATTCAATCAACATATTTTCATTATAGCTAATCATGTGTGCTGGACGGCCATGTCCATCAAATGGGTGACAGCTGTATATCCATTGACTTTCTGTAGAGTGAACTGGCCAGAGGGCAAGACCTTCTGGATGCCCATACCACCTCCACAAGGACACCTGCAAGTGTGATATGAAAATCGCACCTTCAGAAATGGATAGGACGAGGGGTCATGGCCATAGGGTGAGGGGGGCTATGTATAAGACGAATATTAGAGGGCAGTTTTTCACACAAAGGATAGTGGGGGTGTGGAATGCACTGCCGAGTAAGGTGGTGGGAGCAGGCACGCTGGGGCTGTTTAAGAGTCTCTTGGACAGCCACATGAGCGTTATGCAGATAGAGGGATATAGTAGGACTGTTTAACTATGACTTTTTTTTTCCACAGGTAATTTGGTCCAACTTGACCAACATTGAGCATGCATTCGGCAGGTGGTGCGAGTACAGCTCTTGGATGTTGATTCATGGGTTGCCTGGTGCTTCATGTCGTAAATGAGTGCTTTATGTGGACCATCTGAAGGGCACCATGACAGCTCAGAGACTATCGATGTGGCTGTGCAGACACTTGGAATTAGGCCGGTGTCTGCGGGAGTTTGCGCGTTCTCCCCGTGGTTGCGTGGGTTTTCTCCGGGCACTCCGGTTTCCTCCCATAACCCAAAAATTCGCTCTTAGGCTGATTGGGAAACAAATTGTCCCTATAGTGAGAGTCTTCCATATTAGGAATAATCTAAATCTATAATAGGATAATGGAATTGCTACTATATAGTTATGACGGCGGCGTGGGCTCGTTGGGCCGAAGGGCCTGTTTCCCGTGCTGTGTTGCTCTTAAAAAAACAATGTCAAATATTGACACTAACAGCTGGAGACAGTTGCTGATGGCTGTGACCTCAGAGGCTGACTGTTTGGAAAGACATTGAAAGGAGGAAGCAAAAACGAAAAGTTCAACTGGCCAATTAGCGAGCCTAGAGAAAATAGGGACCAGCGAACCCTATACCTTTTCAACCCAGTGTCTTCCTCTGCTACCAGAGACTACCAGAGTGGGGTGATGTGGCACACATCATTGGCCACTGCAGAAAAAGACACTCCACAGGATTTCACAGCCTCACTCAGATGAGACTGGAAATTCCCACCCAAGGTCAACGGAGACTTCCGTTGTCAGACCCTCACCTGCTCTGATTCCATGGCAGGTGAGTTGATAGAGTTCCAGTCATTGTTTTAGAATATACAGGCACCACCACCCTTATAGTCAACCTTAATCTGGTTTGTCTTACTTTGCTTTTGGATGTTGGCTGTTCATTATTCAGCAATTCATACTTCCTCTCGATCTCTTTGTGTTTCTTTACTTGATCCATTAACACTCTTTATCCCACCAGCCTTTTGTCGTTTACTGTCTGCTGTCTTCCAGTCTATCTTCTATTTTGTTCTTTTCCACACTCCCATTTCACCTATTACAATCAGTTGTGCGGAATATGAATATTGCTGAAATAGAAACATGTTGCCAAAACTTTTCATTTTGCACTCATCAGGACAAATGCCAGATTACCAAATTTTTAAAAATTGCAATAATTTATAATACAAAGGAAAAAGGAGCTGACATACTCACAGATTGGCTCTGATTGGTTGAGATGTTTCATAGAGAAAGCAATACGGAACTTTTGGCTCCCTATGCTTCCAGGTAATTCAAAAGATGGAAGGCTTGAAGATATTTCCTGTGTTTGCAAAGAATGGGTTCATGTAGTTGTTGCATTTAGCAAGTTATGTCAAAATAAGTCATGTCACAACCTTGAGCTGGACCATTTTTGAATTGCCAAAAGCTTGGAGAACCATAACAATCCCTCAATGTTAATCAGAGTCAAGGTGTCAAACAAGCAGTATCCCTTTTATTCTGTGTTATAAATTGTGATTGTTTAAAATTTGACATGATTGCATTTGGCCTCATGAGTGCAAGACAAAAACTTCAGCAATATTGTTCTTTTCAGCAATATTCAAAAATTAGTACGACTCTAACCTTTCCCCATTCTAATGAACCTAAATCATTAACTCCGTTTCTCTTTCCACAGATTTTTTTCTGGTTTTCTTTCAGTTCTTCTAACTCATTCTTCTGATTAATATTTATTCTTCACAAAACATCTGAAGACCGATTATGAAGTTATTGGCATATTGCAGTATATGGTGCCTTGCTTTGTACAAATTACCTGTTGCATTTCTCTATACTTTAAAAGTATTTAATTGTCTGTGAAGTGCTTTGCAATAGCCCCATGTTGGGATCTGTTGTTCCTTTCAAGAAAGAATTAGATGTGGGTCTTGGGGCTAAAGGGATTCTGCTTCTGCTTTGACAGCAGATATTTAATGACTCTTAAACTATTAATAGGCTTGAGATGGGACTTCCATCCTATTGAAGAGCAAGTGCCACATCCAAGTTTTGCCAGCCGTTCAAATGACTCTCTTGTCCTTGCAGCAACACTGTTGGGAATACATGCTGCCCCCAGATTTAGAGGTTAAGCTGGCATGCCTTGGCGAGAGGAGTGAGGAGGAACAGAGTCACTTTGGGGGAGGGGGAGCCAAACTGGAGGGACCTCTGTTGAGCATAGTGTTCCTGAACAGGAGGAATCCCTACTTCCAACTGCTTGTGACCATCATGACTTAGTCCTGGCACACATTGCTGCAGATAAAATTCCATCTGCAGTGGCAGCAAGCCCTTATGTAGGAACTTATTGGCCATTTAAGTGCCTCAGTTGGTCCATTGGCAAGTAGTCTGACATGATGTAGAGATGCCGGCGTTGGACTGGGGTAAACTCAGTAAAGTTTTACAACACCAATTTTAAATCCAACCAATTTATTTGATAGTAAATCCGCGAGCTTTCAACACTATGCGCCTTCGTCAGGCAAATGCAGTGTTCTGATCTGCAGAGGCACTCATATCCACACAGACAGTTACAGATTGCTGATTAGAATGCGAATCCTTACATCTAACCTGCTATTCAAGTGTTAAAGTGGCTAACAATGTGTGTGAAGGGAATCCTGAGCATTGGTTAGAGAATTGTGTATTTTCTCCAGACAGCACAGTAAGTGAGGTTTTTTGCTAATCCAGGCAAGTTACGGGGGTTACAGATAGTGTGACATGAAGCCAAGATCCCTGTTAAGACTGTCCTCATGTGTGCTGAACTTGGCTATCAGTCTCTGCTCAGCAACTCTGCGCTGTCGTGTGTCACAAAGGCCCCCTTGAAGAACATTTACCCGCAGGTCAGAGGCCGAATGCCCCTGACTGCTGAAGTGTTCGCCTACAGGAAGGGAACTGTTTTGCCTGGTGATTGTTGAGCGATGCTCATTCATCCGCTGTCGTAGTGTCTGCATGGTGTCCCCAATGTACCATGCTTCGGGACATCCTTTCTTGCAACGTATTAGGTAGACAACGTTGGCCGAGTTGCAAGAGTATGTACCGTGCACCTGGTGAATGGTATCCTCACGGTTGATGATGTCGTCCATGTCTATGATCTGGCATGTCTTGCAGAGGTTGCTGTGGCAGGGTTGTGTTGTATTGTGGTCACTGTTCTCCTGAAGGTTGGGTAGTTTGCTGCGAACAATGATCTGTTTGAGGTTGTGCGGTTGTCTGAAAGCAAGAAGTGGGGGGGTGGGGATGGCCCTCGCGAGATGTTCATCGTCATCAATGACATGTTGAAGACTCCGGAGAAGATGTCGTAGCTTCTCCGCTCCGGGGAAGTACTGGACAACAAAGGGTACTCTGTCCACCTTGTCCCGTGTTCGTCTTCTGAGGAGGTCAGTGCGGTTTATCGCTGTGGCACATTGGAACTGTCGATCGATGAGTCAAGCGCCATATCCTGTTCTCACAAGGGCATCCTTCAGTGTCTGGAGGTGTCTGTCACGATCCTCCTCATCTGAGCAAATTCTGTGTATACGGAGGGCTTGTCCATAGGAAATGGCTTCTTTAATGTGTCTAGGGTGGAAGCTGGAGAAGTGGAGCATTGTGAGGTTGTCTGTCGGTTTTCGGTACAGTGAGGTGCTGAGGTGACCGTCCTTGAGGGAGATGCGTGTGTCCAAGAATGCAACTGATTCTGGAGAATAGTCCATGGTGAGTCTGATGGTGGGATGGAACTTGTTGATATCATCATACAGTTGTTTCAATGGTTGTTCACCATGAGTCCAAAGGAAAAAGATGTCATCGATGTATCTAGTATATAACCTTGGTTGAAGATGGTTGACTCATAGTGAACAATCATTGAAACAACTGTATGATGATATCAGCAAGTTCCATCCCACCATCAGACTCACCATGGACTATTCTCCAGAATCAGTTGCGTTCTTGGACACACGCATCTCCATCAAGGATGGTCACGGGACAAGGTGGACAGAGTACCCTTTGTTGTCCAGTACTTCCCCGGAGCGGAGAAGCTACGACATCTTCTCCGGAGTCTTCAACATGTCATTGATGACGATGAACATCTCGCTAGGGCCATCCCCACCCCCCCCACTTCTTGCTTTCAGACAACCGCACAACCTCAAACAGATCATTGTTCGCAGCAAATTACCCAACCTTCAGGAGAACAGTGACCACAATACCACACAACCCTGCCACAGCAACCTCTGCAAGACATGCCGGATCATAGACAGGGACGACATCATCAAACGTGAGGATACCATTCACCAGGTACACGGTACATACTCTTGCAACTCGGCCAACGTTGTCTACCTAATACGTTGCAAGAAAGGATGTCCCGAAGCATGGTGCATTGGGGAGACCATGCAGACACTACGACAGCAGATGAATGAGCATCGCTCAACAATCACCAGGCAAAACAGTTCCCTTCCTGTGGGCGAACACTTCAGCAGTCATGGGCATTCGGCCTCCGACCTGCGGGTAAATTTTCTTCAAGGGGGCCTTCGTGACACACGACAGCGCAGAGTTGCTGAGCAGAGACTGATAGCCAAGTTCCGCACACATGAGGACAGTCTTAACAGGGATCTTGGCTTCATGTCCCACTATCTGTAACCCCCGTAACTTGCCTGGATTAGCAAAAAACCTCACTTACTGTGCTGTCTGGAGAAAATACACAATTCTCTAACTAATGCTCAGGATTCCCTTCACACACATTGTTAGCCACTTTAACACTTGAATAGCAGGTTAGATGTAAGGATTCGCATTCTAATCAGCAATCTGTAACTGTCTGTGTGGATATGAGTGCCTCTGCAGATCAGAACACTACATTTGCCTGACGAAGGCGCATAGCGTTGAAAGCTCACGGATTTACTATCAAATAAATTGGTTGGATTTAAAATTGGTGTTGTAAAACTTTACTGAGTAGTCTGACAAACAGCTCCCCACCCCAGTTAAGATACTGATGCAGATAGGTAGACAACGAGCATGGTCCCATCAACATAGCTCATAATTTTATCCCCCCCTTGCCTGTCAACGTAACCCTTAACAGGGGTATAGAGTTTTGGTCCTTTTTTTATTGTTTATATTTTGCTGTCACAGATAAGAGAAATTTTGATGTTCTGTTTAACAGGGACAAAAATTTAAGCTTTGTTAATATACTGTCCTCTCCTTGCTTTTCCTTTTGTTTGCTTTATTCTGGTCTTCACCACCTCCAGCATTGTAACTTATATTGATTTACCTCAGTCAACTGTTTCATTTCAGTTCGTTAGAGTGCCAAATCTGCGTAATTTCAACTAGTGCGTCATTGCACATCTTAAATAATGCAATGGGAACATAAGGTGCAATGACTGGAATGTACAACATTAACAGCTGGGCAGTAAATGTACCCAGTTACTGCAGCAACACTGAATTAACTTTATACCCACCAGTCTACATATCAGTCCTATGGACAGAATTATCACACTTTATTGATGATATCATGGGATTGATAGCAATCCTATAAATTATTCAATAATGCCCCTTATTACCAAAATCCTTTGAACTTCAATAATCAGTTAATTGGAAATTCCAGGTTATGTGTTAATTATGTTTGATGCAAAGAACATTCATTCAATATCAAGTTCCAAATATCAATTGAACTTCTTGTAATTTCATCCATTAAAAAAGGACAGATTTCAAACTGAATGCTTTCTACTCACTGTATAAAGCAATTTATTTATTTTGAGAGATTATTAACATTTACCTGGACAAAGATCCTGCGTCTACAGCTTTACACCTGTTAGCATTAACAATGTCCTGGTAATAAGTCAGTGTATGAAGTATGAAAGGTGGAAATAAAACAAAAATATAAAACTGACCACAATCAGTGGAATCAGAAAGCAAGACCACATGATGAAAAGTTGGACTGTGTTCTATTTTCCACAGCACATGTCCAAGTTTCTCTGAAAATCAATCTTTTGCTGTTCAGTTTAGTTTTCCTTGCCTTTCTATTAGACATTTGCAAATGTTTTCAAGTCTTCTAAGGTTAGAATTTCTATGGCAGTTCTCCTGACTTCCTGCTTCTTATGCCATTTCTCTGAAGTCCCTAACAATTTCCACCATAGTTACATTAGGAAATCAGGAAAAACGTCATGCAAACTCCATTCACTGGGTCTTTATTAAGTTTCCAAATTTAATTTGGAGAAATATATCAAAGTTACAATACAGAAACAGACCAATCAGCCCAACCACGCCCTATCACAATATATATTTGCCAAGACAACCTACGTGACTTGGATCAGCTGCTCAGAGATTTCCATTGTCAGAGGAGCCATGGAGATTGATAACAATAAAGATACCTCAACTGGCATGGCACTGACACCCTTCTCAGTGACACCCTCAACCCTTGGCAGGTCCTCCGGATGACTGGAAGGAAATATCAGCTGGGGTCAACTGGCTCCAACCATCACTGTACCACTTGCACCTTCTAATTAGTCCAAGCTACATGGTGTAGTATGCATCCTGTGGACATCAGTGCTCAATTCCTGCATGCACTCCAAGTGCTACGGCATTGGGATCTCTGTGAGGTTGGCCGCTCTCTCACCGGAAGAGCTCATGCACTTAAAGCCCTAAACTTACGTGTTGCACATGAGATGGATGGATCCCTCCATCCAGCTGCTCCATACCATGCAATGCCACAAGGGAATCTGACATGTGGGAGCACAAGTGCTGCTGGTGGTCTAGGTCCTTTCTAGTGACTCTATTGAATGGGGTTGCCTCTATCCTTGTCTTCCGAGGGGGACCGACCATAACTGTTTCTGCTTCAAGCACTTAATCTATTTATCCATGCTATTTTATGTGCTAGCTCTTCTTAGATATATAGACAAAAAAAACTATTTTAATAATGTTAAATTTTGTTTAATTTATAAGTTCATGAGATCATTATCATCTACATGAAATGAGCAACCACTAAAGCTCATGATGTAATTTGTCGGATACGCCATTTGAAGATGAACTCTCCTCACCTTGACAACTTATGTTAAATTTCTCCCTGCACTGCAACCTTGTGGTTCTTGGAACAACACTCCTGGCATTGACCTCTGCCACTACTTCCAAATGTTACCTGAATACTTCTCCAGAGGACCTCCTGCTCCCCCTACAGACAACAAATATCTTTCCTACTGTCTGTGTTTCACACAACAGCAATTTGTGCATTGTCAGAAATCCACATGTTTGGTCTCTCATGTAGCCAGCCATTCCTCAAAGTATCACAGCCCACAATCACATTTCAAAAGAAGGTCAACAAATTTGCATGTTCCCTTTAAAAAATGCAGACTGCCTTTAACTAATGCTAGCCACTTCTGATATTGGACCCGCTGCTGATGTGTGCAGCTAACGTGGGTCTCCTGCACATGGGAAACACTTGAAACAGCAGGCAGCTTAAAATTTACCGCACTGAATGAGCCTAAGTTAATCGTGTACTATGAATACCATGCTTTGGACAGAATTCTGCCCCGTGGGAAGGTACAATACCGAGTAGGGGAGCAGAATTTAGTGGGAGGCACAAAAATCGTTAATATGCCGGCATGAATTTTCTATAGGATCCTGCCTCAGTTGGTGCCAGCCGTGGCAGATCAAGGGGCTGCCATGAAACTATTTGCATCCTACCAACGGCATGCAAATGAAGGCCTGACCAAAATTTTCCGCCCATGCCAGATTCTCCATAATGCCAGCAGGGAAGCATGGCACTCTGAAACAGATCTGGACAAATGCACCATGTGAAAGTCAGGACTTGACTTCAGAGCCTTGCTCAGATCTCGGACAGTCAATGTCCAAGAAGACAATACTGGAGGCCTGCAGCCACCGGACTTGGGGAGAGCACACCACACATTCAGTGGTGGGTTAATCTTACATCAATGGTACCACCGCGAAGCAGCTCTCAGAAGATAGGAGGTCCCCAAGAAGCAGCTTCTTCACTAATTTCTTGGAATTCACTTGGGAATTTCAGGATTTTTACCAAGTGTTGGCAGCTTCCATGATCTTCATTGACTTCTTCGAACTTCTTCAGAATTGCAGCATTTTTGGCAAGTGTTGTAAGGATGCAACAAAGGGGTGGGGTGGGGCGGGGGAGAAGGTTAAGTATTGGACAGGGATCGCGGGTAGAGGTGGGAACATCGGGGTGGCGATGCGGGCTCGTTGGGCCGAAGGGCCTGTTTCCCGTGCTGTTTTGTTCTTTGTTCTTTGTATGCGTTGGAGAGGAAGGTCTTATGGAGGTGGTAAAGGTGTCAGGCGTGAAGCTGAGATTGGGGAGATTATAGTATTCGGGTAAAGTTGGGAGGGTGGTGGGAGCTCCTGGGTTGAACAGGGGGAAGTGAGATATAACAGGGGAGAAAGATGCAAATGGGGAAGTAAGTGTTATGGGGAGGGCTGAAGGAGTAAAAGAAAAGAAGGAATAACGAGGAAGAAGTGTGTAAGGGGGGAAGGGAGAACATCCAGATGAGTATGTAAGGGAGAGTTTTGTGGAGTTAATGACTGCTGCCTGGGGAATGAACTGGGCATGGGCAAGGAAGGAAAGAATGTGAGAAGGCACAGGAGGAGCCAGTGGAGTGGGAGAGTGAAGATGCATCTGTCCTGGTAAAAGGGCAATAAGAGTGGTTGGTGGGGAATAAAGACAGAAACTGACCGTAGGATTGGGAAGCATGATGTCCAGGAGGGATGGGTTTTTCAGGGAGTTAGGGAACAGGTAGCTTCACCTGGGCATTGTCAATGGAGAAAGGCCTCTTTCTGTGCTTTGATTCTATAATAGGGTTGGGGCTGAAGGGTTAAAGAGGGAAAGCTTGCAACCATTTCCCTATTGGGCCTCCCACTAACATCACACAGGTAGAAAATATCCCTCCTGAACTCAACACAGTCAAGCAGGGAAGTATTACTGAACTTTGGTGTCAGATATTTGCCTCCCCTTCCTGACAGCTCTCAAAAGAAAAGCATTGACAGTAAAGAATTCCAAAGCCTTTTAAATCTGGAGCTCAGATATGAATGCAGGATTGCATCACAGAAAACAGCACAAAATGCACATTTAATGAGATCAGGGTCAGAGGAAATGTTTTAATTTCCTATTGGTCTCCTCAGCAGAAAACATTTCCTGTTCTTACCCCTGTCACAGGACTGAGTCCCAAATAGGAGAATTCCACCTCTTGTTGAGGGATTTAACCTATTTACCCACTGTGTTACTTGAGATAAAACCTAAATTTCTATTAGCTTTTCTTTACAGCCAGAGATATCAGCATGAATGTTAAGGGATTATACAGAATTCAATTCCTACTATTTCTCTGTAACACCATTCAGAATATAATTTGTCAAAATTTATCATCTCACATCTACGGATATTAATTCCATCTTATTGATATCCCTTTGAAACTTCCATAACTACACCTCTTGCTTTGTTCAAGCTGCAAATTTTGGTGCGCCTTCCTCTATTTCTATATCCTATATATTTTGGGGAGCTGGTGGTGTAGTGGTAATAATGTTGGACTAGTAATTCAGAGACTTAGCCTAATTTTCCAGAGAGATGGACTGCCATTCTTCCATTGCAGCCCACCACTTTTTTTGGCAGGCCCAGACAGGAGATGTATGTCTGAGGCCTTTTACCGAGATTTGGGAATGTGGTGGGAACACATGCTGATCTCCCAGAGCACGCAAACTGTCATTGGCTAGACCATGCTTGAAACCAATGAGAAGGCTGGTAAATAATTTAGATTTGTTTTTAATCTATTTAATTAAGGGGTAAATTAAGGGGTGACAGTTATAGGACGGACATCAGAGGTAGGTTCTTTACCCAAAGGGTGGTTAGGGAGTGGAATGCCCTGCCTGCGGCAGTTGTAGACGCGCCAAGTTTGGTGGCGTTTAAGAGGTTAGTTGATAAGTATATGGAAGAGAAGGGAATGGTTTAGTTTGGAGGGTCATTGCTTTTTATATTGGTCGGCGCAACATCGAAGGCCGAAGGGCCTGTTCTGCGCTGTAATGTTCTATGTTCTATGTTCTATTTCAAATATGTATATTTGTTAATTAGCGGGACCCTTCAGCCTGGAATGAAGGGGGGCAATCAGGGCCCCCAGGAGGACGGGTAGTGAAGGGGTCGTGCCCTCTGGGCATAGGCATCCTGGCAGTGCTAGCCTGATCTCCCAGCACTGTCCAAGGGACAAAATGCACATGCCCGGGTGGCACCTTGGCAGTGCCCACCAGGCATTGGGCAGTGCTAATGGGGCAGGGAGTATCGTGAATGGGACTTAGGTGCAATTGGTTGGGGTGCAGAGTACTGCAGCCACTTTGCATGGGGGTCAGTTTGGGCTGGAGGGAGGGCAGCGATTGGGGAGGGGGTAGTCTGCTGGGAGGGCCTGTCTCTGGGGGAATCTGACCACTGAGGGGTTATCAGCAGGGGAGTAAGCCTGCCAGGGTGAAGGGTTTGGGGGATTACTACTGCTGGGGGCTGGGGCCTGGGTATCGGGGCACTCCGGGATGGGGGGGGGAGGCTTGTTAGGGCTGGGTCGGGAATTGTTGCGGAGGTTTCGATCGGGCCGTGGCGGGGAGAGGGTTGCGGCAGGACGGCCAGCAATCGAGTTTGACAATTCGGTGTCTTTGCACGTGCGCAGAGTTCCAGAACTGTCAAACTCCAGTGCAAATTGACCCCATCCCCCTGGGTTTTTAATGAGATTCACAACTGGCACTTCTTCAGTACACAGAGTGCGGAGACTTGGTGAGAAGCTGAACTGCCAGAACAATTGGGATTTATAGCAGTTTCCCCACCAATTCAGCATTTTACAATTCAACTCCCATCACAGCAGCTGAAGAAATTTAAATTCAATTCATAATCTAAATTATAATATTAGCCTAAGTAATGGTGACCATAATAACCATCATTAATTATTGTAAAAACCCATCTCGTTCATTAATACTTAGAGAAGAAAATCTGCCATCCATAACTGGTCTGGCCTACATGTGACTCCAGACCCACAGCAATAAGGTTGACTCTTACCCACGACAGAATAAAGAAATCCAAACAATTGGTATACACAAAGAACTGGAATGGCATATCTGAGAGAGTCTCCACCTCCTTCGAATACTCTGACAAGCTGTTTTTAACTACCATTTTATCATTTTTCTTATAATTCAGTTTTCTCCCACGCCACTAATTCTATATTCCTTAATTCAGTCTGAAGATCTCAATAGGTTTTATTTGATGGTTATTGAAAATTTTAATTCAGAAATAAATATTGTCATTGAACAGAAATGCTCATGAAGATTTTCAATAGTCACAAGCAACTCAGCATTCCGCACATTTAATCTGATTTTTCCACTAAGTATTTCAGATTTTTTGCTTCCTCCAGTGTCCAAGAAGTCAATGCCAAGTATTGATCAGTCAATTACTTGGTGTCAGCCATAGCTCACCGATTGTCAAAAGGTCATGGACATGAAATCCCATTCCAGGACTGAGCATAGTCAAGGGCTAGGAAAATAAATCATCATGTGTTGCACCTTTGATCATACTTCAGCATTGCATACCAGCTGGCCAGCAAGTGACATTGGCACAGACCATAGAAATATTTATTGTTACTACCTGTTTTTCAGCCAGAAGCTAATGCATATAGAAAATATAAGGACAATGACATCAAGTTAATGCTAAAACAATTACATTTTATAATGATAAATGCTTCTGTTTTTATAATAAACCCTATAGAACAGATTTAAATTATATCAAATTTAGATTAAACTTTATGGGACCCAAGAGAACAATTTCTAAAACTGTGCAGAAGATACAGACTAATTCATATATTAGTTGATTGACTATAAAATACAGAGGAAGCGTATTAAGAATAGCATGATAATTAATTGATTAAATCATGTTTTATCTTTGCTCCCTGTCCCCATTTCACCTTAAACCACGATCAGAATATTGAATTTACACGTTAATCTCATCACTGAAGAAATACTCTGACCATCCACCGTAAATGTCAGAAGAAATTTTAAGTTCCTACTAACATAAATTCATGAATTCATAAGAAAAAGGGACAGAATTAGGGCATTCAACCCATCAAGTCCACTCTGCCATTCAATCATAGCTGATATGCTCCTCATCCCCATTTTCCTGCTTTCTCCCCAGAATCCTTCAACCCATTATCAATTAAAAATCTAACTCCTCCTTAAACTTACTCACTGTCACAGCATCCACAGCACTTCAGCATACTGAATTTAACAGATTCAAAACCCTTTGGGAGAAGTAGTTTCTCCTCAATGCTGCTATAAATTTGCTACCTCTGATCCTAAGACTATGATTTCTTATCCAAGAAGAAGATGTATCTGCTCCACGTCTACTTTATCCATACCTTTTATTATCTTGTATACCTCAATTTGATCTTCCCTCATTCTTCTAAATTCTAGAGAGCCTAAACTGTTCAATCTTTCTTTACACAATGAACCCCTCACTTCTGGAATCATGCCCTCTATTTTTTTGTTGTGTTTTGCAGGCCAGTTTTTTAAGTGTATGGGTCCATGCATGGTATCTTAAAAAGGTTGACTTGAGCTTGGCCTGGATGACCATGCAACCTGGAAGGAACATAGCCCAGACCATCATGCAAACCAGCCTCCCATCCATTGACTGCATCTACAATTCCTGTTGCCTCGATAAAGCAACCAACATAATCAAGGACTCACACACCCTGGACAAACTCTCTTTCACCTTCTTCCATCAGGAAAAAGATGCAGAAGTCTGAGATCACGTAACAAACAACTCAAAAATAGTTTCTCCCCTGCTGCCATCAGACATTTGAATGCACCTACCTCGCATTAAGCTAATCTTTCTCTGCATTCTAACTATGGTTGAAACGTTATATTCTGCAACCTCTCCTTTCCTTCTCCCCTGAGAATTCTATGAATGATATATTTTGTCTGCATATGTTGCAAAAGACATTACTTTTCACTATATCCTGACACATGCGACGATAAGGAATCAAATCAAATCAAATCAACTCAAACATTTTGATTCCCATTATTACACAGGGCACCATTTTGGTCTTCCTCACTCTCTACAGATCTAAATAGAACAACTTATAAATGTGATTCACAGCAAAATAGCAAGTAGCACTTTTAGTCCAGTCAGAAAATATAACTTTGTATACTCTTAAGTATGCCTTTCACAAAAAGGATATAAAATATATTAGATTGATTTGAAACACTTTAAACCCATTTTGCTGATCTAATAATAGGTGGGAAAATTGTTCCAAATCCATTATATAAATCTCCATCTTTAAAATCTTATTTACATGGAGCTGATTGGTTTAGAATTAGTAGAACATTTGCTTCCCAGGGGATTCATTGGATTTTAAAGCAGCAGAAACCTGATAAGCAACAGGAAAGATATTAAGAAACACCAATTTGACATTACACAAATAATGTATTTTTCACAAACATAGAGACTGATTTTTTTTTGGTGATTGATGATTTGTGTAAATAGGCAGGAAACACTTCTGAATATTTGTAAAATCCTAAGCTTACTGACTGGAAAGCTGTCGGTTGAAGTTTTGAAGCTATATATTCTGGAATGTCTTCTGGAAGCATAGTGGAAGATAAATAAAAAATTAGGATGGCTCCCTTGCCTTTTCATAAGTGCTGCACAACAATTGTCAGCTGACAACAGAGTGAAAGAAAATATTGAACAATCAAAAAATGCGTAAAACTGGAAATTAGTGTGGGCGATGTTGTTTATGTACCCATATCAAATTCCTTTCTCCAGTATTTCAACAATGACATTAACCCATTCAAAATATATGTGTAATCGCTGCTGTTAAATAGTGGGAAGAGGCATTTGATACAAGTGCACTTACAGGATAATTCCGTGATCCAGTACTCCCAGCAGGAAGCGTAGCTTGAAGTGAGCACATTTTGGGAAATCTCAGGCATGCAGCTTGTGATTTTCCATTCATTAATTTTAATTTTAGTTTTAATGGATGGAAAATCATGAGCCATGCATCTGTAATTTCTGGAGATGTACTCCCTGCAAGTGCTTCTCCCGAATGGAAGCACTGGATCGTGGAATCACCCGTTAAATATCCCTATAATAATATAAGACAGTAAATTTCGATCCAGAAATTTTTTGACTTCTGTTGCTGATTGACAATTGATATAATGTTTGAAGCAACAATTTAATGTTGATGATATCAGCAAACGATATCTGTAAAATATCATTAAATAAGTATTTGTATGACAGTCTTTTGTCCACCATTTTTTCTTAAATGGGCTAGTGTCTTTCCTGAAATAGTGGATGAAGGGATGTCACAGTAAATAATTTGCTCACATTAGGAAAACAGACATTTTTAAAAGCTAATCTCAATGGATATTGTGAAATCAGCTCATTTCCATAGATGATTTATACTCCCTTTACAGATTGGCCCAAGTGTATGGAGAGTACTGCATGCATGAGCAAGATATCTTAAAGGGGCTTCTGCTCATATAGAAATGCAAGCAGTTAGTGTTGGAAAAGACTGTCACTTAAAGAAGTAAGTCATGGAACATAGTTGATATGCAAATCTCTCAGCATTTTCTGAAAACCCGAAAAAGGGAAATGTATCTTCTGTTCAACCCACTACGTGTAAAGGAGTAAATGACATCTCCCCATTGTCCAAACCTGCTCAGAACAATACTTTCCTTCTTTCTGAGATTGTCGAGGGAAACTACCGGCCTTACCAATCCTAAACATATGGGCATAGGAGTTTTCTCTGAATCTGGTGTAACATGAAGCCTGTAAAGAACGAGATTTCAGTAAGGAGAGCAGTAAACATGCCATTAATGTTGTGCCTGATCATATAGAGGTGTGCTTCCAGAGCAAACTTCCAAACAAAGGTAGGAGAAAAATGCAAATTCATCGATTCACACAAGTCAACATGCAGGGCGGCCACCTTGCTGTCAAGGTTTTCAAACTTTCAGCAATTCATTACCTTGTACGTGTCTGCCAGAGAAGACTGCCCATGGCAAGAGGGAGCTGTACGCTGCTGTGATAAATCATAGTTGTAGGTCCACAAACAGGTATGTGTTGCATTTGAAATTCATGGTCCTGGAATCCCTAGAAGAAACCTGAAAATGTGTTTTTTTTTCTAAACACAACCCATTCTTTGCTTATTCCTGTTCCTCTCTTTACTCACTTAATCTATAATACACAATGCTTACACGTCAACATAGCAGCATGGAAGCCAATATATACAGTATGTCATCACTGCCTGAGGGGGTTTCTTACTGTCCATGGTAACAAATTGACCATATTTGTGTGTACAGATTTGTCTCTTGCTGCTGAGACCATGTTACACGACACCTCACTGCAATCTGCATTACTCATTTCACATGGCCTGGTAGGTATGGTTATGATCGGTACAACATGTGGGCCAAAGAGCCTGTTTGTGCTGTAGTGTTCTATGTTCTGTGTTCCTTGTTATAGGTGTCATTCCCATCCAGATAGACCAAGGGGATTAGCAAGCAAGACTTAAAGAATGAGCATTTGGCAAAGTGTTGGAACATGAATGAGAAGACAGAAATGATTGAAAATAACTGTGCAGTAGCCCTGCTCAATCAATCTCCTGATTGCAGGCCAGTTCAATCATCGGCCAGCCCCATGACCCTGCATTGCTGGCTGTGCGACCACTCCCCCCAAAGGCCAGCTGCAAGCCTCTCCACTTATTGGCCTGCCTCATTTCATTCTCCTTCTGCCTGGGGCAGTCCCGACCTCCCAATTCTCCATTAGATTCAAACCCTCCACCTTCTCCCCCCACTGCCTGCCTTCAGCCCTGAAATATCCCCCAGCAAGCCAACCCTCCTCCTCTTCCCCAATGAGTAGTGCAGATCACTGGCCTCCCTCCCTCCATCACTGATCCCAAATGCAGAAAGACAGTGGGACCCCACCGATCTCCCCACCAGAAGCCCCACTTCCCTATAGGCCCTAGCCCCTCTGGCCCCACCCCTTGCCACTGCTCAATGCTCTGTGGGCAATGCCAAGGTGCCCCTAGGCTTGCCACTTTGTCCCTTGGGCACTGTCATGAGGGCAGGCTGGCACTGCCAAACTGATAATGCCAAGGGGGCACACACTAATCCTGGGGGACCTCCATGACCCTTCTTCACTCCAGCAGGCTTGGGCCACCAGCTCTCCAGTACTGGAGAGCTATTGTAAGCTCCATAGGAGCGAAACACTCCTGGCCAGGGCAGAGATGCTGGCAGGCCTGGAGAATTCAGTCCCTGACCCCCTAATTATACATAAATCATCATTTAAATAATTTATTCACTTCCACACCAATTTCTGCCACAGAGCTGACGAGCCCGGAAATCTAGTAGGCAGAGACACGTGAAGGCTGTGGTGCCCAATGAGAAGTTCATTAATCAGCCTTCACTTAAGTCTCCCGGCCCTGCTAAAGAAATGCAGCGGGCTGGGAAAATCATCCTTGTTATATCTAAAAGTCAGATATTCATTAAAGCAGTGCAAGATGCAAACAAGTGTGCTTCTGCACAAGTTCATAGCTTTGACAGCTATTGATAGGCCAGCTTCATTGAAGGAGGAAAAGAAGAAGAGGGTTTCTTGAAAACATTTAGACCATAGGAAGTAAGAAACCTGCAGAATATATGAGCGCAGTTTTAAGGAAATGAATCATCTGCCTGCATATGATTTGCAAGGAGCTCTTTTTCTCGGGGAGTGAGGGAGGTCCCAGTTTTCAACGTGTTATATACAGAATTTATATAATGCTATTATGTCACACCAAGATATAATTGTGCACTGGATTGTGAAAATCAATGCAATATTGCAATCCCTTTAAGCTTAAAAGCTCTCTCTCCCTAAAGACTCCTCTAAACATCCTTTTAGAGAGCCACTTCTCCCTCTAAAGATCCCAAGCAACAACAGACTTGATTTCTCTGTGTAAGTGTAATCCCACCCTATCTCATGATTTTTCCTGTCAATCAATCTAATCAAGCCCTATTGAGAACCCTGAAATCACCAAACTGCATTAACCCAGATTAAAGCAAACATTCCAACAAGTAGGAGCAATTATGCTTCTACAGTATCAACAGGGACTGCCAGTTACAGACAAAGCAGTACCAATTAATAGAACTGACTGCTAAAACAGACTCTGCACAAGAAATGTGACACAAATACATTTCTTAAGGCACAGCATTTCATAATTATAGTTTAATAAACATTTCATGTTGTTGGAGCTACATCAAGCTACCTCCAGTTATTATCGGCAAAGAGGAAAAATTATATCAGTTATCAGGATTGCAGCGTACAGTTTGAGGGCGAGGAAAGCGATTATTGAAATCAAGAAGAAAAAGATGCAGATGCCCTTAAGATGTCTTTAAGTGGCAAAATAGAGCTATTTGACCCAGAAGTTAAGTGCCTAGGGTAATATATCAAAAGGTTGCCTTATTCCTTCATGTCTAATGAAATCACAACGGAGTTTGAACAAAAAGCGATACTACTACAGTCTGTGGCCCACAAACCTATAGCCTGGTGAGGAGCATAACATCACCTGAAGCTCCAGATATGAAGCCTCTTGATCAAATAGACTGGTCAATATCATTTAACCCCAAACTTTCAACCTTCATGTTGAGGTATAGATTTCATTCTGCTGTGAGCGAACCAGGGGAGATAGTCCAAAAGAGAAAATGCTGGAAAATCTCAGCAGGTCTGGCAGCATCTGTAAAGAGAGAAAAGATCAGCTTTGACAAAGGGTCATCTGGACTCAAAACATCAGCTTTTTTCTCTCCTCACTGATGCTGCCAGGCCTGTTGAGATTATCCAGCATTTTCTCTTTTGGTTTCAGATTCCAGCATCCAATGGATTGTTTTGATCCAATGGGGACAGTCTCCGGGTTCATGGCTAGACTGTGACATTTAGCAGGTACTGCAAATCCAACCCAGTTTTTGGGCAGCTGTTGAGAGACCGTTTGGTCTGCGGAATCAACATTCTTACAATAGAAAAGAAACTGCTGGCTGCAAATAAAATCTCTTTGGCAAAGGACTAAATGTGCTGAGCGAGGTGTGAGTGCATTATAGAACATGCCCAACAAGGTGAACCGTGTGTGACAGCAAACAGCTGCTGTGAAGAACAACTGCCTGAGGGCACAGCAGGGCCTGAGAGCTCCAGGGGCAGAAGCATATTTTCTGTGTGGGGAAAAACACTTCCAGGAGACATGCCAATGCAAAAATTACAAATGTTCTGCTGCAAGAAAGAAGACCCATTTGCAGGTTTGGTGCAGAGCAAAGCAGCCACCACAGGACACACAAAAAAAATGTTTAAGGCAATACCATTAAACCAACTGGCTGGGGAACCCCAACAAGGGATTGAAACTTTCACCAGGGCCAACTCAAAAGGATATTGAGACAGTCCTGATGGTTAACCCCAGACCCCTGAAAAAGTTTTAGCGTCAACTACTTTCTGGGGTAATGAATTCCACATATTCATCATCCTCTGGATGAATAGCTTTCTCCTCACTGTAGTTCTAAAAGGCGTACTCCTTATCATCCAATTATGGCCCCTAGTTCTGGACTCACCCACCATTGGGAACATTCGTTCTGAATCTACCGTTTCTAATCATGTTATAATTTTATAAGTTTCGAGGAGATGCCCTCTCAGTCTCTAAACTCCAGTGAATATAGTCCTAACCAATTTAATCTCTCCTCTTATGACAGACCTGCTATTCCAGACATCAGCAAGGACATCCTTCCTCAAATAAGGACACAAAACTACACACAATACTCCAGGTGTAGCGTCACTAATGCCATATACAATTGCAGCAAAATATCTCTATCCTTATACTCAAATCCTCCTGCTATGAAAGCCAAGTATCATTTGCTTTCTTTACTGCCTGCTATATCTGCACATTTATTTTCAGTGACTGGTGCACAAGACACCAACATCTTGCTGAATATCCACCTCTCTCAATTTACACACATTCAAGTAATAATCTGTCTTCCTATTATTTCCACTGAAGTGGATAACTTCTCATTTATCTACATTATACTGCATTTGCCATTCATGTGTCCACACTTCAGTCTGTCAAATCACAGTGAAGCATCTCTACATTCTCCTGATCATAGAATCATAGAATCATACAGCTCAGAAGAGGTCCATCGAGACTCTGTGGTCCATCACATTAGAAACACTTGACCTCCACTTAATCCCATCTGCCAGCACTTGGCCCATAGCCTTGAATGTTATGTTGTGCCAAGTGCTCAACCAAATACTTTTTAAAGGATGTAAGATAACCCACTTCTACCACCCTCCCAGGCAGCACATTCCAGCCTGTCATCACCCTCTGGGTAAAAACATGCCCCTGAAACTTCCTGCCTCTCACCTTGAATCTATGTCTCCTCATGACTGATCCTTCAACTATGGCGCCTTATCCACTCTGTCCATGTCTCTCATAATCATGTACATCTTGATCAGGTCACCCCTTAAGTCTTCTCTGTTCCAACGAAAACAACCGAAGCCTACCCAACCACTTTTCATAACTTAAATGTTCCATCCCAGGCAGCATCCTGCTAAATATCCTCTGCATCCCCTCCAATGCAATCACATCCTTACAATAACGTAACAACCAGAACTGTGCACAGAAATCTAGGTGTAGCCTCACCAAAGTTCAATACAACTCCAGCATGACTTCCTGCTTTTGTAATCAATGCATGGATTGATAAAGGCTAGTATCCCACAGGTCTTTTACACCACCCTAAAGTTTATTAGTCACAAATAAGGCTTACATTAACACCACAATGACGTTACTGTGAAATTCCCCTAGTCACCACAGTCCGCCACCTGTCCGGGCCAATGAACCTAACCAGTAATTCTTTCAGAATGTTGGAGGAAACCAGAACACACAGAGGAAACATGTGCAGACACAGGGACAACATGCAAACTCCACACGGACAGTGATCCAAGCCAGCTATTGAACTCAGATCCATGGTGCTGTGAAGCAGCTGTGAAGAAACAATGTTCCATTAACATTGCAATGAAGTTATCTGTGAAAACCATGCATCGCCACACTTGGGCCTGTTTGGAAACACTGAGGAAAATTTTAGCACAGTCGATGCACCTAACCTGCACTCTTTTGGACTGTGGCGAAGAAACCAAAGTGCCCAGGGGAAACATGTGCAGACATGGAAAGAACATGCAACCTAATCAAACCCAGGTCCCTGGTGCTGTAGTGCTAACCAGTGTGGCACTATGCCATAAATTGAAGCTGAAATTTGATGGTAGTAACTTTCTATTACATTTTCTTTGCATGAGAAAGTTTATAGTTAAACTCAGCACTAGAGAAACACAGGGCAAATAGCAATAAAATTGTCAAAGAACATGCCAATAGGATGTTTATAACTAAGCTGCTTTAACACATCATATAGGTTTACATTAAAAAAAGACACTTTGGTCCTTTTTGTCTCAGTTTAAGTACCAAGACTACCAACTTCTTGCATTAACTTTTTATCAACACCTACCTAAATGACAGCCAGAACCTCATTCATTGGGCTGAACTTTTTCTGGCCCCTTGAAAATAAGGAGTTGAATTCTCCAACCTTGCTGGTGGCTGGGATTCTCTGGTCGTCTGCTGTGAATGGAGATTTGGCTTAGCGGTGCTGATGGGACATGAACGGCTGGAGAATTCTCGCCAAGGGTGCACATTTAAGTGATTCATGCAAGAATGCCTTCTCTGTAGGCTGCACGATTCATTTTGTCAGTTGTCTGATGAGAATTTTAAATCTCCCCATTCTTTAAGCTCACTAACAGCTGAACTGTCATGGAGCAAATTACTCATTATTGACTATAGAATTCTGTGACAGTGTCTCGTGAACGAGTTTTACTATGTATTGGAGGATAATCCACATTAGGAAAGATAAGAATCCTTAGAGCAAAGCTAATCACTGATTAATAATCCAAAAGTGCCTTTCATCAAATCACTACTCTTTAAGCTTAGAGTCACTAAAGACTGAACACAAAATACACAGACCAAAACAAGTAACACCGAGAAACATAAAATCAGTAAAAAGGAATTGCACTTTTCCCTGATATAAAGGGAACACATGGATGACTGTACTTTTGGCCAATCTCATGATGCCATCAATATGTTGATCTATGCTGGTAAGATTTTAAATGTAGTTTTGAAGTTTAAAAGTCTTTTCCCATCAAACTTCCTCAGAATTAATTAGCAACAATTAGGCATGATGGTATCTTGATGATGTTACCAGCATATCAAAGATGTATTTCAAGTACCAAATCATTGCTTAATCTTGTGAAGGAAGTCTAATTACAATATTGATTAATCAAACAATGATTGATTATATGTTTTGATCAATAGATTACAGAAATGACATAACTGCTACAATCATTACTATAGCTACTTGGCAGAACAGACATCATGTGGAGCATCAAAAACCTAATGAGCCTATTTCTTAAACCTAGAAAATTGATAAAACAAGAGATGCTTCCCTGAGTTTTAAGAAAGGAATATAGTGACAGCATAAATGTAGCAATAGCTGGGTAACACTTAAATAAGTTCATAACAGCATTCTCCACTCGTGAATGTGACTTCAAGTATAGCTCAGGGAATTGATTCTTTGGCTATTTTAAGATATTAAACTGAATGAAGCAGGCGATAAAATATCTCCAGACAGGCCAGATTATAAACAACATGCTGACGCTATATTTAAGAACACAAAAAATTCACAGTGGCAATCCTGGCAGTGAAATTAATTAAATTAACACTCTGGCCTAGATTTTCACCCCTAGGTTGGTGTGCAGAGATCATAGATCATAGAATCCCTACAGTGCTGAAGGAGGCCAATCAGCCCATCAAGCCCACACTGATAACAATCCTTCCAGGCCCTATCCCTATAACCATGTACTTACACTGCTAGTACCCCGATACCTACAGGCAATTTAACATAGCCTATCAACTTAAACCACACATTTTTGGACAGTGGGAGGAAACTGGAACACCTGGAGGAAACCCACTGAGATACAAGGAGAATGTGCAAACTCCATAGAGACAATGCCCTGGGACTGAATTGAACCTGCGTCCCTGGCGTTGTGAGGCAGTAGTGCTAACCACTGTGCCACCATACTATCCTTAATGGGAGAGTTTCCAACTCCACAAACCTAGCCTGTAAATATGGTTGCCGAAACTTCCAGTTTTTGGTCTGGGCTGGTGAATGTGAGGGGTGGTGTGGGTTGCTGCAATTGGAGCTGGAGTGAGCGAGTAGTGAATGATCAGAAGTGGGCCTGCTGCAGATTGGGCAACTTAGGTGCAGGTAAAAAACAGGGCTTCAGAAAGGCCCATTTAAGAGGTAGAATATCAATAGTCAAGCTCTTTGCCTTGGAGGAGACATCATAGCCTTATGAATTGAGTTTGAACAATGTAAATATTATCCCACTGTTTGGTGCCCCTGAAACAGTTAGCCCATCGTGGACTTTTCCTACGGAAGAATTATCGTTGCTGCCTAATCAAAGTGTACTCTACTTAACCACTGAAAGCATGGAGTGGATTTGTAAGACACTGCTGTGGAGAGAACAGCATCTTGCCACCACTACTTGGTACAGATATTATGTAGCCTTGTAATTAGTTGTCTAGACATAGTGGGTGGATGAATGATGAACAATGCCATGCTCATTATCACACCCACTTGCCCTCTTGCCACACATCTATCAAGGAGTGCCCACACTTGACCAGGTCCCTCACAACAGCACATTGTCATGATAAAACAGAGTGACTAAGAGATTGGAAATCAGCAGAGTTTATGGTTAGAGAGCATACTTTGCTACCTAGAGAAACAGCTGCAACTAAGCATTTGTGCAGATCCATTCCTTCCACCAACCCTTCTAGTAATCATTGATAATATGGTGAAAATGGTTATAAACTAAAAACAAATTCTGGATAAAATCAGCAGGACTGGCAACATTTGTGGAGCAAGAAACACAGTTAACATTTCGAGTCTATGTGATCCTTCTACAAGTTCTATAGAAGAGGCATATCAACTCAACACATTAACTGTGTCTCTCTCTTCAGATGCTGCCAGATCTGCTGAGTTTATCCAGCTTTTTCTGATTTAATTTCAGCCTTCCAGTGTCTGGAGTATTTATTTTTTATTTGGTGAAAATGATGAATGCGTGGAGGCAAACATTAGTTATGAGAGCATTCTACTTTGAATGTTTCATGATCTTTATTGCTTGATGTTCTTCTTCATAAAATGCCACACAGAAGAGGTTCTGCGGCAGCGTTGGGTCCAGCTGCCCCACGCTTCTCTAACTAAGACCTTCACATTTTAGTGGAAGAGGTCCAGGAAATGAAACCAGTTCTTCACACAGTTGGCCACAACAATGCCCCTGCAGCAATAAAGAAATCCTGGTCTGAAATTATGGTGATGGTGAGTGCAGCAGGAGATCATCAGTGGTCATAGATTTTTTTTATTCATTCATAGGACACAGGCGTCACTGGCTGGGGAGCATTTATTGCCAATCCCTATTTGCCTGAGGGTAATTCAGAGTCAACCACATTTACTGTAGCTCTGGAGTCACAGATAAGCCAGACATGGTAAGGACAGCAGATTTCCTTCCCTAAAGGACATGAGTGAACCAGATGGATTTTTACAACAATCGACAATGGTTTCAGGGTCACCAGTAAGTTCTTAATTCCAGATATTATTTATTGAATTTGAATTCCACCATCTACTATGATTGGATTCGGACCCAGGTACCCAGAACATCAGCTGAGTTTCTGGATTAATAATCTAGCGATAAGTCTGGATTAATAGTTTAGCAATAATACCACTAAACCATTGCCTCCCTAAGTGCAAAAAAGAGTTCAATAACCTGCTGCATTCCAACAAGGTAAGAAGCTTGGCTCATCCACACAGAGCTCCAAGAGTTAAGATGTGACACATAGCACGTACATCTGCTGCAGTACCAAGACTTGTATGTGTACATGGCTCATGAAGGTATGCACAGAATGCATTCAAGTGAGCAATGGGAAGTCTTGTGGTTGTTTGTGATTAGAGAACACACTTTGCTGCCTTAGAGAAACAGCTGTAACTAAGCATTTGCATCATCTTCATGATGGACTCCTCCTCATTGTCTCAGGGCTCAACTGCATGGAATAGGGCCACAAGAGATTGGCCAATCTGATGAAAGACAAATGCAGTAACATCCAGAGTGGATGCAAGGACAGCATTTCAGCAGGAAAGGCTGTAAATTTGCCTTGTAGCCTGAATCAGTCTGCTCAGAGTATGAGTGCTGACATCCATGAGGAACTGCATACCCTTAACAGTATAACAGCATAGAACATAGAACATAGAACATAGAACATTACAGTGCAGTACAGGCCCTTTGACCCTCGATGTTGCGCCGGCCAGTGGACCTTCTAACCTAAACTATTCCAATATCATCCATATGCCGACCATTTGAATGCCCCCAAAGTAGGCGAGTCCACAACTGCTGCAGGCAGAGCATTCCACGCCCTCACCACCCTCTGCGTAAAGAACCTGCCTCTGACATCCATCCTATAACTACCACCTCTTAATTTAAAGTTATGTCCCCTCGTGTTGGTCATTACCATCCGAGGAAAAAGGCTCTCACTATCCACCCTATCCAATCCCTTGATCATCTTATACGCCTCAATTAGGTCACCGCGTAACCTTCTTCTCTCTAATGAAAATAACCTCAGGTCCCTCAGCCTTTCCTCATAAGGCCTTCCCACCATACCAGGCAACATCCTGGTAAACCTCCTCTGCACCCTTTCCAATGCTTCCACATCTTTCTTATAATGCGGCGACCAGAACTGTACGCAATACTCCAAGTGCGGCCGCACCAGAGTTTTGTACAGTTGTAACATAACCTCACGGCTCCTAAATTCAATCCCTCTACCAATAAAAGCTAACACACCGTACGCCTTCTTAACAACTTTATCAACCTGGGTGCCAACTTTCAAAGAGCTATGTACTTGTACCCCAAGATCCCTCTGCTCGACAACACTATTAAGGGTCCTTCCATTAGCCCTATATTTCATATGCCTGTTATTCCTACCAAAGTGAATCACCTCACACTTATCCGTATTGAATTCCATTTGCCACCTCACGGCCCAGCTCTGCAACCTATCTATGTCCCTCTGCAAACTGTAACATCCATCCTCGCTGTCTACAACTCCCCCCACTTTGGTATCGTCAGCAAATTTACTAATCCAACCCTCTACACCCTCATCTAGGTCATTTATAAAAATGACAAACAGCAGTGGCCCCAAAACAGATCCTTGAGGTACACCACTTGTAACTGCACTCCAGGTTGAATATTTCCCATCAACCACCACCCTCTGTCTTCTATCAGCTAGCCAATTCCTAATCCAAACTGCTAAATCACCTTCAATCCCATGCATCTGCACTTTCTGCAGTAGCCTACCATGGGGAACCTTATCAAACGCTTTGCTAAAATCCATATACACTACATCAACTGCCTTACCCTTATCTACCTCTTTAGTCACCTCCTCAAAAAACTCAATAAGGTTTGTGAGGCACGACCTACCCTTCACAAAACCGTGCTGACTATCCCTAATCAATTTATTTCTCTCTATATGCTTATAAATCCTATCCCTTATAATTCTTTCCAAGACTTTGCCCACAACAGAAGTCAGGCTCACCGGTCTATAATTTCCAGGATGGTCCCTATTCCCCTTTTTGAACAAAGGGACAACATTTGCCATCCTCCAGTCTTCCGGCACTATACCTGTAGCTAACGACGACATGAAGATCAAAGCCAAAGGCTCTGCAATCTCCTCTCTAGCCTCCCAGAGAATCCTAGGGTAAATCCCATCTGGCCCAGGGGACTTATCAATTTTCATACCCTCAAGATTCGCTAACACCTCCTCCTTATGAACCTCAATCCTACCCAGTCTACAACCTGGTATCGCAGTATTCTCCCCGACAACATTGTCTTTCTCCTGCGTGAATACTGACGAAAAATACTCATTCAGTGTCTCTCTTATCTCCTCAGGCTCCACGCACAACTTCCCACTGCTATCTCTGACTGGCCCTAATCTTGCCCTAACCAATCTTTTATTATTTATATACCTGTAAAAAGCTTTAGGATTCTCCTTAATCCTATCCGCCAAAGTCTTCTCGTGTCCTCTTCTAGCTCTTCTCAACTCCCTCTTTAGCTCCTTCCTGGCTAATTTATAGCTCTCCAGTGCCCTAACTGAGCCTTCACGTCTCATCATTATATAAGCCTCCTTCTTCCTCTTCACCAAAGATTCAACTTCCCTAGTACACCATGGTTCCCTCACTCGACCACTTCCTCCCTGCCTGGTAGGTACATATTTATTACGGACATACAGAAGCTGTTCCTTAAATATGCTCCACATTTCAGATGTCCCCAGCCCCTGCAATATCCTGCTCCACCTTATGCATCCTAAATCTCTCCTAATAGCCTCATAATTACCTTTCCCCCAGCTATAACTACTGTTATTTGGTATGTGCCCATCCCTTTCCATCACTAAGGTAAACATAACCGAATTGTGGTCACTATCACCAAAGTGCTCACCCACCTCCAAGTCTAACGCCTGGTCTGGTTCATTACCCAGTACCAAATCCAATATAGCCTCACCTCTTGTTGGCCTATCTACATACTGAGTCATGAAACCTTCCTGCACACTATTAGCGGATTACTGGAATGGACAAGTGCTGACCAACAGCAGTCAACCCCAGTAAACATACCTAAAGGCCTACCCAGGGATGTGGAATTCACTGAGGACACAATGTACAAAATATAGTTTAGTGGCCTGAGAGCATCCTTCCTATGATTAACTTTTCATTAAAAATTCCATTCTGATAACATTTGGAAAATAAGATGAATCCTAGTTCCTAAGAGTACCTATTTCACAAACAAGTTGGCATAGTGCTGAAAGAAAGAAACACTTGACTTGTACTCACCTGAACACTTCACAAGAATACCAGTAGAAAAGTAAACAACAATTTATATTTTATGAATAGAGAATGCTGATTGATTGGTAAGTGAACTCTGACTAATAGACGCATTGCCATGGAAAATACACCAGTTGATGATGGCTGTCAGGTTACTGCCAAGCGTTGTTTGAAATTTAAACCAGGATGCTTGGCACTAATTGGTCAAGGCATTGCCCTGGGAAAGGAATCAACAAATGGCTGTCATTTATTTTGTTTAGCTGAAACAAGTGCAATGTGGGTACTTGTTCTTTCTGTCAGCAAAGATCAGGGGGCCTTGTGCATTAATATATGTACCTTCCAATATATGCAAATGGGAGCCTGACTGACAATCTTAAATTGGTTGTCAGTGTAATCCTTAGCATACTGAGAATTATTTTGAAAATATTTTTCAATCACAGAAATTTCTTTGGTCAGCATCATTGTTCATACCTGACCAATAGGCCGTCTTTCTTACTAACCTCCTCGTATAATTTATGCTCATGCGTGATTAATGGCATTGTTGTACAACATGTTGAAATAATTCCAGTACAACATAACTTCTAGGCAATGAATTCAACTTGACACTGAATTGATCTTTGAAAGCTGGCAGAATCGTTTAGAATCAATGTTGCCTTGTTCTGTGAGTCTGGATGTAAAACTTTGTTTCTAATGGCTCAATCAAACATTATGGTCTGCTTGCCCAGTTCAGAAATGGCTGAGTTGACAAAGTATAATTCTGTACATGCTTAAATCATTAAAACTCAGAGAGTTGGTCAGCTATTCCTAATTTAAGCTTGGGTGTTTTGTGGACATTTTTGCAATATTTCCCAAATCTTTCTGGTTCCATACCATTTAAATGGATGTCCCATTAAATTTACTGATCAAGATTTGAATACTTTAAATGCTTCAAGCAGACTGCAGTGTGTCAGTTGCTTGTAGTTGTCCTATTCACCACAGCATATTCTATTGCTGTTGCAGCATTTCGATGCATGGCACTTTTGCTGCTTGCGCATGCTTTCTGAAGCTTTAACAACAAAGCTGAGTTGTGGTAGCTATTGCATCATGATGCTACACAAAATGAAAAATGGTACCACAGCTTTCCAGCTTTTATCCACTCTCAATGTCGCCTGTCATTTTTGCAACCTTACATGTCCCAATGTCCATGAAGTTTCACATTTCTCCCTTGTCCATAATCAGTCAGCTAATGTCTACCTTTGCCGATTGAGCACCACATGGCTCTGAACCTCTCAACACACTGTCGCTGTCTGTTGAACTCAACACATTGTCACTGTTCCGATCTCTACTTCAAACCACACACTTGCCATTGACTGAATGGTTTTAAATTTCACAACTTTTTTTCTTTTCACCAGCTTCTTCCATCAATGGCAGTAAATTGTGCATGTTGTGCTTGAAGATGAAAACTTTTCCACTGCTGGCATAATGTTGTGTTTTTCTTCTCCTTGTGCTTATTACTTAGTAGATAAACATTAAGGCACCAACAACACATAAGGGATAAGTTAACACAAAAACACATTGGTTCATTTATTAAGGATATGAGAAGTTGATAGCAGTATTACACAATTGGTCTGAGTTGCTAGTTTCTTCCAAACAAGTTGCCAGAAGTCTGAATCACATGGTACGTTGTATCATTTCCCCTCTAATAATGTATATAGAATGCATGATATGCCATAAAATGGGCTATAACTAATATTTGCAACATTGTACATTTTTTCTTTCAATTTGATACCATACCAAAGGTAATGAACCTCAAAAAATGGTTAACAGCTAATACTGTGGATTCACAATACAGTGCGTGAAAGTGAAATCAGGTGTGGAAAAAGAGATACTCATAATACAAAAGGGAAAAAAGAGAGAGGGAGATAAATTTAAAAAAGTAAAAGAAATGAAGAAAACAGAGAGGCAGAGTAAAAAGAATGAATGAGAGTGCTGTGGTAGTGACTGCTAATTTCTCATTCAACCGAGAAGAGAACAAAGAATGAATGACATTAATATTTTCCTATGTGATGCAAGGAAAAATTGGAAAACAACTCATGCAATGCATTTCCACTTATTCCACAAAATATGCCAAATGTTCGATTTTCAGTAGAATAACTAGGTCACTTCCTGGTTACCTTCAAAGGCACAGAATATGCAGCTGGCATAAGCATGCAGCCTAAATCTTAGTTTATATTTTTAATGAGGAGTATTTGTATTTTCTCATTAATCATAATCTTGCAGAGCAATCGAGTCAATATTGTGGTGTAATGCCTATAAAGAGTAAAAGGGCATTCCCAATAACTCTCTCTATCACTAGGGGTACAGTTATTTTCCAGGCACTATGGAGAACATGGAGACTATGGAGATTCATCATTTTGGGACTCTGCCTTTTTATACTACCCCAGAATTTCCAAGGTTTTCCAAAGTGATAGGGGTCTGTATCTGTGATAAGCACAAATCCAGAGTAATAATAATGATGAGAGGAAGAGGGTGTTCACAGCCCTCCCACTTCATTTTCTTTTGAGGAAATCAAGCAATACTCAATGTGTGTGTCACAGAGAATGGATGGTTGTGTCTTTTGGAAGGGTCTATATCAAGCTGCAGTTCTGATGGGTCCTTGACCTGAAATAACTTTGTTTCATTCTCCACATTTCAGTCCTAAAAGGTTTACCCTGTATTCTTAGACTATGATTACTGGTGCTGGACTCCTCCACCAGTGGGAAAATCCTCCTTGCATCTATTTTCCTTCAAACTTGTCAGTGTCAACTTCACTTGTCCAATTCTGCTCCCCGTCCTCCCAGACATCCATTCCTCTTCCATCTATCTAGCATCCTTCAAATCATTTTACAGCCATTTAGCCTTCCACCCCACTTCCTGCCCTCCATACCCCATTTAAGCACCCAGCCTCCACCTGCTTCCAGCTGTCCAGGTTCTTCCACCCCGCTCCCAGCCATCCAGTCTTCCAGTTTCCTCCTTCCAGCTGTCTAACTTTCTAGCCTCCTTCACACTTTCCAGCCTCCCCTACACCCTTCCAGTTGTCCACTCCCTGATCCTGCATCCTATTTCCAGTATTGGTGCAGTATAGCACCCTGCATCAGAGTGATGTGGAAGAATGGGAAAGACAGAATCAACAGTTTGGTTAGTCCAGAAAGACGTCTCCCTCGCATGGTGCATACTATTATATACAGCTGTGTAACGAAACATTCTACATTCCTGTTAGCAGGGCAGTTGATTTGAAGTGGAACAAGATTCCGGTATGCTGGCCTGTTAATGAGCATTCATTGCATGCAAATGAGGTTCCTAACATAGATCTGCAGGACACTCTAAGTTGTTATTGCAAGTCAGGGGTGCAAAATTCCAAACTTATTTCCTGCCAACAGGAAACTGCTGCTTTGCTTCCTATCAAATTTTGTTTGGTCCACTGCAATTGACAGCACAGGAATTCACCAAGGCTCAATAAGCAGCTCTTTGCAAACCTACAAACCACTACCACCTCGAAGGACAAGGGCAGCAGATACATGGGAACACCACAGCTGGAAGTTGTCCTTCAAGTCATTCATCAGTTTGACTTGGAAATCTATTACCATTCCTTCACTGTTACTGGGTCAAAATCCTGGACCTCCTTCCATCACAGCATTGCGAGTGTATCTACATCACATGGACTGGAGCCATTCAGAAAGGCAGTTCATCACCACTTTTCAGAAGTAATTAGGGATGGGCAATGAATGCTGGCCTAGCCAGTGACTCCTATGTCCTGTGAAGGAATTTTTTTAAAAATCCCTACTGCTGGTGGGAGTGGAAAATTCTGTCCTATATTTTGGGAAACTGCAAAAATGAGTGCAATTAAGAATTCTGTGAAAGTATACATATAATTGTTCACTCTGCTATGATTGTAGCAGACAGCACTGTAAACAATGACAGTGACAATACACTTCATGGAGCATAAAGTTATTATACTGGGAAAAGTGATGTGAAGCAGTCTGTGAGGTAGATTTGTGAAACAGAACAATGTGATGATTTGTACCTCCACTGCCAATCTTTTCAATAGATTTTGGTATCAACATGATGGCATGTCTACACAGGTACAAAGGCAAAATTAATTTCAAAGTACAAAACATAGGAAACACAAAGCAATCTATCAAAACAATAATTTTGTACTTACGTGCAGTGAATTAAAAATTAAGAATAAATGAGTGGTTATTAAGAGCAGTCTATGTAAACATAATGTCAGCAGTAGCAGTGGCTCTTTTCTATGGAAATGCTAAAAAAAATTCAAGCAAATCTGTCAATTTTTTTACCCTTTTGTTCTTTCTGGAAGTCGCATTACTTGAAAATAATCTTTGTCTCCTTATATTGTTTTCGATGGTTTGAAAACTCTTCAGAAAAGAAACAGCTTCCAAAGAATGAAGACTTCTGAAGGTCAGTTTTCAGAAACCTGCAGAGGTATAGAGTAGGATTTTCTGCTGGAGTTATACTAGTTCTGTGCCATTTTGTGGATTTCCCTCCAGATGTTTAGAGAACATAGGGTACAATCAGTTGCAGTCTCCCACCCCAGCAGTGACTCAAAGTCTACAAGATGTGGCCTTGGCACTAAACATCCATTTAATCCATCTACCTGTAGATGTTGTGTCACTGAGACATTTTTCCTGTCAGCCAAGCAGCAGAATCTGCTCACTCTTAGGATGGCAAGGTCTCACTGGGCTCTGCTTACCTCTTCTAGGGGATCTTCATGAGGCAATACAGCAGCATAGTGGTTCCCATTGTTGCCTTACAGTGCCAGAAACTCAGGTTCAATTCCTGGCTTCAGTCACTGTCTGCATGGAGTCTGCACGATCTTCCAGTGTCTGCCTAGGTTCCCTCAAGATGCTCTGATTTCCTCCCACAGTCCAAAAGACCTGCTGGTTAGGTGCATTGACCAAACTAGGTTCTAGCATAGTGTGCCCGAACAGGCATCAGAATGTGGCATCTGAGGGATTTTCACAGTAACTTCATTGCAGTGTTAATATTAGTCTACTTGTGACACTAGTAAATAAACTTTAACTTTAAAAGCATTAATCAGTCACTCCAGATAGTGACACTCAAACACTCAAGACATCAACACAGTGATGCAGTCAGTTGTTTTCCAATCTAGGAGATTGCAATCTAGGAGACCCAGAGTACTTCATGCTCCCTCAGTCTGACATCAGTAGCCGTTTCCCTTCCCAACACTTTGATCCAAAAAATTGTCAAATTATTTCGCATGTCAGTGGTTTAGCTTGACAGAAGGGTGAGGTTTGGTGCCTGTAGGCAGTCAAGTAAACATAAATTCACTGGGAAGATGAGAAGTCATACAACACCAAGTTGTAGTGGCTGGCATAGAGGCACTGTGCTGCCTCACAGCACCAGAGTCCCAGGTTCAGTTCCAATCTTGGGTCACGAACTGTATAGAGTTTGCACATTCTCTCACTGTCTGCGTGGGTTTCCTCCAGGTGCTCCACATTCCACCCCCTCCCCCCCACCACAGTCAAAAGATGTGTGGGGTAGGTTGATTGGCCATGATTAATTGGCCCTAGTGTCAAGGGAACTAGCAGGGTAAATGCATGGGGTTGCAGGAATAGAGCCTGGGTGGGATTGTGGCCAGTACAGACTCAATGGGCTGAATGGCCTCCTTCTGTACTGTAGGGATTCTATGATAGTCCAACAGGTTTATTTGAATTTGCAAGCCTTCAGAGCACTGCTCCTTTGTCAGGTGAAAATTACCACAAACTGTTGTTTCAAAGTGAACAGGATCTCTAAGAAGATCACACATATCAACATAACAAAACCATCAATCCACTAGGAAGGCACTGCCAACTGTAGTCAAAATCACAACAGACCTCAGTCTCTGTGCCTCCAGTTCTTCTCAGCCTTCCACTGGGAGCATTTATAATACAGTATAAGCCAATTTGCAGTACATAGCCAAACAAATCACAACACATTATTCAGTCAGTTCAATGTATTCATTACATTTTCTAATGAACAGAAAAAAATTGGATCATGAATATAAACACCCATTTCCCAGACACAGGTCATAATAATTCCATTCTAAGATAATCACTTCAACTACAGTTGACAAATGCTGTGCCTAGGTGGTGGCGGATAAGCTATGTTCAATTGGTCTGCAGTGTGCCAATGCGGGGAGTCCAGGCCAGGGATCACAGTTTGAGGATAAGGAGGTGAACATTTGAGAATTGAGATGAGAAAAATTTTTTTCATCCAGAGGGTGGTCAACGTGTGGCATTCACTACCTCAGAATATAGTTGAGGCTAAAACGTTGTCTAATTTCACAAAAAAATTAGGAACAGTTCTTGGGGCTAACTGAATCAAAGAAGATGGGAAGAAGGGGGGGGAGGCGGTGGGATTAGGATATTGATTTGATGATCAGCCAGGCTCAAAATGAATATCGGAACAGGATTGAAGGGCCAAATGGCCTATTCATGCTTCTAGTTTCAATGATACTTCCAACCCTTTACGGGGAGAAGTCCCATCGGAGTTGCCAGTCATTCGGATTGGGTGGTAGTTCCGTGGTTCCTGTCTGCACCGGTCAAGAGCAGTGGCCATTTTGGGATGACAGGCAATGCACCATGTAGACAAGTCCAGGTCAGTATGGGTTTGGGTCTCTCAGTTTCTAAGATGTGTAGATTCAGTGGATTAGCAGGATAAGTATGTGAGATTCAGGGATAGGCTCTGGGTAAGGCACTCCATTGGAGAGTTGGTGCAGACTCAAAGGGCTGAACAGCTTCCTTCTGCACTGAAAAGATTCTATTCTATTCCATTGTTGATGTTGCTGCTTCTAAAGGTGCCCTCCCATCCAACCAAAATTATGAAAGGTGTGCAGGAAAAAAATCAGACTGGGCAGTCATACAGTGACAGGACTACCTCAATAGGGCTGACACAGGAGGCAGAAAAGCAATGTCAATCACAGAGAAATGCAGAACAAGGCACTTCACTTAGCTTTGTTATAGATGAGTTATCTGTAAAGAATTGGCATCGGTTTAACATTTTGTCCAAAATTACAGCAGCTTTAACTGCACAGCATTCCCTCAGTCCTGTCCTGAATTATTAGTATGGCTTATGTCCTCAAGCCTCTGGAATGCAGTTTAAAGCCTGACTTTCAGGTTCAGACACCGTGCTGCCAATTCTGATTCAAGTTTAGCATCTAATTAAATGGCATAACAGCACCTGAAGGCATCTACATGAGGACTTGTATCTCAAAAATTTAACATCATGATTTTTCAAGGCATAAAAGAAATGGGTTGGATTCCATTGTGGGGGGGGGGAGGGAAATGATTTGAAGGCAAGGGGATGATACATAAAATCCGGTGGGTCTTCCCGCCATCTAACCATCCATCCCCAATTTATCTGAACTTTACAGAGGAGGGCGAGATATTGAGCAAATGCCCTTGGCCCTATAGAAGCCCTGAAATAGTCAATTAATGTCCTTTGCCCATGGTGGCAGAGGCTAGTGCCATACAGGATGCTTGGCAACTTTAATAGCATGGGTTGGTGATGGAGAATGGAGAAAAAGCGCCTCCTTTATGGGATCCCTGTGCCTATCAGAGTAACCCCACCCATACTATCCCTCCGAAGTCAACTTCCCCTTAACTCTGCCCTAGCTTCTTGAACCTGGTCCACCAACCCTATCATTCCCCTCACTGAGAGATCCAAATCCCTACTGACCTGGACTTGTCTACATGGTGCATTGCCTGTCATCCCAAAATGGTCACTTCTCTTGACCAGTGCAGACAGGAACCACAGAGGTACCACCCAATCCGAATGGCTGGCAACTCTCTAAGATGGGACTCCTCCCCGAAAAGGGTTGGAAGTATCATCTACAACAATTAACATTGCTCCCAGCATTGAATTGCTACAGGGTGGCCACTGGAATCATGGGAAGGCACCCACCCAAAGTTTTGACCAGGCATATGGGTGGGAACACAGCACCTTGTGAAATCCAGCCTTTGGAAAAACTGATACAACTCCAGTAACTCTCGTTCAATAAACCATACTTATCTAAGGAAGTGCAGCTGAATCACGTTTCATGTAAGTCTTCTACTTACATAGTTTCTCTGTTCAGAACCCAGTAAAGCACTCACAGCTAAACTACATCGTTTGATGTTGTAAATGACTTTGATATAATTATTTTGTCTCTGTTAAGTCAGACAGCTTCAGAGCAAGGAAAGGGCTTATTCATCTAACCAAATATAAATGAAATATTCCAGGTTCAGTGCTTATAGACGACAGAAATTACAGATGGAAGTAGAGCTGCCTTTTTTGAGGCTTTGAATTCTTTGAATGCCAGTTTTTCCAGACATCTTTACTTCTGATGTGCAGTTCTTAAGGGCAGCAGAGACTCTACATAGTAAAACTGTGCAGACCAGCATATAATTCTACATTCAGTACCTTAATGGACGTAATATCTCAAGCTGATAGTGGAAAATGTTTTTCAAATTTCTCAAGAATGGCAATTCATTTGTAGTTACCAGGCAGTGAAGCTGAATGTTTAGAAGTAAGAAAAGTTTCCTCACATGGTGGAAAAGTGATTTATCAAAAGCACAGCCTTTTTTCCCCCATGATATTGATGGTATTTTAACAGCTAGGACTGGGGAATGAAATGCAGCAAAAACGTAAGTACATCAGAAAGCTGGCTTTAGCCATTTTACTACACTGTGAAATAAAGTGGGTCCCACCAAAGTACAGATAGTCACTGGGGCAGGCAAGTATCAAGGTTGCCTTGTTCAAAAGTCCACCACTGTCCTCTAGAACTTCTTCTAGTTATTTTCAAAGTTGTTAGGCCTTCTAACCTTTACCCCCAACAACCCACTCACCTTTCATGGTTCCTGATATCCTCCTTGTCAACTCAATGGCAACTCATGCCTCCATCAATCATTAAAGGCTCCTTAACCCTCGATGCCACCTCCTTAGTCACCCATCCAGTATTCTCCATGCAGATTTCAGAAGACATGTGGAAATGAAAAAAATTAAACTTCAAACAATTAGTTATAGCTATATTGTTGAAGAATTTCATTGCTCTTTTCAAGATGAAATATTTCATCAAACTCATCTTCTGCATATGAAAGTTGATTCACTTCACTGAACAGTTTTTCCTTAGCAGAGCATAATACCTGTGTCTTATCTTTCAAGCTCATGTTCTTTAAATTCATCTCTGCTAATAGTTCCTGAGATTCTTCACACTCCTTTATGGGAACTTTTCATAGAATATAGAATTCTACAGTGCAGAAGGAAGTTATTCAACCAGTTCAGCCTGCAATTGACAACAATCCCACCCAGGTCCTATCCCCTTAATTCCATATAGTTACCCTGCTGATCATCCTGACACAAAGGGACAATTTAGTATGGCCAGTCAACCTAATCTGCACATTTTTGGACTATGGGAGGAAACTAGAGCACTCCAAGGAAACACAAACAGGTACTTTTTACCTCCTCTTGCCATCACTCAACATTTTCTTGACATTTTCAGTTCTAGATTTTTATTTCAGCCATGTTATACAACATCTTAATAGTTCTCAGTCTGTTTGAGGAATCCAGGGCCTTTTCCTCTAGTTCTTTGAGTTTCAATATCGGATTTACATTTACTGATCTTAATTCTGACTTAGTTCCCTATCTACATCAGAATTTTGTCTGTGTCCTGCCCTTTAGTTTCACTGTTGACCAGGTCTGTCTCTGGCAATGTCTTAACTTGTTTCAGTTCTTTAACCCTGCCACTTTTGGCTTCATATCCAATCACAATTTAGAAATTTCTACAGCCTTTATTTTCAATGTCTCCTATTTTCATTCAGCTGGTTCTTCAACTCTTCAATCTCTTTCTTGTGCCTCTTGTCTTCTGCCAGGAATATTAAACATTGTTGTCTGCTGTGCTAACTGATTCTCCATGTTATTCAGAGTGACATTCAATTAACTTTGCTTGTCTTCATAATTTTACAGAGGAACAAACTTTGGCATTAGAATTTCTTGTAACATGTGTAGATCTTTCCAAAGGTTTTCCTTCTCTTTGTGAATCTCAATTGTTTTCTATTTTCTTGTAATTCAGTCTCCTCAAGTTTCTTCTGCTTTTCTTCCATTCTATTTTCAAAACAGCCTTCATTTCTCCATTCTGTTGAATAGTTATATATTGCTTTGATCTTGAAGGACAAATTAGCTGTTACTTCAATGACGTACTTTCTTGTTGACTGCTTGTCAACTCACACTATACTTCAGTACATTGCTTTGTTGCTGCTGATAGTTCGAATGCAGCTTTTTCTGAAGTTGTACTCAATGTCTTTTTTAGTTCCTTATATGTTTTCCATGGATATCTGTCGATTTTTCAAACTGTCTTTCAGAATAGTGACATCCCTGGGTGTTGGATCTTCTTGCTGTTATTGTGCTTCTGATTGACTTCTCAGTTCAGCTTTGATATGACCATTCCCTGTGGAATAGCTCAATTTAATTTTGAAGTCTTTGTTTTTTGGGTTACCTCACCTGCTCACTCCATACTGCCAATAGCTTTAGCAATTAGGGTATTGGGTCAGCTTTTTCAAAAAGCTCTATTTTTAAGCCTTTCAGCTGCTTCAATGGCTGTTATTTCTCCTGCAACAAAGTCTTAACTCTTGCACTTCAGTGTAGTGACATAGTCTCTGATTATTTTGAAGTTTGCCTCGGTATTGTTTTCCTCAGCCATGGGTTTTCTGTCTTCCTTGCTTTGGAGTTACCTTGCCCCATTGGTTCTTTATGGGACCTTATTTTAGGATTGCTACATCTGCAAATACACCAAACAAATATAAAAATGCAAAAGCTTTGTGTTGCCTTAGCTGGAATGGTTATGCAATACAAGGAATGTGTAAGGCGTTCGCCTTTGTTCACTTTCAAATTGCTCAGAAATGCCCAAGAGCTAGCCTGTGATCAGCTGGAATCATTTTATCAGTCCAGCAATTGCCCATTTTGGAAAACAGAAAAACATAATTTTAGAAAGATGTCAGGCTGATGGAGATATATATTGATTTGCTAACCCATCTGGATTGGAACACATCTTCGCCCTTAGATAAAATGAAATGAAATGTTACATTTTCAGTTTTCTTTCTAATGTAGTTTTAGAAAGGAAGGATTGGAAATGCAGAAGTATCGGGCATTCTTTCATTCATACTGGCTTAATAAACACAGAAGGGGAAATGGCAACTCCCTGATGAATCTTTTTGAGGTTTATAACTTGATTAGGGCATCTGCAAGGACCTGCTCTGCTCCTGGGATAAAAGTAATCTCCTAACATAGCCAGGCTGATGGAGATATGTATTTATTATTCATCTTATCTCAACCACGACACACTGTAAACTTAACTTGTTTTACAGCAGCTCAAAAGTGAGCATGGCTTCTTTCAATTCAGTTGCATTTCTGATGTTGTGCCCCAGGGACGTGCTACACTGCCTGGATCTAACCCACCCTGACTTGGAAGGTCAGGCGAGATACGTTGGAATAAAAATTAAAGTAAGAAGTTGGGCACAGAGTGGAGATCCAATGCTGGTTGCCATTTCCTACCCTAATTTATTTCCACTCAAAAATTCCCCTATACTTTGCAGGATATTAAGGGTTCCATCACACCTTCTGTGACAAAACTCAGGTATGTCACAGCTCTTAGGAATTTACTTTAATTCCTCTGCATGTTGCTGCCATTCTCAAAGTTATGAGATTTCTTGGTGTCCTTCCATTAACAACCAGCATTCTAACTCTCATTCAATACCTCATGTGGGCTCTCCAGATCAAGCATGTGTCTCACTGCATTCTTACTTAGTAACTTCACATCAGAAGACACTCTTGGTTTGTGATAACCCCCTGATAATAGTTTCAGCACGCCTACAGCTTCTGACAGATTGTCTGCCTGTTTCCAAACTGACTGCACAGGATTAAACAGCATCTTTGTGTGTAAAATCACACTGTTGCTGCCCAAAATTGAAAATACCTCTATGCAATCTGTCCATCTGGAAACTGACACACCTGGAATATCACAGGTGGAAATTTACATTAATTAACTCTACCTTCAAAACATCCCTTTGATTCTGGAACCCATATTAATAATTTGCATCTCTAATGGGCATGACTGCAATCGTACCAGACTCAGTGACTCCATTATGAAGTGAAGAGAGGACCACCTGTTGTTTATTGTTTTTACACACTAACTCTAACTCCTTTAATTAAACATGGACCATCATTTGAATTTAATTGCCTGACAGGTGTTTAAAAGTTTCTCAAACCCAGGTTTTTTTTCCATTTATCATAATTTTAACATTTCAATTCCCAAAACTAAATGTTTTACCAATAAAAACAAAGGAAACACAAAATCAGGTATTTATAACAATTGGCAGGCCCAAAGTAAAGCATTCGTGTTATGGCAAGGGTTAATGTGAGACTGGAGAACTGTACAACCCCAGTATGATTCAGGGAAACACATGACAGTTGACAGGAGGCAGAGTTGGATGGAAAGAGCCCAGGAGAAGTCTGCATGCAGTCAGCTCCTACATTGGGTTACACTTTGTACGTATGCAAATAGCTACATGTTAGCAATAAGCTAACCTTACCAGCCTCTGAACCTCTTAGTGAGACCTACTAAACAAACCTTCAAACAGGATCATCTTATGAAGAAAGATTGAACAGACTGAAGTTCTATCCATCAGAGTTTAGAAAAATGAAAGGTGATCTATTTGAAACAGGGTGAATGCAGAGAGGATCTTGTCTTGTGGGAGAGACTAGAAGTAGGGCCACCATTTAAAAATAAGGGGTCTCCCATTTAAGATGGAGATGAGAAGAATTTATATTCTCAAGAAGATTGTGAGTCTTTGAACTCCCTTCACCAGAGACCAGTGAAGGCAGAGTCATGGAATACTTTTGAGGCAGAGGTAGATAGATTATTGACTAACAAGGGAGTCAAAAGTTATCAGGGGTGGACAGAATGTAAATTTGATGCTACACTCAGACAACCGTGATCTTATTGAATGGCAGATCAGGCCAAGGAGCTGAATGACTTACTCCTGCTCCTAACTTTATATTATAATTGATCCCCCTGATACACTTTTAAGGGCCTGGCTGGGTCACGTCTTCTGATTATATTAAGGACCTCATTCCAAGTCTATGTGTGGCTGGGAGTTCTGCTTTGCCAAATTTTTGGCAGCAGATTCTGGATTTGTATTCTACTGGGTTGCCTGACTTTACTTGAAGTCCTAGCTTCACTTTTCCAATGGCATTTAATAGTTTATATATATTGTCTCTTAGCCATTCTTTTGGAACACAGAGCTTAAAGTTTAACTTTTTTTTATTACTCAAAGAATGCCAAGCTTAACACAGGCTTCAGTCATAATTTTTCAATTTGTCCCTGCAAATTCTGCAACCTTTTGTCTGCACACTGTCTTTAGTATCTTCAGAGCATAGTGCTATACTCCAATTTTAACAGCAGGGAATATTTGTGAAGCAGGACTTGCTTGGCTATGTTTAATTGCAAGGGAGCTGGGTTGATATTTTGGAAGCCTTTCATTGACAAATTTGAAGGCAACTTTCAGTCCCAGGTTTGGCTATCTTCCTTTAGAGTGCCTCCTGCAGCTAGCCTCCAAACTTATCAACACCAGTAGGAGCCATTTTCCACGGGGACCCACAATGTATTCAGCTTAGTTTCAATTATTTCTCCTTGTTAGTCTAAAGTTTACAATCCCAACAGCATCAGCCAGCTTCTTAAATGAGAAGATTTGAGAGGTTTTCTGATTGCGAGGAGCAGAGATGGGAACCTTGAGAATGGTGGTTTACCCCTGTCGAGTTGCCAAAGCAAACAATTTTTTTTCTCTAAGCTGAGTAACTCTTTCTGCTTCCACATAATTCCCCTTGTCTACAACAAGCTGCAGATTTTTAAGAGCTGATCACATATTCAATTTTGCAATCACTAGCCAAGTGTCCTGTGAGCCAAGTATTCTGGACAAGTTTGCCTGTGGCTGTTCAAATTAGGGGGAAAGCATCGATCACAGTATTCAGTGTGCCATGCTCCCTGGGCTATGGACACCGGTGAGGCTACAATAAAATGGACAGGATTGCAAAATCATATCTTATATTTAAAGTAGCTTCATTACATCTCAAAAGAGCTGTATCACTTTTTAAAATAAAAGGTTTAGAGGGAGAATTACCCTATACTTTCGTTCAGCGTTTGTGCTAGTTTTTGTGATTTTTGACATAATGCTATGTTGTGGTACATTTCTGCTTTCAAAAAAAAAATACTACTCTGAATTAGTGAAAACTGCATGGATTGTTTATCATATTTACATTTATTCACCATATGCTTCATGGTCTTTTTAAAGATCAGGAAGTGCTGTGAATAGAAATAATGCACCACTGGCCCCATTGAAAATGATAGTTGATCTTTCCTCCGAAACTATTAAATCCTTTAACAGAGTTTGAAGGTTGCAATTACAGCATTATCTTCAACCTTCTTAAGTGAGAAGCATTGGGAGGTTTTCCAATCCCAAAGGCAGAGATGGGATCTAGTTGTATGTGCCTAATCATGTTGAGTCTTCTATGATTAGGCTCTTAAGCACCCAGTTTACTGGAGTTTCCTCCTTTGAGGAGGATCATTCTTTTATCATTCTCCTCACAGGAAAACAAGAGAGTCCATGGAAGTAGCTAATTCTGTGAATAGATGTTGTTTCTCACACTCAAAGGATTTGGCTACAAATATACACAAAGTTTAGCGACTTCATCAGATCAACAAAGGTAAGAATATCCACCATTATTTTAAATCAGATTGAAATATGTATTGCCACAAACATTTTCCTTCCCACTCAGTGCCTTATAGCCCTTTGAATGCTTAGCGTTGTATGCTAATACAATTTGTACAGAGATTACATACAAAACAAGTGACTGTTAAGTATGAGAATTAATAAGTGAAGTTAGTCACAAAAATGATGATGTTCATGTTGAGCTTCAGTGAAGTCTTCAGATACTTTTGATTTTTGATTTATTATTATCATATGTTTAACATACGGCGAAAAGTATTGTTTCTTGTGCGCTATATATATAAAACATATCATTCATAGAGAAGGAAATGAGTGCAGAACGTAGTGTTACAGTCATAGCTATGGTGTAGAGAAAGATCAACTCAATGCAAGATAAGTCCAGTCAAAAGTCTGACAGCAGCAGGGAAGAAGCTGTTCTTGAGTCAGTTGGTACATAATCTCAAATTTTTGTGTCATTTTCCGAAAGGAAGAAGGTAGAAGAGAGAGCGTCTGGGTGCATGGGGTCCTTAATTATGCTGGCTGTTTTGCTGAAGCGGCAGGAAGTGTAGAAGAGTCAATGGATGGGAGACTAGTTTGCATCATGGATTGGGCTACATTCACAACCTTTTGTAGCTTCTTGCAGTTTTGGGCAGAGCAGGAGCCATATCAAGCTGTGGTACAACCAGGAAAAATGCTTTCTATGGTGCATATAAAAGTTGGTGAGAGTCTTAGCTGACATGCCAAATTTCCATTGGCTTCTGAGAAATTAGAAGAGTTGGTGGTTTTCTTAACTATAGTGTTGGCATGGGGGGTCAGGACAAGTTGTTAGTGATCTGGACACCTAAAAACTTGAAGTTGTCAATCCTTTCTACTTTGTCTTTATTGATGTGGACAGGTTCATGTTCTCCTTTGAGCTTCCTGAAGTCGATGACAATCTCATTCATTTTGTTGACATTGAGAGAGATATTATTGTTGCCGCACCAGTTCACCACATTAGAACATAGAACATAGAACAATACAGCACAGAACAGACCCTTCGGCCTTCGATGTTGTGCCGACCAAAATAAAAAGCAATGCCCCTCCTAACTAAACCATTCCCTTCTCATCCATATACTTATCAACTAACCTCTTAAACGCCACCAAACTTGGCGCATCTACAACAGCTGCAGGCAGGGCATTCCACTCCCTAATCACTCTTTGAGTAAAGAACCTACCTCTGATATCCGTCCTATAACTCATACCCCTTAATTTAAAGCTGTGTCCCCTCGTGCTAGCTTTCTCCATCCTAGGAAAAAGGCTATCACTGTCCACCCTATCTAAACCTCTAATCATCTTATATGCTTCAATAAGATCCCCTCTTAGCCGCCTCCTTTCTAACGAAAACAACCTCAAATCCTTCAACCTCTCTTCATAGGACCTGCCCTCCATACCAGGCAACATCCTGGTAAACCTCCTCTGTACCCTCTCCAATGCCTCCACATCTTTCTTATAATGTGGCGACCAGAACTGCACACAATACTCCAAGTGCGGCCGCACTAGAGTTTTGTACAGCTGCAACATGATGCTGCGGCTCCTAAATTCAATCCCCCTACCAATAAAAGCTAAGACTCCATAAGCCTTCTTAACAACTTTATCCACTTGACTGCCTACTTTCAGGGATCTATTGACACATACACCAAGATCCTTCTGTTCCTCAACACTATTAAGAGCCCTACCATTAGCCCTATACTCTACACATTTATTGTTCCTGCCAAAGTGCATTACCTCACACTTTTCCACATTAAACTCCATTTGCCACCTCTCGGCCCAGCTCTGCAACTTGTCCAAGTCACTCTGTAAACTAAAACACCCCTCTTCACTATCTACCACACCACCAACTTTAGTATCATCTGCAAATTTACTGATCCAATTCTCCATTTCATTCCTGTAGTCTGTCCTGTACATTGTTTGAGACCTGACTCACTATGATGGTGTTGTCAGCAAACTTGAAAGGAGAATTTGGCCACACAGTCATAGGTGTATAAGGAGTACAGTAAGGGGCTGAGAATCTTGTGGTGCGCCGGTATTCAGGATGATTGTGGAGGAGGTGTTGTTGCCTATCCTTACTGATAGTGGTCTGTAGTTAGGAAATTCAGGATCCAGTCACAGAGTGGGTGCAAGGTCTAGGCCACGGAATTTGGAGATGAGTTTTATGGGAATAATAGTGTTGAAAGTTGAAATGTAGTCAATAAATAGGAGCCTGACATGGGTGTCCTTGTTATTTAAGTGTAAATACATCTTGATGTATTCCATCTTTGTTGTCAAACTTCAAGGTACCAAGTGTGGTATGATCAAAATATTGGGTGGGATTTTCTGGCTGTGTGCATCCCAAGACCAGAAATTCCTGCCCAAAGTCAATGGACCTTTAAATGATCAGCCAAATTTTCTGTCCCTCCCACTACGATTCCTGTGGAGGGCGGGATGGATAATGACCTCCTTCTGGCTTGGTTTAAAGATTTGGTCCTTCTGATGTCTTGTGTTGTGAGTAAAACATCTATCATGTCAATATATTTGAAAAGCACACACTGTCATGCTCAAATGTTCATCCTATATCCCTGTTAAGGTCTGAGTTTGACGAATGTTTTTGAATTAGCATTCTAACACATTTTCCTCTTCGGTTTCCATAGAAAGAACTAGCTACAGATTCCAGTGGTGACCTGCTATCAAAAGCACATTCTCATGGACAAGATTTCCAAACTTCCAGATTTTCCTGAAATTTCCAGGAATTGAAGATTAATTTCCTAGGCTCTGCTGTAAGCAATGAGGTTGGGGAATTGGTGATGGGGAAGTTTGTCCAATCCAAACTGTACCTTGAAAACTGAGGGTGGAAGCACCTTTGACAAGAGGTGTATTCGATCAAGCTTATTTTTGAATCAGAAACTAATAACTGTTGGAGGTGGTTGGTAAGGATGGTGGCTTTATAGATTTAAGCAAATGATTAGATCAACCAGTTTTCTGTGGTTAACCACAATCAGGTAACTGTGTAAGTGTAACCAGTTCTTCAGATAGACTCACAATCATTCATCTGCGTGGCCATAGTAAGCTATTTGTTTTTTAATTCCCACTGGAGGAAAGCTTACTGTCAAACTTTATGTTTCATAATAAATGAGTTTCTAGTACCTCAGATGCTTAAACCTGTTGTCTCATGTGATGAGACTTCTTAGAATGCATTCAACCTCCGTTGGCAGGCCTATCCAGGAAGCATATATTCCAACACTGCACAATAAAGTGATTTTGTTTGGGGCATGCAAATTTGTGTTATAAATTGACTTTTCTCCTACAGAGGAAAAGCTCATCCAACATTGTTTTGCCCAAAGGTAATATATTCAGCTGGTTATCTGCATACAACGTGCTGAATTTGCATGCTTTTGTATCAGGTGTTTTCCTCCAGGCTGTGCTTGGGTTTCACTTGAACTGTTGTGTTACAAACAGGAGGGGGATAGAAGTTACAAAACCCTCTGCCAAAGCACAATGCCTTCTGCCACACCTGCACAGATCTGCTTTTTGTTACCATTGCATGATCTTCACAGCTAAAACACACTTCCACAATTCTGATCTATAAAGAAAACATGAAAGAGAAACACAAGATAAGAATGTTCTGCTCTCCACTTTTTTCTGAGTATTTGAACTTTTTAAAGAATAAATGACTTCTTAGAATTTTTTATAGTTTATACTAACTTTTCATTGTATTTCCCAGCTTCATGCAGCTATTTTCTCTTCTCAGTTACTCAAGCAAATGAAAGTCAATCAACTATCATGAGCTGTACAGGCAAGTCGTACTGTGATATTTCAGAAAATACATATAAAAACTGGACATAAGCATACTATTAGGATAGCTGCTGCAAGTCCTGTGACTTTTGGTATTTAGACTACAAACAATATCAGGTCTCTGACAAATATCTAAATAAATAGTGAAAAATTTTGAAAAAGTGACTAAGGAGGTGGATGGGGGTAAGGCGGTTGATGTGGTATATATGGACTTTAGTAAGGCGTTTGATAAGGTGGCCCATGGAAGACTTCTGCAGAAAATGCAGATGTATGGGATAGAGGGTGATTTAGCTAATTGGGTTAGGAATTGGCTAGCAAATAGAAGACAGAGGGTGGTGGTTAATGGGAGATATTCATCTTGGAGTTCGGTGAAAAGTGGTGTACCTCAGGGGTCTGTTTTGGGGCCCCTGCTGTTTGTAATTTTTATAAATGATCTGGATGAGGGTATTGAAGGATGGATTAGTAAATTTGCAGATGACACTAAAGTCGGTGGAGTGGTAGATAGTGAAGAGGGGTGTTATAGTTTGCAGAGTGACTTAGACAAGTTGCAGAGCTGGGCCGAGAGGTGGCAAATGGAGTTTAATGTGGAAAAGTGTGAGGTAATGCACTATGGCAGAAATAATAAATGTGTAGAGTATAGGGCAAATGGTAGGATTCTAGTAGTCTAGATGAACAGAGGGATCTTGGTGTGTATGTGCATAGATCCCTGAAAGTAGGCAGTCAGGTCGAGAAGGTTGTTAAGAAGGCATATGAAGTCTTGGCTTTTATTGGTAGAGGGATTGAATTTCGGAGCCACAACGTCATGTTGCAACTGTACAAAACTCTAGTGCGGCCGCACTTGGAGTATTGTGTGCAGTTCTGGTCCCCGCATTATAAGAAAGATGTGGAGGCTTTAGAGAGGGTACAGAGGAGGTTTACCAGGATGTTGCCTGGTATGGAGGGCAGGTCTTATGAGGAGAGGCTGAGGGATTTGAGGTTGTTTTCGTTAGAAAGGAGGAGGCTAAGAGGGGACCTGATCGAAACATATAAGATGATTAGAGGTTTAGATGGGGTGGACAGTGATAGCCTTTTTCCTAGGATGGAAAAAGCTAGCACGAGGGGACACAGCTTTAAATTAAGGGTGATAGTTATAGGATGGATATCAGAGGTAGGTTCTTTACCCAAAGGGTGGTTCGGGAGTGGAATGCCCTGCCTGCAGCGGTTGTAGATGCGCCAAGTTTGGTGGCGTTTAAGAGGTAGTTGATAAGTATATGGAAGAGAAGGGAATGGTTTAGTTTGGAGGGGCATTGCTTTTTATATTGGTCGGCGCAACATCGAAGGCCGAAGGGCCTGTTCTGTGCTGTAATGTTCTATGTTCTATGTTCTAAATACAAATGTAGGTGAAGGTACCTCACAGACATTATGGAATTAATACCACAAGAAATAGGAACAGGAGTGGGTCGGTTAGCCCCTGGAGACTGCTCCACCATTCAATAGGATCGTGACTGATCTGACATTCTTCACATCCACTTTCCTGCCCTTTTCCCCACAAGCCAGTTCCCTTACTGATCAAAAATTAATCTATCTGAGCCTTAAATTTACACAAGGACTCTGCCCCCACAGCATCCTGTGGCAAAGAGTTCTAAAGACTCATAACCCTCAGAGAAAAGAAACTCCTTCTCATTTCACCCTTAAGTTGACACCCCTTCAGTCTGGGACTATACCCTTTGGTCCTAGACTTTTCCCATGAGGGGAAACATCCTCTCAGCATTTACCCTGTCAATCCTCATAAGAATCTGATACATTTTGATGAGATCACCTCTCATTCTTCTAAATTCCAACAAGTAGAGTCCCAACCCGTTTATGCTTTCCTAAGACAATCTCTCCACACTGGGTATCATCCTTGTGAACTTTCTCTGAACTGCCTCCAATGAAGTAATATCTTTTATTAACTAAGGGAACCAAAACTGCTCACAGTACTCCAGATGTGGTCTCACCAGTAACTTGTACAGTTGCAGCAAGATTTCCCTACTTTTACACTCTAACCCTCTTGAAATAAGGACTCACACTCTCTTAGCCTTCCTGATTACCTACTACACAATGTGCTAGCTTTCTCTGTTTCATGCACAAATACCCCCAAGTCCATATGTGGTGCAGCTTTCTGTACTTTTTTCTCCATTTAATTAAAAACATAGAAACATAGAAGATAGGAGCAAGAGGAGGCCATTTGGCCCTTTGAACCTTTTCCACCATTCGTCATAATCATGATTGATCATCCAACCCAAAAGCCTAATCCTGCTTTCTCCCCATAACCTTTGATTCCAACTACCTCAAGTGTTATATCGAGCCGCCCCTTGAACAAATTCAATATTTTGACAAAAATTACTACTTGTGGTAATGAATTCCACAGGCTCGCCACTCTTTGGGTGAAGAAATGTCTCCTCATCTCCATCATAAATGGTTTACCCAGAATCCTCAGACTGTGAACCTTGGTGCTGAACACTCCCATTATCAGGAATATCTTCCCTACATCTATCCTGTCTAGTCTGTTAGAATTTTATAAGTATCTATCACACCACAGAATTACACAATACTATGTGCAGAAGAGGCCCTATGGTCCATCAAATCTGTACTGACACATGAAATGTCCTGACCTGCCTGCCCAATCCCACTTGCCAGCACTTGGCCCATAGCTTTGAATGTTATGGCATGCCAAGTACTCATCCAGGTACTTTTTAAAGGATGTGGGGCATTCTGTCTCCACCACTCTTTCAAGAAGTATATTAGAGATTGTCACCACCCTCCGAGTAAAAATGTTTTCCCTCAAATACTCCCTAAACATCCCATTCCTCACTTTTAACTTGTGTCCCCTGACCCTTCAACTAACAGGAACAGCTATTCCCTATCCACCCTGTCCATGCCCCTCATAATCTTGAACATCTCAATCAGGTCACCCCTCAGTCTTCTCTGCTCCAATGAAAACAACACAAGACGATTCAACCTCTCTTCATAACTTAAATATTCCATCCCAGACAGCATCTGATAAATCTCCTCTGAACCCCCTCCAGTGCATTTACATCCTTCCTATAATGTGGCGACTAGAACTGCACACAGTACTTCAGGTGTGGCCTTGCCAAAGTTCTATACAATTCCATCATGACCTCCCTGCTTTCATAATCTATACTGCAATTGATAAAGGCATGTATCATATGCCTTTTTTCACCACCCTATTAACCTGCCTTTCTGCCTTCTGAGATCTATGGACAAACATACCAATGTCCTTTGTTTCTTGTAACTTCCCAGCGTCAGATCTTTCATAGTATTTTTCCTTGTCAAATTACTCTTTCCAAAGTGCATCACCTCATACTTTTCAGGATTAAATTCCATCTGTCACTTATCTGCCTATTTGACCATCTCATATGTATCTTCATATAACCCATAACACTCAGCCTCACTGTTAACCACCCAACCAATCTTTGTGTCATCGACAAACTTACTGATCCCACCACCACCCCCCCACCAATGACAAACAATAGAGGGTCCAGCACAGAACTCTGTGATATGTCACCAGTCAGTAGTCTCTATTCACTAAAGCACCCACTGGAGGGGGTGCGGAGGAGATTTATCAGGATGCTGCCTGGGATGGAATATTTAAGTTATGAAGAGAGGTTGGATCGACTTGTGTTGTTTTTGTTGGAGCAGAGAAGACTGAGGGATGACCTGATTGAGGCATTCAAGATTATGAGATGCATGGACAGGGTGGATAGGGAGCAGCCAATTATGAACCCACCTTGTCAGATCACCCTGTATCCAATGTGCATTAGCCTTCTTAATAGGTGTCCTATGTTGAATTTTGTCAAAGGTTTTGCTGAAAGCCATGTAAACTATATCAACTGCACCACCCTCATCCACATACTTGATTACATGCTGAAAAAATTCAATCAAATTTATTAGGCATGATCTACCACTGACAAAACCATGCTGATTATTCCTGATCACACCTTACCTTTCCAAATGGAGATAGATTCTCTCCTTCAGAATCTTCGCCAGTAGTCTCCCAACCACAGACATGACACTCACAGGTCTGTAGTTCCTTGGCTTTTCTCTACAATCTTTTTAAATAGTGAGACCAAATTAGCTGTTCTCCAATCCTTTGGCACTTCCCCAATGTAAAAAGTCTGACAACACCAAGTTTAAGTCGAACCAATTTATTTGATAGTAAACTCACAAGCTTTCGAGGTTATCCTCTTTGTCAGGTGAATGAGGTGTTCTGGTCTCAGACAACACATATAACAGCACAGACAGTTTACAGATTACTGATTAGAATGTGAATCTTTACACCTAACCTGCTATTCAAGTCTTAAATCTCAAGTCTGGCTAACAATGTGAGTGGAAGGAGCACTGAGCACAGGTTAAAGAGTGTGTATTGTCTCCAGACAGCACAGTAAGTGAGGTTTTGCAAACCCAGGCAAGTCTTGGGGTTACAGATCCTACAGATCATGTCACACTGTCTGTAACCCCTATGACTTGCCTGGGTTTGCAAAAAACCTCACTTACTGTACTGTCGGAGATAATACACATCTCTTTAACCTGTGCTCAATGCTCCTTCCACTCACATTGTTAGCCACTTCAAGACTTGAATAGCAGGTTAGGTGTAAAGATTCACATTCTGATCAGTAATCTGTAAACTGTCTGTGCTTTATATGTGCTGTCTGAGACCAGAACATTTCATTCACCTAACAAAGAAGATAACCTCGAAAGCTTGTGAGTTTATCATCAAATAAATCAGTTGGATTTAAACATGGTGTTGTCAGACTTCTTACTGTGTTTACCCTCGTCCAATGCCAGCATCTGTACATCATGACTTCCCCAATAGCCAGGGAGGAATTAAAAATTTGGGTCAGAGCCCCTGTAATTTCTTCCTTTGCCTCCCACAACAACCTAAAATTCTCTCGAGCCTCACAGTCTCTTTCCCTAAGCTCCATAATTACCTCTTAATTCTCAGGGGTGAAGACAATGAAATATTCATTTAACATGCTCCCAATGTTCTCTGCCTCCACCCACAGATTTCCGCATTCGTCCCTACTCTTTCTCTGATTCTCCTTTCCCATTGTTATATAATATAATAGTGCCAGATTTAGGCATAAGCTAAACAAGCTCCACCTTAGGGCATCACAATCTGCAGGGGCCTCACAAAATTTCAGAAGGTTTACAATGAAGGGAACATTTAAGAGTGGAAAAAAAAAGAAAGCACCAGTTCGAAGATCAGCTCAAAAAATTACCAAAAGTTGACAGTTACTTTCCTCCACAGATAAGGGTCCACAAACACAAGGTAATCAGCAAAATCCAAAACAACCACAGCCTAGTGCCTCTGCTACTGAAACAACAGAGTCTGGAATCTCAGCTGAGGAAAACACTGACTAAGCCAGCCAAATATATAATCAGTAATTGCATTCATTTGAAAATAATTTGTATTTTTCACTTTAGATACCTTGCTATTAAATAATTAAAAGGCATAATCATGTTTTCAATTTTTTTGTGGTGACTAAAGATCATGTTTTGGTATGCACCTTTGTAAGATCTTTAAGTAATTTTTTAAAAAGGGGCATTCAAGCTTTATGTAGCTTAGGGCCTCATCAAATTTAAATCTGGCACTGTTTATACTTACAGAATATCTTAGAATTTTCCCTACTTTTACTAGTCAGATCTTTCTTATATCCACTCTTTGCTCCCCTAATTGATTTCTGAAGCTCCATCCTGTGCTTTCTTCTACTCCATTAATGCCTCCACAGGCTTACTCCCCTTATATTGTTAAAAACTTCTCTTTTCCATCTCATTGTATCCTGAATGTGTCTGGTCATCCATGACTCTCTGGGTTTGTTACCCCTCCCTATTACACTAAAGGGAACATATTTGGCCTGTACTCTTCTCATGTCATCTTTGAATGCCTCCCACTGCTCTTCTGTAGATTTTCCCACAAGTAATTCGTTCCGGTCTACCTTGGCCAAATCTTGCCTAATTTTGTTAGTATTTACTTTTCTCCAATTCAGAAAGAGACTAGAAAGGAAACTGTTGGCCCCCAAGCCAAGATATTTGAATCATCGATAGTCATGGTGATGTGCTGAAGATTGGAGAGTGGCAAATGTTGTACCTTTGTTTAAAAAGGGCAGAGAAAAGCATGGGAATTACAGGGCAGTTGGCATCTTATCTGTAGTGGATAAGTTGTTGGAAAGTATTTTGAGAGACAGGATCTAAAGGCATTTAGAGACACAAGGACTGAATAGGAACAGTCAGCACGGCTTTGTGAGTGGAAAATCATGTCTCACAAATTTGATTCAGTTTTTTGTAGGAGTAATCAAGAAGATAGATGAGAGCAGTACAGTTGATGTTGTCTACATGGGATTTTAGCAAGGCCTTTGACAAGGTGTCGCATGATAGATTATTGCATAAGATTAAATCTCACGGGATCCAGAGTGAGGTATCTAAATGGATACAAAATTGGCTTCTGGATAGAAGCCAGAGAGTGATTGTAAAGGGTTGTTTTTTAAACTGGAATCCTTAAACTGGAAGATGTTAGGGGTAAGTTTTTCACTGAGATGGTGGTGAGTGAATGGAATCGGCTGCCATCAGTGTTGATGGAGGCGAATTCACTGGGGTCTTTTAAGAGACTTCTGGATGAGTACATGGGATTAAATGGGATTGGGAGTTACACATAGTTCTATGGCCTAGTAGGTATGGGTATGATCGGCGCAACTTTGGGCCGAAGGGCCTGTTTGTGCTGTAGTGTTCTATGTTTTATGTTCTTTTCCCTTCCAAAATGAACAAATTCACACTTTCCTACATTTTACCCCATTTGACAACATTTTGCCCACTTACTTAGCCTATCACTATTCTTTGAAAACTTTGTATCATTCTCTCATCTTGCCTTCTAACCTAGTGATGCATTGTCTGCAAATTTGGCTGCAGTATATTTGCTTTCTTCCTACAAGTCAATAACATATATTGTAAACAGTTGCTATCCCAGCATTGATTGTTGCAGAATCCCATTGGTTACAATTCACCAACTTGAAAAAGAACCCTTTATCCACACTCACTGTTTCCTGCCCATTAGTGAATTCTCTATCCTTGTCAATATACTACCTCCAACATCATGCACTCTTATCTTATGACTTAACCTTTTTTGTCTAATGCCTCTGGAAGTCCATTTACAACACATCTACTAGTTGCCCATTAGTCACTCTGGTTGAGAAGTCCTCAAAAAACTCTAATAAATTAGTCTGACACAATTTCCCTTTCATAAAGCCGTGCTGACTCTGCTTGATTAGATTATCATTTTCAAACTTTGTTGCTATTACTTTCCTAATAATTGATTCCAACATTTTTCCAACAATAGAGATTAGGTTACTCTGCCTACATTTTTGCTTTCTTCCTCTTTTGAATAGGAGTGTCATATTCGCAGTTTTCTAATCTACTAGTACTCCTCCAGAATCAAAGGATTTTTGGAAAATTGCAACTAAGTTGCAACACTATCTCTGTTGCTGCTTCCTTTAGGATTCTGGAATGCCAGCCATCAGGGCCAGGCATTTTTAGCCCCATTAGTTTGTCTAATACTACATCTCAATGCTTAAGGATGGGCCACTGCTTAAGTCTGAGTTTCCAGACTGCCCTGTCTTCATGTTTCATATTGGACAAGATATATCATGATTGCCTTGTCTGTCCAAACTAGCACAGATGTGGGCCTCAGAAGTGTTAACCCAGCAGCCATTTGATTGAAAATGATTTCAGGAACAGCACACAATTTATCTTAAGAGCCAACAGATCCAACAAAACCATCACCAGTCTGAGAACCAGATTTTGAAACCAGCTGCAAGTGATACAACAGCCAAAGCACTTAAACTGTTCCAGTTTCAAAGTTAACCTGAGAATCATTCTCCTAGGTATTCACTAATAACTGCAACTGCAATCCTATTGTGAACCCTTTGTTTTACAAGACCCTCATTTCAACTTTAAATCAGTGAACACATACAAGAAACCATTAGTCTGCCATTTGGGTGCCTGGATATTGGAAATCAGAGACTGAATGACTGAGTGCCCTATATTTATCTGTATCCAATCTTTATGTTTGTATGTGTGCATGTACATGAGACCATGGACAAGTTCTTACTAAAGAATGGCAGAGTGTTGGTTCAGGCATGAAAAACAGCACCAATGTGTTTTTGGCCCGAATCTTAAGCCTCATTGTTTATTATTTTTACACTTACGAGGATCGTGCCACCCTTGTGTTGTGCTCCATCGCATTTGCCTGCCCTGCAACAATTTAACTGTTGCAAGCACTGGCAAGCTCCATATAAATGATTTTCCTGCACTTGTACCACAATCACTGCAGGAATTGGCAGGCAAGAAGTTCATGCCATGCTTTTCAGAAGGGGCCCTCACCTGGAGGCTGAACGGAGTGATGCAGAGGTGAGAGACACTCTACTCCCGCTCCAGAAAATGGCCTTTCAGCAAGGTCACGACCCCCGCTGAGGATGCAGTGGCAGCTGTGGTCAGTGCAAGCACACGCGGAAGAAGATGAGGCAGCAGTGTCGGAAGAACATGGGTGATCTTCCTCACTTAGCCAGGATAAATGAACCAGCCTCAGTCTCCCACTCCAAGCATATAATTCATCATATTTCTTTCCCTTTTTTAGTTCTGTAGAAGGGTCAATGAACTCAAAACGATAACTGTGTGTCTCTGAGGAACATCATGCACCATTGTTGGCAGCAGTGGAAACATCCATGTTAAAAAACATATGGGCCTTATCGAAGAAACTACCGAATGAAGAAAACATTGAAAGAAGCTCATACAAAAATCAGTAAACATAAGTAATAATAACTGTATCTGGCAAGCGGTTTCTACTATTGCCCCACCTGCTTGCCTACCTTGAGAGCCCGCAGAGTGACCAATGCTAGGAATTTTTGAAATGCCAGTTTCTCTGGTATCAAGCAACACTAGGCCTTCGTAAAATTGTGCAAAATCTTCTCATCTGTTCCTTTCTTTGTACAATGGATCCAGCAACAAACAACATTCTCCTAAAGCAGGCCATGTAGGAGCCCACCTACTGAAATACTGAAATCATTTTCCAGCTACAAAAAATAGAAATCTGAAATAAAAATAGAAAATGCGGGGAAAACTCAGCACGTCTCTCAGAATCTGTGGAGAGACAGACAGACTTAACATTTTGAGTCTAATTGGAGTCCTCTTCAAAATCAATACAGTGGTCGCCTTACTACCAGAGGGACGTGGAGACTCTTGTGGGGGGTGCAGAGGAGGTTTACCAGGATGCTGCCTGGTATGGAAGGTCTGAATTATGAGGAGAGATTAGGTAAATTGGGGCTGTTTTCTTTAGAAAGACGTAGACTCAGAGGAGATCTAATAGAGGTGTACAAGATTATGAGGGGTATAGATGGAGTAAACAGGGTTAAGCTTTTTCCTAGGATGGACTCAAATAGCATGAGGGGTCACGGGCTTAGGGTGAGGGGGGTAAGGTATAATTTGGATGCTAGAGAGAGTTTTTTCACACAGACGGTGGTGGGGGTATGGAATGCGCTGCCAAGTAAAGTGGTGGAGGCAGGCACTCTGGAGTTATTTAAGAAAAACTTAGATGGGCACATGAACAGAATGGGAATGGAGGGGTATAGAAAACTGATTTAAAATAGGGATCATGAGCCTTGGGAGTCCCTGGGAAGTGCATAAATAGACGATGATATTGATGTACTTGTTTTTATCCGCCTTGTTGTCTAACAAGGGGCATACACGCGATGGATTGTGAGAGGGCTGCTCTTGGATTTTTCGAGAGTATCCTAGTGCTACATGTCGTTAGTGTACGCTTGACCTGGACCATTTGATGGGCAACACGACAGCTCAGTGACTATTGCTGTGCTGTGCAGTTACATGGATTCGGGCCTGTGTCTGTGGGAGTTTGCGCATTCTCCCCAAGCTTGCATGGGTTTTCTCCGGGTGCTCCGGTTTCCTCCCACATCCCAAAAATGTGCTGTTGGGCTAATTGGTAGAACAAATTCTCCCTAAATTGTCTCAAATTTGGTTTCAATCCATAGATCTATAAACATAGACAGGGATTGTGGGTAGAGGTGGGAACATCGGGGTGGTGGCACAGGCTCGCTGGGCCAAAGGGCCTGTTTCCCGTACTGTTTTGTTCTTTGTTCTTTATTAACACTGTTTCTCTCTTCACAGCTGCTGCCAGACCTGCTGAGTTTTTCCAGTACTCTCTGTTTTTATTTCAGATTTCCTGCATCCACAGTATTTTGCTTTAATTTTAGTTTTCCAGCAGTTTCTATAACACCTGGATATATAGTCAGCAAACATTCTGTTCGCTGTTAAAATCTGATTTGGAATTAAATTGCTGGTAAGTGGTGCATGTGCGATTGCATCTGCAGCTGTTACAGTAACCAGATGGAAACTTTCTTCGCTCTTAGATACAGCAAGGCATTTTAAACCTATTGTGAGCTAATTTTAAAATTTCATGGTACAATGCTTCTCTCATTGGAGAGTAAAATATCTACTGAATCACCTACCAAAAGCAATGCCATGGGAGAGACACTAGTATATAAAAATATCACATTTCCTCTAACAGTTTAGGAGTCATGTTTAGGCATTTCACCTATATATACATGTGTACATATACATTAACACAAATTCTTGTGTCAAATTTGCACAACATTTGTTCAAATAAAACAGCAGCGTATCACAACTGAGTGATTCCAACAAAAAATCTCCTGAATGATATGTTAAAAAAAATCAACAATTAAGAGTGAGCAAATCCTACCAAAAATGACAGAGATGAAATCAATGAAGTTTCTGTAAATGTCTTTTGTAAATTTTACAGTGACCATTTTGAGTTCTCACCAAACAGCGAAACTTATTAAAGGACATATACGCCAGAACTTTCTGTGTAGGGTCTCCAATTCATGCAGTACTTTAAGCAGGATGCTGGCAGAATTCCTGAAGAAACAATTTAAAAAAGTCCTTTAGGCCAATCACGCTGTATTTCTAATATAGTTACAATAGGGTAATAGGTGAATCTGTTAGAGTCTTATGGAATACTCTCCATTTGCCTGGATGAGTGCAGCTCCAAAAACACTCAAGAAGCTTGACATAATCCAGGGCAAAGCAAGGTGACTGATCAATACTTCATCCACCATCTCAAACATTCATTTCTTCCACCACCTTGCTGCAGTATATACCATATGTAAGATGCACCTCATCAACTCATCAAAATTCTTTCAATAGTACCTGGCAAATCTGAGATCTCCGCCATCTAGGAGGACAAGGCCAGCAGATGCGTGGGAACACCACCACATTCAAGTTTCCACCCAACCTACACACAATCCTAACTTGGAATTGTAGCACTGTACCTTCACTATCATAAAGTCATAAAGGTATACAGCACAGCAAAAGACCCTTTGGCCCACCTTTTCTGCATCAGTAATACAACTATTCAAATCTCACTTTCCAGCACTTGGCCCACAGTATGGCATGCTTTAGCATTGTATGTGCACAGCTAAGACTCTCACTACCCTTTAAAATGTTCTCCTCGATATATTTTAAGAATTCCGCTTCCTCTAAACCTTTCATTACTATGACTGCCCCATTTAATGTTGGGGAAGTTGAAAACCCCCAGTATCACTACCCTACTATTTTTACACTTTTTAAAAAATTTGCTTTCATATCTGACTGAAATTTGCTTTCAGAGGTCCTGGGGAACACTCCCAGCATAGAATTGCTTCTTTTTGGTTTTTCAGTTGGTTTTTCATGTTGCTTAATTTGAAGAGCCTTTTCAGATGTCATCCTTCAGTGTTGTTGGAGCTGCACTCAACCAGGCAAGTGGAGAGTATTCCATAAGACTCTGGCAGATTCTCCTGACCCCCTATTGTAATTATGGTAAAAATCCTAAATGTTTGGCAAAAGAGACTTTTTTTAGCTGTTTCTTCACGAATTTTGCCAGCCTCCTGCTTAAAATATAGCATGCAATGGAAGAGCCTGATGTGGAGATGCTGGCATTGGACTGGAGTAAAAACAGAAAGAAGTCTCACAACACCAGCTGAAAGTCCAACAGGTTTATTTGTAGCAAACGCCACAAATTTTCGGAATAGACCTATTCTGAAAGTTTGTAGCATTTACTACAAATAAATCTTTTGAACTTTAAGCTGTTGTTGTGAGATTTCTTTCTGATTGGAGAGCCTGCACAGAGATTTCTGGTATATGTCTTTTAATAAATTTCTATATTTTTTTCACAAATTAATCAATTCCACTATTATAGCTGCAATCTTGTAAAGTTCATTTTCAATTATCAATATTGCTGAACATGTCAAATGTTCCTGACTCATTATTCTGCGCAAATAATTTTGAGCTCTTCAATACAGAAAAAGAACATTCACCAAAACAGTTTGTGATAGGTATTGCTAAAAATATTTTCAGAATCATTTCCACATTTAGAAAGGTTCCTTGAATCCCTACAGTACAGAAGGACATTCAGCCGATTGAATCTGCACTGACTCTCTGATAACATATCTTTCCTGGTCCTTTCCCCTACCATAAGCCATTACGCAACACATTTACCATGGATAATCGATCTAACCTACTCATCTTGGGACATGAAGGAGCAATTAATCATGGTCAATCCACCTAATCTGCATATCTTTGGACTATGGGTGGAAACCAGAGCACCCAGGAGAAACACAGATATGGGGAGAAAGTGCAAACTCCACACAGACAGTCACCCAAGGCCAGAACTGATCCTGGTACCCTGATGCTGTGAAGCTAACCACTCTCCCACTGTACCATCCTACTTTCCTGCAAACCATCACGTACAAGTCTGCACATATCAGCTGTTGATCTTGAAGCACAGAGCTCATCATTATAGATGAAATAAATGAATTGATTTGATTTGATTTATTATTGTCATGTATTGGCATACAGTGAAAAGTATTAATTCTTGCGCGTATACAGATAAAGCATACCATTCATAGAAAAGGAAGCAAGAGACTGCAGAATGTAGTGTTACAGTCATTGCTAGGGTGTAGAGAAAGATCAACTTAATGCAAGGTAGGTCCCTTCTAAACTCTGATGGCACCAGGGCAGCAACTGTTCTTGAGTTGGTTGATACGTGACCTCAGACTTCTGTATCTTTTTCCCAATGAAAGAAAATGGAAGAGAGGATGTCCGGGGTGCGTGAGATCCTTAATTAAGCTAGCTGTTTTGCTGAGGCAGTGAGAAATGCAGACATAGTCAGTGGATGGGAAGCCGATTTGCTTGATGAATTCGGCTACATTCACAACATTTTGTAGGTTTGTTTCATTGTTTCATTTTATCTTCAAAAAGATTTGTATCTGCATCCTCCTGGTAGAATTCACTTAATTTCTTACTGCCGTGGCTTTTAGCATTTTTATACAAACTTATGTTAAAAAGTACGCAAAATAAATCAACAGTTTTCTTCAGATATTCACTTCTACTCTGCAATTGCACCATGAATCCATTTGATTTGATTTATTATTATCACATGTATTAGCAGTGAAAAATATTGTTTCTTGCATGCTATACAAAGCATACTGTTCATAGAGAAGTAAATAAGAGAGTGCAGAATGTAGTGTTACAGTTAACAAAGTCAAAACTTTTCACAGGATTCAGCTGCAGCATTGCAAGATTAAATTCAAGGAGCGACTGGAACATGAGATGAATAATGGTCAGGAGCTTGCATTGTTCAGTCTGGGCTGCAGATGCGAATATTTTCTGCCATATTTGTAGCATTATCAAAGCTCTGCCTTATGACAGTTTTTGATATCCAAACCTAAATTTGCAATGATTTCCAAATCTGGTGTTTCCAGGAACTCAGAGGTATAGGAATGTAATTGGATAAAACAAAGAAATCATACTATAACTCCACCATCGCTTATCACATATCTTAAAATTAATGTTAATTGGTCCATATGACTCTCATCTGGTGCTTAATCAACTATTATGAAAAATATTTGGCATTTTTTAATAGGTAAATTTGTTTCTGATCTGCTCTGTTATTATAGCAATGAATTCATCGTCAGTTTGGTACATTAAAAAGTTGATATTGCTAGCTTTTCAAATGCTCATTGAGAAGTTTGTCAGTTCACTGAGATATTCAAGGCTGACTGTAAAATTACATAGAACATAGAACATTACAGCACAGAACAGGCCCTTCGGCCTTCGATGTTGCGCCGACCAATATAAAAAGCAATGCCCCTCCAAACTAAACCATTCTCTTCTCTTCCATATACTTATCAACTAACCTCTTAAACGCCACCAAACTGGCGCATCTACAACTGCTGCAGGCAGGGCATTCCACTCCCGAACCACCCTTTGGGTAAAGAACCTACCTCTGATATCCGTCCTATAACTCATACCCCTTAATTTAAAGCTGTGTCCCCTCGTGCTAGCTTTCTCCATCATAGGAAAAAGGCTATCACTGTCCACCCTATCTAAACCTCTAATCATCTTATATGTTTCGATCAGGTCCCCTCTTAGCCTCCTCCTTTCTAACGAAAACAACCTCAAATCCCTCAGCCTCTCCTCATAAGACCTGCCCTCCATACAGGCAACATCCTGGTAAACCTCCTCTGTACCCTCTCCAATGCCTCCACATCTTTCTTATAATGCGGGGACCAGAACTGCACACAATACTCCAAGTGCGGCCGCACTAGAGTTTTGTACAGTTGCAAAATGACGTTGCGGCTCCGAAATTCAATCCCCCTACCAATAAAAGCTAAGACTTCATATGCCTTCTTAACAACCTTCTCGACTTGACTGCCTACTTTCAGGGATCTATGCACATATACACCAAGATCCCTCTGTTCATCAACACTATTAAGAATCCTACCATTAGCCTTATACTCTACACATTTATTATTCCTGCCAAAGTGCATTACCTCACACTTTTCCACATTAAACTCCATTTGCCACCTCTCGGCCCAGCTCTGCAACTTGTCCAACTACCTCATCAAGTTGACAATAATGACTTATCGTATCCCTTTAGAGGAAATCCGAAAAGGACAGTAATTTGTTATGACAACTAAACATCTCAGCTTTTTCCTCCAATAAAAACACTCCTTTTCAAACTGAACTGATAACGTAGAATCAGTCCTTCCGTATAACTGACATCTTTGAAAGAACCGGCACATAGTTTTGATATGAGCTTCAGAAGTTTCATGATTACCAAGATCTCTTTTAACATTTCTCCAGTTAAAAGGATCCATTGATGAATGTTCGTTTCCCTTTGCCAAGGTCAGGAAATAATTTGCAAACATAACAGTAAACTGTCTTAGAGGCTTCCGAAAAAAAAATTAATTTCCTTCATTCCATTTCTTTCCACCCTCAGAAAATGCTTCTTCTGAAAACTCTAACCAGCTTTTTGCCTCCACCCTTTAACTCTTTTCTCAAATTTTACATCTTACACACATTTTCAAGTTTATTTAGTATGAAATATTGTGTTGTATGCTGTGGAACAGATTTTGACCATAAACCTATACCATCAGTATAGGTTTCTTCCTGCCCTTCAACAGAAGGAAAATTTTGCATCTCCATGGCCACTTTGGCTTCCACTTCTTGTTCAACTTTTTAAGAAAATATGGTTTCTTCAAAAATTAGCACATCTAAGTTATCAGATAATTCATCCACATTTCTGGTGGATGAGGATGAATGTACAGTTTGTGTACTGTTCAATACTTTGAATTTTAAAGTGAACTGATAAATTGTCTTTTTCCCTAGTTTTATGCTCTTGCCTCACTTTCATTTTTTGCATTTTTGATTGCCACCTTTAAAGTGTTACTTCATATTTACTGATTTTCTTGATTTTAATGAATATGAATTTTGTGAAAGAGCAGGCTTTATTTAACCGCCTCAACCCTGGGGGTCAAGTTGCTCTGTTACCCTTGATGACCACACTTCGCACCTCAACTCAATGATCTCATAATGCCTATGTCCTCTCTAGCCCTGTCGTACTCAGCTCTGGCCTGGAGGCAGAGCGGCCTCGCTGCTCTACTTGCTGACTGAAGCCTCATACTTCACCTTGATCTTGCTGCTCAGTGCCTTGCTATGGCTTGACCTTCTCAGCCATGGGTCAAGATCAAGACATTGCTGCATTTTTCATAAAACACAGAGGAGCTTCACCATGATTGCTGCCTCTCTCCTCCTGGTCTCCTCAACAACTTTGTATCAATGTTTTCCCACTCTAATGGAACTATCAGGCTCTGGCTGTTGCCCAATAACTGCCCACTGACCTGCATGTGCCTCCTCATCCCCACCATTGATTTGATTTGATTTGACTTACTATTGTCACATGTATTAGTATGCAGTAAAAAATGTTTTTTGCATGCTGTTCAAAGCATACCAGTGGAAAAGTGTGAAGTAATGCACTTTGGCAGGAATAATAATAATAAAAAAAAATAATAATAATAAATGTGTAGAGTGTAGGGCTAATGGTAGGATTCTTAATAGTGTTGATGAACAGAGGGATCTTGGTGTATTTGTGCATAGATCCCTGAAAGTAGGCAGTCAAGTCGATAAGGTTGTTAAGAAGGCATATGGAGTCTTAGCTTTTATTGGTAGGGGATTGAATTTCGGAGCCGCAACGTCATGTTGCAACTGTACAAAACTCTAGTGCGGCCGCACTTGGAGTATTGTGTGCAGTTCTGGTCCCCGCATTATAAGAAAGATGTGGAGGCATTGGAGAGGGTACAGAGGAGGTTTACCAGGATGTTGCCTGGTATGGAGGGCAGGTCTTATGAAGAGAGGCTGAGGGATTTGAGGTTGGTTTCGTTAGAAAGGAGGAGGCTAAGAGGGGACCTGATCGAAACATATAAGATGATTAGAGGTTTAGATAGGGTGGACAGTGATAGCCTTTTTCCTAGGATGGAGAAAGCTAGCACGAGGGGACACAGCTTTAAATTAAGGGGTGATAGTTATAGGACGGATATCAGAGGTAGGTTCTTTACCCAAAGGGTGGTTCGGGAGTGGAATGCCCTGCCTGCAGCAGTTGTAGATGCGCCAAGTTTGGTGGCGTTTAAGAGGTTAGTTGATAAGTTTATGGAAGAGAAGAGAATGGTTTAGTTTGGAGGGTCATTGCTTTTTTCATAATTGATTGGCGCAACATCGAAGGCCGAAGGGCCTGTTCTGCGCTGTAATGTTCTATGTTCTATGTTCTATTCATAGATAACTTAGAGAAGGAAAGGGGAGTGAAGAATATAGTGTTACAGTCATAGCTAGGTATAGAAAAAGAACAATATAAGGTTGGTTCATTCAAAGGTCTGATGGCAGCAAGGAACAAGCTGTTCTTGAGTCGATTGGTACGCGATCTCAGTCTTTTGTATCTTTTTCCAAATGGTGGAAGGGGTGCAGAGGGAGGATCAGAGCTCCAGGGCTATGGAGTTTTGTTGGAATAAGTGTTGAAAGCTGAACTGTAGTCAATAAATAGCAGCCAATAAATAGCAGTCAATAAATAAATATCTAGGTGTTCCAGGGTTGAGTGTAGGGCCAGGGAGATGGACATCTGCTTTGGACCTATTGTAGTGATGTATTAACTGTAATGGATACAGGCAATCTGGGAGGCCAGTTTTGATCTGTGTCATGACTAGCCTTTCAAAGCATTTAATAATGATGAATGTTGGAACCATCTGGCAATAGTTATTAAGACATGCTACCCAGCTTTTCAGGCCACGTGCATTGATTGGGCCATGTGTGAGTTGTAACACTGCCTCTGCTTTGGTGTCTTAAATAAAGGCAATTTAAAAGATGTGAAAAAAGAGTTGGTCAAAGTGAGTTTATTAAACATGTGACCTCCAGCCCAGTAGTCAAGTGAGGGAATAAGATACGTTCCATAAAAAACTTGAATTATGAACTTTGCAGGGCAGTGTGAGATGCAGTTTTTTGTTGAACTTGCACATTCACTGGGTGTAGATTTTATCACCATACCAGGTTAAAATCCAACAGGTTTATTTGGTAGCACAAGCCACTAGCTTTCAGAGCACTTGCTACTCCTTCATCAAGTGAGTGGGATTTCAGTTCACAAACAGGCACAAACTCAATTTACAAAATAATAGTTAGAATGTGAGACTTCATAGATAATCAAGTCTTAAAGGTCCTGACAACGTGAGTGGAGAGAGGGTTAAGCACAGGTTAGAGATGTGTATTGTCTCCATGTAGGATAGTTTGTGAGATTTTGCAAGCGTAGGCAAGTCATGGAGGTTACAGATAGTGTGACATGAACCCAAAATCCTAGTTGAGGCCATCCTCATGTGTGCAGAATTTGGCTATCAGTCTCTGCTTGGCGATTCTGCACTGTCATGTGTCGTGAAGGCTGCCTTGGAGTCTGCTTGACAATCACCAGGCAAGAGTGTTCTCTTCCTGTTGGGAAACATTTCAGCGATCACGGGCATTCGGCCTCTGATCTTCAGGTAAGCGCTCTCCAAGTCGGTCTTCATGACACATGACAGTGCAGAGTCGCTGAGCAGAGACTGATAGCCAAGTTCCGCACACTTGAGGATGGCCTTAACCAGAATCTGGGGTTCACGTCACACTATCTGGGCTGGCAAAATCTCACTAACTGTGCTGGCTGGAAACAACACACGTCTCTTTAACCTGTGCTTAGCCCTCTCGCCACTCACACTTTCCGTACCTTTAAGACTTGATTACCTGTAAAGACTGGCATTCCACCCATTATTTTGTAAATTCAGTTTGTGTCTTTATATGCCCTGTTTGTGAACTGAAATCGCACTCACTGAAAGAAGGGGCAGCGCTCCCAAAGCTAGTAGCTTGTGCTACTAAATAAACCTGTTGGACTTTAATCTGGTGCTGTGAGACTTGTGCCCACCCCAATCCAACTTTGACATCTCCACATTGTTTCTCTGATTCCCTTGCACGTGGCGGCGCTGCGCCGCGCGCACACGCTGTCTCCGTCTTGCAGCCGGAGCGCAGGCGTTGCTGCCTGCTGAGGGTGCGCGGGCACGGTGCCGGCTGCTCGACGGAAGTGCGCAGGCGAGGTGCCGGCTGCCCGTCTGGGGATGCACAGGCGCGGTGCCGGTTGGCTGGCTCGTGGCAGCGGCGCGGGGCTGCAGTCGCCTGTCACTGGGACGGGGGTTGGAGGAGGCGGAGTCCGTGCGGCGGACCAGGTAAACAAACAACATCACCTGCTGCCTCAGGGGGGGTCCCGGATCCCCGGGGGGTGACAGGGGCTCGCACACATTCTCAGGCCCCGAGCGCCCCATGACATTGTCAGGCCTAGAACTAAAGGCTTTTACAGAGGTCGAGTAAAACCTGAGGTGAGCTCTGAAGATCTGAGCTTCTGCTTGATTCCAACGGCCAATGACTTCATGTAATTTCTCGGTGAATGTGAGGCCTTGAATTATGGAAGACGACTGACTTGCACAGGTAGAGGGGGTGGGAATGTCAACATAAACTGGAAGAAAATAAACTTTCACTCCCTCCCTTCCCCTTTTCATTTCTCGCCTTGGTTGTAATTGCTCTGAGTAAGTAAATGATCTTGAAGTTAAATCAACATGAATCTAGTGAAATTTCTAAAGGAAGTGAAATAAGACATTTACTGGGATACAGGTGCACTTTGAAATTAACATGCCCTAAGTATATGCAAAACGTTTTTGTATAAACAAATAATCTCTCCAATGCCAGTTCATTTTCCTCAGTACAGCTTTGTTTTGAAACATGGGACACATACGAAAATAAATCACCCTTCAAAGAAGTGAAGTTTATGTCAGCTTATGTCAACTATAAGTTTAAAATTTAACTAAAGTGGGATTTCAGCTTGACCTGGAGTGTAAAAATTAAGTTACAGTACTTTGATATATTTGTGTATCACAGTTATAAAACAAATTTACCTTTTGTTCCTGCAATCTGATAGAAGTTGTCAGTGCATTATCATATTGCATTCCAGTTATGCTCTATAGCATATAACAAGATATGGTAGAGAACATTCATTGAGCAATTTGCTGATTGTAGGCATTGTAATTGCAATTTAAATGTAATAGCCTCTCGAACAATATTTCTTTGCAGTTGTATAGTATCATGTATCAATATTACCAAGTGTAATGTCACTCTGTGATACTGGATACTGATAATGCTGTAGGTAGGTTATATGCAAATTCTTTGGCCATGAGACTTTCAATAGCAATGATGGATCTCTTCACGTTGTACAGAGAAGCATCTTTCTGGATTTTGTGTTTGGAAGCATTATGCCAACTTTTCAAAGCTGTAGATTGTTAATTGAGTTTCCAACTCAAGGACGTTGAAGTCTTGAGAGGGAGCAAAGGAAATTTATCAGAATCATAGAATGTTAAAGGACTTCAGTTAAACTAGAGAAGCTGGGGTTGTTCTCCTTAGAGCAGAGGAAGTCAGTGGGAGATTTAATAGAAATGTATAAAAGTTATGGGAAATTTTGATAGAATATTTGAAAATGAACTGATTCCACTGACAGGATGATAAATAGTGAGACAACACAGAATTAAGATAGTTAATAAAAGAACCTGAAGGGAGATGAGATTTTCTTCCCACACAGTGAACTGTTATGCATTGAAAAGCATAACTATCTGAAAATTTAGTGGAAGAAAATTTTTCAAAGTGATATACAGTCACCGCCACTTCTGATAATGGATTCATATAAATGTGGTTTGCCTGATACATGCAGTGACCAATAAAACAAGGTCTTCTGCTTCCAGCTACTACAAAATAAAACAATTAGTCATGATAATTGTTCACAAGAAATGTGAAGACATTTATATTTGTTTCTGCATGCTTTTGTGAATGCAGTTTTTAACCTGTTTGGACAATATACCCCAAAACACACTCATTAGGCATGTCAGTCGCTGCATGTAGCAGGCAAACCACAATTTATTTTCTTCTGTATTTTAATAATATTTATTAAAAATATTAGTTGCTATTGATAAGCGATATAATATGGAAGCTTTTCACAATAAACTATGAAGAGATGAATGGGCTGAAGTATGCAGGGGTCTGGTCAGTTTCACCTCTGGTGAGTTTCCCACCACAGCAGATAGTGTTTCAACCAGCTAAAATGGAAGGTGTCTTTTCTTTTTTATGCATTCATGACAAGAATCACTGGAGTTTTAAAGGCAATGTGAGGTGGCTGAAGGGACTTTTCAACAGGATACCTCACTTCAATAAAGTGTGAACAGCTGTTTGAGGTACCCAGAATAGTTGATGCATGCTGTTTATGTAATGCCTGTATAATTGATGTCTGTTTTCATAGTTAGTGCTGTTTATCTAATATAAATAAATATCTGCGATCAGTGGGATAGTGTAAATGATGGGGACAATATAGCTGAAGAGGAAAAATATTGCAAGGCTATCAGAAAAGAGTACGGGAATAGAACTAATTGGAAATAAAACCAGAAAGTGCTGAAAGTATTTGGGCTGCATTTGTGAAGAGGAAAAGAGGGTTAACATTCGAGATTGACCCTTTACCAGAACTAGGAGTACTTACAGGTAAATGTTTATAATCATGAGGAAACAGGGAGAAAAGAGGAAAAAAGGAAGATCTATAATAGGGAGGAAGGTAGGAAAGATTATATTACAAACGGGCAGAGGGAAAAAGGCAATAAAAGTCATTTTAAAAAAATCATTCACGGGATGTGGGTGTTGCTGGTTAGGCCAGCATTTATTGTCCGTTCCTAATTGCCTATAAGAAGGTGGTGGTGAGCTGTCTCCTTGCATCTATACAGTCCATATGGTGTAGATACACCTACAGTGCTGTTAGAAAGAAAATTCCAGGATTTTAAGCCAGTGACTGTGAAGAGATAGTGATATGTTTCCAAGTCAAGACGATGAATGGCTTGGAATTTCCAGTTGGTGCTGTTCCCATGTGGCTGCTGTCCTTGTCATTCTGGATGGTCGTGGTTGTGAGTTTGGAAGGTGCTGTCTAAGGAACATTGTGTTCCTACATTGTGCCTGGTGAACACTGCTGCCACTGTGCATCAGTGGTAGAGGGAGTGAATATTTGTGGAAGGACTCTCAGTCAAGAAAGCTGCTTTGTCCTGGATGGTGCTGAGCTTCTTGAGTGTTGTTAGAATTTCACACAATTAAGCAAGTGGAGATTATGCCATCGCACTCCTGACTTGCGCCTTGTAGACAGTGAAAAGGCGTTGAGGACTTAGGAAGTAAGTTACTAACCACAGGATTCCTAGCCTATAGCCATGGTATTTTTATGGCTGGTCCAAGTCAGTTTCTGGTCAATGGTAAATCCCAGGTGGCTGCTAGTGAACAATTAAGCCATTGAATGTCAATGGGAGATGGTTAGATCCTCGCTTGTTGGTGAACATATAGTGATTGAGTGGCACGAATGTTACTTGCCACTTGTCAAACGAAGTCTGGATATGTTTAGGTCTTTCTGCAATTGGACACAGAGTACTTCAATATCTGTGGAGTTGTGAAAGGTGCTGAACATTATGTCAACAACTGTGAACATCTCCAGCCTGACTTTAAGATGGAAGGAAGATCATTGATGAAGCAACTGAAGATGGTTGGGTCTAAAATACCAGCTTGAGGAGTTATTAAAATGAGTTGCTTCACCTCCAACAACTATAACATCTTCCTTTGTGCTAGATATGACTCTCAACCAGTAGATGTTTTTCCCTGATTCCCATTGACTTCAGTTTTGATATAGCTTCTTAATGCTATACTTGGTTAAATGCTGCCTTGATGTCAAAGCAGTCACTTTCACCTCATCTCTGGAGTTCAGCTCTTTTGTAAAAAGTTTGAACCAAAGCTGTATTAGGATCAGGAGTTGAGTGACTCTGGTGGAACCCATTCTGAGCGTCAGTGAGCAAGTACTCCATCATTTTACTGATGATCAAAAGTAGATTGATGGAATGGTAATTGGTTGGATTGGATTTGTCCTGCTTTGTATGTACAAGACATCCCTGGGCAATTTTTCATGTTGCAGGTAAATGCCTCTGGTGTTAGCTGTACTGGAATAGCTTGGCTAGAACGTGGCAATTTCTGGAACAGAAGTTTCAGTACTGTTGCCAGAATATTGTCAGTGCTCATAACTTTAGCAACATCCAATACCTTCAGCTGTTTCTTGATATCACATGGAACGAATTGAATTGGCTGAAGATTGGTACCTGTGATGCTGGGGATGATGTGAAGATGCTGACATTGGTTTGGGGTAAAAACAGAAAAAAGAAAGATGATGCTGGAGATCTCTAGAGGAGGCCGAGATGAATCATTGAATCAGCACTTCTGCGGATAATTGCCAATGTTTCAGCCATATATTTTGCACCGATATGGTGGACTTCCCCATCATTGAGGATGGCGATTTTTGTGGAGCCGCCTTTTCCAGTCAGCAGTGTTAAGAGTCCATCACCATTCACGATTAGATGTTGCATTGCTTAACTGTCTGTTACTTGCTGCTTATGCTGTTTGGCATGTCAGTAGTTTTATGCTGTAGCTTCACCAGGTTGACACCATATTTTTAGATATGCCTGGTGCTACACCTGGCTTGCCTTCCTGCAGTCTTCATTGAGCCAAGAATGATTCCCCAGTTTGATGGTGATGATACAGTCGGGGATATGAATAATGAAGTTATAGATTGTGGTTGAGTACAATTCTGTTGCTGCTGATAGCCCACAGCACTTCTGGGTTGCCCAGTCTTGAGTTTTTAGATATGTTCAAAACTTGTCCTTGTTTAAATGGTGGTAGTGCCACACAAAATGATGGAGAGTGTCCTCAATATGGGACTTTGTGGTGGTCACTCCTACCAGTGCTTCATGGACAGATACATCTGTGGCAGGAAGATTGGTGATGATGAGGTTAAGTATGTTTTTGTGTCTTGTTATTTCCTTTACCACCTGCTGCAGATTGAGTCTAGCAGCTATGTCCTTGGCACTCAGCCAACTCTGTTAGTGATGCCACGTTACCGAGACATGTTGGAAGTCCTTCACTCCGATTACGTTTTGTGTCCTTGCCACCCTCAGTTTTTCCTCCAAGAGGTGTTCAACCTGGAAGAGTAGTCATCATCTGAGGGAGAATGGTACATGGTAATCAGTGGGAGGTTTTCTTGCCCATATTTGATTTAATGGCATGAGATTTCATGAGACAAGTAAAGAAATAAAAGATTATCTAGAGGGGTGTTAATGCTAAAAACAGCCAACAGCTACCAAGCAAAAAATTGGGGGAACAGATTATGATATTAAATTTGTCAACTTGACTCTGTCCAATGCTGAGAAAGATGAGATTCTGTTCCGTTAGTTTATGAGAATAGTACATTATAGCCTTCAGGATTCAACATTACATTCAACGGTTTCAGATCATAACCACTGTCTACATTTTTTCTTTCCTTGTGTTTTTTTTGATTTTGGATTGCAGCTATTGGTGGTGATTTTGTTTTTCCCACTCACAACTACTATTGATATATCTTTTGTTCCTTGTCTCATTACCATCTCATCTTACCTTATACCTTCATTTGTTTTGTCATTTAATCTTTGCTGCCTTTGACTCCACCACAGCCCTTACCTTTTGTTCTTTCTTCTCTTTCTCTCCACTTTCTCTGCCATGTTTAAAACATGTCGTATCCATGCATAAGAACATTAGAAATAGGAGCAACTGTATACCAATTGGGTCTGTCCTACTATTCAGTATGGTCATGACTGATTTTCGGCTCCAATTCCATTTTCCTGACAAATCCCTTGATTCCTTGAGATGGAACATCAGTTTATTTCGGTCTTAAATACATTAAGTGATGGAACATCACAACCCTGTAGGATAGAAAGTTCCAAAGATTCACAATCCTTCCCCTCATCTCAGTCCCAAACGATTATGCCCTTATCCTAAGGTTGCTTCATGTTCTGGAGTCCACCAACGCCTTTACTTGCTCAAGTGGCTAGGGTAATTCAGTAGGTCTGCTATGACTCTCACCAACTTTTACAGATGCACTTTAGAAAGCATTCTTTCTGAATGTATCACAGTTTGGTATGGCTCCTGCTCTGACCAAGACGACAAGAAACTACAGAACATAGAACATTACAGCACAGAACAGGCCCTTCGGCCTTCGATGTTGCGCCGATCAATATAAGAAGCAATGCCCCTCCAAACTAAACCATTCCCTTCTCTTCCATATACTTATCAACTAACCTCTTAAACGCCACCAAACTTGGCGCATCTACAACTGCTGCAGGCAGGGCATTCCACTCCCGAACCACCCTTTGGGTAAAGAACCTACCTCTGATATCCGTCCTATAACTATCACCCCTTAATTTAAAGCTGTGTCCCCTCGTGCTAGCTTTTTCCATCCTAGGAAAAAGGCTATCACTGTCCACCCTATCTAAACCTCTAATCATCTTATATGTTTCGATTAGGTCCCCTCTTAGCCGCCTTCTTTCTAACGAAAACAACCTCAAATCCCTCAGCCTCTCTTCATAAGACCTGCCCTCCATACCAGGCAACATCCTGGTAAACCTCCTCTGTACCCTCTCCAATGCCTCCACATCTTTCTTATAATGTGGGGACCAGAACTGCACACAATACTCCAAGTGCGGCCGCACTAGAGTTTTGTACAGTTGCAACATGACGTTGCGGCTCCGAAATTCAATCCCTCTACCAATAAAAGCCAAGACTCCATATGCCTTCTTAACAACCTTCTCGACCTGACTGCCTACTTTCAGGGATCTATGCACATACACACCAAGATCCCTCTGTTCATCTAGACTACTAAGAATCCTACCATTTGCCCTATACTCTACACATTTATTATTTCTGCCATAGTGCATTACCTCACACTTTTCCACATTAAACTCCATTTGCCACCTCTCGGCCCAGCTCTGCAACTTGTCCAAGTCCCTCTGCAAACTATAACACCCCTCTTCACTATCTACCACTCCACCGACTTTAGTGTCATCTGCAAATTTACTAATCCATCCTTCAATACCCTCATCCAGATCATTTATAAAAATTACAAACAGCAGGGGCCCCAAAACAGACCCCTGAGGTACACCACTTGTCACCGAACTCCAAGATGAATATCTCCCATCAACCACCACCCTCTGTCTTCTATCTGCTAGCCAAGACCGAGTCTATAATACAAACCAGCCTTCTATCCGCTGACTCTGTCTGTACTTGCTGCCTTGGAAAAGCATCCAGCATAATAAGACTCAAAAGAGAAAATGCTGAAAAATCTCAGGAGGTCTGGCAGCATCTGTAAGGAGAGAAAAGAGCTGACGTTTCAAATACAGATGACCTTTTATCGAAGCTTGGAGCTTTGTCAAAGAGTCATCTGGACTCGAAACGTCAGCTCTTTTCTCTCCTTGCAGATGCTGCCAACACTGCTGAGATTTTCCAGTATTTTCTCTCTTTGTTTCGGATTCCAGCATCTCCAGTAATTTGCTTTTATCCAACATAATCAAGGACATACTTCTTCCATCTTCTCCTATCGGGAAAAAGATACAAAAGCCTCAGGTGATGTATTAGCAGACTTAAGAACAGTTTCTTCCCTGCTGCCATCAGACTTTTGAATGGTCCTAGCTTATATTAAGTTGACCTTTCTCTACACCTTTGCTATGACTGTAACATTACATTCTGCGCGCTCTCCTTTTCTTCTCTATGAATGGTATCCTTTGTCAGTAAGAAATGCAAGAAGCAATACTTTTCACTGTATATCAACATACGTGTCAATAATAAATTAAATCAGAGAGGAAACAATCTTTCAATATCAGCACTTTCAAATCCCTCCTGGCTTTCACTCAATCCTGGTATACCTAGATAACAAGGACTCCTATTTATTGACTACAGTTCAGCTTTCAACACCATTATTCCTATGAAATCCATCTGCAAACTCCACAGCTTAGAAGTCGGCTCTTTCCTCTGTGACTGGATCCTAGACTTCCTTACGCACAGATTGCAATCAGTAACAATAAGGCAGCACCTCCTCTATGATTATCCACAACGCTGTGTCCTCAGCCTCTTTATTATATTCCTTATACATTTCTGACAGAATGGCCAAATTCCCCTCCAGCACGATTTTCATGCTTGCTGATGGCCGTTGTGGGTCGGATCTCAAACAATGAAGAGATACTGTGCAGGAAAGACGTGGAATCTGGTGAAATGGTGCAATGACAATAATCTATCTCAATAACAGTAAAGTAAAGGAGATAGTCACCTATTTCAGAAAGTATAGTGGGTACATATCCCTATCTACATCAATGATGACGAAGCGGAAATGGTTAAGTGCTTCAGGTTTCTAGGTGTTCAGATTGCCAAAAAACTGGTCTCTCCATACTGACGCTAGAGTTAAGAAGTCACCAATGTCCCTACTTTCTCAGGAAGCTAAGGAAATTTGGCATGTCCACTGTGACTCTCAAATTTTTACCATAGAAAGCATCTTTTAGAGATGTATCACTGCTTGGTATGGCTTTTGCTCTGACCAAGGTCACAAACTACAAAGGGTTGTGAATGTAACTCTGTCCATCACGCAAACCAACCTTCCATTCGTTGACTCTGTCTACACTTCACGCATCTTTGGAAAAGCAGCCAGCATAATCAAGGACCCCAAGCATCCCGGATATATTCTCTCTCAGTTTCTTGCATTGGGAAAAAGATACAAAAGTTTGAGAACACAACAAAAACATGCTCTTAGGCTGATTGGTGTAACAAATTGTCCCTAAATTAGTTCTACCTCAATCTTCCCCAATAAATGTATCAAATGACGTAGGTAGAGGAGGGCACTCATAATGTTAAAATGGTAGTGTGGGCTCGTTGGGCCGAAGGGCCTGTTTCTCATGCTGTATTTGTTCTTTATATGAACTGCTTCAGAAATAGCTTCTTCCCTACTACCATTAGATTTTTGAATGGACCTATTATATATTAAGCTGATCCCAGGGAACAATCTGGTGAACTTTCACAGTACTGCATCCAAATATATATACACTGAGTTCTCATGAACTATGGAAACTAGAAGAGTGGGCCATGCAGTCCTTCAAGCCTGCTCTGCCATTTATTTTATGTATGATTGTTCATCAAATTTAATATTCACACACACACACACACACACACACACACACACACACACACACACACACACACACACACACACACACACACACAACCTTTCCTCTCTATATTAAGCATGGCTGATCATCAAATTCAATATCCTGATCCTGCTACCATCCCCACCGCCTATATCCCTTTAGCCCCAAGAGGTATATCTAATTTCTTCCTGAAATCATATAAGATTTCTGTCTGAACTACTTTCTGTGGTAATGAATTCTACACATTCACCACACTCTGGGTGAAAAAATTTATCCTCACCTCAGTTCTAAAAGATTTACCCGTTATCCTCAAACTATGATCCGTGGTTCTGGTTTCTCCATTGTGAACATTCTTTCTGTATCTACCATCTGACCCTGTTAGAATTTTAGAAGTTTCTATGAAATCCCCTTTCACTTTTTTAAACTCCAGTGAATATAATTCTTACCGGCTTGGTCTCTCTTCATGTGACAGATCTGTTACCTCAGGAATCAGCCTGGTAAACTTTTGCTGTATTCCCTCTAAAGCAAGGTCATCCTTCCTCAAATACAAATGCCAAAACCGCACACAATACTCCAGATGTGTTCTCACCAATATTCTATACAACTGTACCAAAACATCCCTAGCCTTATACTCAAATCCTCTGGCTACGCAAGCCAACATGCCATTTGCTGTTTTACCACCTGCTGTACCTGTGCACTTACTTTCAGTGACTGATGCACGAAGATCCCAAAGTCTCGTTGAGTATCCACCTCCTCTCAATTTACACCCATTCAAGTAATAATCTGTCTTCCTATTATTGCTACCAAAGTGGATAACCTCACAATTATCCACATTATACTGCATCTGCAATGTGGATGCCCATACACTCAGCCTGTCCAAATCACATGCCACATCTCTGCATCCTCCTCTCAGCTCACCCTCCCACCCAACTTTGTATTGTCTGTAAATTTGGAAATAATACATTCTGTTCCCTCCTCCAAATCATGAATATATAATGTGAACAACTGGGATTCTAGCACAGAGCCATGCAGAACCCCACTAGTCACTGACTGCTAGTTAAAAAAAGATCCATTTATGCTAACTCTTTGCTTCTTATTTGCTGATCTTCTAGCTATTCATCTTGAGACTTGCAATCCCAAAGCTTTAACTTTATTTAGTAGCCTGTTACGCGAGATGTTGTCATAGATCTGAAAAGTTAAGACTTCACAGAGGCTGCCAGATTTGCTGAGTATTTCTAGCATTTTCTGTTTTTACTTCTAGTCTATAGCATTGGCAGTATTTTATTCTAAGATTAATTTGTTTGTCTTTCAAAAATCAATATGGGTGAAAGACCTTCTGTAGCGGATAATCCCATTATTTTTAGAAGTTGATTGCAATAAAGATTGTCATTTTTTAGAAAATATAAATGCTTTTCAAATTCTAAATAGTATCAAAATAAAATAAAGAAACACAGAACTATTTTATTTCCTAATTCAAGTTGTATTTTTGTAGGAAATCATACTGTAAAATAATTTGATTTGCATCATCTGCCTCAAGTTATTTTCCTATATAATAAAACATTTTTGACTCTACAGGGCAGCTCATGTTTTCAGGGTCACTGTGCATTACTTGTGGTTGTTTTGTACTAATTACAAGATAATTTCAGTGATCTGCCTATTTTTGTCATGTCATGTTTCCTCATAGTGATGGAATATTGTAGTGCATCAAGGCAATATTTTCAATCATTGGTATTATTGAATATACATGTCAAAAATGCAGGGTATGGAAATCCTTATAGCTGAGAATGTATCTTGAGGTTAAAGGCTTTTTTTCCAATTTGGCATTTATTAATGTAAGTATCTAATTAGTATAAATTACTTTGTAGTTTTATTTCTTGAAGGAGTCTACAGTAAATTTTTATTAGTATTAATAACATTCATCATTTTAGATGGCTGTTCAGTACTGAATTTAATTTGCACACTGGAAATTAATTTTTTCCTTCCGTGCCTCTTGTCCCACCATGTCTCTTGCTGAAAAGCTGCATGTTTTTATATAGCAAAATCACATTTCCATGGTTTGCCAGTGTTGCTTCAAATTGCCAGGTAGGGTTGTTTTGACTGTTGGCCTATGTTCTAAGTTCTAATTTGTTTTGCAATTGAATCAGAATTCCTGTAATTTGTGTATCTTCATTAACTAATTACAATTATGTGATCAAACTTTCACTTTTTATTTAATCTTCTGTTTTTTGCCTTTTTAATAAAATATTAAGTAGTTACTCCTCACAGTAGGGAAAACATATCTCCTACAATTTTCTGTCCACTAACTAGAAGATGTGCAAATGTGGTATTGGTGAATACGGGAGTGGACTTGGTTATCATGTCTCTTGTTAAATTATTGACTGTTGCTGGTGACCGTTTTTCTATCAGACTGTTCTATTTGTAAGTCAAGCTAAAACGTCCTTGTGATGTGATCACTTTTGAAATCCTTACAGATAACATGAAAATATCTTCTAATCTAGACTTACAGATAAGCCAGCCTCCACACTCCAGACAAGATCAAAAGTAGTGAAGCATTCTTGAATGTTGAGATTAGAATGCAACTTAAACAGGTTATTTTGAATGGTAGTATTACGAAAGCTTTGTTGGATAATTAATAACTAGATGATGAGGACAGAGGTGTGTGTATATAGCCCAACACAGTCAAATAGTTTAATGATAAAGCCTACTTGCTTCTCAAAGTTGGAACTTTCACAGACTCATTGCTTCATGATGGAAATCAAGCTTAATAACCATGAGATGTTCAGGAAAAGTGGGTTGTATTAGTTGTTTGTTACTTAATGTAATATAATGAAACAGTTCTATAAAAACAGTAACATTATTTGTCAATATATTGCCATAAATAATGTATAAGTTAATTTTTGAAGTGTCATGACCAGTTAAAAGGGTTTCCTCTCTGGAAATAAACCCTGGCGCTTGGTTTGCCTTTTTAACCTGCTTTTGCCTGGTTAACCTGTGTCGCTATTTTCACAGATTTGTGAATTTTTACCTTCTGATTACCATTGTCATGTAAGTTTTTTTGTAATTAAAAATTAATTTTAACATAATTAAGTTTTAAACATATATGTAGTTCTGAAGATTGTCTAGGTTTCTGCTGTTATCTGGACCATTGAAATTTGCAGCTCAGAAGTTTCTTATTCAGCCCACCTTATCTGTCTTCGTTGTTCAGTAGAACAATGCCTATCTAAGTACGCAATATCTGTGGAGAGAAAAAAAAGCAGAGTTAACATTTTCAGATCTGTAAATTTCCTACATTTTTTGATTTATTTTATTTCAGATCTGAGCATCTGCAGTATTTTCCTTTTGTGTTATAGAACTAATCATACTACCTGGCATACTCCTAATAACTCGATGTCTTGTTTCAAATATTTATCTCATTTCCTCTTCCTCAATGACTCCCTACAGCAAAATATTCCATGTTCTAAACTCACTGTGTAAAGAATTATCTTTTAACTTCCTTTTTGGTAAATGTTGTATGCTTTATCCCAGTGGTGTTAATGGCATCACAAAATGCATTAAAATCTAGTAGCAAGATACTGGTAAACACTTTATATTTGATATTTTTGATTACTTTTTACTTGATATTTCAAATGTTTTGCGAGATCCAATCTCTTCCAGCAAAGCATTCTGCTTAGTTTCATGTTTGCATTGTCTAATTATGTGGTGATTTCAATACTTAAGTAGGAACCAAACTGCTTTTCTTTTTCATTGTAAATGCTACAGTGAAGTAATTTTCTGTTCACTTTTGTCCTTTCATATTCCAACCAACCACTCTACTGGAAGCAGTAGCTTATGTTGAGTATTGTTCCATAAGAACTATGATTTTAGATATGAACCCTAAGATAGTGATGGGTTGCATCAAAATCAAATTTCATTGTGTTTACGAGCATCCACACTTTCGTGGTTACAACAGGAATTATCAGATAGTCAGCCAGCTATAATTGAAATGACTATTGACTACATCTGTGATGTACATTTAGGTTTTAATAAACTTTTTAAAACAGATATGCATTAAGTAATGGATTTGGTACAATAAAGTTGGTCAAAATTAAGTCAAGTTTGTAGATGGGGATAGAGAGTTACAAGGGATATAGACAAAGTTTCTAAGTAAGTGAGTAAAGCATAATAGGTTTTCTACTCTTGCTAAAGTTACAAGGGTAATTAGATATTTAAATCTGTAGAAGTGTTGAATTATTTGGAAAGGTTAATTCACCCATAAGAAAAGATCATTTTCAACACAGATAAGTAAATATTCTTTACTGCACTCTGTGCGTTATGTTACAATGTCCCATTGTAACCATTTATCTTCTCAGAAAACTGGTAGTGATGTTTTTGATCCCATGATCCAGTAGGGAGTAATTCTCTCATTGTCAACTATTGAGATTAGAGAACAAAGCATAAAGAAAATTATAGCACAAGAACAGGCCCTTTGGCATAAGAACATAAGAAATAGGAGCAGGAGTAGGTCATCCAGCTCCTCGAGTCTGCCCCTCCATTCAATAAGATCGTGGCTGATCTGCAGTGGTTCAGTTCCACTTTCCCGCTTTCTCCCTGTAACCCTTAATTCCCTTGTCAATCAAAAACCTATCCACCCTCGACTTAAATATATTCAGTGAGGAAGCTTCCAACACTTCAACAGGCAGAGAATTCCAAAGATTCACCACTCTGTGTGTGAAGAAATTCCTCCTCAACTCTGATCTGAACTGCCCCCACCCTTATTTTGAGGCTCTCCCCTCTAATCTTGCTATCTTTGCTAAGCAGGAAGAGTCTCTCAACCTCTACCCAATCCATTCCCTTCATCATCTTATACGTCTCTATAAGATCCCCTCTCAGCCTTCTAAACTCCAATGAGTACAAACCTAGCCTATTCAGTCTCTCCTCATAATCCAGGTATCAGCCTAGTGAACATTCTCTGCACCCCCTCCAAGGCCAATACATCCTTCCTCAAATGCGGCGTCCAAAACTGCACACAGTAGTCCAACTGCAGCCTCACCAGTATCCTGTATAGCTGCAAAAGTACCTCCCTACTTTTATATTCTATCCCCCAAGCTATAAAGGCCAACATTGCATTCGCCTTCTTGTTCACCTGCTGCACCTACAGACTGTGTTTTTGCGATTTGTGCACAAGGACCCCCAGGTCCCTCTGCACCATTGCATGCTGCAGCTTTACGCCATTTAAATAATAATCCTTCCTACCGTTATTCCTACCAAAGTGGATAACCTCTCAATTGCTAACATTATACTCCATCTGCCAGTCGTCGCCCACTCGCGTGACCTATCCAGATCCCTCTGCAGGCTTTCCACACCCTCCACACAATTTGCCTTTCCATTCATCTTTGTGTCATCAGCAAATTTCGTCACGCTGCGTCAGCCCCTTCCTCCAGATCATCTATGTAAATAGTAAATAGTTGAGGCCCCAGCACCAATCCCTGGAGCATTCGACTAGTCACCAGCTGCCAATCAGAATAGCATCCATTAATACCTACTCTCTGCTTCCTATTAGACAACCAATCCTCTATACAGTCTAATACCCTATCCACAACTCCCTGCACCCTAACCTTCTGCAACAATCTTTTGTGAGGCACCTTATCAAATGCCTTTTGGAAATCCAAAAACACCACATTCACCGGTTCCCCTCTATCGACCACACTAGTCACTTCCTCATAGAACTCCAATAAATTCATCAAGCACAACTTCCCCTTAACGAATCTGTACTGTGTCTGCATGATCAAACAGTTTGTATCCAAATGCCTCGTTATTTCTGCTTTGATGACAGATTCAAGCATTTTTCTGACGCCAGATGTTAAACTAACAGGCCTATAATTCCCTGCCTTCTGTCTGCTATCTTTTTTAAACAGTGGTGTAACATTAGCCATTTTCCAATCTTCCGGCACTTTCCTGGAGTCCAGCGAATTCTGAAAGATAATTACTAGGGCATCCGCTATCACTTCTGCCATTTCCTTGAGAACCCTGGGATGCATTCCATCTGGTCCCGGGGACTTATCTGCCCTCAGTCCCGTTAGCCTATCAAGCACTACCTTTCTAGTGACTGTAATCTCATCAAGAACCTCATCTCCTACCACCTTTCCATCCTTAATTTTGGGCAAGCTATTTACATCCTCTTCCATAAAGACTGACATAAAAATCTTATTCAAAGTCTCCGCAATATCCTTATCCCTCCAAGCCTGCGCCGACCATGCTGCCTGACTGAATTAAAAACCCCTCACTTTTGGGGACCATGTCCCTCCATTCCCATTCTATTCATATATTTGGCCAGATGCCCCTTAAAAGTCACTATTATATCTGCTTCTGCTACCTCCCCTGGCAGAGTGTTCCAGGCCCCCATCAGCTTCTGTGTAAAACAAAAATTCTTGTGTTGTACATCTCCTTTAAACTTTACCCCTGCACCTTAAACCTCTGCCCCCTAGTAATTGACTTGTCCACCCTGGGAAAAAGCTCCTCTCTTTCCATTCTGTTCATGCCCCTCATAATCTTGTAGACTTCTATCAGGTCGCCTCTCAACCTCTGTGTTCCAATGAGAACAAATCAAGTTTCTGTAACCTCTCCTCATAGCTAATGCCCTCCATGCTAGGCAACATCCTGGTAAATCTTATCCATACCCTCTCCACAACCTTCTCACAATTCTGATGGTGACCAGATTTGAACACTATATTCCAAGTGTGAAATGATCTCTTATTTACAGAAGTATCTGTTTTCGAACACCACAAAATTAACTGAAATATAGGCCCCAAGTGCGTGATGTGAACAAAAGTTCAGGAGAGATTTTGTAATGCTTGCATAAGGGATCAGAGGTTATGAGGAAAAGGCAGGAAAATGGGGACGAGAAAAGTATCAGCCATGATTGAATGGCAGAGCAAACATGATAGGTTGAATGGCCTAATTCTGCTCTCATGTCTTATGGTCTTATTTTATAATGCCAGTATTTTATTTTAATTCTGAACATTGCTGCCTTTTTTTCATTTTACTTCAGTTTCTCACTTGTTTCATTCAAAATACCTTTTAGTCTTCAGTTCAAATGAAGGATATATATTTGAACTGCCAAACCTTTCTTTTTCTTTATGAATGCTTGCTGACTTACTGTATACTTAATAAATGATGGTTAGATGATGCCTTAGAATCTTGTAGGTTTTGGGAGAAAAGTAGAAAGTTCCACATTTTGAGGTCTTGGGAAAGAAAGGAAGAAAGCTAGATAAAATAAAAAATTTTGTGATTTGTGGTGTTTTCAATGTCCTGAGATTGCATCGGTTGAAAAAGAATCATAGAATCCCTACAATGCAGAAGAGGCATTCAGTTCATCGAGTCTGCACCGACTGTCTAATAGTATCTTATGCAGGTGTTGGAAACTGATAGCAAGTTCTGCGTACATGAGGACGGCTCAGCCAGGACACACTATCATGTCATGTCACACTATCTATAATCCCCACGACTTGCTTGAGCTTGCAAAATCTTACTAATTGTCCTGGATGGAGACAATATACATCTCTTCAACCTGTGCTTAACCCTCTCTCCACTCACATTGTATCTTTAAGACTTGATTAGCTGGAAAGACTAGCATTCCAACCATTGTCATGTAAATTGTGTCTTTATATGCCCTGTTTGTGAACACAAGTCCTCATTCACCTGAAGAAGGAGCTTGACGTTCCGAAAGCTAGTGCTGCCAAATCAACCTGTTGGACTTTAATCTGGTGTTGTGAGACTTCTTACTGTGACAGCATTTTACCCAGGCCCTCTCCCCTGCCCTGTCCCCATAAAGTTACACATTTTCCATGGTTAACCTGAATATAGCTTGGAACACTAAGGAGTTTGTCTAACATCTTTGGACTCTGGGAGGAAAATCCCTGATCGTTGACTCTCCCATGCCAGATACAGGCTGTTCTGAGATTTAAAATAAAAGTAACAACTTATGAGTAACTCCACTTGGGTGGAGAGATGGCAGATGGAGTTTAATCCAGACAAAAGTGAGGTAATGCATTTTGGAAGGCCTAATATAAATAAGAAATGTACAGTAAATGGCAGAACCCTTAAAAGTATTAATAGGCAGAGGGATCTGGGTACATAGGTCACTGAAAGTGGCAAATGCAGTGGAGAAGGTAGTCAAGAAGGCATCTGGCATGGTTGCCTTTATTGGCTGGGGTATTGAGTTTAAAAATTGGCAAGTGATTGTGCAGCTTTATAAGCACCTTAGTTAGGCCGCACTTGGAATATAGTGCTCAATTTTGGTGAACACACTACCGGAAGAATGTGGAGGCTTTGAAAGGGTACAGAGAAGATTTACCAGGATGTCGCCTGGTATGGAGGGCATTAGCTATGAGGAGAAGTTGGAGAAACATGGTTTGTTCTCACTGGATCAACAGATTGAGAAGCGACCTGATAAAAATCTATAAGATTATAATGGGTATATATAGAGTGGAGAGTCAAAGCTTTTTCCCAGGGTTGAAGAATCAGTTACCAAGAAGCATAGCTTTAAGGTGTGAAGGGCAAAGTTTAAAGGAGCTATACGAGGCAAGTTTTTTACACAGATGGTGATGAGTGTCTGGAACTTGCTGCCGGGGAAGGTAATGGATGAATATGGTGGGAAATATGTGAATAGGATGGGAATGGAGGGCTATGGCCCCTGGAAGTATTAGGGGTTCGAGTTAAGTTGAGCAGCATGGTCTGTACAGGCTTGGGAGGCTGAAAGGCTTGTTCTGTTGCTGTAATTTTTGTTGTTCTTCATTCTTTAGCAAGGTACATGTCAATGTTTAAAAAATACATTTGCTCTTTTAAAGAAGCACGTCTGGAGAAGTACTTTCAAAGCCAAGTCCTTTTCTCCTTTGGTTGTTAATTCTTATTGTCAGAATATTGTGAAAATAGCAGTTTGCTTCCTTTTGCAATTTTTTTTCTCTTTTTAGTCCCAAATCCCTAAAGCATTTCCGTTCCTCTGCTGCAACTGTACTGAGTGGAGGAATTGCTTCAGTGGTCTTGTGTCTGGTATAGGAACGACATGTCCTCCCCAGTGGAGCTGATTTTGGGTGATTAGCTTGCTGGTGTTGCCGTTTTCTTGCAATCTGGTTTTGGGAATGTGAAGAAGGCATCTTAGTGTTAATTCCCCAGTGCTTTAAGGTCTCTGCTATAGATTGTCCAAATTTCTAATTCATCTAGGAGTATGGGGATTATTGCTGCCCTGTAAATTGGGATCTTGGTCTTCAAATGCTCTTTTGTTCAGTCAGCTTATGCTGTAAAAAGCATTGTGGGCATCTAGTAAAATATTATGATACCACAAGCATTTCTAGAATAATAACTGAAATTGATTTTTAGTTGTAGAAGAATGTATTTTGTTAGAATAAATAAACCATTAGCTAAAGCAAATCACTGTATCCATCATGAAGTGCAGAATTCAGTTTATTTATCATTCAGGTACATCTTTAAATTAATTATACGCAAGTATATAATGCTGATTTTAAAAAAATGCTGTTAGATAGAAATTCAGAATTACAGTTCTCATAGCTAAACAACTGCATGATTTAAATGTTGGTTTTTGTTAGTTTCCCGTTCTTCTAAAGCAAATCAACAACAGACAACTGAACTTTTTATTGAGAGAAAGCAATCAAATAAAATACTAAATGTGCTCCAGTAAATCTGATTTTTGGTTTACCAAAGATGAAATGACTACTGTTATATACCAATAATTTACCTGTGCAATTTGCTGACTGTGATTTTTTTAGTTACTGAGGGAATATGGCAGAGTAAATAAAACTGTTAATCCAATCCAAATGGCATTTCCATTGTGTTGTATTTGTAATGGCATTTGAGTTGTGCATAATAATAGGGATTTGAAATGAATTTGTTCTTGTGTAGCTTCAATGGCTTCCTAAGTCAATTAAGGTCAGTAATCTATTTTTGGGGTAGAGATCACATCTGGTTTTCATATCATGCTTACGTAAATACACTTAACATTATGGCTTAATATATGGCAAATAGTGAGGATATTGTTCTTTTCTCTGCCTAGCTAATGATATTAATACCAATGTATGGAGTTACAGTGACATTAGTTTAGTAATGAGCAACTCTGCTCCCAGCTTCCAACTCCCACTTGTGACATTTAAGAGGATCATCAACTACTTGCAGGTTAGTTGCTGATTTATTTCTTCTAGCAGCTGCTGTGATCCTGTAAGCGTTTGTCTCTCCAGCAAGCAGTGTGATATATACTGAAGGACTTTCTGTGATTTCAAGACATCTGTACAAACCAGTTATTCACAAATATTGGTATGCTATTAGACATTTTATCTGGAATATCCTTTGGCTTAAAGAATGAGAATGAACAGAGGCTCTGCAGAGCAGGAAAAATTGCATAAAGAGGGAAAAGGATTCTCAGCAGGAACTTCTTCCCCCAGGACCTCTTTAGAGTGTTCAGAGAGCAACTCTCCTTCCTGAACTCCAATAAGGAGTAATCTATGAGATGTCTACACTTTGGTAAGAAAATCGTCACTGAAATCTGCCACCTGTCGCAACTGCAGAGCAGAGTCAAACTTGCATTGGTAATGTCTGTGAAAATGATCTGAATTCTTTCAAGTAGAACTGGAGATATTTGCAAACTTCTGTGATTGGTTCTATAAGGAGCAGAAGCGTGGTGGTGGCGGTGGGAGGGGGGGAGCACTAAAACTCTCCATTCAAAGTTAACAAACTACATTTCCTTTTCCCAGAGACAAGCAAGTGGCATAAGCATGCATTACTCTTGAATTGCAAGCCTCCCTCTGCTGCAGTTTGCTATTGACAGTTTACAAACTGCGTTGCAGATACTGCCATGTACTTGAACCTGTGACCAACTGGCATGTGATCACAGGCAATAAATAGTGCAGTTGTCACAATGCCTTTATTTTGTGGAAATTTTTGTGCCATCTGCGATTGAGCCACCATGGCAACTATGGGTAGTTAGTAGATTATGATGGCTGTCCACTGACAACATGACTGATAATTCTGATGTGCAACCTACTGATGTGTGAATACATTGAAAGCTGTGCTGCCACACATGACAGAGCAGCCCATTGGCATGCAGAAATAAGTGTCAAGAGCAGTGGCGAACTGAGATATGTGCAAAATCTCCTCACTATGAGGGGACAACTCTCCTCACCAAGTCAGTGCGGGAAATGTTTGGGCAAGTGATCAAAAGCACAGTCAAAGAGGTAGTTTTAAGCTGTGTCTTGGACAGGCTTCCAGAAAGAAAAGGTATAGCTACTGGTGGTGAGGAGGTGGAGGTTGGGATCCAAAAGATGACCAAATTGGAGGTTCATAGAGTTTTAGGAAGATGTTAAGGAGTATGAATATTCTACTTCAAACTGGCTTTTGTAAACCTGAATAAGTTAATAAAGTTCTTAAGACATGATGCAAGCTGATGTTTTTGATCTTAAGTAATTGGAGGAAATGTGAAGATACAATGTAGTTCATTAGCAAGAAAATAAGTTGAATATCATATGCTAATATATACGTTTTTTGTCATTTGCCTTCTGTAGAATCTTGCCAAAGTCTGTCAACAGGATGCTGGAAGAAAGCAGGTTCAGAAAAAGATCTAAGGGGGTTGGATTAGAAACTGGACTTTTCCCTTTGGAATCTCACATAGAATGATGAGATGAGAGCCTCAGGTGTAAAGGACTGGCAAAAATTAGGTTGCTGATATTGTAACCAGATTATTATGGTTAGAGGTTATAAACATACAACTTTCACTTTCATTGAAAGAAACCTCTTGTTGGTTTTTTTGGGAAATAACATTTTGCTATGGCAAATATTTTCAATGTTGGGCATTGCAGAATGCAGCATTTAACTTTATTGTGCCTAATCTTGCAATGCTTGAAGTTGTCAGGTGCTCAAAATGGAAATACCTTGTGGCTCAATTCTCACAGTTTTCACCCTTTTATACCACAAGAAATCTTAAGTGAAAAAGCAGTGGCATGATGCCAGAATAATTGGGAAGCAATTGATTTCAGATCTGCTATCAATGATGCCATTAGATTCATTTAGCAGCTCTTTTACTCAATGCGTTACAATGCATCATTCTCCAAAATTTTCCTTCAAGTCTTAATCTTTCCCAAGATTGCATTATGAAGTCTATTGGATCATGATGCTTCTAAAGTCAGGAACACTCCTGTCTGCATTTGGAATTTTTTTCTAGGTTTGAAGAAGTTTTTAGGAATAAGCCGTGAATAGAAATGAAATGTAAAATGCATTGATTTAAGACTTAGAGTACGGAAATCCTGCTTAGCAAGCAAAGTAAGTGACTTCAAAGCCTGCACCTGTCAAATTCAGCAGAAATGAAGTGATGGCATATTGAACATTAGTGTGCAAAGAACAAAACAGCATGGGAAACAGCCCCTTTGGCCCATTGAGCCTGCACCACCACCCCGATGTTCCCACCTCTACCCGCCATCCCTGTCTATGTTTATAGATCAATGGATTGAAACCAAATTTGAGACAATTTAGGGAGAATTTGTTCTGTCAATTAGCCTAAAAGCACATGTTTGGGATGTGGGAGGAAATAGGAGCACCCGGAGAAAACCCACGCAAGCACGGGGAGAATGCGCAAACTTCCACAGACACAGGCCCAAATGCATGTATTTGCACAGCACAGCGATAATCACTGTGCTGTAGTGTTGCCCATCAAGTGGTCCAGGTCAAGCGTACACTAACGACGTGAAGCACTAGGATACTCTCAAAAAATCCAAGAGCAGCCCTCTCAGGACCCATCCAGTGTATGCCCCTTGTTAGACAACAAGGCGGACCAAAGCACCTGTAGGATAAAAACAAGAACATCAATATCATCATCTATTTACACACCTCCCAGGGACTCCCAAGGGTCATGATCCCTATTTAAATCAGTTTTCTATATCCCTCCATTCCCATTGTGTTCATGTGCCCATCTAAGTATCTCTTAAATAACTCCAGAGTGCCTGCCTCCACCACTTTACTTGGCAGTGCATTCTATGCCCCCACCACCCTTTGAAAAAACTCCCTCTTGCATCCAAATTATACCCCCCTCACCCTAAGCCCATGACCCCTCGTGCTATTTGAGGCCATCCTAGGAAAAAGCTTAATCCTGTTTACACTATCTATACCCCTCAATCTTGTACACCTCTATTAGATCTCCTCTAAGTCTACATCTTTCTAAGGAGAACAGCCCCAATTTGCCTAACCTCTCCTCGTAACTCAGAGCTTCCATACCAGGCAGCATCCTGGTAAGCCTCCTCTGCACTCTCTCCACAGTCTCCACGTCCTTCCGGTAGTAAGGCGACCAGAACTGGACACAGTATTCCAAATGAGGTCTAACTAACGTTTTATACAACTGCAACATTAAAGGCCAGCTCTTGTATTCTATACCCATTCCTATAAAGGCTAGTGTACCATATGCTTTCTTCACAACCTTCTCCACTTGCTCTGCCACCTTCAGAGATTTGTTGACCTGCACCCCCAGGTCCCTCTGCGTTTCTATACTCTTAATAGGTCTACCCTTTATCATATACCTCCCCTCTACATTCTTTCTCCTGAAATGCATCATCTTGCATTTATCAGGATTGAATTCCGTTTAACAAAGCCATGCTGCGTATCCCTAAACACTTTAAGTGCCTATATATGCTATCTCTAAGAATCCCCTCCAACAGCTTCCCTACCACTGATGTCAAACTCACCAGCCTATAATTTCCATGGTTATCCCTACTACCCTTTTTAAACAACGGTACAACATTAGCTATTTCTCCAGTCCTCTGGGACCTCACCTGTGTCCAAAGAAGAGACGAAGATTTGCATCAGAGGCCCAGCAATTTCACCTCGCACCTCCCTAAGCAGCCTGGGAAAACCAGTAGCACACTCTGCCAAAGCCCTTATATCTCACTCTGCTTCCCTACTCACTCCACTGTCCACTGCCGCTTTCTTTTTATACTCCCCCATTCCCTTCCCAGCTATCCCCACGCCTAAGTACGGCAGCGAAAAGCAATCAAAAACAGAGGAGAAAAAAAAAGCAAATTGAAAAATTCACACTCAGCCACCAGCGCTTCCAAACACTCTGTCCCAGGGAACAATGAGGTGGATTCACAGGTGAGTTCCTGATTTATACTCCCCCACTTCCTTCCCCACATATTTTATGTTATTCCTTTGTATGACTAACCTTCAAATTTTCATGTTGGGTTTCCATTCATGTAAAACATGATGTTATTGCACACTAGAATTTCATAGGCCATCAACAGTACCTTAACTCATTCTGACTTAGCAGTTGTCCATCCTTATTGTATTTTGTATCCGAGGCCCAGACATCTTCAGTTGTTTCATCAGTGACCTTCCCTCCATCATAGCCTCAGAAATGGGGTGTTTGCTAATAATTGCACCATGTTGAGTACCATTCACAACTCCTCAGATTCTGAAGCAGTCTGTGTCCATGTGCAACAAGACTGGGATAAGATTCAGGCTTGGGCTGATAAGTGGCAAACAATAATCACACCATGCGAGTGCCAGGGAAATTCCATCTTCAGCAAGGGAAAGTTAGACTTTCTGCTCATGGTAATGTTGAATCTCTCCATCTGTAGGAGAGATTCATCCATCAATCAGAAAGTGAACTGGACCACCCATTGCAAATACTATGGCTGCAAAAGTAAATCAGAGACTGCAGTGACTAACTCACTTCCTGACTCCCCAAAACTTGCCCACCAGCTACATGGCATATGTCAGGCGTGTGATGGAATTCTCTCCAGTCCTCTGGATGAGTGCAACTCCTACAACATTCAAGAAGGTCAACACTATCCAGGACAAAACAAACTATTTGACCAGCACCCCATCCATCAATTTAAACATTTGCTGTCTCCACCATCAACGCACAGTGATAGTTGTGTGGATCATATTCAAGATGCACTGCAGCAACTGATCAGTGACACCACCTTCCAAATCTGTGACTTCTATCATCTAGGATTAGGGTGGCAGATGGGTGGCAAAACCAGCTAGATGTTCCTTCCAAGCTGCACACCATCCTGACTTAGAACTGTACTGCGGTTCATTCACTATCACTCTGTCAAAATTCAAGAACTCACTCTGATCACACTGTGAGTTCACCAATGCCACATGAACTGCAGCAGTTCAAGAAGGCAGCTCACAACAATGTCTTCAGTTGTAAATGGGAATTGGAAATAAATATAGGCCTAGCTAGTGATGCCCTGTTCCTGTGAAATAATATATAAAAAAACCCCACCATGATTTTGTTTGAATTACTTGAAAATATTTCTACATTTTTGATGCTTTTTTGAAAAAATTCAATTTATTTTCTACTGTTGATCATATTTCTACTGTTTTGTGTTACAATATAACCATTTTAATATCTTTGCAGAATAACTGCTAGTTTTGCAGTGTAAAAACTGCAGTGTAAATTTGGAATCAGATGTTGGCTCAAATCTTGCTTGAAATAATCTTTGAGGGTCTTGGAGGAGGCACTCTGATATTAACCGGGGTTGTTGTTCAAATTGACTTGAAGCACCTGAGGGGTCTCTGGCTCTCCTGAGCAATTTGATTTTTGAGGAGGTGTGGACACATGTCTAAACTTTCAAAATATTTTAATTGCATCAATAGATATACGAAGCTCTCTAGAGGAAAGAGTAATCCAGGCAATATAAAGATCATGTTCCATATATGTAATTCAGGTTCCGACATCTCTGGTGCTGTAAGGTTCTGTTCCAAATCACCATCACAAAATCTTTTTATCCAGTTGCTTGAAGCCATTTGTCTGATTGCTCCTTGAATTTTAGAGGGGGAGTGGGGTAATTGATCTTTAGCTTCAGATACTTTTCTATGTTGTACTTCAATGCCACATCAATAAGTTTGCAAACATTCATGTACCATCTCGATGAAATCTAATAAATTTGAATGAGCCAAAAGGACAACAATATCACCAATTTCTGATTTTTGCTATTTGTCCTGTTACTGTGGTGATCTTTGCTTAAGAAAAGAGATTCATATAGCTGATCAAAGACCACCTCTTTCTGTTGAAAACAGTGGATCCACTTTGCAAATTCAGGAAATTGGATCAATAAATGTATGAGTCTTCCAAAGAGAAATAGTAATGTAAGCAACATAAAGATCATGTTCCATATGTGTAAGCCAGGGATTGTGGCATAATGTGTTGTGACGGTTGGATGGGTGAGATTGTTGATCTGTGAAATAAAATTAGTTTTGTACACAATGGACCTTTTCAGTTACTCAGAAAAAAGTGAATGGTTTAAATGTTCATTCATTTTATGACAGGTATTATCAATGCAAAGTTCTTTTATGTGCTAATGTTGCACTTTTAATAAAATGTAATGTGAATCTGGAGTCAAGGTGGGATCAGTTTTCTAGAGGAGACAGTCACACTGCTTGGTGAAATAAGTTTGGGTTTTAATACCTTGATTTATTATCAGTGGAAACATGAAAACACTCTTTTCCCCGTCCCGTTGGAAACTTAACACTAATACACTATGAATGCACATTGATTGGGTTGCTTAAAATTAATTTGCAGAAAGATAAGATATTCTTGAACTTCACGTACTACTTTTAATTTTTTTGCATATTCTTAATATTTAAAAATGCATATTTTTAATATTTAAAGGAAAATAACTGCTGTAAATTTGTAAATGCAATTTGCATTATGCTGGCTTGATTCTTCATATTAATGCTGATTTATTGTTTAGCTTTATTTGGGGAATTATTTATGCATTTATTTATTTGATTATTAAATTATTTATTTTGTAAATTATTCATATTGCCTCATTTTTAAATTATTTATATCTTAATTTTAGTATTTACAAAGGCTCTGACACTGCTGCACAGCTCTTTTTTATTGTAATAGTGTACTGAATGATAATGGTGTGACCTCTTAAGATTGTGGCACTATGATTTAGAACAGTGTATGCCAACTGTCTGTCATGAATTCAGCTATTATTGCTGAAGTGTTACGTTGAGTTTTTAATTTGATTTTTGGAGATGGTATTATTTTTATGCTACTGCTATAATTATTTTCCAAAACGCAACCAGCACAATGTAGTGCTTGAAGTGATTTTTGGTTTTCGTACTGGCCTTTCTTGCATGATTCTCACTGGCCATTAAGTCAGTGGAATAAAATGATATTTAATGGTTATAACACAATGAATTTCCAATTATGTAGCACCTTTTGCAACCTGAGGATGTTCCAAGTCACTTGCAATCTAGGGAAATATAGTGGCCAATTTGTGCATAGCAAAGCCCCGCAAACACTAATCAGATAAATGACCACACGATTTATTTTTATTTAATTTGGTTAAAACCTCAGTTTGCTGGATGTGGAAGCAGATCAAGCTGGCTTATCAGGTGACAAAATTCTTTTCCGTAGGCAGTTGTGGCCTTTATGCATATTCACAGCCCACTAAATTTATATAAAATTTATATAATGTTTAATATCATTTTTCTCACATTCTTCAAGTGTTTCATAGACTCAAATGCATCAAATGTGAGCCTATGCAGAGCAAGATCGGGTTCCCAGTAAAGTATTTCTAGGTCAATGGTTTAAATTTCTTACTGTGTCACAAACCTCTTTGCATCACATGTTCTGCCTTTGAGCTTCTTATTCAGCAGTTAGCAATATAATGCAATGGCTATTATGTGGAGAATTGAACAGAAAAGTGAAACAAACGTAGAGTACTAAAGAAAACACAGCTTGGATGTCAGATCCAAGACTAGTTAATTACCTTGGCACCAATAAGAACTATTTCCATTTAACACTATAATCCTGGCTGGATACTGTGAAGGGACCAAGATAAATTTGTATTCTTAGACTTTCCAGAACTAACCAAATAAGACAAAAGATGGGGAAATCTTATCATAGCTGATATTGCCCTCTTTTAAGGACTCCAAATGGAGTGTCAACACCACAGTTCTGCATGGCTCACCAAAGTTGCTGTCTTTTCTCTTTGAATCAGATAGATGATCCTCAGACTAGCAAGAGGGTGTTTTTCTAGCTGGAGGTCGGTCACTTGTGGTGTGCCGCAGGGCTCGGTACTGGGACCTCTTCTATTTGTAATAAATATAAATGACTTGGAAGAGGGAGTAAGTGGAGTGATTAGCAAGTTTGCAGATGATACAAAGATTGCTGGACTTGCGGATAGTGAGGAGCATTGTCAGGCGATGCAACAGGACATAGGCTGGTAGCTTGGGCAGATAGATGACAGATGGAATTCAATCCTATAAATGTGAGGTGATGCATTTTGGGAGAAAGAATGTAGCAGGGAGGTATATGATAAAGGGTAGATCTATTAAGAATATAGAAACGCAGAGGGACCTGGGGGTGCAGGTGAACAAGTCTCTGAAGGTGGCAGAGCAAGTGGAGAAGATTGTGAAGAAAGCGTATAGTATGGTAGCCTTTATAGGAAGAGGTATAGAGTACAAGAGCTGGCCTTTAATGTTGCAGTTGTATAAAATGTTGGTTAGACCTCATTTGGAATACTGCATCCAGTTCTGGTCGCCTTACTACCGGAAGGTTGTGGAGACTCTGGTGAGAGTGCAGAGGAGGTTTACCAGGATGCTGCCTGGTATGGAAGCTCTGAGTTACGAGGAGAGGTTAGGCAAATTGGGGCTGTTTTCCTTAGAAAGATGTAGACTTAGAGGAGATCTAATAGAGGTGTACAAGATTATGAGAGGTATAGATAAACAGGGTTAAGCTTTTTCTAGGATGGACTCGAATAGTACGAGGGGTCACGGGCTTAGGGTGAGGGGGGGTAAGGTATAATTTGGATGCTAGAGGGAGTTTTTTCACACAGAGGGTGGTGGGGTTATGGAATGCGCTGCCAAGTAAAGTGGTGGAGGCAGGTACTCTGGAGTTATTTAAGAAATACTTAGATGGGCACATGAACAGAATGGGAATGGAGGGGTATAGAAAACTGATTTAAAATAGGGATCATGAGCCTTGGAGTCCCTGGGAAGTGTGTAAATAGATGATGATATTGATGTACTTGTTTTTATCCTACAGGTGCTTTGGTCCACCTTGTTGTTTAACAAGGGGCATACACGCGATGGGTCGTGAGAGGGCTGCTCTTGGATTTTTTGAGAGTATCCTAGTGCTTCACGTCGTTAGTGTACGCTTGACCTGGACCATTTGATGGGCAACACGACAGCTCAGTGACTATCGCTGTGCTGTGCAGATACATGGATTTGAGCCTGTGTCTGTGGGAGTTTGCGCATTCTCCCCGTGCTTGCGTGGGTTTTCTCCGGGAGCTCCGGTTTCCTCCCACATCCCAAAGATGTGCTCTTAGGCTAATTGGCAAAACAAATTCTCCCTAAATTGTCTTAAATTTGGTTTTTAATCCATAGATCAATGAACATAGACAGGGATGGCGGGTAGAGGTGGGAACGTCGGGGTGGCAGCACAGGCTCATTGGGCCGAAGGGCCTGTTTCCTGCGCTGTTTTGTTCTTTGTTCTTTGAAATTAGAACGTACGCAGAAACTTCCAGGAAACTAATGTATTGTCAAAAATAACCATTCATCTTGGCCCCTAAGGCTAGATTTTGATAGCTATTTGTTTAGAAACCATTGTGAAAAACCAGTATAGTGAAAGTTATCACTGGAAGTAACACAGAGAATGGGTGATACCCATCAGTTGTGAAATCTGCTTCAGAGCCCTATTACTTGAAGTGTGGATGCAGTGCTCAGACCAGTGGAGTTGAATTTGCACAGGTAAAAAGAGAGTGACTCCTTATTGCTTTACATAATGCGCCACCACAGTGTTATTGTTTGAATGTCTGCACCTGAAATTCAGGTGGTATTCTGCCAGTTTGCATGTGGCTTCCATTTTGCATCTTCAAACAAGCTTGTTTCCCAAGCAAAGAAGGCAGGCCTATGTCTTCAAAGGAAGACGCTGACCGAATTTGCAAAGCATTCTGCTTAGATTCAATTCCTGTTTGTCAGGTATTATCATTGCATTATCTTCATTTTGGTAATGTGAAAGTTGCCAGTATCAACTCTGCAAATGGCAAATTTCTGAATCCTCCACATTCATGGGAAGATGTGGCAGTTAACCTGCTTTTTTGTAAACCAAGTCTGTTTCAAAGCTATCTAGAGGGCACTTCCTTTGAAAGCAAAACCTGTGTTGTTCCTTGCTGGCATTTCTCTTTCTTTATCAGGACTCCCAGCTTTCTTAGCATACTCCAAACATGCTGTAATTGTTTATTATGAACTGTTGAGTCATTTATCTAAACACAAATGTCAAAGTGATAAACTTGGTATGGTTAAAAATATTTCGGTTCTAACGTTGTCAGATGAGATTGCGTGGCACCACTGATGTATCTTCACTGCCATAGAAGTGTTGTTTTTGAAGAAAATGTGAGAGCAGTGGTCATTTTCCTGTTATTATTCATAATGATTTTGATTCCTTTACCTCAAATTAAAACTTCTGGATTTAAATGCTTCAAAGAAAGATATTCTGTAAATAGTAGGATAAAAACATCTGTGAAAATTAAGGCAATATGCTTTCTGATAGATATGATTTATGAATCCAACTCAGCCATAGCATTTTAATTAGCCCACTACAAATAATTGGGTTCTCTTCAAAGCCATCTTTCTGAACCATCCCCATATCCCTTGATTTCATTAGTATCTAGAAATCTATCAATCTCTGCTTAGAACATTCACAGTGACTGATCTTTCACAGATTCTTGACGTAAACAATTCCAAAGATTCACCAACTTTTTAAGTGAAGAAATTCCTCCTCATCTTGGTTCTAATGGCTTGCCCCTTATTTTGAAACTATCCCCTGGTTCTAGAACCCCCATCTAAAGGAAATGCATTCTTGCATTTAATCTTGAGCTCTAAGAATTTTGTACACTTCAGTGAGATCACTTCTCATCCTTTTAAACTCAGTAGAAAATACAGATACAACCTACTCAATCTTTTCTCCTCCAATAATCCTATTATCTCAGGGATTCGTATGGTGGGCCTTTGTTACACTTCCTCTATGGTCGGGGCAGCCCGGTAGCAAAGTGGTTAGCACTGCTGCCTCACACCTAGTACGCTGGTTCAATTCTGGCCTTGGATGGCTGCATGGAGTTTGCATGTTCCTCTGAAATGTCAAAGTTTCCTTTGGGTGCTTCAGTTTCCTTCCACAGAACAATGGTGTGCAAGTTAGGTGATTGGCCTTGGTAAATTGTCGCTTAGTATTCCAGGCTGCGTAGGTTAAATGGGTTAGCTATGACAAATGTATGGGGTTATGGAGATTGACTGGGGGAGAGGTACTCTGTCAGAGTCGGTGTAGATCTGATGGGCTGACTGGCCACCTCCTACACTGTAGTGATTCTATGATTCCTTGGGTAGAACTGCCCACAATATTCCAGTTGTGGTCTCAGTAAGGCTCTGTACAACTGCAGCAAGACTTCCTCACTCATGTAGTTAAATCTTCTTGTAACAAAGGCAAACATAATTCCTTGTTGCATCTGTATGTGAGCACCGTGACTTATGACCAAGACCACTCAGGTCTCTTTGGACATCGAAAACTGAGAAAACTAAGGCTATACTTTCGGATGATGCCACCATCATCTGAGAAATTATTATCTGAGAAATAAAAGAGGACAAGGATAGAGAAACTAAAGCGAAACATCTTCAGGAGAGGAAGAGCATCGTAAGAGGTTTGCTCAGGTGGGCTATGGATGGGAGGGAAGTGACAAAGGAATTTGATTGGATGGTCTCAATCTTAGTGACAAAGAGATACATGAACTTCTTGCACGTAATTTCGGAAGTGACACTTGAAGGGATAAAAAATTAGTCAAGAAAATAAGCTAGATGATATTTTTGCATTCCTGGAATAAAAGTTTAAAATCTCCAACCACCAAAAGGAGGATCTTCCCTAAGCAAGAGATCTCTTTAAAAATTGCTATGCATCACCAGAACGTCATGGGTGGTATTGTGGCACAGTGGTTGGCATTTGCCCCATAGCGCCAGAGACCATGGTTTAATTCCTGGCTTGGGTCACTGTTTGTGCAGAATCTGCACATTCTCCCTGTGTCTGTGTGTATTTCCTCTGATGCTCCAGTTTCCTCCTATAGTCTAAAAATTGTGCTGATTAGGTGCACTGGCTGTGTTAAATTCTCTGTGTGCCTGAATACTGTCGGAGTGTGGTGACTAGAGAATTTTCACAGCATCTCCATTGCAGTGTTAATGTTACCTAACTTGTGACACTAAGTTAACTTTAAAAAACAGGAAGACTGATATTCTTATCAAGACAGGCTAACTGACTCTGGTTTAAGCCATAAATTTGCAGTGTGATTGTAATGGCAAATAAATAGACTTGAGAAAACATGAATAATTAAATTTTAAAGCTGATCTGTTGCCTGACAGGTAACAGAGTGGGCTGGTTAGATTTGGGGTGGGCTGGTAGATGGATACAGAATTGACTTGGTTACAGAAGACAGAGTAGCGGGGGAAGGATGTTTTTCAGAATGGAGATCTGTAGCTAGTGGTGTTACACAGGGATCTTTGCTGAGACATCTGTTTGTAGTATATCTAAATGATCTGGAGGAAAATGTGGGTGATCAGTTTGCAGATGACACGAAAATTGGTGGAATTGCTGATAGTACCAGGGATTGTCAGAGCAGCATATAGGTAGAGATTTGGGCACAGAAATAGCAGATGGTGTTTAATCTGGACAAATATGAGGTGATGCAATTTGGAGAATCAAATTTAGGTGTAATTTATACTTTAAATGGCAGAACCCTTAGGAACATTAACATAGAGAGGAATCTGGACGTGTAGGTCTACAGTTTCCTAAAAGTGGCAACAGAGGTGGCCAAGGTGATTAAGAAGGCATGTGGCATCCTTACTTTCATCTGCCAGGGCATTGAGTACAAGGGTTGGGAAATCATGTTGTAGCTATATAAAACCTTGGTTAAACCGTATTTTGCAGTTCTGGTCACCACACTAGAATGACGTGGAAGCTTTGGAGAGAGTACAAAGAAGGTTCACCAAGATGTTGCCTGGTCTCGACTATGAGAAGAGGTTGAATAAACTATGATTGTTTCTACTGGAAAGACAGAGGCTAAGGGGAAACCTGATAGAGGCCTACAAAACTGAGGGGCGGACAGGGTACGTAGAGACTTCTCCCAGGCTGGAAATGTCAAATGTCTGCTATATGTGCAGACACGTAGAGCAATATTTAAGAGGCATCTGGATGGGTACATGAATAGCACTTCCTAACAGCAGTGTGAGTGTGTCCACACCTCAGTCACTATATCGGTCTCTGTATCGGACTGTATGCAGCTCATCATCACATTCTGAAAGGCAACTAAATGGTGAGCAATAAATGTTGGCATAGCCAGTAATGCCCACATCCCATAAATGAACATAACAACCTATATAACGTTTTTGGGCTTCCATAACCTTTGCTGTATGCAATACCTTCAACTGTTGCTTCATCACATATACAGCAAATTAAATTGCCTGAAAACTGGCATCTGTTATGGTGGGAATTCATATAGAGACTGAACTGTCTGATCCGCACTGTGTTTGCCACTAGGTATATTAGCTCAGACTTTGAGACAAGAGGAAAATTTCATAAATTCTAAACAGCAGTAACTTCTAAGCTCCTTTAAACTTATCTGGTTTACGCAGCTAATCCTCCAGCACTTCAGTGCTAGAATTTGATGTTGGACCTCTTTGACTGGCTGTGCTGCCTGGATTTTGCCTGGCCTGGGTTGGAAGATTGGGCAAATCAGGGTTGGAAGAAAATTAATTCAAATAATTGGGCACAGAGTAGCAATCCAATGCTGATTGCTATTACAAGGAAGTTATGTCCCAAGTATTTAATTCAGGGGTAGCAAACGGATGGAGTGTTGTTAGAGACTTCATATTGGTAAGGCCATTGTATAAAATTTATGGAAGTTACTATATCATCTGATAGAGCTATTCAGTTGGGAAAATCTGTTTCCTTCAGTTAATAACTGAAGGGCACAAGAAAGTTATTGTCCAAAGAACGAAAGAAAAGGTACAATTTTTAAAATTTTAATTTTATGGAGCCTTATTAGGACAGGGAATGGCAGTTGAAAAAAGTGTATTTTAAAAGAGAAGTGAACAAAGGTAAAGAGCAGAATTTAAAAGGATTTAAATTCTGAAAAGAAAAACGAGAATACATGATTGGTTCTTTCTAAACTGTAAAATTTTATGTTTCTTCTGTTTCTTGCATTCTTAATAATTTCATGTCATAAATTCGCTTTCTCATACTTCACTCAGACTCGTGCAGTAAAATGCTTTGTTTAAATATCAGTGTGCAATTGCAACAGAAGGGAGTATTCACTAGACTTTCCTAATCATGTTTCTTTTATGAGAGTCGAATCTCAGAGTCAACATTCTTTTCTCATTTAGCTTATATTCATCTTTTATTTGGCCTTTTTCTCTTAGTCTATAGTTCTGGATTCAGATGTTTCACTTTCTGTGCATGTACACTCTTAAGTATTTTGCCAGAAGAGATGTGCAATATTAACACCTACAGTCTGTTCAAAACCTCAGTGAAGGACTATTTAACCCAACTGCCTAGGCATTTGACTTAATCATGCATAGTACCAGTCAAGTACAGCATCTGTTTAGTAGGTAAACTCTCATCAAATCCATTCTTGCACTACATAAAGTAGTTGATTTAGTATTCCTCTTGAAACTTAAATGCTAAAATATGTTTCATTAAATGTCCCCTAATACAGTTTATTACTTTAACTTATTGCCTATGGTCATACCATATTATATGTGAGCCACTTAACTATTTTGCCTCCAATTTACTTGTATTTTTATATAGTATCTATTTCATTTCATTTCTGATTCTGATATGTTAAATTAATAAATATAGACTAGAGATTTCTGAATATTTTATCACATTACTTTTAAAATCAATTTGACTGTTAGGGCTTAGATTAGCTTTCAAAACTATTTTTGATTTTGATGAAAGCATTTATGATTGTGGAATCAACAGTTTATTTTCTTCATGATCACATAACTATCTTTATCCCACCAGTTCTTTCCAAATGTCTTTGATTTACTTGTTTTTGAACAAAATACTTCATAAACTAACCATCCCAACTACATTTAGCCATCAATTATTTTGTTTTCTCTGGACCAAATGTGTCACTACCCAGTGTGACTGCAGGAGTGAAATTTTACAAGGTACTGCTTTTTTTACCCTTTTGAAATTAACCTGTTGCTTAATTTGTATGTTATTTGGAAGATTTTTACAGTTATTTTGAATTTGTATGTTTTTTGGTAGAATTCTGAAGGCAAAAAAGCCAGTTGGAAGTAGAAACAAAACAGCAGTGCAGTTTCTTTTCTATTGTACTATGCTTTTAAAAAATAAAAGTAACAGACAAAAGAAGATAGTTCAACCCAACAAAACTTCTGGTATTGTCATTTTAGATATAGCATCCAACTAAAGTTTGAACACCAGTAGAATACTTTTACCTTTCTTTTATCTTTGCTGTATCTTAATGAAAATGTAGATATTCTATTGTATTTTTATTTGCATGATTTTTTTCTCATTTTTCAGAACTATTTATTAATCAACTTAATTAATAGTCATACAATATTAGAGCACAGAAGGAGGCCATTCAGCCCATTGAGTTCATGCTGGTTCTCTGTAAGAGTAATGCAACTAGTCCCAATTCCCTTTACCTGTAGCCCTTGAAATACATATGGAATTCCCTTTTGAAAACTACAGTTGAATCTACCTCCACTTCCCTTTCAAGCATTGCATTCTAGATCATCATAACAACAGCATGAAAAAGTTTTTCTCCGCATTGCCTTTGAATCTTTTGCTAGTCAACATGAATCTGCATCCTCTGGTTCCTGATTCTTGTATCAGTGGGAACTGTTTACTTTTGTTTGTTCTATCTTGGCCCCTCATGAGTTTGAATTCTTCTTTCAAATCACCTCTCAGCTTCTTTCCTTACTGTAAGATAGAAAAATCCCAGCTTCTCTCTGTCTTCTATCATCCACCTTTAAATTAAAATAAAAATTAAGAGAAATAGTGTTCTGATTTTCATTTTAAAAAGATGCAGCCTTTTTTCCTAGAGAAGAAAGTCTAATAGAGGATAAGGGGAAGAAAACTAATATGTAAGGAAAATATTAGAGATGCTGGTCACATAAAATAACACAATGCCCAACAGGTCTAGCAGCATCTTTAGAGAGAGAAACAGAATTAATATTTCAGATTGATGACCTTTCAGGAGTTATGTAAAATATGGGATCAATTGGTGATATCTAAAGGAAACTTGTGCTACAATAATTACACACACTGGATTGGACGGGCTTAATTAGCTAAATGAGCATTTCTCCTGATATATTTTTAGGTGCCCTTATATAGGTTTTGAACTTTTGTGAAAATATTGTTGTTTGCTGAGTTGAGTGCATGTGCTTAGAGCACATTAAAGGATTAAATTTGTAAAAATAAATTGCTGCCATTTCCCAAAACTATTTTTGACTACTGATTGGCACAGTTAATTTCCCCATACTGTACATTCCCCAGCAGATATATATTTAATAAAGTAATTGATTACTTTTATTAAGTGAATTCACTAACAGGCTTTTTCTTTGCTAAAAAATAATTAAAATGTTTGACTTTTAATTAGATAAGGTTTTTTAATATTTCCTTGAAATATGCAAAATTAAACTCTTGTTAAAGAAAAAAATAGCTGTGGAGAATCATCAAAGGATTTCAGTACAGGAAACTAGGAAAACTGAAACTTAATAAAGGGCAGGTTTTATCATGTTTCTATCCAAAACCACAAATGAAGCAATTATTACTATGTGCAAAATGTTTGGTACTTAAACTATCTAAAACTTTAGTTTTCCAAAAAGCTGGAAGGCAATAAATTTTAACTTGTTTGGTAAAATAGAATGAGAAGAATGCATGATATTAAGCATTCTTCAATGTGAAAACCCACCCAAATATTGTTTGTGGTAATGCATTATATAGCCAACAGATGCCATGACAATAAGCTCATACATTATGCGCAGGGAAAAAAATCATTTTTACTCGGGCTTTGTTTCACAGTTTATATCATAGTTCCTTTAAAGATATAGTTGATTTATTAAAGCAAGACCATCCACAACAGTAATGGATTTTGATATGTTTTTGTTGACATATTTTGCATTATTTACGAGGTGATAGTGATGAATAATGGAGTTGAAATGTGTGGTACTGTTTACAGAAGTGATAGTGCTAACATTCCAAGTAAAATATGGAGCTCTCTAATAAACAGGTGCACACTGGCTTATCAGTTTATCCAAAGCATTGCTTCAGTTTACCTTTTCTTAAGTATCTTGTATATCTCTAAGAGTCAGAAGTCTTTTTTGAGGCTTGTATCTTGTTTCTCTCCTGTGCACTTTTTTTTCAGAACTGGTGTGGTGACAGACAAAATTATGATATGACCAGATAATTGTTTTGTGGTAATCTGTTAAATATTGTCCAAGACACCGGGGATAACTTTCCTGATCTTTTTCAAAATAATGTCATGAGGTCTCTAAATCGCAGCCGAGAGTTAGATTGTATGTTAATTGTTTCAAATTGTATTCAAGTGATATTAACAGGAGATTCACTTGTACTTCTATAAATAGATCAAATTGAGCCATGGCTGGCATGGCTAAAGCGCAATGAGATTATTTTTGCTTTCTGGTTGTCACTGGCTATTCCTCGATTTGATGATGATATCTTCTAATTGTCATGCGTTTCTGTTGTGGGTCGTCTTGTGACTAAACAGACCAATTCTCGACTCGCACGTGGGGGCATGGTGTCCTGTGAGATGATGGGAATTGGAAAGTAGGATTTGTTTCCTTTTCTTCGCTTTGCTGCTGCTCAGCCTCACCATTAAAACATTGAGACTCAAAGCATGATGCAGTTTGATAGATGAGTTGTCAAATGATTGGCAGCAAGCTACTTCCAGTCATTAAGAATAATGCTGCTACACTTCGAGGGTGTCAGAGTGTCTTTGAAACATGTTCTTTCCTAGAGCATTAGCCATTTGAAAGCTGAGAGAACAGGCCTTCTGAGACAGTTTTTGGTCACCTGAGCACTGTATGGTCCATTGAAATTGATTTTGTAGGTGTTTTGGCTAAATGCTAGTAGCATTGATTTCAAAAAGGACACTAGTGTTTGTTCCCTCTGAGTCCAGAGGATGCAGCTGTGGCATTGCTGATGGTGTCTCTGCAGAGTTCAGGCCTTATTGCAGTAACTGCTGATAACTGCTCTACACACTCAGACTTCTGTTGACTTGCCAGTTACCTTAGTTTGTAAAAGGTTGAACTGGTGCAACTGACCATTGTTTGACCTCCTTGTCACTGGCAGCCTTTTGAAAGAGATGGCTCCAAGATGTAGGAAATGTTCAACATATTCTTTCTTCAACATAGATAGGAATTAGAATATTTGGTGGACCCAGAGTAAGCTGATGTATGGGCTTTCTTTTGGCAACATTTGAAGGATTGGCCAAGTTTCTTATATACAGAGTTGGAGAAACGAGGAGTAGTTTGCAAATCTGTTGTACAGTGGAAACTGTACTGCATTCATCCTAAAACTGTAAGTCATGTATATTTATGGCGTTCAGTTTAATTTTGGCATGGGGTAAGTTGAGATCAAAAAAATTTGCATCTATGTGGTATTTAATACAGAGACTAGAGGGCAGTTGATCTTTGGTGGAGTGAGTAGTTGGATCGTAGATGGTATGGGGCAATTATACAACTTTTATTGACCTTGGTCTGGATTTTGAAGGTGTCTTTTTCAGATCTCCCACTCTAGACAGTTGCACTTATATCGTCTTGATCTAATTGCAGGATTGTGATGAAGTTGCTTGGATATCCAAATCTTTGGAGTTCAGTCCACAGAGCCTTGCGATTTACTGAGTCAAATACCTTGATCAGGCCAGTGAATGCAGTGATATATAGGAATAAAGTTTGCTTATTTGAATGTATTTTCATTCATCCTCTATTTTGTTGTCTATAAGCCACGAACCATTATTATTTTTCCTATCATGGCTATGGCACCTCCATACGTTAGAATTGCCTACTCTGGCTGGATGTGTTCCTGAAAACTTCATGTGTGCTTTTCCCTTTAATAGCTCTGCCATCATTAAATGGCAGAGCTATTAAAGGGAGCTCTGCCTTTAATAGCTCCATTAGTTGCTTACCCCATTAGTTGCCCAACATGTCTATCTGTGAGGCCCAATGCCTTCCGCCATGGAAAAATGAATAATATTTCATTACCTGACTGGATACTCCTTGACCATCAGACAAACAGACACCAGTTCTAATATTTTGGTTACCAATAGAAGTGTTGAGTGAATATTTGTTTTGATGCCTCTGTATTTGCTTCCTGCGTTGCTTTGGACAATAGCCTGCAGATTCTTCTTCAATTTCTGGAACTCCAGGATGAATTCCTATCTCCTGCATTCCATAAATATATGTTTGTTGAAAACTCTGCTGCCTATGTCTTCACTTGCACCAAATCTCCTTCACCTATCATTAAGTTCACTAATATAGGTTTAAGCGTACCTTGATTTTAAACTTTTTCATCCTTGATTTCAAATCCTCTCCTTATGTAACCTCTGTTTCCTCATCCAGTCCCACAATTTTAAGAGCTTCCTGACCACTTAAGCATTCCTGATTTTAATTGCTGCATCATTGCCGGCTGTACCTTCAACTGCCAAAGTCCTAAGTGCTGTTTTCTCCTTTAAGAGGCTCCTTAAATCGTAGCTCCTGATCAGATCTTTCTGGTCATATGCCCTAATGTCTAGTGTTTTGGTGTCAAAATTTGTTTGATAATGCTCCTGTGATGCATCTTGGAATTTTCTTTTGATGGTTCTCTGTATAGAGTTGTTCCACACGCTGAATATCACCTGAATGCACAAAGTTAATCAGTTATGGTTTGGGCTGTTGCTGTTATGCTGAATAGTGTGTTGAAAAGTTTTAGAAATCAAAATTTTCTAGGGCTATGCTCTTTGCCACACAGAAAATAAATATTACGCCACCAGAGTTTACGTCTTTTTTAAAAACAATTTAAATATATCACTGGGAGCAGCATTATTGTATACTTTAATTCAACCTTGTACCCAATATTCCGTTGGTTATTTTGTATAGCTGCAGGTTGGATTATAAAGTATCTTCATGTCTTTGAAGCCATTTGATTTTAGTTTTTTGTTTATAGATTGAATGAAGTGCTTCTTGCATCAATAAAAAGTGAAGAGGGCACTCTAAGCATATTTCCACTATGTTGTGTTACCTATATTACAAATGCATGTTCTCCTTGAAGCTTTTTCTTTCCTTTAACTACAAAACATCAAAAAGCTGATGCTTTAACTACAAAACTGAAAAAACATCAAAAATTTCCATTTTACTGGTGGTTCAAGACCAGTAACCTGCTCTGAAAACTCTGCTCACATTTTGACAATTGTGATAAATTCCACCATGGGAGCTGAGGCAATCCACAACATTTTAAAGTTATCAACAGCTTTCTAAATCAAAAAATCAACAACTTTTTAAAATAAATAGGGTCAACTGATTTTCCAGTAAAATAAAAATTCCCGGATCTAGATCTGCATCTTGGCCAAAAAGTAATCAATTCTTCCTGGGACCATGCCTTATCAGATTTCATTGAACCCTGTCCTTTAGTTTGTGGGATAAATTGTTTACAGCCAAATAAATTAATGGATAAAACAATCACCTTCACCCATCTTTAATAAATTCTAAAATGCAATGTAATTTATAAAATAATGTAACTTCTTTAATTGTCTTGATGCAGTTGGCTTTACCCAGGGATATTTATCAGTGGTACCTTGTTTTGATTGTCAGTTTTTTTTGCAGCTGATTTTTGGTCTTTGCAGTTTATAGATTTGCATTTGTTTGATCTGATTTAACCACGTGAATCACTAACAGCCTCTATTCTGCTTCTTGAAGTGACTTGGTGAACAGGATCTACAGATCTGCAACATTATCTGCAATAATTCATTTTGATGACCTCATAACCTTGGAATATCTCTATAAAATCTTCTAACTTTGTCTACTCTCCACACAGCTGGAATTATTCATTTCTGACTCATTTATAGCTTTTTATCTACATGATGACCCTTGGATAATTACATGATATTGTGATAAACATTTGGTTGAGGGGTGATACCTTTCCCACTAAACAAAACCTCGCTGCCTATATGGCAATATAGAACATATAGAAAAACTACAGCACAAACAGGCCCTTCGGCCCACAAGTTGCATTGATGATATCCCTACCTACTAGGCTTACATATAATCTTCAATTCTATTAAGTCTCGTGTACTCATCCAGAAGTCTCTTAAAAAGACCCTATCGAATTTGCCTCCACCACCACCGACGACAGCCGATTCCACTCACCCACTACTCTCTGAGTAAAAAACGTACCCCTGATATCTCTTCTGTATCTTCTTTCCAGCACCTTAAACCTGTATCCTCTCGTAGCAACCATTCCAGCCCTGGGAAAAAAGCCTCTGAGAATCCACCCTATACCTCTGTACATCTTATACACTTCTATCAGATCACCTCTCATCCTTCTTTTTTTCATCTTTCACTATTTGCTCCTACTCTGATCTTGGACGTGATATGTGGTTCTTAAAACCAAATGATACCTTGGTCTCTGCACTTCTGGCACCTTCTCTTCCTTTAAGTGTCTCAACCATTTCCACTTTTATCTCATCTCTTAAAATATTCACCATGCTGCCGACTCAAGTATCATAAAAATGTATATAATATCTACACAGCTTTCCTTCCCTTGTCCTTTCCTTGAACTTATTGTTCATCCTCTGTGATTTCAATATTCAACTTAGTTCTTCACGTTTTCACTTGTGTGAATTCACTGCCCTCCTAACTATATTTTTCCCCTCCATATATCTCTCCAATTACATTTGCATCCATCTCTTTGACCTTGCCAACTTGTGTGACAGTCACAAGGCCATCTGTGATCATTTCCTTTGCTCTCCACTCACATTCCCAATCCCCTCCCAACCAGATTCTGTGAAATTCTATATGATAATGTTCCCTGTGAAACACAGATGTTTTATTCAGGGTTCTTTATAAATATAAGCTTTTGAATTTAAAACATCTATTTCAGTGTAACACATCAACACCGGTTTATACCTGTCTGTCAAACAAGGTGAACTTGGTTTTCTAATACTGAGGCTGTAAATTTGAAAAGTCAGTGAAAAGCTATTGTCATCTAATCTAAAATGGTCGCAGAGGAGAGGATTCTGAAAATTGGGCCAAAATCTCTAATCCATAACCAGATCTCCAAAGTTCTTTCTTTTCCTCGGGCTTCATTCCAACTTGCCTCTGCGTCATATTTTTTAATACCTGTCTGTTATCCTTATATCGACTAAAACCATCCTGCTTAATCCAAAAGCCTTGAAACCTCACTTAGTAGGACTAAAGTCAATAATTAGTCATCCTGTTCATAAGTTTTTGGAGGGAAGTTACTTATTTTCTGATCACAGGGTGGAATATCAAAAAAGAGATTGATTGATGTTATCTTTTCTCATATTTTTCAGAAATATCACAACTGCTGTGCTCACAACAAATTGCTTTTAAGTGGAATACAAGTGTGTAGTCAGTTAACACTGCAAAAGCTGCAAACTGTGTTGGGTAAACCTTAAATCTATGCTCCCTGATAATTGACCCAGCGTGGTATTGATTGAACAGAGAATGTTGACTAGGACACTGGGAGAACTCAGTACTTTTTTTTTAAAGTCGTTCCAAGAGATCATTAAGATCCACCTAAAGGAAAAAAGGGACTGGAATTTAACGAATAAAATAATAAGTTTTATGTGAAACTCTGGATGTTCATAGATGATTTACCAGTGTATTTATGAAATATAACCTCTGGTGTAATGTTGCCAAAATCAAGGTTCTGTCTTCAACAATGAGCAGAGACTGAATCTCAGATTGACTTTAATTCTGTTAAATTACATATACTCTTAATTTTGCCCCCAGTGTTTAGAACAGCATTTTCATATTAGATAAGCAATGAAGTATGATCTGTTCACCTATACTGGTGCAAGCATTTCAACTGAAGCTACTTAATTTCTCCTCTCTTTTCTTGTATTCTTTTGTAGTTTTCTAACTTATGTATTTAATCATAAGAACTAGTTGCAGGAATAGATCATCTGGCTCCTCGTGCCTGCTCCACTGTTTAATAAGATCATGGCTGATCTTTTTTGTGGGACTCAGCTCCAGTTAGCTGTCCACTCACCATAACCCTTAATTCCTTTTACTGTTCAAAAATTTATCTGTCCTTGCCTTAAACACATTCAACATAGTAGCCTTAACTGCTTCACTGGGTAGGGAATTTCACAGATTCGTAATCCTCTGGGAGAAGAATTTGCTCCTCAACTCAATCCTAAATCTATTCCCCTTTATTTTGAAGCTGTGCCTTTTAAATGATGATTTAATATCTCTACTTTATGGAAAAGTGACATGGTGGCACAGTGGTTAGCACTATTGCCCCAGTGCCAGGGCCCAGATTCAATTCCGGCCTTGGGTGATTGTGTGTGGAGATTGTACATCCTCCCAGTTTCTGCATGAGTTTTCTGTGTTCCAGTTTCCTCCCACAATCCATAGATACGCAGGTTAGGTGAATTGGCCCTGTTAAATTGCCCCTTAGTGTCCAAAGATGTGTAGGTTAGGTGGATAGGTTATGATCAATTTACATTGTTAGTAGGATAGAGCAGGGGAGTGGCCCTAGGTAGAGTGCCCTTTCAGAGGATTGGTGCAAACTTGATAGGCCAAATGGCCTCCGATACTGTGGGGGTTCTATGCTTAAGAACTATGAAAATAATTCTTCTAACTTAGTTTGTTCGTCTGATGCTACGTCTGAATTTGTGCCCCTTCTTAACCATTTGTGAATAGGTGAAAGCAACCCTTCATATTCTTCCTCTGAAGAGTTTTTAGAAATGTGAAAACTTCAATTAGCAACGATCCTTAACCACTTTCTTTGCATTAAAAAAATCCCCATTTATTTAACAGAAAATGCGGGAGACTAACAGCAGTTCTAACAACACCCGTGGACAGAGAGTAGAGCCAATGTTTTGAGTCAGAATGACCCTTTGTCAGAGCACCGGGTCATCCTGACTTGAAATATTGGCTCTATTTTCTAGATGCTTTCAGACCTGCTGAGTTTCTTCAGCATTTTCTGTTTATGTTTCAGATTCCAGCATCCACAGTGTTTTGCCTTTACCCATTTATTTAATCTTGATCCACAATTATAAAAGCTAGAATCCTAATTGCCTGTTTTTGGCCATTTCCAGCATTCCTCCCAGAATTGAAGATGTTTGCATCTGCACCTCAAAATTTTTCTCTTTCCTCCACTTTGTTTAAAATTACATTATTTCAGGATGTACGTATCTCCAATTTGATATCAGCAAATGTTAATATCATTAAGCATTCAAATCATTTATATAAAATGAAAACAAAACTTAACATGGAGTGCGACTGCTCTGCAGTTTACTTCAATTTCAGCCTGTCTTGAACTATCCTGTATCAAGTATTCTTACCACCATTGATGATTGAGGATTTATTTAGCTTGTGAGGAATAGGCTTGAAAGGCTGAACAGCTTCTTCTGTGTTGTAAACATGTTAGGATTGAACAAAAGTTTTCAGAAAGAAAGTGACTTAGGGCACTAACTGAAGTAATATTTGTTAATAAAAGATGAACTGAATGGATAGTTATAATTGATCATATTGTGAAAAGATTAATATGAAGCATCAATAAGGCAAATTAGTTATTGGTATGCATTTGGAAAATGTTGAATTACAATTCGGAACAAATTAAAGTGATTAGGAACACCAGTTTTATACAATAAAGGGTACATTCTTAGCAGTCTACCAAAAATAGTGTTGAATTAGAAAAGGCATAGGGAAGAATGATTCTAAACCTTGGCAGACTGAATTATGAGAATAGATTCCAAAAAGTAACTTTTTGAACCAGAGAGCCTATGGGAGGTATCATAAATTATAGGCATTTAAAATAATCAACAATACTGAAGCGGTTAATGTCAGCAAGCTACTTAATTTAAACAGTGAGATGAGGGAAGGAGACCTCATGTTCCTTAAAGTAGTCAGTGAACAGTTAGTGGGGATTGTGCAGAGGAGTGGCAAAAATCATGGTAGTATAATCATAGTTAAACTGTAATTGGAGCAGATTTGGTGGGCTGCAAGGACTCTATGCATTTAAAACAGTGGGTGCTTTAGGCACATTACAAAGCTTGCCAGCAGCCCACACAAGCAGAATTTGTCAAGTCAAATAGACTTATTAGTATTGTGCTATTGGTTACAATTAAACATAAATTGTAATTTTTTAATCCTTTCTTCTTTACCAGTAATCCTATGCGAAGTAACATTGTGAATGTAGGTTGAGATAAAAGTTCAAATTAGAAGTCTTGTAGGAAACCCATTTGAGTAAACAATTAACTTAAATGTCATTCTTATATTACACTAGAATAACTTATCTCTATCTTATATTGCTACCAGCTGAAAGAAGAAAATGTTGAGAAATTCTTTTTGAATTGCCTTGTTAAAAATGTGGCTTGTGCTTAGGTTTGCTTCTGAAAGATGAATTTAAGATAGGGTTTAAAAGCTACTCAGGAGAGTAACTTTCTCAAACATGATCCCTTTTCTAAATTTCTTTGTTTATTGTTATAATATTTGTGTGCCTCAGATTTTCAAAAGTTAAAAACAAAAGGATGGGATTTTCTGGTCATTCCTATTGGTGGGATCTTCTGATCCTGCTGATGGCGACACCCCCTTTCCCGCTGCAGATTCCACAGTGGGAATTGATGTGAACAAAAGAAAGCCCCATCGGCAACGGCAGGACTAGAATATCCCATCTCCAGCCAATGGAAGGCCACTTCTGCTGCCACAAAACACGCCACGTTAGGGTGGAAAATTCTGCCCAAGGTGTTTCTGTAACCATATTTGCCAGCTTTCCCAAGTGTGATAAAAGGTATCTAAAGTTGATAAAAGATGTGCACAAATATTTTGTTTTCCAGGCAAATATTTCTTTCCCTCTAATTTTAAAATTAAGATGAGATAGTCTTGGCTGACTGAAGGCTGTAAAATTAATTTTGAAGCCACATCAGTACCAAAGAGACTGCTGCAAAACACAGGTTGGCTTCAGTTCTAGCTTTTGGCTGGATGTAGTTATTCATAAATGACATGCAGTGGATGCTGATGCACATGTGCACTGTGTGTGGCTTTTCTAAAATCAATAAATAGATTATCTCAAATTAAAATTCAGTGAATCTGAGTCGTAATTACTAAAATTAAATTGCTTTATTTGATTAGATCTTTAGGCCTGTGATACTTCTAAAATTTCAAATTTGAATATTTCAAATATACTATATAAGAGACCAACCTGAAAATATGAGTGAATTCTTTGCATTCTGGGAATATTTCTTCAATATAGGTTTTTTAAGCAATTGAGAAGCTTTGCTGCACTAATCACACTATTTCCACAGCTTTTGGTGCAGAATTATTTAAAGCTAATCAGGAACAGCAGCATATTTTCTTCAGCATCATCAGTGACAATGAAATTGGCAGCTTTCCAGGTGGCTATATTAATATATTGATAGAATATCGTATAGGATATATTATGCTTTTGGTGTGACTACTTAACCTTTAGATACTGTTAAGTGGGGGAAAAATCCCTTTGTATTGTATTTTAATGCTATGAAATACCCACCAGAGTTTAATGCATTTTGGATCCATGGAGAAGAATTAATGATTTGAAGACACTGACTCAGTAAATTATTTATTCTGGCCCCGAGGAAGCTGAGTGAAAGACTAATAAATCATTTGTGGTGCTGCTGGTTGTCACTTCCAATTATTTTAGATGGTTTTGTGATAAACTACAGCACCTGCTAGACATCCCCATTCTATCCCTTGGTGCTTGCAATGCAGCTTGTTTTGTGATTGTCAAAGACAAGTTTCTTAAAATTATTCTATCATTACAAAAATTATTCTGTAAGATTTGGCAGTGCTTAAATTCTACTTCCCCTGGGGACTATGATACTGAACCCTTAAAAGATTACCATGAGAAACTGTTTTAAGGAAGTGTACGTTTATATGTTTTACAAAAATAGTAATCTTTAATGATATGCAGTGGAACAAATGTTCATAGTTTGCAAGCTTCAAATGAAATGTGATACAGAGAGGCAAATCAAAAATTAGAAAAGCCAATTTTAAAATGTTCTATTTAATTAGATATTTTTAGAAAGGAAACGGCTTGGTACTTCATGAGAATTAAGTTAATTTTATCAAATTTGGCTTTCAAGACGAAAGCTTTTCAGTAATGCAAATGGATTGGAAGATTTCTGTTCAGATGCAGTTTTCTAAATCTTAGTTATGTGGAACTTGTTGACATTGAATTCAAGTAGCATTGTATAACTGGATAAGAACATCAGAAAAGGCCAATGTGTTATTGTGACTGTTCTCTACAAAGAGCATTGCTACACGTAACTATATAAATCACTTGGTCTTTGAGGCATGTAACCAACCACCAGCAAAGAAAGCTCTGACAATACAAGGCTGTCTAAAGTTGATTCTAATTTCAGTTAGCATTTGGTTTAAGTTGGTTATCATCTTCTTTTAACATATGATCTTGGCACAAGGTGGACAGGGAATTGATATTTAACTGTATCTGTATCTGTTAACTGTATCATTGGCAATTTAAAAAATGAAAAAATACTTGTTAAAAAGCATTTAAGTATTTTTTGTAAAAGTTTTATAAATAGTTAGGGTGTTTAAGTTTATATCTTTTAAATACACACCTTTCCAACATTGGAATTCTCAATTTGTACTCCAAATACAAAGAAGTTCAATTCCTTTTTCACCTTCATTATCATTGCTTGTTCTTGCATCCTTATCTGAGAAAGGATGTCCTCGCTATAGAGAGAGTACAGCTAAGGTTTACCAGATTGATTCCAGGAATGACAGGGTCTGTCACATGAAGAAAGACTTGAGTTAGTTAGAATTATATTCACTGGAGTTTAGAAGAGTGAGAGGGAATCTCATAGAAACTTATAAAATACTAACAGGGTTAGACAGGATAGATTCAGTAAGGATGTTCCCAGTGGTGGGGGAGTCTAGAACTGAAGGTCATAGTTTGAGGATAAGAGGTAAATCTTTTTAGAATTGAGGGGAGTAGAATTTCTTCACCTAGAGGATGGTGAATGGTGAAATTTTACTACCACCGAATGTAGTTGAGGCCAAAACGCCTTTCTGATTTCAAGAATTAATTAGATATAGCTCTTGGGGCCAAAGGAATCGAAGAATATAGGAGGAAAGGGGGAGATCAGGATATTGAATTCGAAGCCAAGATCAAATGAATGCAGAGCAGCCTCGAAGGGCCAAATGCTTCAATTTCCATGTTTCAATACATGTTTAAAGGTGGTGTAGTCCTTTCAGAATGTTTGTTCATATGAACAATAATTTTAAATTCAAATTGTAAACAAATGAGAGAAAGGCAGCTAAATGAAATACAGCAAATGGTACATGCTTCTCAACTGTTTCTAAATAGCTTTCCAATAACTGGTTTTTTCTCTAGCTATATTTGGTTTCCCCCGGTTCTTGCATTTGAATAACCAGAGCTACTGTAGAACGTACACCATTTTGATTTCAGTTATCTTTGAAAACAGTTGTAGTTCTTGCTGGATATTTGCTTCATGCATTGAAAATCTCATTTCTTTACTACTTCAAGTTGTTTTCTTTCATGCTTATCACTTGCTGAAAATGGTACATTCTGCATTTCTGACATCATTTGTTACTGTTCTTAATCAGTAAAACAACAACTTAATATATTGCCTTTAATGTAATGAAACATCTCAAGGCACTTTACGGGAATGTCATAAAGTATGATACTGAACTACATAATGAGATATTAGATCAGATGATTGTAATAATTCCTGTTCATCAGTTAGGTAAATAACAATGTTATAACTATAATACAGAAGCTTATAGCCTCACAGCTGCCAGTCAACTTCCAGCTTCCGAACTGATACAAAAGCTTTCACTTTGGTAGGATGATTCCTCACCCTCATCCCGAATTGTTTAATGGATCACATGTCCCTCTTGGCAGGTTGCTCTTTAAAGACAGACAAATAGCAAAACCCTCTCCTGTAATTTCATTTATACATTGATAATAATTAAGTTATTCAGTCTCCAAAAATTAGAACATGAAACATATGCATTCAGTTCACCTGAGTCTTTTGGGTGGTATCCAATTTCTAGTGGAGTGGTGTAACTCCTTTGTAGGGGGTGCTTCCTGCAGAAACCAATATCTCCTCAGATACTGGCAACTTAGCTTCGTCTATATCTATGGGGATGACAGACCTGCCTGTCACAGGCTGATTCAGTATTTCGCTGCTCGGATAATCAACAGTGTATCCTCCTGCCAAATGGTTTCAGGTGGTAATACTGGTTGCTGGGACAACTCTTGACCTTGTAAATGGTCTGCATGTTTCTAAATGATTCTTTCTTGTACACCCACCTCATAAGGCAAAGGTCCTGTTTTTGACACAATTTCTGGGACCCAACTCAAACCATTTCCAAAATTTTTAACATACATAGCTTCCTCAATTGAAAGTAAAATGTTGGTTTGTTTGAATCATGACTTTCCTTCTTACTGTACTGACTGGCCATTCCCACCTGGCAAATTCTGAAATGACTAACTTAGTCTGGCGCTGAGCTACCTGCCGTCAACACACTGCTGGCTGTACTCCTGTTGACTGATTGAGTGTGGAGTGATTCTATAGCCCAGAAGGAATCATTAGATTCTGGTCTGCAGGGTCTCTCTGATTGCTTTTTAAGATACACTTGGAAGATTTGGACTACTCATTTAGCCAGGCTGTTGGATGCTGGTTGATAAATGCCAATCTTGATGTGCTAAATACCATTTAAATAGGTGAAATTTTGCGATTCAGCACTTGTGAAGGCTGTTGCATTATTCAACATGACTATACCATGACTTCAGATTTCCTATACGTTGAAAAATATTGATAAAATTTCTGAATTGTAGCATGTGACGTGTAGACTTTATTTCAAAAACTTCCATCCAGGAGCAAAAGTAGTGAATCCTAGGATGGTCCTACATAATCAACATGAGCCTGTACCCGTGACTGGCCTGGCATTTCCTAGAGTTCAGTTGGACTGTAACAGGCAACCTTTGTTGCAGTTGATTCTCAAATATCAGCATTGATATGAGGCCACCATACATAACTCCCAGTGAATATCTTCACCTTACATATACCCAGATGAGCACTTTGCAGCTTAGTTAGGAGCAACTCCCTTCCTGGTACAAGGACAGCTACTCTGGCTCCCCAAGGTATGATTTCATCTTCACAACTTAATCCATCCTTTCATATATATAATATGGTTTAATCTCTTCAGAAACTGGCTCACTGGCCCAACCTATTCGTATACTGTGACTCACTTTGGATAACAGCATTCACTTTGGTTGGCCCAGCACTTAATTTGCTGCATCTAAAGTGGCAATGTGTCCAAGAAATTCAATGCCATAATAATTTCTGTGGTATTGCGGGAGGTGCTGCATACTTTGTTAAAGACAGGTGACTAAGCATATCCGCCTTACCATGGGTATTTCAGGTTGGTGCTCATAGGCAGACAGAATTAACACCGAAGTGAATCCTTGCCAATATGATTGACAGAATAGCTTTGTCTTTTTTAAAAAGACCAAGAGGGGTCCATAATAATGCACCAGTTAATTCCATGAATGTAACAAATGCTTTGTTAAAAGCTTCTCTTTGAGGCGTCTTCCAAAACCAATGCTGGTGTTTCTTTAACAGCGTATGCAAAAGGGCCAATAGTGTGGACAAACTTGGTACAAAACGCCCATAAAATTTCACCATTCCTAAAAAAAGGTCTTGAGCTCAAATGTGTTTCTGGAGGCTGGTCTGTCTTTATTGCTCTGACCTTGTCTTCCAAGGGGTGTACTTCTTGTGCATCTATGCAATACCCCAGATAGGCTACCTCAGTGGCTTGAAAAATATATTTCTCCTTCTTGAGACAAACTGCAGTCTCTTAATCTCTTTAGCCCTTCTGTTAGCTTGGTGCTCAGCTTCTGTTTATCCAGTTATCAAAATACCAATTCGGTATATTAAACTCTTGGCAGTCCTTGCAATAGACTATCCATTGTTCTCTGGAAAATAGCACGTGCCGATGATGTGTCAAAGAGTAGGTACGTATACTGAAACAAACCATTTGTGTGCGTTAATTGTAACTTTTTTGGAAAGCATAGTCTTACCTCAAGTTGCTGATGTGCATAGCTCATATCCAGCTTTGTATAAGACTGATCACTGGTTAATTTTGCTTGAAGTCTTCAATCTTGGGGATTGGATACTTATCTAACTTGGCAGCCTGATCAACTGTTAATTAGTAGATGCAGATGGTCTTGTCAGATTTTATCACAGGGACTTTGGGTGCTGCCCACTCTATGGATTACACTCAGATCTTCCAACCTCTTCAATTCCATTCGCAACTTTTCTTCCAAAGTATATAGTACTGGTCGTGCTCTGAAGAAAATTTTATCTAACTCATAGCAAAAACATTCTCATATTTTAAATCGGGCAGTTCCTCTTCCTGTACTTGGAGGATCTCCATCCTGTTTAACTTGATAACCTTTAGCTAATCACAGCCCAAAAGACTTGGTCCTTGGCCTGATACTTATTATTGGAGCAGAGCGGATGCTGCTTATAGTTTTCAGTTACTGTGGTTATACCTTTACCTTGGCTTGCGTGTATATCATTAGTTTTGCTGTGCTGCTCCTCAAACTCAATGTTGGACTCCTTGCAAACATCAAAATATGTGTTCCCCTATCAAGATGGCAGAGGCTCCCATATCAACTTCCATCTTTAAAGGACTAACCTTTACCAAATGCATCACAGTGAAGGGGGCTACTTTGCCAGCTTGCACAATAGCAATAAGTGAATATTTAAATCATCCTCTTCCATGCTATGCACGTGCAATGTATTACTAACTTTGTTACTGGATAGAATTGACTTACTTTTAATCAGTGCCTCATGACCTTTCCTATGGCAGAAAAACATTCAGCCCCTTTATACTGGTAGACTTCAGGGGAGTGATTACCTCCTCACTGGTTACAGTCTACATCAAGCCTAGACAGTTGATTGGCTCTTTTAAATCTTCTCTCTGTTCTTGGCTGCATTTGCTTTTAAGATTACATCTTTTTTGGCAATGCTGCTAACTGCAGCTTCTCGCATGAACTGGTGGACCATGCCATTTTGGGCCCTCTGAAGGCCTGTTCACCCTTCTCGGTGCGCAGCATCACCAGTGCTTTCTCAGCACCTTTCAGCACACTTGGGGATGTGAGGCTGCATGTTTTTTGTAAGCTAGGTCCCACATGTGCTCAGAAGATTGCTTTTTGCTTCCCGATCTCCCTTATTTTGTTAGCCTGAAAAAAGTAGCATAAATGTTCGATGAGTTGTGTCCCATCCTCCACTGAGGAATCAAAAGCATTCATCTGTCTGAAGGAGGGAATATCTACAAACATTCTTCTGTTTCTCAACTTGAACTGAACTTTACGTGGCTTCATATTCACTATCTTAGGATCGCTTTTTTCATCCCATTCTGGCTGCCAATGTAATAATTCCTGTTGACCATTTAGGTAAATAATAACTGCAACTTTATTTACATAGTACAGAGGCTTGTAGTCTCATGGCTGCCAGTCAGCTTCCAGGATTGAAGTGATACGAAAGCCCCGTGCTTGGCGAAGTTGACTTCCACCCTCCCTTCACAAAAGGGGGCAAACATCACAATGATCAGAGGCTTCCTGACGCACTTTAAAAGGGAGGAAGTGAGGTGACAAAGCATAACAAGAGTATTCCAGAGCTTCAGGCTCTAATTGTAGGCATGACCATCAATGGTGCAGCAATTCAAATTGGGGATGCACTGGTAGCCAGAATTAGAGGAATGCAGATATCTTGGAGGAATGTGCAGCTGAAGATGATTTGGAAATGACGAGGGATATGGCAATGAAGGGTTTGAAAACAATGATAAAAAAATTAAAATGAAGATGCTGCTTGACCAGGAGCCAATGTAGAGGTCAGAGAGCACAAACTTGGTAAGATAATGGGACAACTAGCAGAGTTTTGGATGACCTCAAGTTAATGAAGGGTAGAATGTGCGAGGCTAGCCAGGAGTACATTAAGAATAGGTCAGCCTAGCGGTAATGAAGGTATGAAAAATATAGAAATTTGAAGATAAGTTGGCATAACTTAAAAAGGTGTGGGTTTGATACCACATGTTTAATTTCCCACCCAGAAAAAGTGCCTTATAGAAGGGCAGATGTGGTTTGGTTGTGACAATATAAGAATAGTTCAAAATGGTTGAGCTGTCAGTTGTTCTTGATTTGTTGTTATTTTGCTTGATTAATGAATGATGTCCTGCACTTGAAACTGCATTAGATGAATTTATCTTCATGTATTTAATTCACTAATTTACTGTTGGTATATGCCTGCCAACTCCTGATACATTTCTGTAGGATGTAAATGTTGAAATCATTAATTCCCAATCGGCCTGCTTATGCCAAAGCTTGCTTGTATATATTGAGGGTGGATTGACTTATTAAATCAATTATCTGCTGGCCACATTTATTATTTATTTAACTCTTGGTTGCTTGCTATCCTGAAGCTCATTGGAATAGATTGAGCTTGGATTGACATTTTAATATATGTTCTGCCTGATGCATTTCTCTTGAAAGCTGATTTAAAAAAAAATTAGGCTGCATTTATTTTTTAATACCTTCTGGAAATCCTATACACCTTTGACACCCAGCTGCATTAGATTACACTTAATTCCCAGCTGAATTAAGTTTGTCTCAAAGTTAGATGTTAAATTACTTGTAAATTCCAATAAATTTTTAAAAACTAGAAAAAAGAGATTTACAAAGTAGCTGTCATTTAGTGTCATGAAGAATCATCATGGCTATGGCTGGCAGATGAAATTTGAGGCATCAGGGGCATGATCTTCTGCCTCTGTGCTTGCAGGTTTGAAGGTGGGAGCAGCTAAGAGCCAGCGAGTGGATAAAAGTAAATTACTGTGGATGCTGGAATCTGAAACCAAAAGAGAAAATGTTGGAAAATCTCAGAAGGTCTGACACGTCAAAGCCACTTTGACAAAGGTTCATCTGGACTTGAAACATCAGCTCTTTTCTTTCCTTACAAATGCTGCCAGACCTGCTGAAATTTTCTAAGATCCAGCAAATGGCCATGTCTGCCTATACCCACATCCTTCCTGACATTTTATGGGGTGGGGGAGGCATCAGCCAGCTATTGGCTTATTGAGCCCCGGAACTGACCACTTGTGGTGGTGATGGAGGCCCAAGCCATGTGGGAAACCTTCCCCAAAATTGTTCCCCCCCATCCTATTGAACCTAATCCCTAACCTCCACCTGCTTCATCATCCATGCTGAAATCCCAGCCCTGGATATACCATTGTTCCTTGCAGTTGGAAGTACATGCAGTCTCAGTAGTCATCGTTGCTCCTGGCTGATGCTGGATATGCAGAGCTACCAGCCATCAGCTCCCTTTATCCCAGGAAAGGGATGCAAGTCTCACCTTCAAAGCTGTCAGATCCATCTTCACAGTAATTCCAGATTAAAAGATTACCCCATGTTAAACTGCTGCATTCCTTTTGCAGTGCTGTCACAAGGTTATTTCCCACTGCTGCCAAAAACTCAATGATTTCAGTTTCAAAAAAAATAATTGTCTCAAAGTTTTGGGAGCTACGAGACCTAATATGGTAGAAGCAGATGTTTGAGTAAAATTGAAACATTTTAAATGGAATGTGATGGATTTGATTGTGAAAAATCAAGTAATTAATACCTGAGAGAGACAAATCTTGATGAATTTCACAAAAGCAAAATAACCACTACCGCAGCAAAGAGCACATGGTTCCAAGTTGGGATGAATTGGAAGGCTGATGATGTGAAGGCATTTGAAAAGTTTAGCAGAAGTACAGATTGACCATCAGAAGTTTTCCAACAGGAACTACTGAAGAGGAAAGAATCAAATAATATCCATTTGTGGGCAGGAGAGCAAGGTTTAGATTTCTTTTGTGACTGGGAGATAAGTGAGGTTAAGAGGAAAAACACCAGCAAAGTTTTTGAGAAATTCAGCACAAATCTCCAGCCAAAGACAAACCATCAGATCCACTGGCGTGATTTTCTAAGCCTGAGGCAGAGAGCCAAATCAGTCTGCTGACAATTTCTTAATGAGATTGAAATATGAAGCCAGCAAGAGTGAATAAAACTGGATGAATGAGCTGGTAGATCAGCTCATTTGGGACTTTGCACCCCTGAAGTAGAAAAAACTCTGGACAGAACAAGTTCACAGTATCGCAGGTTGCCAGAGCACATGGAGCCAGAAGTAGGCAGATGAAGATACTGACTACCCAAATGGCTAACCTTCAGTTAAGTCAAGGAAAAGACTAACAGGATTGAGGCAGTGAAACAGCAACAAAAAAATACACATGGTAACCATCATGTGTTTGGAAGTTGCTGCCTAAGGAACCTTGGTGAGTTCCTGCAGTACAATTTATAAATGATATAAACTTCTGGCAGTGTACGTTGGTGGTAAATCAATTGAATGTTTGTGAAAGAGTTGGCAAACAAGCAGGCTTGGATGGTATCAAGTTTCTTGAGTCTTTGTGGAGCTGCACGCATCCAGGCAAATGGAGAATGTTTCATCACGTTCTTGACTTGGGCCTTGTAGATGGTGGACAGGCTTTGATGAGTAAACTGGCAAGTTACTTGCTGCAGGATTCCTAGTCTATTGGAGGAGACATGGTGACTTGATGAGTTGCTGCGGTGCATCTTGTAGGTGATGTATGTTGCTGCCACTATATGCTGGTGGTGGAGGGAATGCATGTTGGAGGTGGTAAATGGGGTGCCAGTTAAGTAGACTGCTTTGTTTTGGATAGTGTCAAGCACTCCCAGACCGGTTTTGGAGAAGTCAGAAGGTTAATTTCTGCACTATTCCCAGCTTCTGAACTGCTCATGCTTCTGCAGTAACTATATGACTGGAACAAACTAGTTTCTGATCGGTGGTAATCCTCAGGATGTTGATGGTGGGTGATTCAATGATGGTAATGCCATTGAATGTGAAAGGAAATGGTTAGATTCTCTCTTGTCGGAGATGGCCATTGCCTGGCAATAGTGTGTTGTGATTGCTACTTGCCATTTATTAGCCCAAGCCCCTTAAGTATTGTCCAGGCCTTGCTGCATATGGACATTGACTGCTTAAGTATCTGAGGAGTTGTACATGATGTTGAATATTGTGTCATCAAAGAATATCCCTACTTCTGACCTTATCATGGAGGGAATGTCATTGATTAAAGATAATTGGGCCTAGGACACTACCCTGAGTAACTCCTGTAGTGATGTCCTGGAGCTGAGATGACTCAGCACCACTGAACAGGTTGTTGCCGTGTAAGTGCGCTTGAAAGTATTGTTGACAACTCCTTCCATAACTTTGCTGATATGATTCAATGACGCCTTCAGCATTTGAGTTTTAAGTGTGATTATTTTGAACTCCTGGGAACCACAGGACATGGTGCTTAGTAACACAAGTTAAGATGGAGGATTCTGTCTGTCTGTCTGCCTCACTCACTCAGCATTTGCTGGACAGCTGTACTTACTAAGCATAAACCAGACCATAATTATGTGACACAATTTTTTAGAAACGTGTTTATGGGATGTGGGCATCGCTGCCTAGACCAGCATTTATTGCTCATCCCTTGTTGCCCTTCAGAAGGTGGTGTAGGTACATTTGCAGTGCTGGTAGATTGGGAATTCGAGGATTCTGATCCAATGATAGTGTAGGAACATTAATATTTCCAAGTCAGGCTAGTGAATGACTTGGAGGGGAACCGCCAGATGATAATATATCCAGATTTCTGTTGTTCTTGGCCTTTTGTATGATAATGGTCATGGCTTTGGAAGGTGCTCCTTAAGGAACTATAGTAGTTGCTATTGTGCATCTTATAGGTGGCTTCCATTGTCCGTTGGTGGAGGAGGAAGTGAATGTGGAAGGGGATCAAGGAGGCTGCTTTGTCCTGTATGCTTCTGTGTTATTGAGCTGCTGTTTGTGTGGCACGATTGTTACTTATAATGAACAACAGGGAATAAGACTTTGTAAATAGGGAGTGTGCGAAGATACATGATATAGTCATGTAAATTGGGTGAGTTTGCACATTCTCACTGTGTCTGTGTGGGTTTCCTTTGAGTGCTCTGGTTTCCTCCCCCATTCCATAAATACTCAGGTTAGATGGATTGGCCATGCTTAATTGCCCTTATTGTTCAAAGGTGTGTAGGTTAGGGGGATTAGCATGACAAATATGTGGGGTTATGGGATAAGGTTGGGGGGGTGCTGGGTAAGCTGCTCTGTCAGAGAGTTGGTGCAGACTCAGTGGACTGAATAATGTCCTGCATGTAAGGGTTCTATGATTCTAGGTTTCCCTCCAAGCCACTCACCATCCTGACTTGAAAATATCTCATTGTTCTTTTGTAATCGCTGCGTCAAAATCCTGGAATTCCCTCCCTAACAGCATTGTGGGTCAACTCACAGAACATGGACTGCAGCGACTCAAGAAGGCAACTCATCACGTTCTCAAGGGTAACAGATGGGCAATAAATGCTGGCCAGCGACACCATGTCCCACGAATGAATAATGAAAAAAGTCAACATTTGAATTCAAGTCCTAATCAGTGATTATTTTAAATCATTTGCACAGTTAACACTAAATTCTTCAGACTGGAAGAATTTAATCATCTGCAACAGGGGTCAGAATTTCCTGGATTACTGTAGAAATCCATTTTCTTCTTCTGACTGCTTTTGTATTTGTAACTTTGTTTTTCAGCTTCTGAGGCTATTGGGTTTTTAGGAATTTTAAATAAATTCTCCAGTCCTAGGTTCATAGATGCCCTTGATACCATAAAGTGATATAAGTGTAATACCAATAAATATTTAACAAATACCTTTCTTCTCCTGGAAAGAGGGCTATGTGAGATGGATTGTTTTCAGTTTGCATTTATGATTTGTGGGTGTAATAATAAATAATTAAAAGTATTCTTTAGTTTCAGTTATATTTGACCAATCACCGTATAATAGTATATGACTCATGTTTTTGGTACAAATCTCATTCAGTTGAGTACATGGAGTCTACCATTAAGAATTTACTTCACAAACTTCCTAGTTTGTGAAGTAAAGGCACATTATACTGATGCCAAGCTAGCCTCAGAAGATCTAGTTTATTTCTTAACCTCTCCCCACATCCCACCAATTTAAAAGTGGATAGCTATTAATAAGTGTGAGTTTGGTGTGGCTGTGTTTATTATCATAAAGTCACAAATTGTTTCATTGGCACAAAAGCGAATTCCAGTTTTTGTTTTCAATCGATCAAATCAATCTACTTTTTTTACTCAATCGTGGACATGATCTGGCCTATTTATTTCTCATCCCTAATTGCCTTTGTTGAGAGTCAACCAGTTTGCTGTGGCTTTAGAGTTGCATGTAGATCAGACCAGGTAAGGATGGCAGATTTCCTTCCCTAAAGAACATTTGAATTTCTGGAATAATCAATGATAGTATAATGGTCATCAATAGATTTTTAATGCCAGATATTTGTATTGAATTCAAATTCCATTTTCTGGCACGGTGGGATTTGAACCCGTGTCCCCAGAACATTAGTTGAGATTTTGGATGAACAGTCTACTGAAAATGCCACTGCGCCATCAGATCCCCGCTTGATCCCATGTGTGCCAATTTGATCATGGAGTTCCAGAATTAATTATACATATAACAAAAACAATATCTTCTTAACTTTGTAATTGTTATCTATTGATCTCAACTCAAAAATGGAAATTACTGTATATTAGTCTGTATCTGAGTTTCAGGATGAAATCAGTTTTGTTTCAGTTTAAGCAATAAGTGGGTAAATAAACTAAACTATTTAATGGGATTGAAAAAATAAGCCCAAACAGATAGTTTTAGGCACATCAAGACTGCAGAAAAAAATTCACAGGTTCAGGGTTATGATGACTTTGTTTGGGTCTGATTTCTTCCCATATCCCATGATGCCATTGGAATTGAAAAAAATTATCTATTTCTTGAATACATTCAATAACTCGGCCGCCACGGTCTTTAATGGTTGAGAATTTCACAGATTCTCTGCCCTTTGAGTGAAAAAACTTTTTCTTTTCTCAGTCCTAAATGGTCTACTCCATATCCTGAGACTGTGTCCCCTGTTTCTAGATTCCCCACAACAACAGGTTAAAGTCCAACAGGTTTATTTTCTCTTTGTATTTCGTTACCCAGTCCTGTTAGAATTTTATTCATTTCAATCAGAGCGTCTCTTATCATTCTAAACTCCGTTGAAAAGATTTAGAACGTAGAACAGTACAGCACGTATAGGCCCTTTGGCCCTCAATGTTGTGCCGAGTTATTCCACTTCCTATCATTCTGGTGTGTTCCATGTGTCAATCCAATAACCACTTGAAAGTCCCTAAAGTGTCTGACTCTACTATCACAGCAGGCAGTGCATTCTCAGTCCAACTACTTTCTGAGTAAAGAATCTATCTTGGACATTCATCCTATATTTTCCACCATGAGCCAAAAGCAATAATCCACCTGGCCCATGGGAGACAGAGGGTCTGCTAAAACAAAGGTCCTACAAACATTCAATTCATAATGGCTGGGATGTTTAGCAGTCCCTGAGACCCAGCTGCATTCCAGATATTGGATAAACATCCTTTGTTGAAGACCTGGTGGTAATCATGTGATCTAGGCCTCTGGCTTGCTGAACAAGCTAATATTGTTATAAGTTATATCAAATGCACTTTTCACCTTTAGGATACTTTTCTATTAATTTTGTTTTTATAATGTATACTAAATTGTAATCTTTTAGTTGGATAACAATCGACATCTTTGAAGATTTAATTAACTAATACGGTTGTATGGTAGTATAGAGCCATAGAGGTTTACAACATGGAAACAGGCCCTTTGATCCAACTTGTCCATGCTGACTTTTTTTTAAAATCCCTAAACTTGGCCCAATTGCCCACATTTGGCCCATATCCCTCTATACCCATCTTACCCATATAATTATCTAAATGCCTTTTAAAAGTCAAAATTGTACTCACCACCACTACTACCTGACAGATTGTTCCAGATATACACCACACCCAGTGTGAAAAAATTGCCCCTCTGAATACTTCTGTATCTCTCCCCTCACAGCTTAAGCCTATGTTGTCTATTTTAGACTCCTCTATCTTTTGGAAAATATGTTGACTATCCAGCTGATCTGTGCCCCTCATTATTCTATAGACCTCTATAAGATCATCCCTCAGCCTCCTACGCTCCAGAGCAAAAAGTCCCAGTCTATGCAGCCTCTGCTTATAACTCAATCCTTCAAATTCTGGTAGCATCCTAATATAAGATGATTAGAGGTTTAGATAGGGTGGACAGTGATAGCCTTTTTCCTGGGATGGAAAAAGCTAGCACGAGGGGACACAGCTTTAAATTAAGGGGTGATAGTTATAGGACGGATATCAGAGGTAGGTTCTTTACCCAAAGGGTGGTTCGGGAGTGGAATGCCCTGCCTGCAGCAGTTGTAGATGCGCCAAGTTTGGTGGCGTTTAAGAGGTTAGTTGATAAGTATATGGAAGAGAAGGGAATGGTTTAGTTTGGAGGGGCATTGCTTTTTATATTGGTCGGCGCAACATCGAAGGCCAAAGGACCTGTTCTGTGCTGTAATGTTCTATGTTCTATATATTTTCTGCACTCTTTCTAGTTTAATAATATCCTTTCTACAATAGGGTGACCAGAATTGCACACAGTATTCTGAGTGTGGCCTTATCAATGTCTTGTACAACTTCAACAAGTATAATTATGTTTCTAGAATGTTAATCCAAAGTCATCCAATAATGAGGGACTTGGCCATCACAGCACATATATGAAACTGAACCTTGACTGAACGGGATCTTTTTCATGGCTGAACCTTGGCCTATTTGTGACCTCAGATCCAAAAAAGCCACTTTGCTATTTCTGAATCACTAATGATCACCTGTTGATTATACAGCTCAACTTTAAAGGAAGCAATAAGAAGCAATAATCCAGCTGGCCCACAGGAGACAGAGGGTCTGCTAAAACAAAGATCCTACAAACATTCCTTTCAATTCATGACTGGGTTGCTTAGCGGTCTCTGAGACCCAGCTGAATTTCAGATACTGGATAAACCTCCTTTGTTGAAGACCTGGTGGTGATCATGTGATGTAGGCCCCTGGCTTGCTGAACAAGCTAATATTGTCTTGCAAACCTGAAAAGCTTGCTCTTTAACATCAGACTAGCAGCTACACAGAAAGAAACTGTGGGCTGAACACCTGGCCTCATTTACATGGCTTTTGATTGAAAGTTCTCAGAAACTGCCGACAAGACTGATTGATCTCTACATACCCATCTTATCTTGAAAACTCAGCATCCTTGGAAAAGTGAATTCTGTGACATTGGTTTTCAGCCCACTGTGAAGATATGACTCACTCTGAGCCCTGAGACTCACATGAACCAACACTAACAAATAAACTAACCCTCTGAATTCATCCTTACTCAAGTTTGCAGTGGGGTTTTTACTGAGGGGTTGGGGAAATACATCAGTACTTATAAAGGGGAGAGCCAGTCTTTCTCTTTCCTGGTGGGTGGTGAGAGGAGGAATTTGTGTTATTTGAATGAATCCCCTCCTGTTTGTCACATAGTGAATGTGAATTCAAGCCTTGCCATATTTGACCTTGCAGTTGGGAGAAGATTTACTAGACCAATAACTGGAATGGATGGGTTGTCTTATGAAGAAAGGTTGGATAAGCTAGGCTTGTATCCACAGGAGTTTGGAAAAGTACAAGGTAACTTGATTGAAACATAGAAGATTCTCAAGGGTCTTGAATAGAGTCGATATTGAAAGGATGCTTCTAGAATCTAGACTAGGGTACATTTATTTAAAAATAAGGAGTCTCCCATTTCAGACAGAGATGAGGAAAAATCGTTTGAGGGTTGCATTTTTGAAACTGTCTTCCTGAAAAGGCAGTGGAAAATATTTTTAACAGAGGTTGATCTTTTGATAACTTTCACCCCTTATCAGGCGTAAGTGGGATTGTGCAGTTGATTTTACAGTAGATTACCCATACTCTTATTGAATGGTGGAGCAGGCTTAAAAGGTCAAGTGACCTATTCCTAGTTCGTATATTGATATGAAAACATACATTCACTCAAAAATCTGAAAGTAAAAAGTTGATTGACTCTTGTTTTCTGAAATGGTCAAAGCACTCAATTGAATGAAGTTCCACCCTATCTTCTCAAGGATGGGTAATAAATACTAGCTGTGCCACTGCTGCCAAAATGCTGAGATTAAATTTTAAAAATCTAGACAGTAGCAATGTCTCCTCTCTGGCAATTGAAAAATTTCAATTATTGTAACCTCATAATTGATGGCAAACTGTTAATACACAAAGATGCATGAAGTATAAAATGGAAGGATTTTTTGCAAGATTACAATAGAACTGAAGTAAAACTTAACAAGTTATATTATTGTTCTGTAAAAATGAATGTGATCTTTAAATATTACAATAAATATCATAAATTCATCTCATTAGTAAATTAGGTCTTCCCAAGCTGTTGCTACGTTCTCTACTAGAATTAAAAACCAATTTAATGTTTTAAGCATATGCAGTAATTAGAAAATTATGTTGTAGTGATATTATTTATTTAAAGCAGAGCTTTTTAGCTGATCAGGTTTTTCATATTTAATTTGATTTAGCAAACCATAGAGACAAGGTAGTGCAATTGCCACTTAAAGTAGCACTTTTATGTAAGTTGTATGGGAAGTGAAATTTGAATTATTTGGTTTCCTTGCTTGAAACATCTCTAGAGGTTTTATGTACTTTTTGAACTTTATTGTGCTGTTTGCCTTTTTTTTGTTCATAATGTGTCAGACCTGCACTACGGTCTTGAAGGTTTTGCAAATATAGTTAATTTAGTTCTTCAAAATAGGTTTTCATTGAACACCTTTATGGCATCAATAACGTATGGAAGAGTTTTTAAAAAGTTTTAGGCAGTTTGGTAAATTCTGTGTTAACGTTTAGAGATCTGAAAAATGTTATACAGTCAGAGTCCCAATAACTGACTTGAAAATATGTTTCACGAGAGAATCTGAAAATACAAATTCCAGAATAAGTGGAGATCAGAATGGAAGGAATTTACAAAAAAAAAGTTTCCATTCAAAGCCCCTTTCAATGTGGGTGTTTTAATTAACAGGCTGCTCAGTTTACTATGGGTATTGCCTTTTGATCTGGGCTTTGGCTCTTCAAAACTTTTAATAAAGTTGAGTACTCCTTAAACTACATTAAAATATTTGCCATATATAATACATTTTCAGCTTCTATGTCTGTTATTTAATTTTATAGTAATAGTGTCTGAAAATACTATATCTTGTAGTTGACTCCTTTTGTTAAAGGTCTTCATTATTCAACTGCATACAATTCTTCAATTTTGTGAAAGGTTGTCTGTGTGAGTGGTATCAAAAAATATAGTAAGTCACCATGTGAAAGAAGAATCAAATCTCCCTTGATTCCGACAGCTTGGTTATAGCTAGTTCAGTAGTTTAAATGGACAGTGTTTGTTGCTCTATCTGCACTTGATAGATTCTTGCTTGGATTAAATAATGATTCAATATAACTTTGCATTTGATACTACTGCTTCATAATTGAACTGGCTTATTACTGCAGTACAATCCTATTAATGCCACTTTCAATTTCTTAGTAAAAGTCGGGATAAGCAAGAAGTGACAAAATGGAATCTCAGTTCAACAAAATATTTATCTTTTCTGCAGCTTCAAAGTGAAATACTGTGCAATAAAACATGTAAATCGTTTTTGTTGAAATTGGCAATGTGGTAAGTGACAAACATGAAACAGTACTGTACATTTTTCATCTAGTAGTTGTTACCCCTTTAAAACTGGTTAGAATATGCAATGTTTTAAAGAGCCACCTGCATCCTTAAATTATTCATAAGTTTGTTATAGTCTCCTTGGTAACAAGCTTGAGAGTGGGACTAATACAGTTTCAATCAGTGGATGTAAGTTTTGGGCAGTAATTCAGTCTGCTGTTCTGTAAGTAGTTACGGGCCGTTCAACATGAGGTCTTTAACATGTTTAAAACTGGTTAAATTGGTGCAAGCTATTGTTATGATGTAAAGAATTTCCTCTGTGATAATTCAAGAGGAAAAATGAACTGCAGCAAACTGATGATATTCCCTAGCTATTGTTTCCTTTTTTTTGCCATTTAGCTTTGTCAGTCAATTTTCAGCTAAATGCTGAGCTTTGGTTGTCACTTGCCAGATGTAATTGCTACATCTAGTTTCTTGTAAATCATCATTACAACTATAGAATGTACTTTGTATAACTAAAATCAAACAATTTGATGCACTGGGCTAAAATGCTTGACAAGTAAGCTTGTTTGTAGGCTGTAACAGATGAATATTATTGAACTGTGTAAGGGTTATTTTACTTGATGACCAAAGGAACAAATCATAATCTTTCTGCTAAATATTGGTTTAAAGTACATGTCCCAGGTATGGTGCTGCAATTCTAGAATGCAAAGCTCCATAAGAATATGCAAAGTTATTTTAGTATAAAAATTTTATGAAACAACTCTCAATTCTTCTAAACAAGAAGACAAAATTTTGCTGGGCAAGGTTCCCATTGGAAATATTCTTATAAGTATTAATGAACTGTTATGTGGCAGGACACAATTTTCAGTCGCTTTGCATCATATTTAGTTCTATCTTAGCAAATGTGCATGCGTTTTTTCTACTTACTGTAAATGGATTGAGGCTGTTTGATTAAAAATATTTTTGTTGTAGACATGGGAACTGAAGGCTCTTATACAGTTGTGAAGATTGACACTGGTGACTTTGGTAATTGTAACAGATCTGTGAATCCATTAAGCTCCAGATGGAACTTTAATCAGGGTTTTGATTGAACCTGGTGTCCTTGCAAAGTCTCTCAGCATCTGCTAGGAAAAATATAAATGACATTATTCAAAATTTAAACAGAATGCAGCTATCCAAGGACCATAATTTTGTTTTTGTTTATTAAAAGTGTGGTGGTTATTATTCAGAAATTTCAGTATCGAGCTCAAGAATAAAATTGCTTTCGTAATTTAAAAAGATCATTAAGTCTACAATGGTGCACAAAGCTTTTTTTTAAAATAGTACTGCAAAATTGAACCCGCATGCCTGACATCATTACTGTACTTAGAGCAACAATATTGTCAGCAAATACTTTAACTCGTTTATATCCAAAGATAGTAGTTGTGTTCTTGTATTACTTATTTTTGAATCAAATCGTGACCCCTCTGCCCTTGTAAACTAGTACCCCAACTCAGATCACCATTTTGGCTCCCAATTCTATGAATATCTTTTTCAAGTCCCATGTCTACATCCCTCCAGTCAGATTTCTATCTCTATAACAATATTGAAATGGCACTTATTGAAATTACAAATAACATTCTTTGTGACTCTTATTCTTTTGGATGTGTCTACAACCTCGACATGGACCACTAGATCCTTCTCCAATGATTCTCCACGTGTCCGGGATGGGATTGCACTTACTTGGTTCAATTTTTATCTCTTTGCAGACAGAAATAGTATCTGAAATAGTATCTTTTCTAACTTCCATGTAGTTACCTCTGGAGCGCTCGGAGAACCTGTTTTTGGCCTGCTCCTATTTCTCACCACAAGTTGGACCTCGGCAACAAATGAAAGCTATATTTTTATGATAACAAGAGCCAGCTCCATCTCAACACTGTCTCATCCATGCATCTTTATTCATGTCAATATACTATTTCCAGCACTATAGTCTCTTAACTAGTGATTTAACCTTTTGTGAGGTATGTTATTGAACATCTTCTGCAAGTTAAAATACAACACATTTCTGGTTCCCTGTTATTCACACTGGTTGAGACTGCCTCAAATAACTCTTAATAAGTTAGTCAGACATGATTTCCCTTTCATGAAGTCATGCTGACTCTGCTTGATTAGATTAAGATTTTCCAAATGTGCTTCTATTACTTCTGTAATAACTTGGAGCATTTTGTGCAAGTAAGACAATAGGTTATGTTGAGCATATCAAATCTAAAGCACAAAACAGGTTAATAAAAGCAAAATACGACAGATGCTGGAAAGCTCAAATTAAAACAGAAATGAAGTCTGGCAGCATTCCTGGAGAGAAACAGAGTTAGCATTTTTAGTTAGTATAGAAGAGATGTCATATAAATGTGATACATTAATTCTATTTCTCTCTCCACAGATGCTGTCAGATCTGCTAAGTTTATTCAATATTTTCTGTTTTATTTTGGATATCCACAATCCACAGTATTTTGTTTTTGTACTAGTCAAATGTGTTGTTTCTTGGATAAGAAGATTGCCCTTGTGGTACTGTGAGAATGATGAGGGTGTGGTGCTGCCAGACTTCTGAGGGTGTACAAATTGGAGGAGAGCAGGTTGGCAAAGTTTAAGGATTCAAATGAAAGAAAAAGCAGAATCCCACAATATGCAACACAGGAGGACTGTGGGCTGAAATACAGCACAGTCCTATAAAGTAAGGAACGATTGCTCACTGTTGACGTGGGGTTCAAAATATGTGGGGGCAGCAGGGAAATTTGCCCTGGAAACCTTATAAATAATTTCTGAAAACTCAATGATGGCAAAAAGTTCAAAAAAGGTCATCACCATGTATTTTGATTTGGTTAATTTTCCTTGGGATGGAAACATCTGGATCTTGCCAATTAGAAACATTGCAGATCAGCCAGGACCATAAAGTATTAACTACAGAGATCTGATAGCTCAGTATTACATACAAATGTAGGATGTGTTAAGGAGTCTGGCCAATTTATTGAATTCTTAATGTGAATTCTTAAAAAGGTTTCTTCTTTGCAAGTATTGTGCATCTCAGGTGAGAGCTATTACTGCTGGGAAAGGGAATACTTTCCGTTTCAGGAATTTGATCAACTTTTTCAGATCTGGTTTTAGGATAGTTCATAAGTATTGTAAGTTTTGATGGACAGAACATCTTTTTTCATGTCATACTTTATGTTCTTATAGAGGAGCTTTGCATTTAAAAGCAATTTAAAATATATTTTCCTTTGCCCCTAGAGAGTATGCTTTATTGCTAGTTGAGAAGAGCACCCATATTAGTTCCACTTCCTACTCTGACTCTCTGTTGGTGTACCTGAATGGGATCATTTACTTAAGTGTCTGGTGCAATTTTATGCCGGAGCCCATGCCCACAAGGAACTGAATTATTGCTGCCAAAACTCATTCCATTTGCAGCCCAGAGACCGACTTCCTATCTTCATTACAAGCAAGTTCAAACATACATTCCAGCGTTAAAGACCATTGCCCTAGCAAAAGCCTGGCACCTGAGGAGATTCTACAGCCATTCTCATCCTAAAACCGTAAAATTCCACCTAAGGTCAATGGACCTTCCCACTATCTGCTCCTTATCCATTCCAATTCCTGGGGTGGACGGGGCAGTAAAATTCCAGCCAAGGTATTTTCGCATTCAAATAATGAATCTTTGCAGTAAATAATGAATGACTATACGGCATCAGAATGGTATTTTTAAAAAGTGAAATTTTGCTGGTGGCCAACCGTAATTACATAGACATCAGTGATCAGCCCAGAAAAACTGTTTGCCATTACTTTTGGGTGACTTACCCTTTCAGCTGATTTTCAGTAGCTCACAGGTAGCACTTTGTTTACTTCACTCCTGTAGCACAATAAATGAAATGGGACACATGACTTTTGGAAAGTACCTCATCGACAGATGTTCCGGAAGATCCCAGGAGACATGACTGGCGATTTGCGTTTCTAATAGAAAGTGTGAATCTGCATCTATTCCTGTGGATATCGTGTGCAAGTGCAAATGGGAATTGCTACTCTAAATAGCCTGTTTAGGACTCTTGTTTGGTAACTTGTGTACGTTGATTTTGCTGTGATATTTTTATACCTTTATTTGGATCTTTTTGTTACATGAAAAGTTCAAATTAGCACACATGGATTTTGATGTATAGGTCTTGCATAATTGGCTTCAACATGAAGATAAACCCTGTTGAGATTTGCTGATGTTTGCGGCCTTGCAAGTTGTATTAGGTTTATTTGCAGGTGGGCCTATGTTTTAAACACAGGAGGTGCTAACATGGATATTAAAGCAGTTGCAGACAGTAGCTTGTTGAATTTGCCTCTGTTTCATTGATTTATTATTGTTGTCATGAGTAGGTTTACATCAACACTGCAGTGAAGTTACTGTGAAAATTCCCTAGTTGCCACACTCCCATGCTGTTCAAGTACAATGAGGAAGAATTTAACACGGCCATGTTTCAAACTGTGGGTGGAAACTGGAAGATCAGGAGGAAACCCATGCAGACATTGGGAGAATGTGCAAATTCCACACAGACAGTGACCCAAGTTGGGAATAGAACCTGTGTTCCTGATGCTATGAGGCAGCAGTGCTAACCACTGTGTCACAATGCCACCTGATTTGGTATTGACAATTAGCATTTTCAAAGATCTGTGCGGACTGAAATTTGCCTCTTCTGTAAGTGCTTTCTTTCTATGAATACACTTGTAAAAATTAGTTCTCTATTTTGTGTATAGATACATTTATTATGGTCAATTTTCTAAAAGATCAAATAAAAGCCTTTGTTTAGAAGTTATATTAAGTGACACAATAGGAAGCATGTGAAATATGGATAAAAATAGCCACATGTTTCTGCTAAAAATATAGCTAACTCATACATTGACTTAATCCTGCACTACGGTTTCTTAAGAAAAGCTAATCAGAACGGTCATAAATTGAAATGACAAACCTTTTTGTTGAGTTAAGATCACTTTAGTTGAAGCCCTTCAGAGGCAGACCAGTTGAAAACAGAAGTGTTTTATTTCTTGTAAATAGATTTGCTTTTCTAAGTGATTTTTACATTAACAGGGACAAGGAAGTAAAACTATGCAAAGCCAGAAGTGTAAGATTAGGTTTGATTTGGAAAATGTCTTGGGAAAGAAGTTGACACGTCAGTTGCTGTGAAGCTTACAAAAATAGGACAGTTGTCAAATTATCTGGTGCAATTTATTGCAAAGATAATTGATATACTAAGACAGTGACCCAGATTTTGCGGCAGCAGCAAACAAGTGGTATAAATGAGGTTAAACTCAAAGTTTCCTACAGAATTTCCATAGGCTTTTGGCCTGGAATTCACACTAATTAGGACCAACCTTGGTTTACAGGAGATTTAGAACTTAGTGAATAGGGTAAGAGACTGTGCAGCTCCTCAACTATTCAGGTTGCAAAATCCTTACTGTGCCACACAGAGTCTAAACCAGGAAGTATAAGCTAAAGTAGTTACTTCCATGTGAAATGATATACAAAAAGCAAAATTAAAAGAAGGAAGTAAAATGGGTTGGGAGACAGAAAGAAAGAGACATGAAAAAAATACCTCCACCAGCAATTAAAACCTGAAAGAATGTGGTTCCATACTTCTAAAACAAAAAAAATTTCAGTGCTAGAGATATATTTGGCAGTACAAAGAACAAAGAAATTACAGTACAGGAACAGGCCCTTTGGCCTTCCAACCCTGCACCAACCATGCTGCCTGACTGAATTAAAACTCCCTACCTTTCCGGTAACCATATCCTCTATTCCCATCCTATTCATGAATTTGTCAAGATGCCCCTTAAAAATCACTACTATATCCACTTCTACTGCCTCCCTCAGCAACGAGTTCCAGGCACACATTAGTTTTTATGTAAAAAAAAAAAAAATCTGCCTCATACATTTTCTTTAAACCTTGCCCTTGCACCTTAAATCTGTGCCCCTAGTAGTTGACTCTTCCACCCTGGGAAAAAGCTTCTGACTATCCAATCTGTCCATGCCTCTCATAATCTTGTAGACTTCCTTCAGGTCTTCCCTCAACCTCTGTCACTCCAGTGAGAACAAACCAAATTTCTCTAACTTCTCATAGCTAATGCCTTCCATACCAGGCAACATCTTGGTAAATCTTTTCTGTACCCTCTCCAAAGCCTCCATATCCTTCTGATAGTGTGGCGACCAGAATTGAACACGATATTCCAAATACAGCCTAACTAAGGTTCTTTAAAGCTGCAACGTGACTTGCCAATTTTTAAACTCAGAACCCCAGCTGACAAAGGCAAGCGTGCCATATGCCTTCTTGACTACTTTCTCCACCTACATTGCCACTTTCGGTGACCTGTGTACCTGTACACCAGATCCCTTTGCCTATCAATACTCTTAAGGATTCTGCCATTTACTCTATATTTCTTATCTATATTAGACCTTCCAAAATGCATTACCTCACGTCCAAATTAAACTCCATCTGTCACCTTCCCGCCCAAGTCTCCAACTGATTTTTATCCTGCTGTATCATCACCATCTGCAAATCCACCAACCTTTGTGTCGTCTGCAAATTTACTAATCAATCCAGTTATATTTTCCCCCAAGCAGCAAAGGTGTTAGCACTGATCCCTGAGGAATACCACTTGTCACAGCCCTTCATTCAGAAACGCAGTTTTCCAGTGCTACCCTCTATCTTCTTCGACCAAGCCAGCTTTGTGTCCATCTTGCTAGCTCACCTCTGATCCCATGTGACTTCACCTCCTGCATCAGTCTGTCATGAGGGACCTTGTCAGAGGCCTTACTGAAGTCCATGTAGACAACATCCACGGCCCTACCCCTATCAATCATCTTCATCACTTCCTCAAAAAACCTGATCTAGTTAGTGAGACTAAACCTCCCCTTCACAAAACCACGTTGCCTCTCACTAATACGTCCACTTATTTCCAAGTGGGAATAATCCTCTCTCGAAGATTCTCTTCAATAATTTCCCTACCATGGATGAAAGGCCCTCCAATCTGTAATTACCTGGATTATTCTTGCTACCCTTCTTAAATAAAGGAACAACATTGACTATTCTGCAATCCTCTGGGACCTCTTTGTAGCAAGTGAGAATATAAAGATTTCTCTTAAGGCTCCAGCAATTTCCTCCCTTGCCTCTCTGTATTCTGGGGGTATACCCCATTAGGCTGTTCTACTTTAATATTTCTCAAGAACCCCAATACCACCTCTTTTTTGATCTCAACATGCCTCAAACTATCTACACATCCTTTCCCAGACTCATCATCCACCAAGTCCTTGTCTTTGATGAATACTGATGCAAAGTACTTATTAAATATCTTGCCCATTTCCTCTGGCTCCGTGCATAGATTTCCTCCCTTGTTCTTAAGTGGGCCAACTCTTTCCCAGCTACCTTCTTGCTCCTTATATATGTATAAAAAGCCTTGGGATTTTCCTTAATCCTGCTGGCCAATGTTTTTTCGTGACCCTTTTTAGCCCTTCTTACTCAAGTTTCTTTCTACTTATATTCCACACTTGCTTTGTGTGTTCCCAGCCTTCTAGCTTTGACAAATACTTCCTTTTTCTCTTTGACTAGGCTAACAATAACTCTTGTTATCCAAGATTCCCAAAACTTGCCACACTTATCTTTCATCCTTACAGGAATGTGTCAACTTAGACTTGAAAGCCACATGCCAGATGTTGTAGCAGAAAACCATGATTGCTCAGACTACCAAAAGACCTTGATGTCAAAGTGACCAGTTTCTAGTGTTCAAACAGTGGCAAAAACATAAATATACATTAAGTCACATCAGCAACGTGGATGAAAGAGCAATGAATGTCAATAGGCCTAACAACCAAACTGAGGAAGGAAAGGGTTGAAAAGAGGTCTAACGAAAACAACAGATCACAAGACAAGATTCACGGTGGCACTGGCCTACATGGCTGACTAAGTAGCGTTATAAAATACATATAAAAATGTTTTTTCAAACTTAAAACCATGCCGAACAAGTTTTCTGTAGGAATTTTTGCTTGCATCCATGATGACAGTTGAATGGAAGAAAATGGGGTGAGGTTATTGAATAGGTATCTTCGTAGCCTGTCCAAAGAATCAGCTTTAGTGTTGGACATGTTCAGATCCTTCATAACCAGTGAGATCAAGAGGTGCCTGCAAATAAATAATACATACATTGCAGTTATACTGCGGGTCTAACATTCATTGTTTTAACTTTTTGAATATGTGCCTCAATAAGCCATTCAAGTATGGTATTTGCACCAAATAGAATGGAATAGATGATTGGGAAAACCTTAGAGTAGACATATGCTTGCTGCCTAGCTTGATGTTTCGTGTGATTTCATTATTAAGTCATTGGATGCAATTCGTGAGCTAAGTGGGTATCTCTTATAATAAGGACTTGAGTGAGAAGGGCTCTGGTCTCAGAAGATCATGAAAGTAGAATCAGCATGGATGAAAATTAGGAACTACAATGTCACTGGCAGAAGTTTGTAGACTAACAATAGTTATACCATTGTGCAGAACATTAAACAAGAAATTATTGGAGCCTACGACAGAGAGAATGTAATTATGGAGGACTTTAGCCAATTTGTCCCAGTCTACACAGAATAGCTCAGAAGATATATTTGTAGAATATTTTTGACTGTTTCTTAGATTGTTTCCAGGTATAAAGCTATTCTAGTATTGTGTAATGAAACAGGGCTAGTTAGTAATCTCACAGTTAAAGATCCACTGGGTAATCATAATACCATTCAATTCCATATAAGTTTGAAAGTGACATATTTCAAGCACAAGCAAGAATCTTATACATAACCAATTGCATAGGTATGAGAGGAGAACTGGCCATGGTTAAGAGGGTAAATAGATTAAAAGGAATGAAGGTAATGAACAATGTGAAAATTTTAAAGAAACAATTCAAAATGTTCAGCCAAAATACATTCCATTAAAAAGGAAAAGCCCAACAAGAAAGACCCATTTGTGGCTCACTCAGGAAGTTAAGGAGAGTGTTCGATTAAAAGAAGAGGCTTTTACAACATTATTGTAAAAACAGTGATAAATCTGAGAATTGGAGTGCTTTAGAAACCAGCAAAGGGCTATCAAAATTTGATAATATGGACTAAAAAAGAACATGAGAGAATATGACAGAAATATAAAAAGATTGGAAGAGCTCTTACAAAGATGAGAGCAGCTAAAATGAATATTGGTCCCTTAAAAGCAGAGACAGGAGAAATAATCATGGAAAGATGAAATGGCAGAGGCATTGAATAAATATTTTGTATCTGCCTTTACAATAGAAGGCACAAATTTCTGACAATGTAGGATCTAAAAAGAGAGGAAATTAAGAAAATTAATACTAGTATCTTAACACAGACCTCCCCCTCTCCTTCCCTGTAACCCCACACGTTTACCACATTTTGGGACGCTCCGGGGAAATTTAGCATGGCCAATTCACCTAATCTGCACATCTTTGGAGTGTGGGAGGAAACTGGAGCACCCAGTGGAAAGACATAGGGAGAGTGTGCAAACTCCACACTAGTCCTCACCAAAGGCCGAAATTGAACCCATATCCCTTGTTCTGTGAGGCAGCAATGCTAACCATTGTGCCACCCCGCTGCTCACACGGCAGTTCCATTATTGATAGTTGGCATGATAAAATAGCAATTTAAATAATTTATGTATTCCTTGTAAAGTATTGCATAGTTTTTGGGAAATTTAAACCTGTCAGAATTAAGAAATGGCCGTTTGAGGTTACAGGATAGGGTTGATGGGGCTTGATCCTGGGTAAGATGCTCTTTTAGAAAGTCGGTGTAGACTCAATGGGTTAAATGGCCTCCTTCTGTATCGTGGAGATTCTGTAGTTCAATGGTCTTACAAAGTGTATCCACGTAAAAAGCATTAAATGACCTGGTTCAGAAAAACTTTGTGACAAACTATGTTTACTCCACTCGAGTGACATAAGCCCTTATAGCATGAATAGCCAAAGAAATTTTCTGGCAAATGAAGGTGAAACAATTGAGAATTCAGATATCATTCTTATGGTTCAAATGGAGTTGTACAACACTGTGATATACATTTAGTGATAATGTTTTGTGATATATGACATTTGCGTTTCTGCAAGAAGCTTTGTATTTTCAAAATATTTTGCAGTACTAGTTATGGAGAATATTACAGCTGTATTGCAGGAGGACATCTTGCAGACCCCATACAGCAAGACAATATGGTAGAGCTTTGGAATAGGAAGGGTGTAATCACAATGTTGGGGGTATACTATAGGCCACCCAGTGGGAGATAGAGGAACAGATATGTAGGCAGATTTTGGCAAGGTGTAAAAGTAATAGGTTTATTGTAATGGGAACTTTTAACTTCCCCCGATATTGACTGGGATTCATTTAGTGCTAGGGCGTGGATGGAACAGAGCTTGTAAGGAGCATCCAAAAGGACTTCTTGGAAGAAGTATGTAGATAGTCCAACTAGGGAAGGGGCCACACTGGACCTGGTATTGTGGAAAGAGCCCAGTCAGGTAGTTGACATTTCAGTAGGGGAGCAGTTTGGAAACGGTGATCACAATTCAGTCAGCTTTAAGGTACTTAAGGATAAAGATGTGTAGTCCTTAAGTTGCTAAATTGGGAGAAGGCTAATTATAACAATATTAGGCAGGAACTGCATAATATAGATTGGGGGCAGATGTTTGAGGGCAAATCAACATCTGGACATGAGAAGCTTTCAGTGATAGGGATTTAGGACCTTTATATTCCTGTAAGGATGAAGGATAAGTATGGCAAGTTTTGGATACCTTGGATAATGAGAGATATTGTGAGTCTTGTCAAAGAGAAAAAGGAAGCATTTGATAAAGCAAGGAGGCTGGCATCACACAAAACAAGTGTAGAATACAAAGAAAAAGAAAGGAATTTAAACAAGGAGTAAGGAGGGCTGAAAGGGTCACAAAAAGTCATTGGCTAGCAGAATTAGGGAAAATTCCAAGGCTTTTTATACATATATAAAGAGCAAGAGGGTAGCCAGGGAGAGAGTTGGCCCACTCAAACATAGGGGAGGGAATCAATGCATGGAGCCAAAGATATTAAATAAGTACTTTGTGTTAGTATTCACCAAAGAGGACTTGGTGGATGATGAGTCTGGGAAAGGGTGTATAGATAGTTGAAATCATGATTCAAAAAGGAGGAGATATTGGAGTTCTTGAGAAACATTAGTGTAGACCAGTCTCCAGGGTCTGATGGGATATACCCCAGAATACTGAGAGAGGCAAGGGAGGAAATTGCTGGGGCCTTGCGAGAAATCTTTGCATTCTCACTGGCTACAGGGGAAGTCCCAGAGGATTGGAGAATAGCCAATGTTCCTTTGTTTAAAAAGGGTGGCAAGAATAATCCAGGTAATTACAGGCTGGTGAGCCTTATGTCAGTGGTAGGGAAATTATTGGAGAGGACTCTTCAAGACAGGATTACCCCACTAGGAAATAAGTGGACGTATTAGCGAGAGGCAGCATGGTTTTGTGAAGGGGAGGTTGTGGTCTCACTAACTTGATTGAGTTTTTTGAGGAATGACAAAGATAATTGAGGGTAGGAGAGTGGATGTTGTCTACATGGACTTCAGTAAGGCCTTTGACAAGATCCCTCATGGCAGACTGGGACAGAAGATGAAGTTGCATGGAATCAGGTAAGCTGGCAAGATGGATATAAAACTGGCTCTGTGATAGAAGACAGAGGGTAGCAATGGAAGAGTACATTTTTGAATAGAGGGTTGTGACAAGTGGCATTTCTCAGGGGTCAGTGCTGCGATCTTTGCTATTTGTAATATATATATATATATATATGATTTGGAGGAAAAGGTAACTGGTTTGATTGTGTTGCGGATGACATGAAGGCTGGTGGATTTATGGATAATGATAAGGACCATCAGAGGCTATAGCAGGGTATAGATTGGTTGGAGACTTGGGCAGAGAGATGGCAGATGGAGTTTAATCCAGACAAGTGTGAGCTAACGCATTTTGGAAGATCTAATACAGCCAGGAATAAACAGTAACTGGCAGAACCTTCAAGAGTATTGATAGGCAGAGGAATCGTGGTGTACAAGTCACTGAAAGTGGCAATGCGGGTGGAGAAGGTAGTCAAGAAGGCATATGGCATGGTTGCCTTCATCAGCTGGAGCACTGAGTTTAAAAATTGGCAAGTCATGTTACAACCTTATAGAACCTTAGTTAGGCTGCACTTGGAATATAGTGTTCAGTTCTGGTTGCCATTCTACCAGAAGGATTGGAGGTTTTGGAGAGGGTACACAAAAGATTTACCCAGGATGTTGCCTTGTACGAAGGGCATTAGCTATCAGGAGAAGTTGAAGAAACTTAATTCATTCTCACTGGAATGACAGAGTTTGAGGGGTGTCCTGATAGAAGTCTATAAGGTTATGAGGGGCACTGTCAGAATGGATAGTCAGAAGCTTTTTCCCCAGATGGAAGAATCAATTACTAGGGGCATAGGTTTAAGGTGTGAGGAGCAATGTTTAAAGGAGATGTACGAGGCAAGTTTTTTTTAGCTAGAGGGTGGTGGTTGCCTGGAACTCTCCGCCGGGGAGGTAGTGGAAACAGATATGACTTTTATGAAACAGTGACTTTTAAGGGGCACCTTAACAAATGCACGAATAGGATGGAAATGGAGGAATATGGTCCCCAAAAGAGAAGGTGGCTTTAGTTCAGTCAGGCAGCAGGGTCTGTTCCTGTGCTGTAATTTTCTTTGTTCTTTGCACACTATACAATTCAAATGGTGATATTTGTAACTTTGTATTTATATATGTGTAGTATATATGCAATGGATGTATTTTCTTTTGTGTTCTATTGAAAACTACAATGCAAACTTATAGTTTAGAATTTGTTAAAATGTGCATATTTAACTGTCACATCTGTAGGTAGCCATTCACAGAATTTCCTTATTGATCTGATCAGGGAGTTGACACGGCTCCCTGTTGCACCATGGGTCCAGCTATGCCACCAGGTAGATCTGTTGATTCTGCTGGTCTCTTCCCTCACAGCTGTAGCTTGCAGCATTGTAAATAACTCAACTTGTTTTAATTTTTGTATGTTTGTTCAGCTTTGAAACGTATCCCTCTCCTCTGCCAGGTCAGTTATTGAAGGCAGCTGTCAAGAAAAAGTTTGATCCTTTTCATGTTTATCTGGCTTGATGATGTACAGTTTTCACTATCTGGCTGCCCTATTGAGACTAAGCTGCTCCCAAGCTTTCATACGTCTTCATTTCCAGTGTCACGCACTGCTCCTGTGCTTAATCTTTGTAATTTTATTTCTCATCAAAAAGACTATATCCCACAACCTATTACTGAATCAGTAAAATTTTAACAATCTTCAGACTTTGAGTGTGCTTTGGGACTGCTTTGTGGTTCCATGCCTTTTTTTTCCTGTTAGTTACTCATTGTGGCTTTACTCTTCAAGAAGAAATATCTGCAAAAGGTGACCACAAAAATCAGCATCAACAACTTTATCAAAAATCAAAATCAACAACAACAACTGTACCTAATAAACATCCCAAGGTGCTTCACAGGAACGTTACAAAGAAAAATGACATACCAATTTATGCAAGTAGATGTTAGGGCAAGCGACCAAGAACATGGTCAAGAAAGTGAGTTTTAACCAATACCTTGAATGAAAAAAATGGAAGCAGAGAAGTTTATCAAAGGAATTCTAGAGCTTAGGAGTTTAGCTGCTGATGGTCAGACACCAGTGTGGAGCAAATAAATTCGGACAGGCAATAACTAGCCAGAATTAGAGTGTGGCGACCTTAGAGAGTTGTGGAGATGTAGGATGTTGTTATCTTTTAAATACTGTTTTGGGCAACATTTAAATGAGAATAGCAAGGGCTAAGAATAAATCCTTCAGGGTCAGGAGAGTTAACCATGTGAAAGTGTATACGGAAGGTGATATTCTGAATATGATTTAATAAATAAGAACTGAACAAGGCAAGTTCAATTCCACTCAGTTAAGATGATGGTAGATCGACAAAGGAGGAGAGTAATTTTGTCAGTCGTGTCAAACTGTAGACAGATTGAGAGAAGTGAAGGGTAGCTTGCCTTTGTCACTAGCATGTAGGAGGTATTTAGTGACTTTGAGCCATTTTGGTACTGTGGCATGGGCAAGAAACTGATTGTGGAGGAATTCAGATATGGAGTTCTGAGAATGACAAGCTTGGGTTTGAGAGATGACTACAGAGAACTGTAGAATTCCTTCAATGCAGAAAGAGGCCATTCGGCCCATTGAGTCAGCACCTCATTCGCCTGACAAAGGCCATAGAGTCGAAAGCTTACGAGTTTACTATCAAATAAATCAATTGGATTTAAAACTGGTGTTGTCAGACTTCTTACTCCTATTAGACAACCAATCCTCTATCCAGTCTAACACCCTACCTCCGACTCCCTAGACCCTAACCTTCTGCAGCAATCTTTTGTGAGGCACCTTATCAAACACTTTTTGGAAATCCAAAAACACCACATCCACCGGTTCCCCTCTATCTACCGCACTAGTCACTTCCTCATAGAACTCCAATAAATTTGTCAAGCACGATTTCCCCTTAACAAATCTGTGCTGAGTCTGTGTGATCAAACAGTTAGTATCCATTACTTATGGTGGAGTAATTTGACAGAAAATGCCTGCAGATCTAACATTTTAATATATCACGCTGATAATCTGTAATTATCCATACACTGAAGAAAGTTAACATACAGATGCAGCAAGCAATTGAAAAAGCATATGGTATGTTAGTTTTTGTTACTAAAGAAATGGAGTACACTGGTGATTTTTACTGCACTCAGGGTCTTTGGTGAGACAACACATGGAGAGCTTTCAATTAAGAAAGGATACAATTAGCTTTGAGACTGTGTAACAAAGTTCACCAGACTTTCTAAGAATAATGGGATATTCTAAAGTGGAACTGAGTATTCTGGGCCCAAATTCAGTTTAGAAGAATGAGATTTGATCTCATTCAGAAGAGGCTTGACGGGATGCTATGAGGGTGTTTACCCGAGTTGGGGAGCCCAGGATGGGAGTGGGGTGGGGGAAGGGGGAGTCACAATCTTAGATAAGCAAGTGGCCATTTAGGATTGAGTTACTTTAAGGACCTTGGCCAGAATTCCAAAGTACATTAGGAATTCAGATTGGACAGTTTTTCCTATTTTGGTATAAATATGAGCATAGGATGCTTCACTCCAGAAGTAATTTCACTAACACATTTTAGGGGTATTAACAGCCTTGAAGCTTTCAGAGGGATTTTGTGGAGAGAGCAGCTTGCAGACCTCTGTCTTTATACAAACCCCAACCAGAACTCAAAAGCCATTTTCTCTCTGCTGCATACTTAGCTTAACCACATTATCACTTGACCCTGTCAATCTATGCCCACCTCCCATTCCTTTAATCAAAGAGGATTGTTTACTTTTATAAACTCAAGTCTGTCAGCTTTCTCCATGTAATCAGCACATGCCTAAAATGAATAATTATCCTGCTTTCCTAGCATTTAAGTTGTATTTACTCTGACATCATGACATCATCCTGCTACCAAAGAAAAGCCAGGCAACATGCCTTAATGACTATGGTCCAATGGCTCTGACATCCATCATTACAAAGTAATTTGAAAGGTTAGTCATGGCACAAATCAATTTTGGTACTCCTTAGATACTATGATGCAACTTAATTTTCCCCTCCAACTCAATTTTAAAATGTGCTAATGACACCACTGTCATTGGTCCGATCTCTATTAATAACGAGGTGGAGTGCTGGAAAGAGAGAGGGAATCTGGTGAACTGGTGCAGCAACAATAATGTTTCCCTCACGAATGAAGGAGATAGTCATCAACTTCAGGAAGCATAGTGGAGGACATGCCCCATCTATATCAATGAGAATGAAGTAGAAATGGTCAAGAACTTCAAGGTTTTAGGTGTGCAGATCACCAACGTGTCCTGGTCCCTCCATGTCGAAGCTGTAATTAGGAAAGTGCACAAGTGCTTCTATTTTCTCAGAAGACTAAGGAAATTTGTCATGTCTGCTGCGGCTCTCACCAACTTCTACAGATGCACTACAGAAAGCATTCTTTTGGTTGTATCACAGCCGGGTATGGCTCCTGCTCCATCCCTGATCACAAGAAACTACAAATGCTCATGAACAAAGCCTAGTCTGTCATTCAAACCAGCTTCTCACCAGCTGACACTTCACGTTGCCTTGGAAAAGCAGCCAGCATAATTAAGGATCCCGTGTACCCCAAACATGCAACTTCCACCTTCTTCCATCGGGAAGAAGATACAAAAATCTGAGGACATGTATGTGTAACTCAAGAATAGCTTCTTCCCTGTTGCCATCAGATTTTTGAATGGACGTACCTTACATTATGATGATGTTTCACTGTCCCCGAACTATGACTGTAACACTACATTTTGCACTGTCTCCTTTTCTTCTCTATGAATGGTATGCTTTGTCTGGATAGTTCAATAACAGCACTTTAAAACTGTTCCCTTAAAAGTAAAAAAAAATGAATGTATCCACAGCAATAGCACATCATCATCACAGTTAAGCAGAATTTCTTTATTTAGGGGATTGTGAACCTTGGAACTCACTGCTACTCAGAACTGTGGCGCTCATTTGTTGAGTATGTTCTTGTTAACCTATGCCGCTATACAAAACAAAAGGAATAAATTTAGTTCAACTTGTTCTCCCCAAAAGAGTATAAAAGGAATAGACTAAAACTATGATGGTTGAGTGAAGATCATCCAAGTGCCAAATGGCTTAAAATACATTGCAAAGAAACAAGTCACATCCTTTTCAATCTTGTGGAGAAAAATATACAGATTTTTTTTCTAGTTGTCCATTTAAAAATATTTGCCAGAAAACACTGTTATCTGTCTATGGACATAATGCAGAAAAATATTAATATATGTTTTACCTAAAATAAAATTTTGATAATTTTCCAGTCTGTTTCAATTGTCAGGAAAAAAAAAACAACAATTTCAGTATCTTCAGAATGTGGAGAACCATCCTTGTGTATTCTGATTATATGCTGGAAAAATCTGTAAACTGCATGTACAGAGTGCCCAGGTATGATTGATAGCCTATCCAACTGAGGTTATAATATTTAGTTGAAGCCTTAACTTTTTTGAAAATGATCCATTAGATACATGTATTGTAGACCAACTTCTCATTCTTCTAAACATGAGAGTTTAGGCCCTCTCTCCATAAGCTTTCCATATAAAACAATCCTTCCTTCTGGGAATGAATCAAATAAACCTCTGCACTGCCTGCAATGTGAAAACATGGTGGGTTATTGAATTGATTTATCAACAAAGCATAACATGCTGACAGTTAACTTATTTTACTTCAAACATTGACTGGAAATGAGTATCACATGCATGATTTTATGTATAGTATGTGCAGCAATTAGAGAATTCAGGATTGCTCTTAAAGCAGAGAAGTTCAAGTTTATGGAGTGTTTTGACAGAATGGAAAGTGTCATGAAGATATTCTTATTTCAGAGAGTGATTTTTAATCCACTTGCTTTAAACTAACTCTTAAGAACAGACTTTTTTTTTAATTGGGAGGAAAGGATGACTGGAAAATACACCCAAAAGTGGCTGACCAATTTATATCACAATGCAATCCACATCCTATTCTATTTTATTGGGATGGAGATGTTGGGTTTGCGAACACTGCCAGAGACAGTAGTCCCCTGGAGAGTGTGGAAGAGCCAATCTCCTGAGCCATTAATAAGGCATTAAGATTATCATTTGAGATTCAACTGTTGGAAACAGAGTATGAAATCTAATCAGTTAGGCCATGAGACAATGACTAAGGTAACTTGATAGACATGAGCTAATCAGGCTACCTTTCAAAATACATGAATAACAGCCACATTTGGCATGTCTCATCCAACAACAGACAGAGCAGGTTACATAACCAGCAAGACTATCTTCTGTGTTACAAAACCCACTTTGCAATGAGTTTAGGTTGAGATGCTGATAAACAGAGGATGCAGGTGATGCTGTTGAGCCTTACTGTTCTCTCTTCCGAGAAAACTTTGAACCATTTGCTGATTGAAACCAGTTAGAGCCATATCTACTGCAAACAAATATTTTTTTAAAACAGAAAACCTACTCACACTGTCTGCAGAGGAGCAAACAAATTAACTGGCTGCATCATTAAATTGAAACATCAGGATCACCAAAAGAGCATCTGACCACCAGTCATTGAGCCAACGATCTTTATTCCTTTTACTTATGGACTCTAATTTGATCAACCTGCCCTTCCTCACTCTAATCTGTATTTGTGTGTGTGTGAGTGCCCTCTGATACTGTGACAAGCATGTGACAGCTGATGCATGTTTTGTTATTTTATTCAGACCAGTATAATAAAACTAATCTCCTCCTTTGTTTTTTCTTAATGATTGCAACACAAACAGTTAAACACCTTCAAAATTGGCAAGTACATCATTTTAAATTATAAACCCTGTTCGAATCGAACAAAGAAGGAGAAAAGATGAGAGTCACTTGATTCCCATTGCTGCCTTCCCACCTCAAAACCCAATTAAAAGAAGTCTAATCAACAGATAAAAAGATTTTTTGCAAAGGTTGTCATCTTTTGGGTGAAACGTTAAATCTGCCTTCAGGTGGACGTAAAGCAGCCCAATTCATATTATCCCATGACTTGGCCAACATTTACTCCCGAAACAAAACCTGTGTAGGTGTATGTAAAAAGCACACAAATTGGTCAACTTTGTCTGCCTTGTTCTCCATTGGCATTGGGTTGCAGGTTGCTTTTCATAACTGTAATTACACAATAAACTTGCATGTCACATGCTGTGAAAGATGTCTGTTACTTATCGCGCTTCCCAAAGACTTGTCTTTCTTTACTGTGCTTAGAAATTACTCTTGAGTCACACTGAAATAAAAATAAAAAAAGTCAGAAATACATAACCAATCAGTTGACATTTATAGCGAGGATACAAAAAATTGAAAATTGACAGCTGGGCCTTTCTTCAGAAACAAAAAATAAGAGACAGAAGAAATTCTACAGATTTTGCATTTAAATTTTAAAAATTCTCGATTCAGTTTACAGATGGTGACAGACCAGTCTGTATTTTTAGCACTTAAAGTCCGGGTTTTACTGTACTTTCGTAGAATCCCTACAGTGCAGAGGAGGCCATTTGGCCCATCAGGTCGACCCCAACCCTCTGACAGAGCATCTTACCCAGGGTCTTACCCCATTAATCCACCTAATCTGTTTATCTTTTGACTTTGGGATGAAACTGGAGCACCCAGAATAAATCCACGCAGACACTGGGATACACACAGTCAGTCACCCAAGGCTGGAATTGAACCTGGGTCTCAAGCGCTGTGAGGCAGCAGTGCTAACCACTGTGCCAAAAGGCCACCCATTTTGTAGTTTGCTTTTATTTTTCCTTAAATCATACTGTTGCATTTACATCAGTACTTTTACGTCTAATCACCCCCCGTCCAGATTTTTATCTGTGATTCTATAAATTCACAGGAGGCTTGTAAATGATGTTTTCTGTAGTTAGTCACATACTTCTCACTTGCTGATTACAGTTCATTCTGTGCAAGTTTTGCTGTTTTGGTATGAAGCTTTTTGATCATCTTTCAGTTATTGGAACATAGCATAGATAATGGGGAAATTCTCTTATTGTCACTTCATTGCTAGCAACACAATTTTGCCTTTATTAGGGCTTGTTCATGTAGCTTGCTGAACAGAGAAATGTTAACTTCAACCGCTTTGTAAATTTAAAACTTACGCTAAGACTTATTCAGGAATCTCAGTTCACAGTGCACATCTTCTAAGTCTCTGTCATGGGACTCATTGATGGGTAAAGTGAATTAAAGCAATGTAGCTTTATGCATTAAAACAGATTTTTATGCCTCACTTGGTTTCTAATGTAAATTAGTTGCAACAGTCATTATCCATTTGAGAGACTGTGTTCCCATAAAAATATAAAATTGCACTTATGGCATCAAGTGCATGTGTACTGTGTTGGGAGTATATATTTTTTTCTGTTACTTTTGCTGCATTGTTACTCACTGCAGGTGACATTAACATTTAACTTAAGCCCTAAGTGACCCATGGTGGGAACAAAATTGAAGTATTTTGAACTTTGAATGAAGAAGCTGATGGTGTGCATATTATGAGAACAAAGAAGTAAATTACCTCAAGTTTCACAATGCGATCATTTAACTTCTTTCATCTGGTTTGCCTTGGTCATCCATCTCTCAGTTGTATTGATGGATTTGATCTTATGTCTTTTTTAAAAAAAGTATTTTGACAATTGTCTTTAAAATCCTAAGTTCACAGTTTAAGGCTCAGGCCGCAAAATATTGCAAAAGATAAATCGGGATGAATTAGGAGTCAATGACAAGTTTGTGTTTGAAAGATTGGGAAGTACTCTACAATTTTAAGCTCCTAGAAACACTCTGTGATGAGGTTTGTGTTCAACAAATGAGGAAAACAACGTAATATTACTATTTCTAGCTCAGAAGGACAACACAAGGTAAGTTCAGAGGAAGAATAGGCATTGCAGTGCATGAATGCTCACTTAGAAGTCCTGAAAATCACAACTTTAAGTAATTCCTGCTCCTAGATCTCAGATTTTGTCTCCCCTCTCTGCAGTTGCGGCCACTGACAACAGAGACTCTAGTGATGGTTGAGCAAGGATTGATATAATTCTGATAAGAGTTATCTAATCTGCAGTTCAACTTCTGAATGACATGAAAGAATTGAAAGCACAGGATTTCATTTTCCATCTTGGGAAGTGAAAAAGATTAAACTAGAACCGAAGCTACTGCGATGAGATGAAAACTTAGTGATTGTATGTGAGTGCATGTAATGTGAAAGCCATTAACAAGTACAGAGTGGATCCAGTAAACTAATTTAAGGAAGCCATTAATGGAAACGGTTGAAAGAAATCAGAGGAAAATCACTGAATAGAAAATAAGTCAGACAGTGTGCCACTAACTGCAACAAAAAGTAATAAAGAGGGAGCTGGACAGCCATGAATATTTCTGATCTTATGATTTGTTTTGAAGTGCCAGATCCTATCAAAGACTCTAAAGTTATCGGATTACAGAGCTTGAGTTCATGTGATATACCTTAGAGATAATGGGATCATCAGAAAGATGACCATGCTGAAAACTCCTGGATGTGATTAAGTTTTCAAAGCAATAAATAATTTAGCAGTTATGAGATGTTTCATAACACTAAAATTTATGGAAACAAGGGCATTAGAACTATGTAGTTGAACAGATCCCATAGAAGGGATCGCATCTTGGCATTTGGTGATCATTGCAGAGGATGCACGTACTGGTAATAAGAGATTGAAGAGGCAGTGTAAGTTGGTAATACTTAAAAATTCATTCAGTAACTTTATGCAAGAAGGGAGATTCTCCTCATTGATGCCTGGGACAAGCTGGGATGTTGTGATTTTCTTTTTAGAGGCCCAGGAACAGAATATAAAGTATAAAATTTGGTTTCAATCATGATGTAGAGTTTTATGAGGATATGCTTAATCAAGGAGAATCAGAGAAAATAAAGGAGATTGGGAAAATTTTCTGTTTAAGAGAAACAGAAATAAAAATTTTGGAACAAAATTTGAAGATATGACTAGGGTGGTAGACAGAGGGGAACCAGTGGATGTGGTATTTTTAGATTTCCAGAAGGCATTCGAAAAGGTGCCTCACAAAAGGTTGCTGCAGAAGGTTAGGGTACAAGAATTGGGGATAAAGTGTTAGCGTAGATTGAGGATTGGTTATCTAACAGGAAGGAGAGAGTTGGAATCAATGGATGCTTTTCTGGTTGGCAGTTGGTGATTAGTGGAGTGCCGCAGGGATTGATGCTGGGGCCTTAACTGTTTACCATTTACATAGATGATCTGGAGGAGGAGGCTGAGTGTAGGGTAACAAAATTTGCTGATGACACGAAGATGAGTGGAAAAGCGAATTGCGTGGAGGGCATGGAAAGACTGCAGAGAAATCTGGATAGGCTGAGTGAGTGGTGAAGACCTGGCAGATGGAGTATAATGTTAACAAATTTGAGATTATCCGTTTTGGTAGAAATAATAGTAGGAGGCAGTATTATTTAAAGGGTGAAAAGCTGCAACATGCTACTGTGCAGAAGGTCCCGGGGGTCCTTGTGCACGAATCGTAAAACCTCAGTCTGCAGGTGCAGTAAGTGATCAAGAAGGTGAATGGAATGTTGGCCATTATAGTGAGGAGGATAGAATATAAAAGCAGGGAGATCTTGCTGCAACTGTACAAGGCACTGGTGAGGTCGCAACTGGAGTACTGTGTGCGGTTTTGGTCCCCTTATTTGCGAAAAGATATATTGGCCTTGGAGGCAGTACAGAGAAGGTTCACCAGCTGTTAATGGAGATGAGGGGATTAGTTTATGAGGAGAGATTAAATAGACAGGGCCTGTACTCGTTAGAGTTTAGAAGACTGAGGGGGGATCTTATAAAGACTTACAAGATAATGAAGGAGCTAGATAGGGTAGAAATAGAGAGATTCTTTCCACTTAGAAAGGAAAACAGAGCTAGAGGGCATAGCCTCAAAACAAGAGGGGATGGTGCGGGTGGGAAGCAGTTTAGGATAGAGTTGAGGAGAAACTTCTTCACTCAGAGTAGTGAGTCTCTGGAATTCTCTGCCCATTGAAGTGGTGGAGGCTACTTTGTTGAATGTATTTAAGTGACAGATAGATTTCTGATAGACAAGGGAATTAAGGGTTATGGGGAGAAAGCAGGAAAGTGGAACTGATCCACTTCAGATTAGCCATGGTCTTATTGAATCGCAGGGCAGGCTCGAAAGGCTAGATGGCCTACTCCTGCTCCTGTTTCTTATGTTCTTATGTTCTAAATGCCCAAAGAATTTGTAAGAAATTAGAACGAGTGGTTTTTGGAGTAGCAGAAAAATAGCGATTGGGAATTGGAATAGAGAATTTCAGGCTACAAACAAAATATCCAACTTATACTTTCCTAGCACAGGACCACGTTCCACTTATCTTCTGGCAGGGGTGAAACCAGATCAAGTAGGTGATTCGCCCAGGACAAGGCTAGCCCATTGCACTTCGGGTTTGTTGATGCCTGCGATGTCCCCAAATGCGGGACACTTGAGTGCAAACTTCATTGCCATCTTTTAAGGTCTGTAATTCAGCTCAGGATGGGGATGCGCCACATGTGAAATATTAATTGTCCTTTCAGTTACTGACTGACCTGTTGCAACGTATTATGTTTTGTAGGATAGAACTTGAGCATTGCTTTATATTTGATATCCTTGTGAATTGTCCGAGTGAATGCTATCCTGATGAGCGGAAGATGAATGACTTTGGCAACTTCTTTTTTCACTAGTTTTATATTTTCATGCAAATTTCAAGGGAAAAGCCTGTTTATAATATATTTACAATTTATAGTATATTTGTTTGAGTTTTTTTGCTTTTCATTCATAATTGTAAAATTGAACTTGAATTTAAAAAATGTCTTGGGTTCACTTGAAGGCATAACTATTTCATTTAGAGTGCAAATAGTGTAATCAGTTCTGATGGAACCAGATTATAGAATCATAAAATCCCAACAGAGCAGAAGGAAGCTGTTCAGCCCTTTGAATCTGCACCAGCAACAATCCTACCCAAACCATATCCCCATATATTTACCCTGTTAATTCTCCTCCTCCTCCTCCTCCCCCACCCCGGATAATTCAGCTGGGCCAATCCACCTAAACTGCCCATCTTTGGATTGTGGGAGGAAATTGGAGTTCCTGGGGGAAACCCACACAGATATGAGAAGAACATGCAAACTCCACATAGACTGTCACTTAAGGCCGGACTTGAACCCGGGTCCCTGGCACTGTGAGATAGCAGTGCTAATCACTGTGCACCCTTAATAAATAATACATGATAAATCAGCTGTTCAGTGAACATTAAGCCCACTCACTTTTTTTCTTAAAACTCCTAAATTTTTGTACAGATTCAAAAATATTTATTTATATGCACTTGGAATTCAATTGTTTGGTAAAGTTCCTGACCTGCTTAATGTGGCTGCTGTATTGATCAGGGAGGGGAGGGAGGAAAGAGGAAAAAATGTTTTTTTTTCACCCCCTGAATTTATTGTGTGTAAATAAACTGCATGAACTGCAGTCATTAAAATTATACATTAATAATACATTTTACCATCTGAGAAGATTTAAATTGCATTAGATTGGATTATCTGTGCTTAAATAATGAATTTGTTTCTGCTTTCAGTTCATTGGTTGATGTCAATTTTAAGGTTTTGTGTTTAACTGCACTATTTTAACCATCTGTAAACTTTAGGCAAACATGGGCAAGGAAATATCCTGCTGATTCATTATTCTTCTATATTGAGCACCATTTGGAGAAGGCACTAAGGGTGGCGAGGATCCAGAATATACTTAGAACATCATAGAGCATTACAGCGCAGTACAGGCCCTTTGGCCCTTGATGTTGCGCCGGCCAGTGGACCCTCTAACCTAAACTATTCCAATATCATCCATATGCCTATCCACTGAACATTTGAATGCTCCCAAAGTAGGCGAGTCCACAACTGCTGCAGGCAGGGCATTCCACGCCCTCACCACCCTCTGTGTAAAGAACCTGCCTCTGACATCCGTCCTATAACTACCACCTCTTAATTTAAAGTTATGTCCCCTCGTGTTGGTCATCACCATCCGAGGAAAAAGGCTCTCACTATCCACCCTATCCAATCCCTTGATCATCTTATACGCCTCAATTAGGTCACCGCGTAACCTTCTTCTCTCTAATGAAAATAACCTCAGGTCCCTCAGCCTTTCCTCATAAGGCCTTCCCACCATACCAGGCAACATCCTGGTAAACCTCCTCTGCACCCTTTCCAATGCTTCCACATCTTTCTTATAATGCGGCGACCAGAACTGTACGCAATACTCCAAGTGCGGCCGCACCAGAGTTTTGTACAGTTGTAACATAACCTCACGGCTCCTAAATTCAATCCCTCTACCAATAAAAGCTAACACACCGTACGCCTTCTTAACAACTTTATCAACCTGGGTGCCAACTTTCAAAGAGCTATGTACTTGTACCCCAAGATCCCTCTGCTCGACAACGCTATTAAGGGTCCTTCCATTAGCCCTATATTTCATATGCCTGTTATTCCTACCAAAGTGAATCACCTCACACTTATCCGTATTGAATTCCATTTGCCACCTCACGGCCCAGCTCTGCAACCTATCTATGTCCCTCTGCAAACTGTAACATCCATCCTCGCTATCTACAACTCCCCCTACTTTGGTATCGTCAGCAAATTTACTAATCCAACCCTCTACACCCTCATCTAGGTCATTTATAAAAATGACAAACAGCAGTGGCCCTAAAACAGATCCTTGAGGTACACCACTTGTAACTGCACTCCAGGTTGAATATTTCCCATCAACCACCACCCTCTGTCTTCTATCAGCTAGCCAATTCCTAATCCAAACTGCTAAATCACCTTCAATCCCATGCATCTGCACTTTCTGCAGTAGCCTACCATGGGGAACCTTATCAAACGCTTTGCTAAAATCCATATACACTACATCAACTGCCTTACCCTTATCTACCTCTTTGGTCACCTCCTCAAAAAACTCAATAAGGTTTGTGAGGCACGACCTACCCTTCACAAAACCGTGCTGACTATCCCTAATCAATTTATTTCTCTCTATATGCTTATAAATCCTATCCCTTATAATTCTTTCCAAGACTTTGCCCACAACAGAAGTCAGGCTCACCGGTCTATAATTTCCGGGATGGTCCCTACTCCCCTTTTTGAACAAGAAATCCCTCACTTGGTGAGGGATTCCAGTGTCCAACACCAAGAGTTGTTTGATAGTACCATCACAGACCAAGTTGGTAGGGTCTAAATCTGTTAAACTAGGTTTTTCAAAAAAAATAACTTATGGGATTTGGATGTCATTGGCTGGACCAACATTTATTGCTCATCCCAAATTGCACTTGAAATGAGTGATTTACTTGACTAGTTCAGAGGATAATTTAGAGTCAACTGCATTGCTTAAGGTTTGGAGTCACATGAAGGCCACACCACACACTAGGTTAATATGGCAGATTTCTTTCCCTAAAAATCATTAATGAATGAGAGAGGTTTTTACAATAATCAACAATGGTTTCATGGTCATATTTAGACTTTTAGTTCCGGATGCTTTATTGAATTTAAATTTTGATATTTGTTTTGGTGCAATTTGAACCTAGGTCCCGAGAGTATGATCCTTGGTTTCTAGATTACTAGCCCACTGCCTCCCCACCTGTGACAAGTGATGAGGGAGCCAATAAGAGGGGAAAATCATACATGATCGCATCCTCATCAGCCTATCCGCTGCAGATGCATCAGCCCATTACAGTAATGATAGGAGTAATACTGTACAGTCCTTGTGAAGACAAGTCCTGTTTTCACATTCATCTCTATTGTGTTGAGTGACACTACGTCCATGCTAAATGGGATTGATTTTGAGCCAATCTAGCAGTCAAAAACTGGGAATCCGTGCGGCATTGTGGGTCATCGACAGCATCAAAATTGTACCCAACCACATATGATCTCATGATCTGGCATATTCCCCATTCTATCATTACTGCTAAGCCAGGAATCAACCGTGGTTCAATGAAGAGTACAGAAGGGCATTAGAGGAGCAACAGCAGGCATACCTGAAAATGAGGTGTCAACCTGATGAAGCTACAACGTAGGCTTACTTGCATGCCAAACAGTATAAGCGCAAGTAATACACAAATCTAAGTAATTCCACAATCAATGGATCAGATCTCAGCTATGCCATCCTGTTATGTTCAATTATGAATGGTGGTGGACAATTAAACAAGTTACTGGGAGGAGGAGGCTCCACAAATTATGGGGGAGGCCAACATATCAGATAAAGATGAACTATTTGCAGTCATCTTCAGCGAAAGGTACCGAGTGGCTGGTATTCTGTGGAGGCCTCCAGAAACAGTACAGATGAGAGTTTTCAGCTAATTCGATTCACTCTACATGGTAGCAAGAAATGGCTGAAGGCACAGGATACTACAAAAGCTGATCAAACAGTTCCAGTACAGCTACAATACTGGCATTTACCCAACAATGTAGAAAATTGCCCAGCTTGTTCTGTACAAATAAAACAGAACAAATTCAGCCCAGTCATATATCACCCATCAGTCTACTGTCGTTCATCAGTAAACTGATAGGAATGGGTCATCAACAGCTCAATTAAGTGATCCTTGAGCCATAACCTGTTCACAGACACTCAGTATGTATTTTGCCAGGGTCAGTCTGCTTTTGACCTTAGTACAGGTTTGGTTCAAATATGGACAAAAGAGTTGAATTCCAGATATGATGTGAGAGTGGTTGCCCCTGATATCAAGATAGCATTTGACAGAGTGCAGTGTCAAGGAGCAAAACTGGATTCAGGGAATCATGAAAAATTCTGACACAAAGGAAGATGGTTGTCAGTCATCTCAGTTCGAGTTCTTCAGAATAGTTTTTTTAGACCCAACCATCTTCAGTTGTTCCTTCAAAGATCTTCCTTCCATAATAAATAATAGTTTGTTGATGATTGCACTTTGTTGATGATTGCACCTTGTTCATCATTTGTGACTCCTCACACACTGAAACATTCCATACCCAAATGCAGCAAGACCTGGACAGTGCCCAGGCTTGTGCTAACAAGTGGCAAGTAACATTTGTGCCACACAAGTGCCACTGACCTTCTCCAACAAGAGAGAATCTCACCATCACCTCTTGACATTCAATGGCGTTACCATTGCTGATTCTCTCACTATCTCTTATTGCTGCCAAGTGTAGTTGGAATTTTGTTTTTTTAAGGGGAAGCGCTGGCCTAATGGTATTATCGCTAGACAATTAATCCAGAAACTCAGCAAATGTTCTGGGGATTGGATTCGAATCCAGCCATGACAAATAAAAAACAGAATCTGAAATTAAGAATTGACTAATGACCATGAAAAGCCCATCTGGTTCACTAATGCCCTTTAGGAAAGAAATCTGCAGTGCTTACCTGGTCTGGCCTACAAGTGACTACAGAGTCGGAACAACATAGTTGATTCTCAATTGCCCTCTAAAATGACATAGAAAACCACTTGGTTGTATCAACATTTCAAGAAGGCAGCTCATCACTAGCATCTCAAAGGCAACTAGAATTGGTTAATAAATGCTGGCTGGCTGGCCAGCCAGTGATGTCTATGTCCCACGAATGAATAAAACGAAATCAAAATCCTGGGGGTTACCATTTACGAGAAACCAAACTGGATTTGCCATATAAATAATAAGACTGCAAGAGCAGGTCAGAAGTCCTGCAACAAGTAACTTATCTCCTGGTTCCCCAAAGCCTATCCACTGTCCACAAGGCACAAGCCACGAGTGTGATGGAGTACTATCCTCTTGTCTGGATGAGTGAAGTTCCAATGCCTTCCGAGAAGCTCAACACCATCCAGCATAAAGAAGCCTGTTTGATTGGTACCCTTTCCACAAACAATCACTTCCCCCCACCACTGATGCATAGTGGCAGTATTGTGTTCAATCTACAAAATGCATTGCAGGAATTCACCAAGGCTCCTTTGGCAGCACTTTCCAAACCCATGACTACTATTGTCTAGAAGGAGCAGAGGAGCAGATATCGGAGAACAGGTTCTTCCCCTCCAAGTCACTCACCATCCTGACATGGAAATATATTGCTGTTGCTTTACTATTGTAGACTAAAATCCTGGACTCCTCTCCATAACAGCAGTATGAGCGTACCTGCATGTTAACAGTTCAGCAAAGCAACTCACCACCACCTTTCCAAAAGCAACTAGGGATTGCAATAAGTTCTGGCCTAGTTAGTAGTGACCGCATATTGTGAATTAATTAAAACGTACTTATCAGCTGAACGGTTGAGTTGACTTCCTTTAGTTAACTTCTGGGACATGAGTGATGATCCTCACTCTGTGTCAATGTTGTATTTTTCTTTGCTCCAATTTAACCACTTTCTACATAAGTAATGCATATACATGTTACTTATGTATTAAGTACATGTGTAAAATCACATTTACATAGCCTCATTATTCAGAAGAAGTCCTGAGCCTTGCAGAAATTTTCATCTATATGCAATTGATGATGACTGTGACATGTAAAACCAAAAAAGATGAAAGAAACAAAGATTCTGAATCTGATGAGAAGAAAGAAAATCTGCTGACAGATCAACTGTAAATCTTATAATTTAAATTTCAAAGAAAAACACATTTCATTTAGTTCAGCAATTTGAGCTATTTGTGTCAGAAGAATTAAATACTTGTTGGTATTACTTATTTCAAACAGTTATAACTATCCTCGAAGACCTACACATTCAAAAAAATCTAGACATCGAGGTTATATGTTTGTGATCTACTTCTTAATTAAACAAAATATGATGAAGATCTAGACAGAGAATATCAGATGTACATCTTACAGGTGATATCTGTCGTATTTTATCATTGATAAGGAATGTCTTGATTGTATAAAAATAGTGGAAATAACAAAGTGTAGGTCATGTAGCATCTGTGGTGCAAGAAAGTTAAATTTTCAATCTGTGATCTTTGATTCAAACTAAAAAAAGTTAAGAGATTTAAAGAAATTCAAGCTTTGCTTAAACAAATGCTGGGCCTTTGAAAGGTGGTAAACATGGTAATATTTCTTGTCCGTTTTTATTCTTTCAAAGTATATGGGTGTCGCTGTCTCGGCCAGTGTTTATTGCCCATCCCTAATTGTCCTTGAGAAGATAATAGTGAGCTGCCTGCTTGACCCACTGCTGTCTGTGAGTTTGTAGGTGTACCCATTGTTCGGGAGGGAGTTCCAGGATTACTTTGGCCTACTGACAGGGAAGCAAAGGCTATATGTTTCCAAGTCAGGATACTGAGTGGCTTGGAGGAGAACTTCCAGGTGGTAGTGTTCCCATTATTGCCAAGAATTAATGGACAAAATTTCAGAATAAGAGACTGAAATGAGGAAGAATTATTTCATTCAGAGGCAGGTGAATCTTTGAGCTTCCACAGCAGTAGAGAATTTTAATCATTGATCAATGTTCAAAACAAAAATCAATAGATTTTTTACATATTAATGACATTAGGAAATGGGGGATGTTGGGACAAAATGGTTTAAAAGGAAGTGATCTGTTTGCATGACAGAGCAGGAATAAGCCATTCCGTCCATCTAGCCTATATTCCTATCTCTTTTTGGATGATAGTGCTGTTAAATTTCTGGGCCTTTGGGCTTGGCCAGACCCAGACTCCTTTTTCACTATTGTCAAAGACCCAGGATTGTTTCAGTTACAAAAATTGAGATTGTTCTGAATTTCTGGGAACTGTTGAATTTGATTGTGAAAAATCAACTCTATTTGATAGCAAGGAAGAGATACATTAGACTGAATTTCACAAAAACAAAACAAACATTGCTGCATCTCAGGATGAATTGGGAGGCTGATGATGTTGTGGAAGTATTTGAAAAATTTAAATAAAAGTACAAGTTCTCTGAAGGGAACTACTGAGGAGGAAATGATCAACTACATCCATTTATGAGCAGAAGGGAAAGATTTAGATTTATTTCTAGCTGGGAGGCCAGTGAGATTGAGAGGAAGCACTTGAGACAATATTTGAGAAACTCAGCACAAATCTCCAGCCAAAGTCAAGCCATTGGATCCACCAATTTGATTTTCAAAGCTTGAGGCAGGGAATCAAGTCAGTCTGTTGACAATTTCTTAATGAGATTGAAAAATGAAGCCAGTAAGAGTGAAGTAAACTGGATGAAAAAGCTGGTAGATCAGCTCGTGTGGGACTTTGCACACCCTTAAACAAAAAAGCTCTGGACAGAACAAGTTCACAATATCGCTGGCTGCTAGAGCACATAAAACCAGAAGTAGACCAAAGAACCTTCAGTTAAGTCAAGGAAAAGATTAGCAGGATTGATGCAGTAAAACTTTAATTGCTACATGCAGTTTCCCCAATCTCTCAGGTACTTATTCCTCAAAAGAATGCTATTGTTTCAGAGTCTAGAAAGTAGGACACCAAAATCTTCACACTGTGTCAGGTATCTGGGCTTTTCTCTAGCCAACCTCATCTGCTCTGCTGTTCTGTAACTTATGCAAACAGTATCCTGTTCAAATTCCAGTGCCTAGTTTCATTTTATTTAAATCTCTTGGAAACCTGTTATTTCATTACCTTGTTTCTGCAGCTAGCCTTCTTGCCCATTACTCCATTATTTGGCTTTCCTGCTTCTAGCAGGGCTGTACGAGCAACCTTCATTCACTGCTAAGCTCTGACTGCTATGAATTCAGCTGAAACTAAGCTGAAAAAGCCTTTCCATCCTAAAGATGTCCCGGTTGCTAAGCAACAGCTTCTTTCTTCCCTGCCCTTGTATACCCTTTCATGTCATAAACCTCTCAAGTAAAATGCAGGCACAGTTTGAACTGAAACTAAAGGCCCCCATACATTGCAAATATTATTGTTTAACATGAATCTAACTAGGGTTTTAATCTTCTTCCACAGGAACACTAAATTAAACTCATGTAAATCTATACCTTATTTCTAATATCCAACAATATAACCATGGATCACTTATTCTGCTTCCTGATACCATTCATGTGTTATGCCTTGATCAGCTGTGACTTGTATGTCCTTGGCCTGCTCCAATATTCCAAAGAAGGTCAACGTAAGCTTGAGGAATAGCATCTTAGCTCTTAACTCACCACTCTACAGCCTCCTAGACTCTTTCCATCCCCCTTTCACTTGTTTAAAACCCATTTTATTTTCATTTTTTCTCAATTCTGATTCAGAGTTATCAATGACCTGAAATGTGAACTCTGTTTCTCTGTACAGATGCTGCCTGACTTGATTCTTTTCCCCAGCATGTTTTGTTTTTATTTCTGAGGATTTAATCTTTCATGGGATGTGGCATCGCTGACAAGGTCAACATTTGTTGCCCATCCCTGATCATCCTTGAAGTCAGTGGTTTAATAAGCCATTTCAGAGGGCAGTTAAGGGTCGACCGCATTACTGTAGTCAGACCAGGTAAAGGTGGCAGATATATTTTTAATGACCACTGATAATTTCATATCCAACATCACTAAGATGAGTTACCCATTTCAGATTTAAATTGAATTCCAATTGATTCGCTTTCAATCAATTGCAGTAGTGGAGTTTTGAACCCATGTTCACAGACCATTAGCCTGATCCTTCTGGATTACTAGACATTAGCACTGCACCACCATTTCCCCCTAAAGACTTCCAGCTTCTGTAGTATTTTGGTTTTGTAGGTAGATGAATTGTTCTCATTAGCAAAATTATCAAGAACCAGACAGCAGCAATTTGGGATGATTGGCAAAAAGGCCAGAAATGACATGAGGAATATCTACTTTTGGGATTTAAGACACTGCCTGAAAATCTGCTGGAGACAATTGCAGTCAGGTTTTTGAAAGAGAATTGGATGAGGTGCTAAAGAGAAAAAAATGCAGGGCTACGAAGAGTGTTCTACTAGCTGAGTTGCTCTTGGAGTGAGTCAGCATGAGTTAAGTGGCTGGCTGTGCTGTAGCCATTTTATGATTCTGTCGGCTCTACATTCAGCTCAACATGAAATATGTTCTGACCAAGAGACTGGGACTTAGTTCTTTCAATCCCACACATGACAATGGGCAGATAGAAATTGAATTTAAGTCTACGTTAAAATCTACATGGTAATTATTTCTTCCTGCGAAAAGCTGACAAGTTTAGGGATCCCTGGCTAATGAGGAATATTAAGGTGCTGGTCAGGAAAAAGAAGATAGATACATTGAGTTTAGGCAGTTGGGGATAAGTGAATCCCTTGATGGCTATAAAAGTATAATTAAGTGTACTAACACTTAATGGAAATCAAGAGGACAGAAAGAGGTATGAGATGGATCTGGCAGGTAAGATTAAAGAAAATTCCCAGAGGTTCTATAGCTATATTAAGTGTAAAAGGGTGGCCAGGGAGAGAATAGATCCCCTCAAAGATCACTTTAGCCATCTGTTTGTGGAGTCACATGAGAAAAAAATCATGAGTGCCCAAGAAATAAGGGAGACAAGTAGTGATATCTTGGGTCACATGCATATTCTAGGAAGAAGGTATTTGTAGCCTTAAAGCACATTAAGGTAAGTAAATCCCCTGAACCTGATCATATGCATTCTCGGATCTTGTGGGAGGCTAGAGGAAAAAATTGCAGAGGTCCTTGCAGATATATTTGTTTCAGCTCTACATGCTGATGAAGTTCCAGAAGATTGGAGATGGCTAATGTTGTTTGTCCTTTAAGAAAAATAGCAAAGACAAGCCAGGCAATTGCAGATCGGTGAGCCTGATATCAGTGATGGGTGAGTTATTGAAGAGATTCTGAGGGACAGGATCAAGCAACAGTTGGATAATGAGGGTCAGATCAGGGACAGTTAGCATGGCTTTGTGCATGGCAAATCATGTCTGATGATTTTTTGGAGTTTTTCAAAGGGATAACCAAGCAGATGGATGAGGGTGGGGCAGTTGATGTTGTTTATATGGACTTTAGCAAGTCTTCGACAAGGTCCCATATGACCGGCTAGTCTGGAAGGTTAGGTCACATGGCCATCCAGAGAGAGTTAGCTGATTGGATTCAAAATTGGAGTGATGGTATTAGGAAGCCTGGAGTGATGGTTGATGGTTGTTTCTCGGATCGGAGACCAGTAACTAGTAGTATGCCTCAGTGGTTAGTGTTGACACCCTAAATATATGTGTGTGTGTGTATGTGAGTGTACAAAGTACGGTTAGTAAGTTTGAAGATGATACTAAATTAGGAGATATGGTTGATAATGAAGAAGATTATCAAAAATTGCAGGGGGTTCTTGATCAATTAAGGAAGTGGGCGGAGGGTTGGCAAATGCATTTTAATACAGATTAGCGTGAGGTGTTGCATTTTGGAAAGTCAAACTAGGGTAGGACTTGTGTAGTGAATGGTAGGAGCATTGAGGAACAGAGGGTCTTAGGAATAGAAGTTCATTCAAAGCAGCGTCGCAGGTAGACAAGGTGGTGAAGAACGCGTTTAACTCATTGGCCTTCATCAGTCAGGGCATTTGAGTTTAGAAATCTCAACATTATGTTACAGTTTTATAAGTTGTTGAGACCACACTTGTAGTAGTGTGTACAGTTTTGGTCACCCTGTAATAGGAAAGATGTTGATGAACTGATACTCAGCATTTGAAAGACAGTGATATAATCAGACAAAGTCAGCATGGATTTTTAGGAAGGAAATTGTGCTTTACGAATCTGTTGGAATTTTTTTGAAGATGTAACTAGTAGAGTTGAACAGAGGAGAACAGTGGATGTAGTTTATTTAGGCTTTCAGAAGGCTTTCAACTATGCCTCATATAATAGACTACTATGTAAAGTTAAAGCACATAGGATTGCAGTTAATGTCTTGAGATGGAGAGGAAGCTGGTTAGCAGATACCAAACAACGAGTTTGCATAAATGGGTCTTTTTCTGTTTGGCAGTCAGTAGCTAGTGAGGTTCTGCAGGGATCTGTGCTAGGACCTTAACTGTTTACATATATTAATGATTTGTAAGAGGGAACTGAACATATTATCTCCAAGTTTGCAGACGATACAAAATTAGGCGACAGGATGAGCTGTGAGGAGGATGCAGAAGTAATCCAGCGTGATTTGAACAGGCTGAGTGCAGGCATCTGCGTAGTAGATGCAGTATAATGTGGATAAATACATCCATTTTGGTAGAAGTAATAGGAAGACAGATTATTACTTCAATGGATGTAAATTGAGAGAAGTGGATACTCAGCGAGACCTTAGAGCCCGTGTGCATCAGTCGCTGAAAGTAAGTCCACGGTACAGCAGGCAGTAAAGAAAGTAAATGGTATGTTGGCCTTCACAGCAAAAATAGTTGAATATAAGGATAGGGATATTTTGCTGCAATCGCGTGGAACCATACTTGGACTATTGTTTGCAGTTCTGCTGCTCTTATCTGAGGAAGGACGTCCCTGCTGTGGAGTGAGTACGATGTAGAGATGCCAGCGTTGGACTGGGGTAAACTCAGTAAGAGGTCTGTACAGCAGACAGCAGGAGTGAGGACAGCAGTTTACCAGGCTGATTTCTAGGAAAGCAGGTCTGTCATCTGAGGAAAGACTGAGTCAGAGCTAAAGTTTGTTTATTGGTCACAAAAAGAAGCTTACGTTAACATTGCAATTAAATTACTGTGAAATTCCTCTCGTCACCATAGTCTAACGCCTGTTCAGGTTAATGCATCTAACCAGCACATCTCCCAGAATATGGGAGGGAACTAGAGTACGCGGACAAAACCCACGCAGACATGGGGAGAACATGCAAACCCCATACAGACAATGACCCAGGGGTTTGAACGCAGACCTGGTGATGTGAAGCAGCAGTGCTAACCACTGTGCCACCATGCCGCCCTGTTAAGTTAGGATTATATTCACTGAAATTTAAGAGTGAGAGGTAATCTCATAGAAATTGATAAAATTCTAACAAAGTAGATTCAGAAAGGATGTTACCAATGGTGGGGGAGTCCAGAACTAGAGGTCATACCTTTTAGAACTGAGGCGGGGAGAAATTTCTTCTCCCAGAGGGCGATGAATGTATGAAATTCATTTCTACAGAATGTAGTTGAGGCTGAAATATTATGGGATTTCAAGAAAAAATTAGACATAGTTCTTGGGGTTACAGAGATCAAGGGATATGGGAGAAAGGAGGGGTCACGATATTGAATTTGATGATCAGCCATGATCAAGATGAGTGGGAGAGCAAGCTCAAAGGGCCAATCAGCCTACTGCTGCTTCTAATTTCTATATTTCTGTGAAAGAGTACAAAGAAGATTTACAATCATGTTGCCAGAGATAGTAGGCCTAGTTATGGAGAGAGGGTGGCAAAATTATGATTTATTCCTTGGAACGTAGGAGAATGAGAGGTGACCATATTGAGGTATTTAAAATCATGTGGGGCATGGATTAGGTGAATGTACACAGCTTTTTTTCCCCCAGGGAAGGGGAATTGAAAACTAAGGAGTCTAGGTTTAAGGTGAGAAGGAAAAGATTTAAAAGCGATCTGAGTGATGACAGTTTCAGTCAGAGGGTGGTGCAGAGAACTGCTGGAGAAAATGATTGCAAGAGGTCCAGTAGTACCATCTAAAAAGCATTTGAATAAGTACGTGGATGGGAAAGGATGAGAGGGATATGCCGAAAGGTTTGTTTCAGTGTTCTATGACTGCATACAGTTCAATGAACACTAAATTGGTATTTACACATCCTTTTAAATTAAAACCTGTTAGAACCAAGCAGGAAGTGGGAGAAGGGAGAAATCAGTTCATCCCATCTCACTTGGTAGTAACACAATATAAAGTAAATTGTAATGAAGAATGGGGAGAGGCAAAAACCTTCTCTTGACACTTTTTGTTTTTAGGCTTCCATTTTTTTGTTCTGTAATGGTCTCTTCTAATTAAAATTTTGCATGGGTTTAAGTATTGCAGTAAATCATCAAGGTGATACATTAAAATTAAAATTGTGAAATTCTGACAATGGAACATCTTTGTTGCGCTTTATACTGTCATAGATATTTATATATGATGGTGCAGTGCTGATGTTTATGATTTTGGTGGTATATCTGAAGAAAGGAATTTCATTTGTCAGTCAGAATATAGCCTTCTTCAAGGGTTGTTCTTTTCCATCTTCGAAGAATTTGTTCAAGATAAAGTAAAACTGCTCACAGTTCTATTGTTCGTTATCAGATTGTTAGCATAAGAAGTCTAAGGCTAACTTCACAATTTTTTAACTACTTGATAGCATATTTGATTTCCTAATTTTTTTGCTGTTCTCTTATAGATGCTGACTGGCTGAGTTATCAGTTACTAAGTAGAGCATCAGAGAAGAAATTTGGAATAAAGAATAATCTACGAATTGGTGAGTATAATTATAAACCATTGATTTGTTATTTTATAAAATGGAGATGATTGATATTGAAATATCTTATTGAATAATTTCCACTGTGGCATATTACTTGCATCAAATTAGTGTATGAACAAGGAGCAGGAATAAGCACTTTTGCTCTTTTCTTCACCATTTTATAAGATCATGGCTGATCTGATAGTAACCTCAAATCTACATCCTGCCTATTCCTAATAACCCATCATCCCCTTGCTTACCAATAATCTATCCACCTCTGTCTTAAAAATGTTCCAACACTCTGCTTCTACCATATTTTCAGGAAGTTCCAAAGAATCGCAACCCTGTGAGCGAGAACTTTATGCCTTTTCTCAGTTTTAAATGGGTGACCTTTATTTTTAAAGAATGATCCCTCATTATAGATTCTCCCACAAGGGGGAGAATCTTCGCCACATCCAACTTGTTAATATCCCTCAGAATCTTATATGTTTCAGTCAAGTCACTTCTTGGTCTTCTAACCTCCAGTAGATAACGGTTAAAACTTTCAGGACTGGGATGAGGAAAATTTCTTCACCCCCCCAGAGTGGTGATCTGTGGAATTCACTACCACTGAAAATAGTTGAGGCCAAAACATGCAATTTCAAGAAGGAATTAGGTGCAGTTCCTAATTGTAATATATATTGGGGCGAAAGGAATCAAGGAAAATGGGGGGAAGGCAAGATCAGGGTATTGAACTTGATAATCAACCATGGTCATAAAAAATGGCAGAGTAGGCTCAAAGAGCGAAATGGCCTATTCCTGCTTTACTTTATATTTATATTTCTATGTATGTGATTCCAGACCATAGCAATGTGACTAACTGTCTGGGATACCCTAGCAAGTAACTCTTGTTCAATGGCAGTTCGGGGTGGGCAATGAATGTCCTTGGCAGCCATGCTCACATCTTATGAATGAATAAAAAAAAGTTTTAACATCGTTAGAAATCCACAGAATTAGCAGTACCTTAAAAATTAGCTTTATCCACTGGTTTTACTGAGGTTCATTGACTTCATTGTATTGTTATGTTTCCAAACTGTGATTTTGCATCTAAAATTCACCTCACTTCTGTGTTTTCTCATCACTGTCACCAGCAAAGTTGTTTGTATATGGCTTGTGAGATAATTTGGGAGGTATTTTAACTTAAGGGCTTCAATGGAAAAGAAAATATCCATGTAAATAAAATGGGATAGAATAAAAATGCATGTTTCTCATTAAGTAATAAGTTTAAATTGTTGAAAAGCTTCATGCCCTGCTATCTACCAGTCCATTGGAAATCCATTTTTAATTTGGTACCCCTTTTCTTTCCCTTCCTCATTCATTCCTAATACAATCTTTGTAATTTGTATTCATAGGAAATAATTACATTGAAAATGTACAACTACTGATTTGATAACTTTTTTGTTGAGGAAGGAGATGGGAGGAGCTGAAATTTCAAGTGATTAATCCCCACTGGATTCTGTAGAATTAACTGGACTCTAATCAAATAAAGTTATTGTTTGTATATTTACTATAAAATTGTCACTTCAATCTGACTGTCATAATTGAGATCCAATGCAATTAAATGGCAATATTTTAGCAGCAGTAGCTAGGCAAATGTATGGGTACGATTTCTCTGAACTGATTGAATGATGAAACAGATCTTGACCTCTTGACATGGTGTCACCTTTATTTCTGATTAAAAATGACCATTAAATAAAGACATTCTAAGTTGTTTGGAAAACATCAGTGCACAATTCTCTTTCAACTCAGCATCTATCTACTTCAAAGACTAATAGTCTTATGTAACAGTGAAAAAAATCCTGCTTTGAATTTTTTTTGTCTGTAAGTATGAGAGCACAGTTTTTTTAGATGGCTGTTTATAAGGTTGATAAAAAAAACTTTAGTTTACAATGTGTTTAACATATTTGGCTTCTTTTAAAAATATAATGTAAATAAACTAAGTGGATAAAAATGTCAAACAAATCAGTTATTTTTTATTTATATTTTACTACATTTTGTCATAATTTTTCAAAATTGAGAGCTTTTGAAAAGTAGAATATTTTGACTGAAACCTGATGTATAGTACTGGCATCTGAAGTGGATTAAACAAACGATTTTGTGAGCTACTGGATTGTGTTCACTGGTATAATTTGCAAACCTGAAGTCTATTTCTTTTACTGTCTCATCACATCCTTGACAATGCTGATGCTGTAGCACACAACTTGTCCTGCGCCATTGAGATATTAATATATAACTAAGCAGCTATATGAGAAATGGCAGCTGCGATACGTTGTTAGCTGGGTGACTTTTGGGAATTAGGATAAACAAGCTAAGAGTTGACAGTGCATCCATCCCAAATGACCCTGCATGTCAGTGTCTTATTAATTACATTGTTAAGGTTCAATAGCAATCACTTTGTTAAATTGAAATTACATTGGAAAGGTTTAATAGCAATTACATTGTTAAGGCAGTTGCATTGTTAAACCGGTGATGGGTATTGGTCTACCTATAAATGGCGACAGCTATAAGCAGAAGGGGACAATTGGAACAGAATGGGGAAGGAGCTGGAGCACTTTGTTGCTTTGCTTTCTTGGCTATAAACCTTAAGGTGCAGGCTAGCTTCAGGCCCAATTCTTCGAACAACTATAGTTAAGACCCAGTTACAAAAGATTAGCATATATCAAAAGAAGATGTAATTGAAACAAGTGATCTATATCCACTCAACTATCAGTTAGGTTTACATCATACTTAAAATGCAAATACAATTGACCAATTACAACGTTTGCACATCTGCTTGATTATAGTATTAATTCATTGTCAAGACTCTTACAAGCTATCTAGTTTGATTTACTACTGGCTACAAGTTGTCCTAGCTACAATCATTCCTTAACATAACTTGTTTTTGATTTGTGAAAATCACTTACCCTCTCCATGTCCAAGATTCTTAACGTTTGGTTAATTCGCTCAAGCATGGGAACTTGGATAGCCAAACAAACCCTTATCTTCAAGCTGTAAACAATGTTGCCTCCGTATGTTATCTTTAAACCATTTGGTTGCCAGAACAAATAGAACAACCCCTCCCCCTTTCACCTTGACTCAATAATATTAATTAGAAAATGTCAATTGCATCTCTATAAATAAGGCCAGACTCTCATAAAAGGAGGATCTTGCATCCAAAATGGAAATTGACTAATTAAGAAGTTTGATTGGATTGGATTGAGCTGGTTATGCATTCAGAGTAGACATGATGCTAGTTATGATGTATTGAACTGAGTACTATGATGAAATGGGATATAGTTAATGAAATTCTGGGAGCAAATAAAATGTTAAATTGAATTCATAGAAGTGTATATTTAAGTCTCCAGCCTGGAATGATTTAGAATATCTGAAGTTAGTCATTTTTAACCATGCTACACCTATCAGTCTTTCAAATGGACATTTGAGCACAGCAGCGTTTATCATATTTTTGGTGGGAAACTAGAAAGAGTAGTGAAATACTGGCATTAGTAGAAGCAATAGGTATGAGGGCGCATTTATCCAAAATACTGATGCTATAGGAGGGGCAGTCTGAGAAATGTTTACCTATTGAATGTTATGTTCATGACCGATTTCCTTTAGGATAATGTTCCTTCAACCAAACTGTCATTGAAGCAAGGCAAGATTAGACCTAGCTGGAATAACAGAAGTGTTAGAGATATTTCTCAAACCTGATGGGTTGACACATGTCAACAATTATTGGACTGTTAGGTGGAGGAAACAACGAGATATCTAAGAGAGAGATGATGTACTAGAGAGTGGGACTAGTCATCATTGGGGATGGCGAAGGTTGATTGTTACTGGAGATGGTGGGGATCAGTCATTGGGAGGAAATTGGATATGGTGGCAGATTTCAGACTCTTGGTGGGGTTAGTGGTCAGGGATGAGTGTCAGGGAGTGGAGGGTTGTGTAAGGTGGGAGGAGAACGAGTTGGGGGGGGTGCAGGGAGTCCTGGGGTGGTGAATACCCTGTAGGGGAAGAGATTGATTAGTCATTTTGGGAGGCCCCTGGGAGCATCAGGAGAGGATGTGTATGTGTGTTGTGGGGGGGCAGGGGGTGGTGTTGTCCCATGTTAAGATAGCTACGCTGAAGTCATCTCATTACTTTTCAGAGTAACTGTTAGCGTAACACTGGCATAACCATCTGAAGTTAGCGATTTAAATTGCTTTTTCAGATTGTTCCCAGCACAATGTAAATAACCAGGGAAAGTTTGCGTTTCTGGACAATTGCTGTATAAACCCTTACTGGGACCTTCCGATTTGGTAAGCCCCAAATCTGACGCTAGAGAACCAGGAGTTACAGGTTATTGTACTTCCTCCCTTGTAATGGAGATTTTCTCTAACGGGTGAACACTCTCTATAAATTTCTGTATAAAATTTTTGAAAAATCAAGTATGCAACTGACCGAAGATTTGCATGATCTGAATTACATATTTGTTAGGTTCTGTAAATCTTTTTGAATTGGCTTAATGCAGTTAAACCCCTTCATTGTTTTTGCCTTTTGGCCAATGTCAGGAACTGTATTGTTAGACAGGACTGGGAGCCATGATGCAGGTGTTGATTACATTGTAGCATTAATTATCTGCATTAATGGGTTAAGGACATCTGTGTGGCTGCTCTGTCACACAGTGCTGAAGAATACACAAGAGCAAAGGGTGTGCATACTGGATACCTAGCTGATACTTGCTAGTTTCTTGACAATATTTACTCTCATCTTAGTCTTTTCTGTGGCACTTTTCAAATGCTTGTGAGGCAGCGATTCAGGGTGACTTTGTGGTATTTGGGGTATATCACAGAATCACACAGTGCAAAAGAAGTTCTTAGAACACAGAACATTACAGCGCAGTACAGGCCCTTCGGCCCTCGATGTTGCACCGGCCAGTGGACCCTCTAACCTAAACTATTCCAATATCATCCATATGCCTATCCACCGAACATTTGAATGCCCCCAAAGTAGGCGAGTCCACAACTGCTGCAGGCAGGGCATTCCACGCTCTCACCACCCTCTGTGTAAAGAACCTGCCTCTGACATCCGTCCTATAACTACCACCTCTTAATTTAAAGTTATGTCCCCTCATGTTGGTCATCACCATCCGAGGAAAAAGGCTCTCACTATCCACCCTATCCAATCCTTTGATCATCTTATACGCCTCAATTAGGTCACCGCGTAACCTTCTTCTCTCTAATGAAAATAACCTCAGGTCCCTCAGCCTTTCCTCATAAGGCCTTCCCACCATACCAGGCAACATCCTGGTAAACCTCCTCTGCACCCTTTCCAATGCTTCCACATCTTTCTTATAATGCGGCGACCAGAACTGTACGCAATACTCCAAGTGCGGCCGCACCAGAGTTTTGTACAGTTGTAACATAACCTCACGGCTCCTAAATTCAATCCCTCTACCAATAAAAGCTAACACACCGTACGCCTTCTTAACAACTTTATCAACCTGGGCGCCAACTTTCAAAGAGCTATGTACTTGTACCCCAAGATCCCTCTGCTCAATAACGCTATTAAGGGTCCTTCCATTAGCCCTATATTTCATATGCCTGTTATTCCTACCAAAGTGAATCACCTCACACTTATCCGTATTGAATTCCATTTGCCACCTCACGGCCCAGCTCTGCAACCTATCTATGTCCCTCTGCAAACTGTAACATCCATCCTCGCTGTCTACAACTCCCCCACTTTGGTATCGTCAGCAAATTTACTAATCCAACCCTCTACACCCTCATCTAGGTCATTTATAAAAATGACAAACAGCAGTGGCCCTAAAACAGATCCTTGAGGTACACCACTTGTAACTGCACTCCAGGTTGAATATTTCCCATCAACCACCACCCTCTGTCTTCTATCAGCTAGCCAATTCCTAATCCAAACTGCTAAATCACCTTCAATCCCATGCATCTGCACTTTCTGCAGTAGCCTACCATGGGGAACCTTATCAAACGCTTTGCTAAAATCCATATACACTACATCAACTGCCTTACCCTTATCTACCTCTTTGGTCACCTCCTCAAAAAACTCAATAAGGTTTGTGAGGTACGACCTACCCTTCACAAAACCGTGCTGACTATCCCTAATCAATTTATTCCTCTCTAGATGCTTATAAATCCTATCCCTTATAATTCTTTCCAAGACCTTGCCCACAACAGAAGTCAGGGTCACCGGTCTATAATTTCCAGGATGGTCCCTACTCCCCTTTTTGAACAAAGGGACAACATTTGCCATCCTCCAGTCTTCCGGCACTATACCTGTAGCTAACGACGACATGAAGATCAAAGCCAAAGGCTCTGCAATCTCCTCTCTAGCCTCCCAGAGAATCCTAGGGTAAATCCCATCTGGCCCAGGGGACTTATCAATTTTCATACCCTCAAGATTCGCTAACACCTCCTCCTTATGAACCTCAATCCTACCCAGTCTACAACCTGGTATCGCAGTATTCTCCCCGACAACACTGTCTTTCTCCTGCGTGAATACTGACGAAAAATACTCATTCAGTGTCTCTCCTATCTCCTCAGGCTCCACGCACAACTTCCCACTGCTATCTCTGACTGGCCCTAATCTTGCCCTAACCAATCTTTTATTATTTATATACCTGTAAAAAGCTTTAGGATTCTCCTTAATCCTATCCGCCAAAGTCTTCTCGTGTCCTCTTCTAGCTCTTCTCAACTCCCTCTTTAGCTCCTTCCTGGCTGATTTATAGCTCTCTATTGCCCTAACTGAGCCTTCACGTCTCATCATTATATAAGCCTCCTTCTTCCTCTTCACCAGAGATTCAACTTCCCTAGTACACCATGGTTCCCTCACTCGACCACTTCCTCCCTGCCTGGCAGGTACATATTCATTAAGGACATGCAGAAGCTGTTCCTTAAATATGCTCCACATTTCAGATGTCCCCAGCCCCTGCAATTTCCTGCTCCACCCTATGCATCCTAAATCTCTCCTAATAGCCTCATAATTACCTTTCCCCCAGCTATAACTACTGTTATTCGGTACGTGCCCATCCCTTTCCATCACTAAGGTAAACGTAACCGAATTGTGGTCACTATCACCAAAGTGCACACCCACCTCCAAGTCTAACACCTGGTCTGGTTCATTACCCAGTACCAAATCCAATATAGCCTCACCTCTTGTTGGCCTATCTACATACTGAGTCATGAAACCTTCCTGCACACATTGAACAAAAACTGACCCCTCTAACGTACTTGAACTATAGCTTTTCCAATCGATATTAGAAAAGTTAAAGTCCCCCATTACAACTACCCTGTTACTTTCACACCTATCCAGGATCAACTTTGCAATCCCTTCCTCTATTTCTCTGGAACTTTTTGGAGGTCTATAAAAAACTCCCAACAGTGTGACCTCTCCTTTCTTGTTTCTAATTTCAGCCCACACTAGCTCAGCAGACAAGTCCACATCAAACGTCTTTTCTGCCACCGTAATGCTGTCCTTAACTAACAATGCCACTCCTCCCTCTCTTCTACCACCACCTCTGCTCTGACTGAAACATCTGAACCCTGGAACCTGCAACAACCATTCCTGCCCCTGCTCTATCCACGTCTCTGAAATGGCCACAACATCGAAGTCCCAAGCACCAATCCAGGCTGCAAGTTCATCCACCTTATTGCGTATGCTCCTCGCATTAAAGTATACACATTTCAAACCACCCTCCCGTTTGCCACTATACTGCTGCGACCTAGAAACCTTATCCGTGACCTCCCTATTCACATCCTCCTGTATACTGGCACAACAATTCAGGTTCCCATCGCCCCCCGAATCAGTTTAAACCCCCCCGAATAGCACTGGTAAATTTACCCCCCAAGATATTGGTACCTCTCCGGTTCAGGTGCAGACCATCCCTCTTGTAGAGGTCCCACCTTCTTAGGTCTGTTGAATCTGCACTGGCACATTAGAAACACCTGATCCCATCTACTACTAATTGGACTATAGCCTTGCATGTTATGATGTGCCAAATACTCATCTGGATACTTTTTAAAGGATGTGAGGCAACTTGACTCTACTCCCCTTCCAGGCAGTGCATTCCAGACCATCATTACCCTGCGGATAAAAAGGTTTTTCTTCACATCTCCCGAAACCTCCTGCCCCTTATCTTGAACCTATGTCCCTTCATGACTGAACCTTTTAATTAAGGGGAACAGCTGCTCCTTATCCACTGTGTCTAAGAACCTCATTACCTTGTACACCTCAATCAGGTTGCCTCTCAGTCTTCTCTGCTCCAACGAAAACAACCCAAGCTGATCCAACCTCTTTTCGTATCTTAAATATTCCATCCCAGGCAGCATCCTAGTGAATCTTCTCTGCACCTCCTCCAGTGCAATCACATTCTTCCTACAACATGGCAACCAGAACTGTATACAGTACTTTAACTGTGGCCTCACCAAATTCTATATAACTGTAAAATAGCTTCTCTGCTTTTGTTATCTATACCTCGATTGATAAAAATAAGTGTCTGTCCCAATATGCCTTTTTCACTATCCTATTAACATAGTCTTCCACCTTCAGAGATCTGTGGACAAACTTTGTTCCATAGAACTTCCTAGTTTCCTACCTTTCTTTGAGTACTTCCTTCAAAGTATATCACCTCTCACTTTTCAATTTTAAGTTCCATATGCCACTTATCTGCCTATTTGACCATTCCATCTACCTTGTAGTAGCCTAAAACACTCCATCTCACTGTTAACCATCCAGCTAATCTTTGTCATCTGCGAATTTGCTAATCTTACTGCCCGCATAGTCATCTACGTCCATAATGTAAATGACAAATAATAGGAGCTCAACACAGATCTGCGTGGTATGTTATTGGACACTGGTTTCCAGTCACTAAAGCAGTCTTCTGACATCACCCTTATCTCATACAACTGAGCCAATTTTGAATCCATTTTATCAAGTTACCTTGTGGGACCCTGTCAAATAGTTCATTCTTGACTGATTTCCTGCAAAAGTAAAAACTGGAGTCAACTGTTAGCCACCTAATCTTATTTGAGTTGGACGTGGATACCGTGGTTGAAATACTATTCCATCACTCCCAGATCCTAAAACAAAGTGCTCAAGATTGGTTGCCTGTAAACAGATTCAGGTCATCTGCTTGGCAAAATTCCTGGAGGCGTTGGGAGGCATGTTGCTCGCATAGATATTGATGAGAATTAGGAAATCAAGCTTTGGGAAAGTACATCGTTTTGGGCTAATGAGTGCAACCTTTGGACTAATGCCAATAACATCAACAACAATCTGACAATAGAACCTCCAGGTTTCGACCTCCCTCAAACAACAGCTTACACTTAACAGGATTGGGGCACTCCGTGCAAAAATATTTCACCTTCTGCTCACATGGAATTTTGACGACAGGCCAGCATATAACTGTGGTCACTCAGGTCAGACTGCTCACTTTGTGAAAGAACATGGTCTACGAAAATTTGCCGCAGGATTCGAAGCATCCATCCAATACCAGTGCTGGTTGCCTAACTTGGAATTAGATTTGTAAAACTGCAAGATGTCATTCACAATAAGATTGAATGAGAATTTATTTTGTTAAAACCAAATTAAATATTAAATATTTTACAGAATAAGCTGATTTGGATCACCAGAACTGTTTGGTGGGTAGGATTGAAAACTGCACGTTACAGCTAGTAAAACAGCCTACTCTAAAACATCCACAAGAAGCATTATATTACAAATTGATTAAGAGCCATTGTTCAATTAATTTACAAATGAATGTTCTTCAATGCAGGTTGCAGCTTATCTAAATGTAACTTTTGGATTATGAGAATGTGGCCTGGTTTGGCAAACTCTCAATTCCCTTTGGAGACTAGTTAAACAGTGATTAATCATTATTCCTTTACTGGGTATGCAGGGAAAAGGAAACCTGCATTTCACACCTCTGAAGCAATTAATCCCTGTGATCTTTGCCAGCCTCCTCTTCACGATAAGTTTAAAGACAAAACTGTACCTAATTTATTGAATTGTGCATGGCAAAAAGTCTAAAACATATCATTTATTTTCCATTATTTACCAGGCAGAAACTGAAAACTTAAGTGCCAAACACACCACGTGGATAACAAACTGAGTTGGGTAGCTGTGATTACAATGTAGTAACTACTGCTTTCTTCAATGTGCACATCTGGTGTGCTTTTTCATTCACTTGCTGGCATTTTTTAGTGATTGTGGCATAAATCATTTTGCTAATCAGAAACACAAGTGACTGAAAGTCATTTCTTCTTTGCACAATAGAAAAAACATATGGCTTTCCAGTCATCTCTGGTAAACAAAAAATCAATTGACATGCAGGTTTGCTGCTTTTTAATAAGAAAAAGAATGATAGTTTGCTTTATTTAGTAGCTTTGATTTAGAAAGTCAGCTTTTTGCTTTGCTTGTATAGATTTTTTGTTAAAATTATAACGGTTGATACAAACTAACAATAAAGTTAACTTATCTAATATTTCAAAATAGCAAAAGCATGTATTACTTTTTAGGCCTAAGGTTTTCAGTTGTCAGTAGTATTTAATAGCAACTTTGCTTCCTCTTTACCAGATGCCTTAATTTTATGTTTTAAAGAGAAATATGTGACTTTTATTTCACAACCAGATGCTTTATAAAGTATGCCATAAACATTACCTTCTAAATTAAATCCACTCACTGCTGACTGTGATTCTTATTGTTTGAACTTGACCTTTTCTTCCAAGTGTGTAATAGTCCCCTTCCAATTTTAAGTCCCCTTCCAATACTTGAGTGCATAATCTAGGCCATCACTTCACTGTAGTACTAAGGGAGTGCTGCACTGTTGAGTTTCTGACCTCAGGATAAGAATTGAAGTGAGGCATTGTCTGCTCTTGCAAATAGGTGTAAAATATTTATTGCCGTAATTTTACTGGGAAGCTACCCCTGGTGTCCTGGCCAAAGTTTATTCCTGAACATGGGAACATTAAAAATAGGAGCAGACGTAAGTCATTCTGACTCTCCAGCCTGTTTTGCCATTCAACTAGACTGTAATAATTGTGAGGTTCTGCAGTTACTTGGCAGAAAAAAATTATTGATTTATTTATTCAGCAAGAGCTATTTACAAAGGAGGACAACAAAGGCGTCCATGCTCTTCAGCCCCCATGGGTCAACTGCCAAGCTCAACCACCGATCTTGAACTGCAGCCTTTCAACTGCTGCAATGCAAGTTTAGATACATGTACAACTGCTCTGCATTCCCAAAGTCATGCTATACCACAATATATCATGCTCTGATGTGCTACCTCATCTTCCTTCCCTTTACGTTCTTTACAAACCAATTTAGGAACAGCCAGCTATTTATATGAATAGATGATAAATTATATTTTAAAAAAATGTTTGGGTAACACAGTTTTTCAAAATTTGAGTCTATCAGGAGATTTCCAAATTCTCTGTGAACACCTCACTCAAACCAGCAGTGCCTCAACTGAAGTAGCAATGCCATGAGTAATGGTCAGTTGTTTTGCAGATTCAGGAGGTACGCTAATGCAGATATCTAATCCAGTTCTCATGGGAACAATACAAGTGCTGCTCTCTGGAATAAATGGTCACATTGATATTGGCACGATTAAAGGAATGTTGATAGACACTTCTGGATTATCATTCTGTTTCTCATGTAGCCTATATATTTCCTGACTTTTCTTCCTTGGATGTCAACAGGTGTGACATCGGGCTCTTTTGTTATACTAAGTCATCTAATGACGAATGACCTATTACCTTTGACAATGTCATGTGATCTCTTTTGCATTTCTTGTTTCATATCCACCTTCTCTGCTAAATTTGGAAACCGCAGACCAAGTCTTGTCTAGAGATGCCTCCTCATTAGTAGCTCTACACAGGTACTCCTGTAGTAACATGCTGTGTTATTCTGTTAATGAGGAGGGACATAGCAAGCTTAAATCGTAATGGTGTGTCCTGCTGTTTTTCTTCATCACTGACTTGAAAATCTGGACAACTCTTTCTGCTAAATCATTCGAAGCTGGGTAAGAGGGTTGCGTGCTGAAACTCTGTTTCTGTAAAGGTAGTGCCGTGTAGCAAAACTTTGTAGTTTTTCAATCATTGCGGATGAAGTTGTTTTCATTTCATGAATATGAAGCTATTTGGAATGGGCATCAGTGATAATTAGGAACATAATGCCCATAAAAGGACCAGCGAAATCCGTACATAACTATGATTAAGGTCAGCCACGCCATTCTTATGGGTGCAAATGAGGTGAAGGAGACAGCATTTATTGCAATTAACATTGATCACAATGCTTTACTAGATTTCCAGCATGTTTATCCATCCCTAGCTACCAAATATAATTTCTTGTGAGCATTTTCATTTTAGTCTGGTGAGCATTGTGTAATTCCTGCAGTAACGTTCCTCTTGTTGGTCCAGGATGACTACTCTAGACCCTAACAGTAAAACTTTATCCACACAGCTCAATTCATCTTTGCGCAGCTGGTAAGATTTTAATTGACCTGACAAGTTGAAGTGCCATTTGTGGAAAACTTTTCACTTTGTTCTGGACAGGACTGGATCTCTTGAGTTCAATTCCAGATTTGCTTTGATGATGTTGGAAACATATCCAAGAAGTTTAAAGCCAAAAGTATTTCTTGTGATACTGTTGGTGATGGTGATATTGCTCAAGGCAGAGTAAGATGATTCAGAACATGTGCGTTCGATATTTTGGTACCTGGTTTATGTTGGATTATGTAATTGTGTATTGCTAGAAGTGAAGCCCTCGGTTGACACAGGCTGATGCTATAGAAGGAACAGGGTTGTCTTCATGCAATAGCCCTAGCAGTGGCTTGTGATCGGTGCCTGTAAACACACTGATGTGATTTTTTTAACTCTAAATGATGGCTAAAACTTTCTTAATTTTGAAGTATTTTCTCTTGGCATCAGTTAGAGTTCTTGATGTAAAAGTGATGGATTGTTCTAAACTATCTTCTATTCAATGAGACAAACTGCCCCATGCCCATTGGCGAAGCATCATGTGAGGATTATTTCTCTTTTTGGGTCAATGTGGATTCGTAAAACTGAAGATTGTAAAGCAAATTTAACTTTCTCAAAAGTTTTTTTGAGATTCACTCCGGTACCATCATAGATTTTTGTTTAAAAGGAAGTGTTTTAAAGTTTAAAGTTTATTTATTAGTGTCACAAGTAGGCTTACATTAATACTGCAGTGAAGTTACTGTGAAAATCCCGTGGTCACTGCATTGTTCAGGTACACTGAGGGAGAATTTAGCATGGCCAATGCATCTAATCAGCACGTCTTTCAGACTTTGGAACGAAACAGGAGGACCCAGAGGAATCCCACACAGATACAGGGAGAACATGCAGACTCCACATAGACTGATCCAAGTCAGGAATCGAACCTGGCAATGGGAGGCACAGCCATCCTGCATTGTGCCACTGTGCCACCCATGTGATAGTAATGTAATATTGATAGCTTTGGTAAGAACCTACCATAATAATTAGCCATACTCAAAATGTGATTTCAGTTCTGACCACATTTCTAACATAGACAAAGTGAGACATGAACTATGCCTATCAGCAATTAGAATTGGATGAGGATTAAGAAAATTTTTTATAATAAACTCGCACACCTAGATGATGTTTTAGGTGTTTTATACCCTTTACTTTACTGCCGAAGAAGGTAGTGGAAGCAGATACAATTGTGACTTTTAAGTGGTGTCTTCTTGACAAGTACATAAGTAGGGTGGGGATGGAGGGATACGGCCCCCAGAAGGGTAGTTGGGGGTGTGGTTTAGTTCAGTCAGGCAGCATGGTCAGTGCGAGCTTGGAGGGCTAAAGGGCCAGTTCCTGTGCTAAAATTTTGTGTGTTCTTTGACTTAGGGCCAAAATTTGCATTCATTCGGATAAACTTCATTTTTTTTAGAGCTCACTCATGACTAATGCTTTGCATTAAAAAGTCAAGATGTAGAGATGCCAGCGTTGGACTGGGGTAAACTCAGCAAGAGGTCTGGCAACACCAATTTTAAATCCAACTGATTTATTTGATAGTAAATCTGCTAGCTTTCGGCGTTTGTGCCTCCGTCAGGTGAATGAGGTGTTCTGGTCTCCAAAAGCACACATATCAGCACAGACAGTTTACAGATTGCTGATTAGAATGAGAATCCTTACACCTAACCTGCTATTCAAGTCTTAAAGTGGCTAACAAAGGAACACTGAGGTTAGAGAGATGTGTATTGTCTCCAGGTAGCACAGTAAGTGAGGTTTTTTGTTAACCCAGGCAAGTTACGGGGGTTACAGATAGTGTGTCATGAAGCCAAGATCCCAGTTAAGACCGTCCTCATGTGTGCGGAACTTGGCTATCAGTCTCTGCTCAGCGGCTCTGCGCTGTCGTGTGTCACGAAGGCCCCTTTGAAGAACGTTTACCCGAAGGTTGGAGGTCGAATCACTCAACAATCACCAGGCAAAACAGTTCCCTTCCTGTGGGCAAACGCTTCAGCAGTCATGGGTATTCGACCTCCGACCTCCGGGTAAACGTTCTTCAAGGGGGCCTTCATGACACACCACAGCGCAGAGTCGCTGAGCAGAGACTGATAGCGAAGTTCCGCACACATGAGGACGGTCTTAACCAGGATCTTGGCTTCATGACACACTATCTGTAACCCCCGTAACTTGCCTGGGTTAGCAAAAAACCTCACTTACTGTGCTACCTGGAGACAATACACATCTCTCTAACCTCAGTGTTCCTTTGTTAGCCACTTTAAGACTTGAATAGCAGGTTAGGTGTAAGGATTCTCATTCTAATCAGCAATCTGTAAACTGTCTGTGCTGATATGTGTGCTTTTGGAGACCAGAACACCTCATTCGCCTGACGGAGGCACAAACGCCGAAAGCTAGCAGATTTACTATCAAATAAATCGGTTGGATTTAAAATTGGTATTGCCAGATCTCTTGCTGAGTTTACCCCAGTCCAACACTGGCATCTCTACATCTTGACTTTTTAATGCAAAGCATTAGTCATGAGTGAGCTCTAAAAAAAAAATGAAGTTTATCCGAATGAATGCAAATTTTGGCCTTAAGTCAAAGAACAAAAAATTTTAGCACACGAACTGGCCCTTTAGCCCAGAAACTGGCCCTTTAGCCCTCCAAGCCCGCACTAACCATGCTGCCTGACTGAACTAAACCACACCCCCACCTATCTTTCTGGGGGCCGTATCCCTCCATCCCCATCCTACTTATGTACTTGTCAAGAAGACACCACTTAAAAGTCACAATTGTATCTGCTTCCACTACCTTCTTCGGCAGCGAGTTCTAGGCACCTGCCACCTATGTTAAAAGCTTGCCTCATACATCTCCTTTCAAATCTTGCCTCTCACACATTAGGGGGCACAGGTTTATTCCTGGGAAAAAGCTTCTAATTATCGATTCTGTCCATGCCACTCATAATCTTATAGACATCTATCAGATTGCCCCTTAACCTCTGCCATTTCAGTGAAAACAAACCAAGTTTCTCCAACCTCTTATAGCTAATGCCTTCCATACTAGGCAATATCTTGATAAATCTTTTCTCTACCCTCTCTAAAGCCTCCACATCCTCCTGGTAGTGTGGACTATATTCCAAGTGTGGCCTAACTAAGGTTCTATAAAGCTGCAACATGACTTGCCAATTTTTAAACTTAGTGTCCCTCTGATGAAGGTAAGCGTGTTGTATGCCTTCTTGACTACCTTCTCCATCTGCATTGCCACTTTGAGTAACCTGTGTACCTGTATACCCAGATGCTTCCATCTTTCAATACTCTTAATTCTTTCATTGACTGTATATTTCCTATCTGCATTAGAGCTTTCAAAATGCATTACCTCACACTTGTCAGGATTAACCTCCATCTGCTATCTCTCCGCCCAAGTCTCCAACTGATCTATATCATACTGTATCCTTTTATGGTCCTCATTGCTTTCCACAAATCCACCAACCTTTGTGTCATCCACAAACTTACTAATCAAACCAGTTACATTTTCCTCCAAATCATTTATATATATATATTACAATCAGCAAAGATCCCAGTACTGATCCTTGAAGAATGCCACTTGTCACAGCCCTCCATTGAGAAATGCACCCTTTCACTGCTACTCTCTTTCTTCTTTGACTGAGTACATAGTAAGAAATCTCACAACACCAGGTTAAAGTCCAGCAGGTTTATTTGATAGCAAATGCCACTAGCTTTCGGAGCGCTGTGCCTTCATCAGGTGAGTGAGCCAGTTCTTTTTTGACTGAGTCAGTTTTGTATCCCCTTGCCAGCTCACCACTGATTCCTTGCAACTTCACCTTCTGCACCAATCTGCCATGAGGGACCTTGTCAGAGGCCTTTGAAGAGCATGTAGATAACATCCATTGCCCTACCATTATCAATCATCTTTGTCACTTCCTTGAAAAACTCAATCTAGTTGGACACAACCTCCTCTTCACAAAACCATGTTGCCTTTCGCTAATTAGTCTAATTATTTCCAAGTGGGATAAATCCTGTCTTGAAGAATCCTCTCCAATAATTTGTATACTACTGACATAAGGCCCATTGGCCTGTAATTTCCTGGATTATCCTTGCTATCCTTCTTAAAGGAGCAACATTGGTTATTCTCCATTCCTCTGGGACTTCCTCTGAAGCCAGTGAGGATACAAAGATTTCTCACAAAGCCCCAGTAATTTCCTTCCTTGCCTCTCTCAGTATTCTGGGGTATATCTCATCAGGCCCTAACTTGCCTATCTTAATGTTTCTCAAGGACCCCAATATCTCCTACTTTTTGGTCTCAACATGAGTTCAGCTATCTGCACACCCTTTCCCAGACTGATCATCCACCCAGTCCTTCTTTTTGGTGAATACTGATGCAAAGTATTTGTCTAATACCTCACCCATTTCCTCTGGCTCCACAATTAGATTCCCTCCCCTGTCCTTGAGTGGGCCAACCCTTTCCCTGGCTACCCTCTTGCTCTTTTCATACATATAAAAAGCTTTGGGGTTTTTTAATCTTGCTTACCAATGACTTGTTGTGACCCCTTTTAGCCCTCCTTATTCCTTGCTTAAGTTTCTTTCTACTTGCTTTGTATTCCCCACTAGCTTTGCGTATTCCCAGCCTTCTATCCTTGATAAATGCTTTCTCTTTATCTTTGACTACTCTCTCAATATCTCTCGTTATCCATTCAGTTTGAAAAATCTCTGGGTATTTTTTAAGAACTTCTGGTAACCTACCATCAGATTCACAGAAGACATCTAACCAATTTAGCTTTATTTGATATAACCAAACTCATCCTATGAAACTAGGTTCCGGACCTTTTGCAAAAATGATTGGGAGTTAAATGTCTAAAGCTGATAAATTATTTGTACTGATGTAATTAAAGGTCTGTAGCCACGTATCAACCAACTGAAGAACAGCTTCTTCCCTGCTGCCATCAGACTTTTGAAAGGATCTACCTTGTGTTAAGCTGATCTTTCTGTATACTCTAGCTATGACTGTAATACTACATTTTGCACTCTTCTTTTCTGTATGGTGCGCTTTGTTTGTTTAGCGCACAAGAAACAATACATTTTATTGTATACTAATACACGTGACAATAAATCAGATCAAGTATTTCCAGGGTTTCAGTCATGTATCAGGCCAATCTTGCTGTTGTATTATTTAACATTACGGGTTGAACTCCACCTTGAAGTTATTTAAATGTTTGCTGCTCTATGATGGTGACAGAAGTACCGATATCTACTTCCATGCTTAGTGGCTGCCCATTTACTAAAGGTACGATTAGAATAGGATCTGATTTACTCCTTTTTACATTATTCAATTGATGTGTCTCAGATTCCTCTTCTGAATCATGTTCTAAATTATGGACTGTAGTCCAGAATTTTTTTGTTTCAAGTAGGTACATTCTGTTTGATTGGGCACTTGTTTTGGCCTCTCCGATTGCAGCCATAACAGGACATTTTTCCTGGCACTGATCTCCCTCGCACTTATAACATTTGTTAGAAATTCTGGTTTTCTGACCTGCTTTCTTTTTCTTCTGCCCCCTGCTTTGCTCATTGAGTTTCAGCTCTGTCACTTCTGTGCACTCAATTCTCTCCTCCCAACTCGCCAAAGTTTTGTGGCGTAGCTGATTCACCTGTGCAAATGCTCTGTAACTCAGGAGTGTCTCTCTGAGCACACTCAATCGCCTGGACTATTTTCATTGCTTTCTCCAAAGAAATCTTGCCCTCTACAAGACTTTTCTTGAATGTTTAAGTTGTTTATGGTGCAAACTAATCTGTCTCATTGCATTTCATTTGGCAAAGATCCAAATTCACAAAGCTCAACCAATTGTCTTAGTCTTGTCATATATATTGCAATCAGCTCCCCTGGGCCCTTTACAGTAGAGTTAACCTTAAAATGCTGCATAATGATCGGTGGTCTAGGGTTGTAATGATCTTTAACCAAAGCTACAAGATGGTCAAAAGATCTAAAGTTTTTAGGAATGTTAAATTTCTAATAAGATAACAAGGCTGAGATTCACATACTGTAAGCAGAATGACTTTTTGCTCATCTACAAATAGTGGAGTCTTTTTAATATTGAACCCGGTGTTTAAGTTTCTAGGTCAAAAGGATCAATTTTCCAAAAAGGGGGCCATTATTTACTGACTGATGCTGTAAAGATTTATTTTCTTTTATAATAGGCAGACTTTCTTCTCCTTTTGATTCCAGAAGCTTGTGATCTTGTGACCAAATTTAATAATTGTAAGGCTCTACAGTTACTTGGCAGGAGAAAGTAATTGATTTATTTATTCAAAAAGAACTGTTTACAAAGTAGGACAGAAAGACCTCCATACTCTTCAACTCCCGAGGATCAAGTGCTGATCTTCAACAGCCACCCTTCAACTACCACAACATGAGCTTGGACTTGTGCTGCATATCCGGAGTTTTGGCTCGCCCTTGATTATTGCTGCGTGCTCTCAGCCCCATGCTTCATCACCACTGTGTGTTGCTGAACTCACTCTATATCATCATGTACCATGCCCAGTTGCACAATTATACAGACCAGGAGACAATGGTCTAGTGGTGTTAGTGCCCGACTATTAATCCAGAAACTCAGACAATACTCTGGGGACCTGGATTCAAATCCCCACCATGGCAGATGGTGGAATTTGAATTCAATAAAAAAAAAATCTGGAATTAAGAGTCTACTGATGACCGTGAAGCCATTGTTGATTGTCAGAAAAACCCATCTGGTTCACTGATGTCCTTTAAGGAAGGAAATCTACCATTTTTTTGGCAGGAGAAAATAATTGATTTATTTATTCAAAAAGAATTATTTACAAAGGAGGACAGAAAGACCTCTACACTCTGGTCTGGCCCACATGTGATTCCAGAGCCAATGTGGTTGACTCTTAACTGTGCTCTGAAATGGCGACTCAGTTGTACAAAGTCTCAACAAAGAAATGAAACAGGACAGACCACCTGGCATCGACCTAGGCATCAGAAAAGACAATGGCAAAACAAACAGCCCTGTCAACTCTGCAAAGTCCATCTTATTAACATCTAGGTTGGCTAGTGCCAAAATTAGGAGTGCTGTCTCATAGACTAGTTGAGAAACAGCCAGACATAGTCATTCTCATGCATTCGTACCTTACAGATAACATCCCAGACATCGCCATTGCTATCCTTATGTCCCGTCCTATCGGCAGGACAGATCTAACAGAGTGATATGCAATCAGCAGGGAGTTGTTCTTATAGAGTCCTTAACATTGACTCTGGACCCCGTGAAGTCACGGCTTCCTTTGGCTGATGAATCAGTATTCCTCCATGTTGAACAACTTGGAGGAAGCACTGAGGCTGGCAAGGGTGCAAAATGTTCTCTGGGTGCTGGATTTCAATATCCATCGCCAAGAGTGGCTCAGCAGTAGCACTACTGATCACGCTGGTTGGGTCCTAAAGGATATAACTGCTAGACTGGATCTGCAGCAGGTGGTGAAGGAACCAACAAGAGCAACTAACATTCTTGACCTCATTCTTACTAATCTGCCAGCTGCTGATGCATCTGTCCATGATATTGGTAAGAGTGACCACTGCACAGGTTGATTCAAAGTCCCACCTTCATACTGAGAATAACCTCCATCGTGTTGTTTGGCATTACCATCGTGCCAAACGGGACAAACTTCAATCCTACCTGGCAGCTTAAAACTGGGCACCCTGTGGGCCATCGACAACAGTGAAATTGTACTCCAACGCAATCTGCAACCTCATGGCATGGTATATACCCCACTCAACCATTACCTTCAAGCTACTGGATCAAGCCTGATTCAATGGAGAGTGCAAGTGGGTATACTAGGAGCAGCACTGGGCATATCTAAAAACGAGGCGTCAACCTACAAAGCAGGACTACTTGCATGCCAGTGGCAAAAATGGCAAGTGATAGACAGAGCTAAGCAATCCCCCACAACCACCTGATCAAATCTAAGCTCTGCAGTACTTCCACAGCCAGTCGTGAATGGTGGTGGACAATCAAACAATTCACGGAAGGAGGAAGCTCTACAAATATCCCCATCCTAAATGATGGAGGAGCCTAGCACATCAGTGCAAAAGATAAGACTAAAGTATTTGTAGCAATCTTCAGCCAGAAGTGTCGAATGGATGATCCATCTCGGCCTCTTCCAGTGGTCCCCAGCATCGCAGATAGCAGGCTCCAGCCAATTTGATTCACTCCACGTGACATCAGAAGAATGGCTGGATATGCTGGATACTGCAAAGGCAATGGGCCCCGATAACATTCCAGATAACAAGTACTGAAGACTTGTGCTCTAGAATTTGCCATACCCCTAGCCAAACTCTTCCAGTATAGTTACAGCACTGGCATCTACCCAACACAATGGAAGATTGCCCAAGTATGCTCTGTACACAAAAATCAGGACAAATCCGACCCAGCCAGTTGTCTGACTGATGATGGGGCGGAACATAGGTGTGGGTGGGAGTATGCGGGTAACTGGTAGAGCATGTGATTGAGCGACAATGTGTGGGGGTATTGTAAGCGCAAGTCTACCTTGTGCCCAGTCTCAATTTTCTCAGTCCATCTCATCATAATCATACTCCAGTATGCACTGATGCTCTCCCACCCACAAACACTAACCCTCCAACATTTTTATTGTTTACTCTCTTTTTAATCCAACAATTCAGTTCTATGATGTGACTTCATATTTATTCAGCATTTGTTTCTGTTGAAGTTCATTTGACTGTTGTGCCGAAGTTCATCTTTCCAAAACTTGGTTATCAGTTTCTCGAATGCTGTCCCTTCCCACCCCAGCAACAAGATTGTCTAACTCTTATTCTGAGACTGTGTCTCCTGGTTCTAGCCAGTGGGAACAGCCTTGGTGCATCTGCAACCTCTCAGCTCTGAAATGATTTTGTATGCTTCAGTGAGATCATCTCGCATTGTCCTGAATGCTAGAGAATACAGACCCAATCTCTTCAACCTCTCCTCATAGGACAATCCAGGGATCACTTCAGTAAACGTTCGCTGTACTTACTGTGTGGCAAGTAAATCCTTCCTGTAGTAGGGAGAATAAAATTCTGCACAGTAAGTGTATGTGAATTAAACTTTTTGTATTCTGGGACTGAGCTTGATGGTGCAGTTAACTTATATGTGTTCTCCTTATTGCACACTTCAAGCTTTGGAAGTCAGTATTCTGACTTTGTCAGCACTCACTTTAAACAGAAGTTTTGAGAATAAGTAAGTTTGAAATTGACAGAATAGAACCAAAGAACGCTGGAGAGTATTATTCGCTTCAATTAGAACAAAGAACAAAGAAAATTACAGCACAGGAACAGGCTGTTTGACCCTCCAAGTCTGCATTGACTTGCTCGAATGAACTAAAACCACTATGCTTCCAGAAACCATATCCCACAATTCCTATCTCATTCATGTATTTGTCGAGATGCCCCTTAAAAGTCACTATTGTGTCGACTTCCACTATCTCCCCCAGCAATGAATTCAAGACACCCACCACTGTGCGTAAAAAAAAAAAATCTGCTTCATACATCTCTTTTAAAACTTGCCCCCAACACCTTAAACCAATGTCCCCTAGTAATTGACACTTCCACCCTGGGAAAAAGCTTCTGATTATCCACTCTGTCCATGCCTCTCATAATTTTTGTAGACTTCTATCAGGTCTTTTCTCAAACTCCGTCGCTCCAGTGAGAGCAAACCAAGTTTCTCCAACCTCTTCTCATAGTTAATGCCCTCCCTACCAGGCAATATCCTGGTAAATCTTTTCTGTATCCTCTCCAAAGCCTTTAGGTCTTTCTGGTAGTGTGGCGACCAGAATTGAATACTATGTTCCACGTGTGGCCTAACTAAGGTTCTATAAAGTGGCAACATGACTTGACAATTTTTAAACTCAATACCATAGCCATTGAAGACAAGCATGTCGTATGTCTTCTTCATTACCTTCTCCACCTGCATTTACTTTTCAAAAAGGGTTACACATTTGAGATTCCTTCCCAATAAACTACCTTGCATCAAGTAGTTAGAATTTTTATTAAACCAAGAGTGGGAGATTTATTTACAAGTGGGAGATTTATTTACAATCAGTAGTGGGAATGAGAAAGGAATCCCTGAAAACCAAAAAGGGAAAGGAGGAGTGAGAAATATTTTGACTGCTGATGGGAGTTTCAGAAGAGAATTTGCAGAGACTGAAGAGCAATTTTTCCACTCACTCTGTGTCTGCAAGAAAAAAAGAGAATGTCCAAAAAGGGAATGACTTATATTTTTTAAACAAGTAATGCCCTTGGTCACAGTTCGAACATAGTACAATTTAAATTTGTATTTAATTTTCAATTTTCTGTCCACCTTTGGTGCTTAACCTGTTTTAATACTTGCTGTACTGGAATCTGCATGCCAAGAGTTGATTACCTGAGTAAGCCCAGAGACCAATAATCAGACTATAAAAATCACTCTGCTTAGTTGAACCTCCCAACAATATGAATAAAATAGTTTTGTGTCATTTACTGACAGCAGATGTTGGACAAGTGAGTTTTGAGTGGTGGCAATAAATTAGTGTAGTCTGAAAGATTTTTTTCCAATACGTGGGAGAATGATTTGCGACATCTTTGGTCACTGAGTTAAATAATACCTGTATATACTTTCGTCTTGTTAAATGATAGGCTGGTTTTAAGAATCTTATAATCAAATGACCAGATCTGCCAATTTCGTTAAATGGACTCACCAATACAGTGATATTATGGTGCTTCACCTTCATATTTGCATTTCAATGTAATTTTTCTCTTTTAGAATTGAGAATCAAATTTATTGCAATGTTATCCGTGCTTTTAAATTGCAATTCTATAATTGTGGAAGTGCCAATATATTACATCGCAATTATTTCAAATCATTGTATGTGTAACAGTAGAAAAATTAACTTATTTATAAAGCACTTTTAATGTCCCCAATACTTGAATTAATTACTTTTAAAATAAAGTCTCTTTTTTCAGCAAATATGGCAGTTAGTTAATTTACATCAAGATCCGACAAACAGCAGTGAGATACACGAGCAATTAATATGCTGTGGTGATGTTGATTGAGACTACTTTGTAGCTATTCAAAATGACAGAATTACACACCAAGCGCAAGTTTTATTGTTAACACTTCATCTTTTTTCTGATTATAAATATTACCATTAGTATTATTATGAATTATTGACGTTTATATAGTATTATTGACGTCAGTGGTAGGGAAGCTGTTGGACGGGATTCTTAGAGATAGGATGTATAGGCACTTAGAGCGTTGCAATCTGATTAGGGATACGCAGCATGAATTTGTTAAGGAGAGGTCGTGCCTTACAAATCTGGTAGAATTTTTTGAGGAGGTGATGAAAACGGTGGATGAAGGGCGAGCCGTTGATGTTGTCTATATGGATTTTAGTAAGGTGTTTGACAAACTCCCTCATGGGAGGTTAGTCGAGAAGATCAAGGCAAATGGGATACAAGGACAGGTAGCTAGATGGATAAGCAACTGGCTTGGTAATAGCAGACAGAGAGTAATAGTGGAAGGGTGTTTCTCGAGCTGGAGGTCAGTCATGAGTGGTGTGCCGCAGGGCTCGGTACTGGGACCTCTTCTATTTGTAATATATATAAATGACTTGGAAGAGGGAGTAAGTGGATTGATCAGCAAGTTTGTAGACAATACAAAGATGGCTGGACTTGCGGATAGTGAGGAGCATTGTCAGGCGATGCAGCAGGACATAGATAGGCTGGTAGCTTGGGCAGACAGATGGCAGATGGTATTCAATCCTGATAAATGTGAGGTGATGCATTTCGGGAGAAAAAATGTAGGGGGGAGGTATATGATAAAGGGTAGACCTATTAAGAGTATAGAAACGCAGAGAGACCTGGGGGTGCAGGTGAACAAGTCTCTGAAGGTGGCAGAGCAAGTGGAGAAGGTTGTGAAGAAAGCATATAGTATGCTAGCCTTCATAGGAAGGGGTATAGAGTACAAGAGCTGGCCTTTAATGTTGCAGTTGTATAAAACGCTGGTTAGACCTCATTTGGAATACTGCGTCCAGTTCTGGTCGCCTTACTACCGAAGGACGTGGAGACTCTGGAGAGAGTGCAGAGGAGGTTTACCAGGATGATGCCTGGTATGGAAGGTCTGAGTTATGAGGAGAGATTAGGCAAATTGGGACTGTTTTCCTTAGAAAGACGTAGACTTAGAGGAGATCTGATAGAGGTGTACAAGATTTTGAAGGGGATTGATAGAGTAAACAGGGTTAAGCTTTTTCCTAGGATGGACTCAAATAGCACAAGGGGTCATGGGCTTAGGGTGAGGGGGGTAAAGTATAATTTGGATGCTAGAGGGAGTTTTTTTCACACAGAGGGTGGTGGGGGTATGGAATGCGCTGCCAAGTAAAGTGGTGGAGCAGGTACTCTGGAGTTATTTAAGAAATACTTAGATGGGCACATGAACAGAATGGGAATGGAGGGGTATAGAAAACTGATTTAAAATAGGGATCATGAGCCTTGGGAGTCCCTGGGAAATGTGTAAATAGATGATGATATTGATATACTTGTTTTTATCCTACAGGTGCTTTGGTCCACCTTGTTGTCTAACGAGGGGCATACACGGGATGGGTCGTGAGAGGACTGCTCTTGGATCTTTTGCGAGAGTATCCTAGTGCTTCGCATCGTTAGTGTATGCTTGACCTGGACCATCTGATGGGCAACACGACAGCGCAGTGACTATAGCTGTGCTGTGCAGATACATGGATTTGGGCCTGTGTGGGAGTTTGCGCATTCTCCCCGTGCTTGCGTGGGTTTTCTCCGGGTGCTCCGGTTTCCCCCCACATCCCAAAGATGTGCTTTTTGCTAATTGGCAAAACAAATTCTTCCTAAATTGTCTTGAATTTGGTTTTTAATCCATAGATCTATAAACATGGACAGGGATCGCGTGTAGAAGTGGGAACATCGAGGTGGCGGCGCGGGCTCGTTAGGCCGAAGGGCCTGTTTCCCGTGCTGTTTTGTTCTTTGTTCTTTGTTCTTTGAACAAAGTCATTTGATCAACATAAAGAGTAAAAAAGCTGAAGATAGTTAAAGCAAACTCAGGGTTAGCACAGCAGTTAGGACTGCTGCCTCACAATGTTAGGGACCCAGGTTAGATTCCTGGCTTGGGTCATTGTGTGGAATTTGCACGCTCTCTCCACATCTCATGTATACCCGGAGTTAGTCCAGTTTTCTCCCATGTTCTGAAAGACGTGCTGGTTAGGTGCATTGGGCATGCTAAATTCTCCCTCCAAATATCCGAACAGGCACTGGAGCGTTGCAACTAGGGGGTTTTCACAGTGACTTCATTGTAGTTTAATGTAGGCCTACTTGTGCCACTAATAAATAAACCGAAACAAATGTAGAGAAAACTATTAAATTAATAGTTTTGCCAAATAACTATTCACTTAACCATTCTGCTCTAAGTTTTGTCAGTTGTCTCAAGTTTGGCACCAGTTAACAATGGAATGCAAATTGCATTCTAATTACATTACTGTTAAAACAATCACACTGTCGATATGGATAACAGAGTGTACTAATGTCAATTTTTTTGAAAGAGGCCATGACATGAGAAACTTCAGCAATTTTACTTTGAGAATCTGGGAAAGTTTTAGCCCTCTAAAATTGCAGTTATACTCACCTTGCAAACAGGGCAATCATCATCTTGAGAGTTGTCATTTCCATTATTATATTTCTGCTAATTTGTTACTGAAGGGTTTTATGCCAATAAAACATGTGTTGCCTGCTGCCATCAGATCTTTGAATGGACCTATTAAGTTGATTTTTCTCACTACCCAAGCTATCCTGCACTCTCGTTTCCTTCCCTACGAATGGTATGTTTTGTCTGTATAGCGCTCAAAAAACAATACTTCTCACCACGTACTAATACATGTGACAATAATAAATCAAATCAAAATGATAAGGTGGCCTTCACAGCTGACAGAAGCACTTGTTAATTGTCAAAAATACTTGAGTCCTAGCATTGTACTGAAATGAAAATCACCAAATTGGTTAATGGTTTTTACATCTAAATTATAAATTAACACAATTCCAGAAGTAACTTAGCAGTTTTAAATAAATGCAAGGTTTCTGCAATTCATTTAAACATTTTATTCATCCCAGCTTTCACTCGAAAAAGTTAGAAGAGGGATTTTGTCAACATTTCAATCTTTTATCAGTTATTCATTAAATGGTCTTGATTATCTTTGTGCACAGTAAGTGGTTAAAGTTATGTGATTTTGATGAGACATTTATTTTGCAGTAATTTGAGTTGGTAAAGACAATTGCTTTCTCCTCAGAGGCAAAAACAGAAAATGCTGGAAAAATTCAGCAGGTCTGACAGCATCTGTGAAGACAGAATAAAGGCATCGGTTTGAGTCTTGGATGAGAGATTTCATCTCAGTTTTTTGCTGTTTCACATAGACCGTTTATTCCTTTAAAACTATTGGAAATTTTGATTTCCTAATGCTTTGAAGTAATTTTCTGTAATATGATTTCATCATTTGTGGTGATGCCAAATTTTGAATGTTGAACCTAGATAAAAGCCTGGAACAGTGTCTGTTTTAATTTAATCTCTTCTTCTTGAATGAGTCCTAAACAAGTTGCTGGTGAATAATTGAGTAGATGATTAACACAGGACAATACACAGCAATAGGGAAGTTTCTCTGGCATGCAACTCTTGTATTGAAAATGGCTTCACATATTTGTATTAATGTATTCAAGGCTGTAGAAGGAAAGTTAATTTTCCAGCTTAAATATTTAATTCAAGCTTAAAATTTAGCCTGTAATTAGAGCTCCCAAATGGCAAGAACATGGGGTATTTGTCCATTTTAATTAGATTGTTGTTTACCTATTAATTATATAGCATATCTTGTCATATAGTTTTGATGATAACAGATGGTGCTAGGAGTTAGTGAAGGTTTGAACAAAATAAAAATACACATGATTTATTAAGTTGCACTTTATTATTGACTGGTTTACCCAAATCAGATAATGCAGTTTTGTAAATTTCTGAAAATGTCTTTAGATTAATTCAGAAGGTTGATAATAGTAAAAAAGCCACATTTTAAAGTTATCTTTTCATTGAGCTGAATGCATTGTGTTCATTGTTACTTAAAGTACATTGCAGGGAGGTACCTGCTTGATACCTGTTTGGAAGCATAGTTTGAAATGTTTTTCAGAGTTTAATAGTGAGCAGCTTTGGCAAGAAGAGAAGGACTATATAGCACTTTATGGAATCCAATTTGGTGATAAACCAACTAATTTCCGTGAATTGCATCCTCTCCCCCCCAACCCACCCGACTGAAAGCTGAAAGAAGTGGAAGTGGGCTGTATGATATGGGATGACAAAGAAAGCAAGGTTTTTATTGAATATGAGGGCATCAATGGTGGAGGCAAGGTGTGGTTGAGCAGATCAATATTTGCAGAAATGTCAGGGAAGATGTCACCGAAGTAATGTCACTGGACCAGTACGTCAGAGGATAAAGCTAATGCTATGAGGACACTGATTTAAATCAGGAATTTAAATTCACTTAATAAAATCGGGAACAGAAAGCTAGTCTCAGTAATGGTGATTATGAAACTATCATTGATTTTCATAAAACATGTCAGATTGATGATTATCATAAAACGTATCAGGTCCTTTAGAGAAGTGTAATAGTTTGACTATGACAGTGATTGTGGGTTTTAACAAAAAAAAAATTGGATTGCACATGTGGATTCAAAGTAACAACAACAGATTTATTCTAGGTTTTGTCTGCAGTGGACAAACTGAAAGTAGAATAGCAGCCTGTGCAACACCTTAATGAGATCACATCAAAGCATGTGATCAGTTCTTAGAGCAAACTGCAGCTACTTAAATAAATAACATCACTGCCTCTTTAATTCTTTTATCATGACAACTTATTATTAAAATGTCATACATAGGATCAGTAATACTCTAGACATATTACCATGCATCCTTAATCATTATACAAATCAATAAGTTGATCAGAAGAACATCTGTTCTTTAGTTGTATACAACATTCTGGAATTTAGCTGGTTTCGAACCTAGATGTATGATTTCAAACTTCTGTGTCTACTTGAGTATGATTGGAACTTAAGTAGACATTGATACTTCTTCTGTTGGAACTAATTCTGCATCAGTCTTGCATGGTATAGTAGTACAGATGTAATCATTAGGCAACTCAGATTCAACCAAGTCTTCCGTAGCAATATTCACAACACGAGGGAGCAAAGAAGTGGTAGTTCTGGACATGATTGTGAAAAAACATTTTGAGCTGACAACAATTGGCCAGTCTGGCTTTGGTTAATCTTTTGATTTGAATTGTATAAGAATTTGGACCTGTTTTTGCTAAAATTATAGCTGGTACCCCATTTCTCAATCGTGGCATACTTACATGTTAACACTCAATCTCCTTGTTGACATGAGCAAACTTTGTTCTCACCTCTTACTAATTGAGATTGTTGTTGACTCACTACTATCTCTGAAGTTTCTGGAGAAAATAACACATGAAACATAGTTCTTAACTCTCTCTTTAAGAGTAGTAATGCAGGTGAATTTTTAGTAGTCATATGAGTAGTGTTTTTATAAGATGCCAAAAAGCTATATCACACAACATAATGAACCTTGCTGTTTTGAAACTTTTAAAGAATGTTTCAAGGATTGTATGAGTAATCCATGGGTTGAAGAAGCAGACTTCATAATTCGAATATTATTTACATTGAGGTAATTCTCAAACTCTTGTGAAGTAAACTGTGAGCCATTATCAATTATAATCTGTTCCAGTTTACCAAATCTAAAAAAAGATTCACAAAATTCTTTAATGGTTTGTTCAGTTGTAAGAAATCTCACAACACTAGGTTGAAGTCCAACAGGTTTATTTGAACACGAGCTTCCAGAGCGCTGCTCCTTCATCAGATGAGCAACACTTTGAAACTCATGATTCCAAATAAACCTGTTGGACTTTAATCTAGTATTGTGAGATAATTTACTGTGTCACCTCAGTCCAACGCCGCCATCTTCACATCATTGTTCAGTTGTAGTAATGTTATGATGACAACTTTTGGCTAATTTGAGCGTGCATCAGTTATTACTAAAAACATGTAACTCGCAAATGGACCTGCAAAATCTACAGGTGATCATTGCCATGGCATTTTAGGCCATTCCCAAGGATGCAAATGAGACAGTGGTGATGTATATATTTTTGCACAGAGTTGGCACTCTGCCACCTTTTCTCCAATCTGAGCATCCAGATCCAGCCACCAAAAATAATTACATGCTGATTCCTTCATCTGGACTAAACCATGATGTCCTTTATGAAGTTGTTCAAGAACTCATCCACACAAACTTGGAGGAAGATAACCTACTTTGGACAATCAGCTCATGCTTTCTTTACACATATGGTTTGAAATCAGGATGTAAGCCAGCTATGGTTCCTTTCAGTACAATATTCAGCACTTTCCCCATCACGAGCATTTCTGGGATGCCTCTGAACTCAAGAAGCTGTCACAGGCAAATGATCTACTTAAGAAAAATAAAGATTATTATCAAAACTAGTTGGTGGCATCTGCTCATTGGTAAAGGTAATTATGATAATGCATCAGCATGAGCATAACATTGGAGTTGATGATACTTTATCGTGGATGATTGTGCAGATAGGTATCAGTGACCATCTTTGCAATTCACAAGCAGCTAACAATGGTATGCCTTTATATGAACCAAAAATAGTTGTTACAGGTCGATCATGTGAATAATGTTTAAACCAAAAATTATACTGAGTTCTTTTTCCAACTGAGCATAGTTGGATTCTGTACTATTTTCTTCATGTTAGAGTATGTGAAGGAAAAGCTATCAGTCATTCTCTTGAAGGCATAAAATGTGACACTACTGCCCATATTCACAAGGTGAAGAATTGCAAGCAAGTAGCAATAGTAGCTTTGGATTAAAATGAACCAATACTTCAGACTTTTGCAAAGCATCTTTCATACCCTTGTATGCATTCTTACATTCTGTTGTCCAGTCCCATGACTGTTTTATGCACAGTAAGTTATGCAATGTCTTAAATACTGTAGGTCAAATTTGCCTTAATAATTTACTAATTCTGGAAAGTTCCTCAATTGCACCATATTCGTCAGACATAGTGCTTCTAATACAGTATCTATCTTTTTACATGCTTTATGTAGGTCTTTACTACCAGTAACATGACCCAAACACTGCACTGATGTCTGGAAAAAAAAATCATACTTTTGATATGTAGACCATGTCTTGAAGACATTCCATTGTTGCTTCTATAACTTATTTAAAAGTTCTTGCTCACTGGACTGTGTAATTAGAATATCATCTAGGTAGCATTCTATACGAGAGAGACTACTTAAAATCTGATCCAGTGATCTTTGTAGTTGAGCAGATGCGGATGTTATTCCAAAAGACAATCTTTTATAACCAAAAAAACTTTGAATAACAATGGTTAGCAATAGTTGAGATTCAGTGGATATATAAACATGCTTGTGAAAGATCAATCTTGCTGATTTTCTGCCCACCTGATAAGCCAGCAAACAAATCTTCAATTAAAGGAAATGGCTATGAATCAGCACAATGCTGGATTGATCGTTGTTTTAAAAATCACCACTGTAACTTGCGCCATCACACCACTGTTAACTACTAAGTTGTCTTTGACTTTGGGACAAAGCGCATATGGAATCACTCTTTCTTAGAGACTTTTTGGTTGACTCTTAGGCTTTATCTTGAGTTTCACTTGAACTCCCTTCAGTGAACCAAGTATATCTTCAAATGCACTCTTGTATTTATCCAGAAGATACTGTAGGTCTGTTTTGGCGCTGACCAATCTGTGGAAAGGACTCCAGTTAAGCTTTACCTTTTCTGACCATGGTTTCACAAATAGAGCTACAAAATTGTCAGAGACCAACATGGAGAGACGATTCTGCTGTTTGTCCACTACATTGAGCAAGATGTAATCTTTGAATGGAATGATCTCTTCTGTGTATGTCCTTAAAATCGTATCAGTGGGTTTTAAAGGAAGGTGCTTCAGCTCTTGTTGATACGTAGCCTCAGAAATTAAGGATAGAATCGCACCTGTATCAACCTTCATACTGACAGGTTGTCCACTAATTTTGGAATCGCTCAGAATCTGTGATTCACACTATATGGATAAGATGATCAGTTGGAGCTTTTCCTCATACATTTGGACAATCTCATCTTTATGGTTGTCATTCTTCCATATTTTTGTAGAATATAACTTGTTTTTCTTTTTGAAGATACTTGCTTGAAGGTACCCAAATTCTCCATCTAAATAGTCTTCTCAGGAAAGCTTGTCCAGCCAACCAAACTTTTGCAATGTCAACAATTTTGCCATAATTCACCCATTGACTATCCTCACTCCACATTCACTCACTGGCCTATTTTGGCACATCTGTAACATGCTTGTTGCCATTTTGACTTCTTATGGACAGTTCCCAACTTGAGGATCTTCATTCCTGCAGCAGATTCTGAAGTCTCTTAGGCAGCCAGTTCCATCAACTGCAATCCCTACTGCTGTCTTTAAAGTCAAAACATGCTCAGTAATCAGTCTTTTTTAGTCTAATTTTGAAGACCACCAACTAGATGATCACAGTATCTTCTAATGACTCAAAACCATCAAAAGTTAGACTACCCTTTTTAAGGTATGACAAACCAAGCAATGTATTTGCCTTTCACTTGATTCCTTTGGTGGAACCCAAATCATTCTTTGATGATCAGTATATTTGGAGAGTAATGCCCTTCAAGGATCTTTGTCAAATCAGTGGAGGTTTTGATTCCTGGCTTTGCGGAGTGAACCTAACTCCTATTCTACTGAGAAAGCTAGTATGAACAACTTGTTTGCAATTTTTCCAGTACTGAAATTGCTCTGCGTAGGGTCTGCATAGTTCATTTTTTTCATTGAAAGGGCCCATAATTCCTAATTGACCAACCATTTCTCTTGCTGGCACTAATGACTCAAGATTATTCAGTATAATTTTTTTTATCTGTCTTTCCTGTGCTCCCCTTTTTACCCTGGAGACTATTGACTTGATGTATTTTTATCCAGATGGTCCCAGCTCTACGGCAATGGATCCACTCTTTCCAAACAGGCTAAATATGTTCTTCTACTTCACGTTCTCTGACCAGAAGAAATGCCTCTTACAAGAAATGCACACAGAGCATTTTTCTTTCTTGTTTCCCTGAACTGACACAACAGTCATTATTCCTGTTGTTGCCTCTCCCCAACCTTCAAAAAATTGAAGTGTGAGGTTCCACATTGTCCTTCGACTTAGGATCTTCTCTTGATGTTTTCGATAAAACAAAATCCTGATTCATTGCCAGTTTTCGTTTTGTAGTGCCCTAACTCTGTTAGGGGTTGTGGGCTTTACCAAAAAAAAACTAACAGCTGATTTCCTCTGAGTTGTTCTCTGCACACAGCGTCTGCAACAACCTAATAAAGCACCATCAAATCATGTGATCAGCTCTCGACGCAATCTGCAACTAAAATATTATAACTGCAAGAAAATCTGCCAACTTTACTTGATATTTCCTGCCAGATCCAAACTAATGGAGTCGACTCCTAATTGCTGTCTAAAAAGACACAGCAGGCGATTCAGTTCAAGGGCAGTTGTGGTGAACAAGAAATGCTGGCCTTATCAGTGATGACTGCATCCCACCAAGAAATTCATTCTTTTTAAAAGTCATAGCTTATTGAGGACCAAAAGCTAGACTGAAAAGTTTCAAAATACAGTTGTATATAATTTGAGGGAGAATTGCTTTTAGGGCAATTAAACCAGGGAATTGAGAGTGAAATATCAAGAAAGTGATCAAAGATAAACTTATCTCTGGCCAGTGGGAGGAAAGAAGCTAAGGTCAGGAAGAGTGGCTGAGAGTTTATGTGGAGGGTGAGGCCAATGGAGGACAGGATGGCAGTAAAGCATAAGAAAGAGGTTGAGACAGAGATTTGAAATAATCAAGAATGAGGAGTTGCAGAGATTGAGGGAGGAAAACAGTGACAATATCTTAATAAAATCTTAATTGTCCTTGGCTTGTCAGTAGAAAATGTGAACTATGGTTGGAAAGGTTGAGATCCTTTAAGGAGAGTACACAGAAAGCCAAAATGTGATTGGATGATGAGGGCTACATTGTCACATCATGACATGGAAGGATCAGGTAGTGGAAGGTACTGCCAAGTAGCAGCACTTTATGAAGGGTAGACTTTATCACTTGAGTAAAGCTTTTCTGAATGCTACGATATTAGTGCAATCATCCATAATAAGTTTTACAAAGCAGGGATTCCATTTAATATAGCCTTGACATCCTTCCTTGGGACTAGTTGCCAAAAATTAAATATACTACTCCAGCTGAGGTCTGAACAATATTTTATGAAGATTTTGCGTAACTTTCTTAGTTTTGTAGTTTTGCTTCTACTAAAGTGAAGGGTCGTAAACGTAGATTTACTGCATGAATGAAGGTCTCGATTATGGAAGCTGTATTTTCAACAACATTTTTAACTTGTCCTGTTACCTTCAAAGACTAGTGTATGTATATTTCATTTAATTTATCATTGTTTAGTTTCTATTAATTCTCTTCATTCTTCCTATCAAAATAAATCAGTCCATGGTGTTCCTACAGTTATTAAAAACCTGGAAAAGAAATCGAAATTGTCAATGATTTTTGAATTTCTACAAAGGTCCAAGTCATTGGAAAGTCATAGAAATTCATAAAAATAGGGAAGAGACTTTGCTGACTTTGGATGGAATTTCAACCATTTTTGATGGTTTTCCAATGTTCCTTTCCCCCTCTCCAGATTCCCCAGTCTCTTCTTGCTTGCCTGTGTGAGGAGAGGTACATTTAGTTAGTGCCAGTCACAGATTTTTGTTGTTGTGGAGGTGGAGGACTCAGGTGCTTTTTTTCAGAGCCAGAGCATAATAAAAGTGAGGCAGAGCAGGAATAGGCACTTGGTGGAGGAGACAACATTGTAAATTGTGCTATATGCCTTTAGTCAAGAATTGTTTGCTTCGATCTTTTGGGTAAGATCCACTGGCAATTTTTTTAATATTTGAATAAGTCATGGAAAGTCAGCAAACTTTAATTTATTAACCATTTAGGCATCCCGTTTCTTCTGTGTTTAATCTGCCATGAGTCTGCCCAGTTTCACCAATCTATTTCCTCCTGAATTGTGTGGGAAAGGCGGTGTTGTTGTGATATTGTCATTGATCTAGTAATCCAGAGACCCAGGATAATGCTTTGAGACCAGGGTTCAAATCTCACCACAGCAAATGGTGAAATTTGAATTTACTAAAAAAACTGGAATTTAAAGTCTAATTATGACCATGAAACCATGTTGATTGTTGTAAAAACTCACCTGGTTCACTAATATCCTTTAGAGAAGGAAATATGTTATATTTAGCTGTCTGGGTTACATGTGACTCCAGATCCACAATGTGGTTGGCCCGACTAGCAATCCCCACATCCCATGAATGAATAAAGAAAAAATTTACTATTCCCATTGTTTACTATGTTTTGTGTCATCTGCAAACTTTAAAGTATATCCAAGTCATTATACATTGTTTGCGCGAGTGGGCGAACAGACTACTATGGACTCAGAGTCAGGTTCAGCAACGGTACAGCTTTATTTTAACGTCGATGGAGGTGCAATCAGGACATACAAACAGCACTGTCCCGAAAGCACTCTAAAAGCCCACCGCAATGGGCTACGGTTATACTCGAACTTTGACATGTTGTATGATTAAATATTAATGTTTTGTTTACAGAGTTTGACTCTGACCATTCTGTTTCGATGTTTTCAAGTACAGTATCGATGTTTTAAGTATGGTAATCATTTCTGCCTGATGGGTTTATCAAGAGTCTAAAATCTCTACGGTTCCTTGAACAATGGGTGTTTGGCTGATCTCAGGAAGTCTTTCGAAGCCAAGAATGCTTCCTTAGGTGTTTCTGTAGAGGTTTCCTGATATCAGTTGATTAGGTCAGTGGTGCTGATTTGATTAGATGAGGGTGTACTTTTAATTTAGTTTCCATTGGTGCTATCCTGTCCGGTTCCCTTTGTGTGTTAGACCTTTTTTGCATTTTAAAAGCATGCCTTTTGCCTGCTGGTTGGATCTGTTCCCTTGTGATCTTTAATGGAGGGGTTCCAAGTGCAGTTGAGTCTGTTTCCGTATTATATACCTAATTTCAGAAAATTTGTAGTCCGCTAACAACATAATACAAAGAGCAGATTCCTCATCCCCCTGGAGCACTCCACTGTCTATCGGAGAGCTACTGATGGATTATAAATATTTTATTTTTACATCTCCATTTTCTTGCAGTGATGAATCCAACATTTAGCCAGCAACCCTCATGTCCCATGAATGATTTTAAAAAATCCTGTAGCCTCAAATAACCTTGTGCAGTCAGCTTCAGTTATGTGAAACTGTGCACACACATTCATGTGTTCGAAATTGAGTGCTGAATATTTAAAATTGGCTTTATAAAATCCATTGTTTTTGAGGAGATCTTGATCAATTACTTCTGAATTCTGGGGCAGTGTATCTGCTGAGTATCCCAAAGATGCACTGAAGAACACACCCACTCCACCACCCACAGAAGGATCTCGGATAAGGAATGCATGGAAGTTGTCTTGGAAGCTTCAAGTTTCAGGTGGACAGTTGCCTGTACTGGAAATTATCCAAACATGCGATTTAAATTACAAATTTGGGATGGCACCAACTGTCTTTCAGCAATAGTTATCTAGAAAAACAGATCCTCTGACATCTACCCCAACTCACTACATGTTCCTCTGACTGGTCATAGACTTTCATTTTCCCACTTTCCTGTCTAAGCTATCTCTCCCCCCGATTTTTACTCGCTTGCCAGAGTGTGACACTTAACCCTCCCCCTCCCGAGCTCTTGACTCTCACCCCATTCCCCAATCCTACCCACTTTCTTTGCAGACTGATCGTGTCCCTTGCTTTAATGTAGCTTGGCCTTTAGACTGATGTACGGCAGCTAGTGTTGTGAAAAAAAGGGGGCTTGATCTCTTGTGCAGCCTTGATTGAAGGTTAAGGAATATGTTGACCTGCACAGTTCTTGTCTAGCCTAACTTGGAAGGCCGGCAAAAAAGAATTGCCTTGATTTTATGGGAAGAAACTAGGAACGGAATTTCAGTCAGACACTGGTCATTCCACGGAAGTTCACCCCCTATGTATTGCTTACAGTGAATCTGAGCTTTGTTTGATACAACAACAGTTTTTGGGGAAGGAAGCATAATTCTATGCGGGGGTTTGGAAAAAGAGTTAATACATTGAACTGTTCAGGCAATAGAATAATCTGTTTTCCTAGAAAATCAAATTGTCGTTTTTGCAGTTTAGGATTCGTGTTTTGACGGTGAATACTAAGACATATAAATTTAGAGTAAACCAATTTGCAGCTTACTTTCTTTTTGAACCTAGTAAAAGAATCTTCTGATATAACTATGTATAATAAAAAAACAAAATCTCCCTCCAAACATGAATAATAGAGTCCAGAAATTGATACTCAAGAATGAAATTGGTTTCCTAGTTTTAAGTTCTAAGACAAATTTAACTGAGAAAAGTGCAGCTGGTGAAATCGTTAGAATATAATGTAAATATGAAGACTTGGGTGAATAATTTCCCAGTGACCAGTTATCTCCTTGGTTGTTCAAACAGAAAGGAAGTACAAATCAGTTTACTCTAAATTTATATGTCTTAGCATTCACTGCCAAAACCTGAATCCTAAACTGCAAAAATGACAATTTGATCTTCTTTATTTTATTGTGCTTTTAACATTTAAGAAGCGGAGATACTGCCATTGGACTGGGGTAAACGCAGTAAGAAGTCTCACAACAGACTGGAGTCCAACAGGTTTATTTGGTAGCAAAAGCCACTGGTTTTCTCCAGCTTCCACCCTAAACAAGTTAAAGAAGCTGTCCACTACAAATAAGCCCTTCATGTACACAGGATCTGCTCAGATGAGGATGATCGCAACAGACACTTCCAGATGCTGAAAGATGCCCTCAAAGGAACAGAATATGGTGCTCGACTCATTGATCGTCAGTTCCAATGTGCCACAGCGAAAAACTGCTGCAACCTCCTCAGAAGACAAACAGGGGACACAGTGGACTGAGTACCCTTCATTGTCCAGTACTTCCCCCAAGCGGAGAAGCTACAACATCTTCTCCTGAGCTTGCAACATGTCATTGATGAAGAAGAACATCTCACCAAAGCCATCCCCACACCCCCACTTCCTGCCTTCAAACAACCGCATAACCTCAAACAGACTATTGTCCACAGCAAACTGCCCAGCCTTCAGGAGAACAGTGACCACGACACCACACGACCCTACAACCACAACCTCTGCAAGACATGCCGGATCATCAACACAGATGCCATCATTTCAAATGAGAGCACTGTCCATCAGGTACACGGTACATACTCTTGCAACTTGCCCAACATTGTCTCCTTGATACGCTGCAGGAAAGGATGTCCGGAGGCATGGTACATTGGGGAGACCATGCAGACACTACGACAATGGATGAATGAACACTGCTCGACAGTCACCAGCAAGACTGTTATCTTCCTGTTGGGGAACACTTCAGCAGTCATGGGCATTTGGCCTCTGATCTTGGGGAAAACTTTCTCCAAGGTGGCCTTCACAATACACAACAGCGTAGAATCACTGAGCAGAGACTGATGGCCAAGTTCCGCACACATGAGATTAACCTCAACCGGGATCTTGGGTTCATGTCACACTATCTGTAATCCCCATGACTTGTCTGGACTTTCAAAATCCCACTAACTGTTCTGTCCAGAGACAATAAACATCTCTTTAACTGTGCTTAATACTCTCTCCACTCACATTGTCTGGACCTTTAAGACTTGATTACCTGTAAAGACTTGCATTGCAATCATTATTTTGTAAATTGAGTTTGTGTCTTTATACACCCTGCTTGTTAATAGAACTCACACTCACCTGACAGAGGGGCAATGCTCCAAAAGCTAGAATCTTTTGCTACCAAATAAACTTGTTGGACTTTAACCTGGTGAGAGCTTCATACAACGCTCAGGAATACATTCTTGCTTTTAAATTTGCCACAAGTTGTGTTTTATAAATAAAAAGTGCTGAATAAACTGAAAAGATATGGCAGCATATGTGAGGAGAAACAGTGTTGATGTTTTGGGTCTTGCTTTTATCTTGCTTTTCATTAAAAAACATTGTTTTAGATTTCAAATGTTACTTTGTCCACAATTTTCCACTAATGCATAGCTCTTGGCCATGTTCTGTGGATAGTCAATCTTTCTTATTCTGGGAATTATAGGAAGCAACACAGATCTGCATTCTTTTTGAAGCTCTTTAGCTGATATTTATGACTGTGAATTCCTACACTTTCAATAGAAAGTTGAGAAGGCATCACGTGCAAACAAACCTCTGATATTGACAAGTATAATCAGCTTCTTGTATAATAAGTCCTCAACTTCGTAGAGAAAGCAAATTTGAAGCTGATTTTGCACTTTTGTCAAAAACAATTGATTTTATTGGTTTATGATTTAATTGTTGACTTCTGCTGCATGTCCATTCTGGATTAGCTCTCAATCCTTGGTACTTTTTCATTAACGTTTATATTGCTGATTTCACTGTATTTGGTCAATGCATCAAGTAATTTGTGATTTATTACTGTTTCACAAATATGAGATGCAAACTAAACAATGTCAGCTGTGGCTCAGTCTGTAGCACTGTCCACTCTGAGTTAGAAGGTTGTAAGTTCAAGTCCCAGTCTAGGATTTGAGCATAAGTACTAAGGCTGAAACTCCAGTGCAGAGAACGTGTCGCATTGTCTCTTTCCCCTCAGGTGGATGAATATGATCCTGTGATATGACTTTGAAGTAGAGGGGGAGTTGTCCCTGTTCTCCTGCCTAATGTTTAGCTCTTTTTCAAGATCACAAAGACAGATTATTGGTTGTTATCACATCACAGATTGTGGGAATTTGTGTGCACTTTAGTTGCCATGTTTCCAAAATCACAAATAGGATTAAACTTCATTGGCTGTTGGAGACATCTGGTGGACATAAATACCACCATATAAATGTAGTACTTTTTATGTTTGGTGCAGAATGTTCATAGTGTTAGCCATTGGTAATTTAATAAGTAGCACTACCAATTGCTGGGTGATCTGAAAAATTAGGAACGATAATTTTAGCAAACAGTTCTTAGTTTCTAAGCATTTTTATCAGGGACAATCAAGACATTACAAAATCTTCGCATGGATGGTGCAATTTAATAAGCAGCACTCTTAGCTGAGTCAGAAGATTGCAAGTTCAAGTTCCACTCCTGATACTAGAGCACCAAGGTTAACATTGATATTCCAGTGTAATACTGGGGGAGTAGAAAATACCATCCATTTTGGATGAAATGATAAACCTAGGCCCCCATCTGACATCTCAAGTGGATATAAAAAAGTCCCATAGCACAATACCAAAGAGGTGTGGGGGAGTTCCCCATAAGTACCTGGTCAGTGTTATTCCCTCAGTCAACATTGCTGAAAACAGATATGCTGATCATTAATTATCACTTACTGTTTCTGGAAACTTGTTGTGTACTAATTGTGTTTTCTCCATTACACCAGTGGCTACACTTCGGAAATGTTTCATTGTCTGTAAAGCATTTTGGGACATCCTGAGGTCATGAAGAGTACAAGATAAATGCGAGTGTTTTTCTTTTAGAAGTTTGGTGTTTGCTACATAATAGCTAAAGTACGATATAAAATGTGCACCAGAAACATGACATTTTAAATGTGTATTTGTATGATACTCAATGTCAGACACACTCTCTGTTGCTGAGCTCCTCAATATTTTTAAGACGTCTTAACTGTTGCAATGCCCTGTTGGTTGTTCTTCCATTCTGTAAACTTATGCTTAGCCAAAACTCTGCCATCTGTACAATATTTGCACCAAGTCCAGGTCAACGCTACCACCACCACCCCTCCCCTGCCCCTCCCCCTCCACCCCCAATCTCTGTCTCGCAACAACAATTTCCAATTTTAAAATTCACACCTGTGTTTTCAAATTCCAATTCTGGTCTCTTGTGCATTCCTGATTTTACTTACTCCATTATTGGTTGCTGTGCCTTCAGCTGCCTCGTTGCTAAGCTCTTAGAATTCTCTCCGTAAGCTCTGGAATTCTCTCCCTAAACCTTCCTTTCTCTGTAGTTGTCTCTCCTCATATAAGCCATTCCTTAAAGCCTACCTCTTTCACCTGTGCTAATATCACCTCATATGATCAGCATTACATTTTGTCTGTAATGCAACTGTTTAAAGGTGTTGTAAGTTCTTGTTCATCACACCATCTATGTGAAGATTTTGTTATGTCTTGATTGTGCCTGATAAAAATGCTTAAAAACTAAGAACTGTTTGCTAAAATTATCATTCCTAATTTTTCAGATCACCCAGCACTTGGTACTGCTACTTATTAAATTGCCAATCCGATCTTTGTCTTTAGGTGGCACTGTGGGTAAGTTTCTCAAATTTGTTAAACTATTTATTTTCCACCATGTGAATTTTATTTAAATTTATGGTGTGTCTTAAATCGGATTATGCATGCTTATGTGCATCTTCTGCCTTTCCTTTTCCTCGATCTCTCTGCTATTTAGTTGCAGCCATTCATACCTTTGCTTTTCATCACTTTACTCATTGTTACTCCCTTTTGTCATTTACTTACTCCTGTCTTTCATTCTGCTGAATTTATCCTTTTCCTGCACCCCTTCTCCTTGGATTTCCACTAGCACAAAAGCTGTTTGTTTACTTGTAATCACTGACTTCAAGCATTAACTCCTTTTCTGTCTGCACAGGTGTATCCAGATGGCTTGAATGCTCCCAGCATTTTGTGTTTTTAATTCAGATTGCCAGCCTCCACATTTTATTTTAATTTTTGGTTTTGTTTCTTTTGTTTTTTTTTCTCCTCCTCTCGCACGCTCTCTCTCTCTCTCTCTTTCATCCTTTCTCTTTTCTTGTTTTCCATTCAGTTTTATTCTCTGTCTTTATTTTGTTTTAAAGTTTTCTTGGTTATTCGAGTGCGAGTGATAGGGTATGTGATGGGAAAGGAAGATTTTTATGGTGGAGTTGTTGACAATTTTAACAAGCTGGATTTTAAATTATCCATCAGAAAGTGATGGTGAGCTTTCATCCAAAAATGGTGTTAAGTAGGGAATTCCGAGGATTTTCACACAGAACGTGAAGAAACCAGAATGGCATACACTTTTGTTTAGATGATTTTGTCCTTATAACTTTGTTGTCCTTGTAGTAATGGGGTTAGAATTTATTGGGCTGGAAGTGCTTTTGAAATAAATTTGTTGAGTAGTTTTATTTTTGCTTAGTGCATATTACAGCCAGAATATAACAATGATAGTGGAATGGATGTTGAGTTCATTAATGATCAAGTAAGCTGCTCTGCTGAGAGGCAAGTCTGTCTTTTGGGAGGCAAATAATGGCTATCAAGACGGCTCGAGATAGGCTGTATTTTCCAATAGCTAATGCAGGGTACTTGCTCAGTTAGAAGATATCAAGGGAAAAGACAAACAATGAGATCAAATGACAGATGATGCTGTGAGGGACAGAATGGAGTGTGTTTAGAGTGCTTGAAAAGGAGATGACAAAAAGTGGGGGGAGAGAGCTTACTTGGTTTGGGAATGTGAGTTTAAATATTCTGAACCAACAAAATAGGATAGGGTTGGGGCAGGAACAGAGATGGAGATCAAGGTTGAGTGAGGTTGGACAGAACCAAAGCCAGGGTGTAATCGGGTCAAGGTTTAAAGCCGTTGCATTATTAAAGATCGTTCTTGGCACTTAACACGGAAGCAGAAATTTGTTTGTAAAATGTTTTTAGCATGATAAACAAATGATAGTGCTATGTGAAGTCTTTAAAATTCTAGCTCTCAGAATAAAAAGCAAAGGAAGAAGAAAGGAGTGGAAGCTCATGTTATTTCATTGTGACAAAATGACTGTAAAACTGGCTCAAGAATTGGCTTAAAGGAATTGATGATGGGAAGCTCTGAAGACAAGAAGGATTTGGTCCCTGTTGAGAGATTTGCATGGAAAAGGCAAGTTTACAGACTAGTTGAGGAGCTTGGTAAGAGCATTGCCTTGATTGAAACAACAGACAGATGGAAAGTACAAGTGGCATGTGATGTCAGTAAGATTTTGAATAGCCAGTATAGCTGAAAAAAGGAATGGTGGAGAAGAACAGAACAGAGGTGAAGGGAGATTACAGTGGATGTATACATAAGCATGTAGAAATGTTGAGTGTGTAGGAGCACTTGAAAGAAGATAATTTGTTTTTTGGTGGATTATCATGAGCATATTTGATATAAACATTACAAATGCATTGCATGTGTTTTAATGCGAGGAGTGTGACTGGCAAAACAGATGAACTGAAGGCAATAATGTTCACGAGGAGTTTAGACGTGGTGGCGGTGACCGAGACGTGGTTGAAGGAGGGGCAAGACTGGCAATTGAATATTCCGGGGTATAAGTGTTTTAGGTGTGACAGAGTTGGTGTGAAGAGAGGCGGGGGAGTGGCTTTATTAGTTAAGGACAACGTCATAGCAGTGCAGAGGGAGAGAGGTATGGATGATTTAGGAATTGAGTCTCTATGGGTGGAGTTGAGGAATAGGAAGGGAGTGGTTACTCTGTTGGGTGTTTACTACAGACCGCCCAACAGCCCGCAGGCTGTGGAAGAAGGGATATGCAGGGACATTTTAGATAAGTGTAGGAAAAATAGGGTGGTAGTGGTGGGAGATTTCAATTTTCCTGGAGTAGATTGGAGTGTGCCCAGGGCTGTAGGAGTGGATGGGGAGGAATTTGTACAGTGTGTTTTGGAAGGGTCCTTGGAGCAGTATGTGGATGGCCCGACTAGAGAGGGGGCTATACTGGATTTGGTTCTGGGGAATGAGCCAGGCCAGGTGGTTGACGTCGAGGTAGGAGAGCAGGTGTCAAATAGTGATCACAACTCTGTCTGCTTTAGGATATTAATGGAAAAGGATGAGACTGGCCCAAAAGGGAGGGTATTTAACTGGGGGAGGGCTAGATACGGCCAGATTAGGCAAGATCTTAAAGATACGGATTGGGATAAGCTTTTTGAGGGCAGGTCGACGAGGTACATGTGGGAGTCTTTCAAGGGAAAACTAAACTCTCTGCAGGAAAGATATGTGCCGGCAAGGAGGAAGGATGGGAAAGGTAGGATTAGAGAACCTTGGCTTACCAGGGAGATTGAGGACTTGATCAAGAAAAAGAGAGAGGCTTACATTAGATCTAGGCAACTAGGGACTGAGATAGCGCTGGAAGCTTATAGAGAGTGTAGACGGGATCTAAAAAGGGGTATTAGAAAGGCAAAAAGGGGCCATGAGGTGGCTCTGGCAGGTAGGATTAAAGAAAATCCAAAGGCATTTTACACCTATGTAAGGAGCAAAAGGATGGTTAGAGGCAAGATTGGACCTCTTAGGGACAGTGGAGGGGATCTATGCTTAGAGCCTGAGGGAATGGGGGAGATCCTGAATGAATACTTTGCGTCGGTATTCACGCAGGAGACTGGACAGATGTCTGTGCCTGATGTTGACAAAGTTGAGGATTGGTTGAGGGAAATAAGGATTACGAGGAAAGAGGTGTTGGGGCTGTTAGGCAGCTTAAAGACATATAAAGCTCCGGGGCCTGATGGCATTTACCCCAGGCTGCTAAGGGAGTTGAGGGAAGACTTGGCTGGGCCTCTGACGCAAATCTTTGTCTCTTCCTTGGACACAGGTGAGGTCCCAGAGGACTGGAGGATAGCAAACGTAGTACCGTTGTTTAAAAAAGGTCAGAGGGATCACCCAGGGAACTATAGGCCGGTGAGCTTGACTTCAGTTATAGGTAAGCTAATGGAGAGGATCCTTAGGGACAGGATGTATGAGCATCTGGAGCGCTGCGATCTGATCAGGGATACGCAGCATGGCTTCGTCAAGGGGAAGTCTTGTCTTACGAATCTGGTGGAATTTTTTGAAGAAGTGACAAAAACAGTTGATGAAGGACAGGCTGTTGATGTCGTCTACATGGATTTCAGTAAGGCGTTTGACAAGGTTCCTCATGGTAGACTGATAGAGAAGGTGAAGGCGCATGGGATACAGGGTTGGGTATGTAGATGGGTCGAAAACTGGCTCGGAAGGAGGAGACAGAGGGTAGTAGTGGAAGGCTCTTTTTCCAGCTGGAAGCCTGTCACTAGTGGAGTGCCACAAGGCTCAGTACTAGGTCCTCTTCTATTTGTGGTCTACATAAACGACTTGGAAGTAGGGGTAGGTGGTGAGATCAGCAAATTTGCTGATGACACCAAGATGCTTGGATTGGCGGGTACAGAAGAGCAGTGTCAGGCAATACAACAGGACATAGACAGGTTGGTAGATTGGGCAGATAGATGGCAAATGGAATTTAATCCGGAAAAATGCGAGGTGATGCATTTTGGCCAGAAAAATGTAGAAGAGAATTATAGGATAAAAGGTAAAACTATAAGGAGCATAGAGACGCAGAGAGACTTGGGGGTGCAGGTTCACAAGTCTCTGAAGGTGTCCTCACAGGTGGAGAAGGTGACAAAGAAGGCGTATAGTATGTTAGCTTTCATAGAAAAGGGTATAGAATATAAGAGTAGGAGTTTGATGTTGCAGTTGTATACAACTTTGGTTAGGCCTCACTTGGAATACTGCGCCCAGTTCTGGTCTCCGTACTATCGGAAGGATGTGGAGTCCTTGGAGAGAGTGCAGAGGAGGTTTATCAGGATGCTGCCTGGTATGGAAGGACTGTCCTATGAGGAACGATTAGATAGACTGGGGTTGTTTTCCCTTGAAAGACGTCGGCTTAGAGGGGATCTCATAGAGGTGTATAAGATTATAAGGGGTATAGATAGAGTAAATGGAGGTAAACTTTTTCCACCTTTAGAAATGGATAGGACGAGAGGTCATGGCCATAGGGTGAGGGGGGCTATGTATAGGACGAATATTAGAGGGCAGTTTTTCACACAAAGGGTAGTGGGGGTGTGGAATGCACTGCCGAGTAAGGTGGTGGGAGCAGGCACGCTGGGGCTGTTTAAGGGTCTCTTGGACAGCCACATGAGCGGTATGCAGATAGAGGGATATATTAGGACTGTTTAACTACGGCTTTTTCCACAGGTAATTCGGTCCATAATTTGAGCACGCATTCGGCAGGTGGTGCGGGTACAGCTCTTGGATGTTGATTCATGGGTTGCCTGGTACCTCATGTCGTATATGAGTGCTTTATGTGGACCACCTGAAGGGCACCATGACAGCTCAGAGACTATCGATGTGGCTGTGCAGACACTTGGAATTGGGCCGGTGTCTGCGGGAGTTTGCGCGTTCTCCCCGTGGTTGCGTGGGTTTTCTCCGGGCACTCCGGTTTCCTCCCACAACCCAAAAATTCGCTCTTAGGCTGATTGGGTAACAAATTGTCCCTATGGTGAAAATTTTCCAAATTAGGATTAATATATATATTATTATATAGGAATATTAAAATAGGATAATGTATTTGGTATTACGGTGGCGCGGGCTTGTTGGGCCGAAGGGCCTGTTTCCCGTGCTGTGTTGCTTAAAAAAAAAAATTATGATAGCTATTTTATGTTTGAACTTGAAATGCCTTGAAGATTTTTAAAGTGAGAAAAAAATGACTTTTAAGAGTTGGAGCAATGCTAAATAATTATGTTTCACTTGCCTAGTATGATGTCAGCTGAGGGAAGAATTGGATAGTAAATGTTAGCATTAGCACCAAGACTTACAGAAGCAGGAAGTACTGTTAAACATCATCTGTTACTTGCATCACAAAAATCTGACTAAATAGTGAAAATGATAATTAGACATGAAGAAAAGACACTCCGTAAATAATTTATTGAAGTTATTAACGTAGCTTAGTTAAAACTTCAATAGTTACCTATACTTACTTTCTTTCTGTTGGTTTCATAGGCATGTCAATTTTATCCATTGGGAGGTTGGCGTATAATGAGGAGGCTGAGTAAATTGGTCCTATATTATGTGAAATGTAGAAGACTGGAGGGTTCATCTCTGAAGGGGCTTGACAGGATGTACACAGGGTTGTTTCTACTGGCTGGTTCAGTCTGTAAGAAGGCTGACAACACCAGGTTTAAGTCCAACCGATTTATTTGATAGTAAACTCACAAGCTTTCGGGGTTACCCTCTTCGTAAGGTGAATGAGGTGTTCTGGTCTCAGACAGCACATATAACAGCACAGACTGTTTACAGATTACTAATTAGAATGTGAATCTTTACACCCAACCTGCTATTCAAGTCTTAAAGTGGCTAACAATGTGAGTGGAAGGAGCACTGAGCACAGGTTAAAGAGATGTGTATTGTCTCCAGACAGCACAGTAAGTGAGGTTTTTTGCAAACCCAGGCAAGTCAATGGGGGTTACAGATAGTGTGACATGAACCCAAGAATTATTAGGGATAGGTTGGAAAGAATTATTAGGGATAGGATTTATAGTTATTTAGAGAGAAATGAATTGATTGGGGATAGTCAGCATGGTTTTGTGAAGGGTAGGTCGTGCCTTACTAACCTCATTGAGTTTTTTGAAAAAGTGACCAAAGAGGTGGATGGGGGTAAGGCGGTTGATGTATATATGGACTTTAGTAAGGCGTTCGATAAGGTGGCCCATGGAAGGCTTCTGCAGAAAATGCAGATGTATGGGATTGAGGGTGATTTAGCTAATTGGATTAGGAATTGGCTATCTGATAGAAGACAGAGGGTGGTGGTTGATGGAAATTATTCATCTTGGAGTTCGGTTACAAGTGGTGTACCTCAGGGGTCTGTTTTGGGGCCCCTGCTGTTTGTAATTTTTATAAATGATCTGGATGAGGGTATTGAAGGATGGATTAGTAAATTTGCAGATGACACTAAAGTCGGTGGAGTGGTAGATAGTGAAGAGGGGTGTTATAGTTTGCAGAGAGACTTGGACAAGTTGCAGAGCTGGGCCGAGAGGTGGCAAATGGAGTTTAATGTGGAAAAGTGTGAGGTAATTCACTTTGGCAGGAATAACAAATGTGTAGAGTATAGGGCTAATGGTAGGACTCTTAATAGTGTTGATGAACAGAGGGATCTTGGTGTATGTGTGCATAGATCCCTGAAAGTTGGCAATCAAGTCGATAAGGTTGTTAAGAAGGCATATGGAGTCTTAGCTTTTATTGGTAGGGGGATTGAATTTCGGAGCCGCAACGTCATGTTGCAACTGTACAAAACTCTAGTGCGGCCGCACTTGGAGTATTGTGTGCAGTTCTGGTCCCCACATTATAAGAAAGATGTGGAGGCATTGGAGAGGGTACAGAGGAGGTTTACCAGGATGTTGCCTGGTATGGAGGGCAGGTCTTATGAAGAGAGGCTGAGGGATTTGAGGTTGTTTTCGTTAGAAAGGAGGCGGCTAAGAGGAGACCTTATTGAAACACATAAGATGATTAGAGGTTTAGATAGGGTGGACAGTGATAGCCTTTTTCCTAGGATGGAGAAAGCTAGCACGAGGGGACATAGCTTTAAATTAAGGGGTGGTAGTTATAGGACGGATGTCAGAGGTAGGTTCTTTACCCAGAGGGTGGTAAGGGTATGGAATGCCCTGCCTGCAGCAGTTGTAGATGCGCCAAGTTTGGTGGCGTTAAGAGGTTAGTAGATAAGTTTATGGATGAAAAGGGAATGGTTTAGGTTAGAGGGTCATTGCTTTTTCTTAATTGGTCGGCGCAACATCGAAGGCCGAAGGGCCTGTTCTGCACTGTAATGTTCTGTGTTCTATAAGCTCCCTGTTGAGACCGTCCTTGTGTGCGGAACTTCGCTATCAGTCTCTGCTCAGTGACTTTGTGCTGTCATGTGTCATGAAGGCGACCTTGGAGAATGCTTACCCAAAGGTCAGAGGCTGAATGCCTGTGACCGCTGAAATGTTTGCCAACAGGAAGGGAACAGTCTTGCCTGGTGATTGTCGAGCGATGTTCATTCATCTGCTGTCGTAGAGTGTGCACGGTCTCCCCAATGTACCATGCTTCGGGACATCTTTTCTTGCAATTATGGACAGCCTGAACATGGTACAGTCTCAGGACTGGGGGACAATAATTTAGGGCTGAGATGAGGAAAAGGGTAGGGAGGCAGTATTATGGTAACATTGTTACTGGACTAGTAATCTGAGGCCCACGCTAATACTCTGGAGACATGGGTTTGAATTTCACTATGACAGCTGATGGAATTTAAATTCAGTTAATAAATCTGGAATTAAAAAAGCTAGCCTGTATAATAGTGACCAGGAAACCATTGTTGATTGTCATTAAATAAAACTATCTGCTTCACTGATGTCGTTGAGGGTAGGAAATCTACTGTCCTTGCCTGGTCTGACCTACTTGTGACTTTAGATGCATAGCAATATGATTGACTCTTAATGCTCTCTGAAATGGGAAGCTACTCATTAGAATCAAAACTGCTTCGAAGCCTACAAAAAGGAATTAAACTATGTGGATCACATGATGTTGACCTAGGCATGGAAATGATGATGGCAAACACAGTTTTGGTGACCCTGCAAAATCCCTACTAATATATAGGGGATTGTGCCAAAATTGAGATGGCTCAGACTAGTCAAGCAACAGCCAGACATTGTTGATAAGGTATGATTCTGTGAGTATGAGTAATTCCCAGACAGCATATCACCATCCCTAGGGATCCAACAGGATAGACCCACCATAGATGGCAGCACAGTGGTATACAGTTGGGACAGAGCTGCTCTGACATTCGGTTAGAATGGATAAGGAAACCTCCTGCTAATTACTACCTCCCAGTTGATGAATCATACAACCCCATGTTTAACCTATTTGGAGGAAGCACTGAAGTTGGCATGGCATATAATGTACTCTGGATGGGGTCCCATCATTCCAGGATTAGCTCAGGATTCCAGCTGTCTGAGAGTTCCAGGTCTGAAAGGACATAGCTGCTAGACAGGATTTGCGACAGTTGGTGAGAGAACCAAAAGAGGAAGAACCTATTTGGTCAATTTACATGCTGTAAGTGCAGGTGCCCATGACCGTTTTTAGAACTGCTCATACTGTGGTCTCATCTTCGTTTTGAGGATAATGTCATTGTAATAGGTGGCACTACAATTGTCTAAATGGGATAGAATTGCAGCAAAATTATATACAGTCACAATCTCTAACCTCATTGCCTAGCACTTCCTCACTTGCTCTCATCATCAAAGCGGGGGATTAACGCTGATTCATGCAAGGGACATGCCAACCGGAACACAAAGCATTGTTAAAAATTGTGTCAGCTGATGAAGTTACATCAAAGGGCTACTTGTTTGCAAAACAGCGAAAGGACATTGTGATCGACAGCTGAATGATCTACAACTAATGGATCAGATCTAAGCTCTGTAGTTCTGCCATATCCAGTTGTGAATGTGGCGAACAATTAAACCACTATCAGGAGGTTCCACAAATATCCCAACTCAATGATGGGGAGCTCAGCACATCAGTGCAAAAGATAAGGCTGAGGCATTTGCAATAACCTTCAAGCAGAACTAACAAATGGATGATTTATTTCAGCCTCCTCCAGAGATCCCCAGCATCACAGATGTAAGCCTTCATCTAGTGTGATTCATTCCATGTGATATTAAGAAATAGCTGAAAGTAGTGAATATTGCAAAGGCTGTGGGCTGTGACAGTATTGTCAGAATACATTGGACAAGTGTTCCAGAACTTGCCTTTCCAGTACTATTATAACTCTAGCATCTACCTGGCAATGTTGAAATTTATCCAGGTATGCCTGGATGAATCACAGTGCTATTAGGACTCAGTAATAGTGAAGGAATGGTGAAATATTTTTAAGATATGGACTTGCCGATGTTGGACTGAGGTAAGCACAGTAAGAAGTCTCACAACACCAGGTTAAAATCCAACAGGTTTATTGGATAGCATGAACTTTTGGATTGTTGACCCTTCATCAGCTGAGTGAAGAGTTCTATTCACAAACAGGGTATATACAGACACAAACTGAATTACAAGGTAATGGTTGGAATGTGTGTCTTTACAGGTAATCAAGCCTTAAAGGTACAAACAATGAGTGGAGAGAGGGTTAAACAAAGGTTAAAGAGATGTGTATTGTCTCCAGTCTTGGCTTTCTCTCCATTCACGCTGTCTGTACCTTTAAGACATGATTACCTGTAAAGACTCACATTCCAACATTATCCTGTAAATTGAGTTTATGTTTTTATATTCTCCGTTTGTGAACACATGGCAGATATATTTGTGTCACATGAGTGTCAAGCATGACCATTTCCAACAGGAGAGAATTCAACCATTTCCCCTTGACATTCAATGGCTGAATTTCCCACTATCAATGTTCTTGGGATGATTGACCAGAAACTTAACTGGTCTAGACACATTAAGTATTGTGGCTACAAAAGAGGTCAGAGACTGGGAATTCTGTGGAGGTTAACTTGCCACTTAATTCCCAAAGACTGTTCCGGATCAACAAGGCGCAAGCCAGGGATGTGATGGAACGCTCCCCACTTGCCTGGATGCGTGCAGCTCAAACAACATCAAGAAGTTCAATATCTTCCAGGACCAAGCAACCACTTTCACCATTCACCTCCACCACCACCAAAACACAATGTGCAGCAGCGTGTGATAGCTACAAAAAAAGCACTACAGGAATTCAAGGCTCCTTCAACAGTACCTTCAAAACGTACAACCTCTCCACCTGGAAAGACCAAAGCAGCATTGGAACACTACTGCAAGATTCCACTCCCTGGTCATTCACCACTCTAACTTGGAAATATATCTCCGTTTCTGTTCCTGAAACCTAACAGCACTGTGATTGTACCCACACTGCATGAACTGCAGAGGTTCACAAAGGCAGGTCACCACCACCTTCTCCAGAGGGATGGATAATAAATGTTGGCTGAGTCAACGATGTCCAATCCTGTAAAAGAGTAAAAAAGAATCCTTAATTCAAAGGGTTGTGAATCTTTGGAATTTTCTACTGCATAAGGTTATGGATGCTGCATAGTTGAATATATTTAAGGCCTAGATAAGTAGATGTTTGGCTTCCAAGTGTTAGAGAGAGAGTGAATAGAAAAGTAGCGTGAAAGACCACGGTCAATCATGGTGGTATTGAATGGCAGAACAGTCTTGACAGACTTTTGTATATCTTCTGTGTTCACAATCCAATTTGGTACGCACAACCACTCCGTTTCTACAGTCCAGGTCTGGTTGTGATCTCTGAGACCCATTATTTCACTTATCTACCTACTTCATGCCTGCATCCTTTCCTGCAAGGAAAGATATATATTAAAACATACAGGAGCAGGAATAGGCCATCCTATCCCTTGAATTGGCTTTGCCAAACTATAAGATAATGGCAGATCTGTTCTTAGCCTCATCTCTATGTTCTCTTCCATACGTGATGATGGTTGGGTGTGAGGGAGGAAAAAAGCAGTACTCAAATTTGGAATATCTTGAATGAAAATTTGAGAGTCCAAATCTGAATCCTGCATACCATGATACAACATGCCAACCATCACACTATTTGTTCCAATTCTTTAAAGAATAATTGTTTTAAACCATTAATAATTAATCCAAAACTATTCTGTCTGCTTTATATCTGTGCATGAAGTTTTCTGTCATGTATGTCAAACACAATAGTGTTTGGTTTCAACAAAAAATTATTGCTGGGAAATTAGAGGGTAATGTAAAAAATATTCTACTTCTGTCTAATATTTTATCCCTTCAACAATGTAATTCTGCTTTGTGCAGTTGCCAACTTTTGCTTTTTGCCATGTCTTTCTATTTCTGTTTGTCCATTTCTGCTCTGCTGTTTGTTTATTTCTTGACAGCCCAGTTCACTGTTTGTTTGTTTATTTTGTGCCACTTCTCCCTCCCCTTCTCCTCCCCCCACAATGTGTTTTCAATTTATTGAAAATTTGTTGTCAGATATAGGTTGGTTTATGTCTTTCTACAAATTTAAATGAAGAACTCCAGCACAATTCAACCTGGGCAGGTTTTTATGCTGTTTGCACTAATTATTTTCAAGAAAAAGGTTCATGACTCCTTGTAATATAAGCAGTTGTGTTTGTTCAAAAAAAAAACTGTGCAAGTCCAAAATAATAATACAATGTTTTTCAGCATTACAATGATGTATACCAATAGTAGCTTTGCTAAATGATTTTTTCCCTGTGACAGATGTACAGTAGTTGGATTATCCAGTCATAATGGCATTTTGATGCAATTACCTTGGCTGATTCAGACACTTTCATACCCCTTAATAAAAATTTGAATATTCTGCTTATGTCAGGGTTCTTTAGAAAACATTTATGTTTTTTATTGAGTTAAAGTGCTTCAACTAAGGAATTAATCTGTTTGTAGAACATTTTTCTGTTTGTAAAGGAATAAAATGTTGGCCTTGCTTTGAAATTTAATTTTTAAGAATGTGTAATGTAGCAGGCAGTGCTATTATCTTGCATTTTTTTATTTTCTATTTACTACCTTTTCTAAATGAAGTATGTAGATTTATTTCTGTTGTTCTTGACCTGTAAAGACATATCAGATATTGTTTCTAAATGATGTGGCAATTATTTCATGAAGTCTATTCGTGTGACTGGTTGAAGGATAGTGTACACAATTTTTATCGCCTAGACCACTTTCTGGCAGCAAGATGAAAAAGAGAGCCAAATGTATAGGTCTCTCCCTGCTATTATATAGCCTCTCTATTAACACACATCTCTAGTGGCATCACATGGGAATTGGATCCTGTTCAATCACAGACTAAAGCTTCAGAGAAACTCCGAGGAGGTTTGGCTCTTAGACAAACAATATCTGGCTCCACTGGTACTTGGAAACATTCTGGCACTCATGCACCAAACCTTCATCTATGGGTGAATAGCTCCATGGCCTTGTGAATGCTTCTAGAGTTGAAAACTAAGGATGTAAATCCTGACAAAATATTTAGGGTGGATTGATGACAGAGGATTTCCAGAGCTCGATCATTCAGTTTGGACTGTTTCTGCAAATTAGGGCCGGGCTTGTGTCCTAGAGAGGACATTCCAATTTTGTTACAGAACATTTTCTCCACATAAAGCACAGCTGTTACGAGTGATAAGTCCAACTCAATTGGCATAGAGATTTGATGCTCCAGGCTGTTTCTGGTGGAAGAGACCATTGTGTCCCATCAGTCAGCTCCCAGCTAGTACGAAGTGCTGACCTACCATGGTCCATCTGCTTCTATGGAAGCTTGAAGTTTAAAGTTCCTGATCAATCATACCAAGCAAAGAAACTAAAAGAAAGATGCCAATCAAAAGATTGGCAAGCTTGGAATATTGGGACCAACTGTATGGGACTGACCAGTGGCTTGCATTTGGTTGGTATTGCACCCAAGATGGCTGTGATTAATATGGCACTTGATAGGTTGAACATTGACATAACTTCTATATGGTGAATTGGGTAGTGGGTCACAACCTCTTGGGCATCCCTGTCTTCGCTAATGAATATCTGTAAGTGGGGTATGAAGAAGATGGACATTGATACAGACAACTGGGAGATAGTCACTGATGGCAGTAACCTTTTGAAGGTTTGCGAGAACATTGGAAAAGGCGACCAGAAATAAAAAATCACGATTAGTGGGAAGAAATTTTGCATCTTTTCAATCCACTGTTATCCTCTGTAGTAAATCTCAGAGTAGGGTCCTGAGGTACAAAAGATGATGCTTAACCCAGGAAACCACTGCTGCCCAAACCATTGTCTTACAAGTTGGATGCTGCCTTACCAAGTAATTTAAGATGTACAGCCGCATGTCTGTATGAATATTTGCTATTGTTTTGCTAAATCAAAATAAAAAAATCCTGAAATTTTACTTTTTTTACATCAAGATAGATTTCTGTGTTTGTAAGAGTGCAGTATATTTAAACTCTGGAACTAATTCCCTAATAATAATGTTTTAATATTCTAGATTGTAGTAATACTTAAAATTTTAGAGCATTACAGCGCAGTGTAGGCCCTTCAGCCCTCGATGTTGCCCTGGCCTGTAAAACCAATCTAAAACCCATCTAACCTACACTATTCCAATATCCTCCATATTTTTGCCCAATGACCATTTAAATACCTTTAATGTTGGTAAATCCACTACTGTTGTAGGCAGGGCATTCCACGCCCTTACTACTCTGAATAAAGAACCTACCTCTGACATTTGTTCTACATCTTATCACTGTTAATTTAAAGCTATGTCCCCTTGTACTAGCCATCTCTATCAGAGAAAAAAGATTCACACTGTCCACACCATCTAATCCTCAGATCATCTTAAATGCCTCTATTAAGTCACCTCTTAACCTTCTTCTCTCTAATGAAAACAGCCTCAAGTCCCTCAGCCTTTCCTTTAATGTTTAAATAATAGAACAATATGCTGTGAGCAAGAAATATCCCAAGTGTTACATATTGTCACAAATTAGCATCATTTGATTAGCCTTGCAAAAATAATCTATCTTTTAAGAAATCACTTCAATTGCACGCTTTAAATATTAAATTTGCCACAGAAAGTTAGAGCTGGCAGTTAACAATGTTAAGGATCCATTTATGTACAAGATTTAGGCTCTTGCAATGATATTCAACCCCCTGGTTTGAAAAGGAAATACTGAAATTATGGAGTCTCACTCAAAGTAGTAATTTGTCCTTTGAAGTTTTTAAAATCTAGAAATTTATAATTTATGTTGTGGATGGGTCTTGTTCTGCATGGAGGTCAGTAACCAGTGGAGTGCCCCAGGGATCTGCTCTGGGACCCCTGCTGTTTGTCATTTTCATAAATGACCTGGATGAGGAAGATGGGTTAGCAAGTTCGCCAACGATACAAAGATCGGTGGTGTTGTGGATGGTCTGGAGGGATGCCAAAAGTTGCAGCAGGACATAGACAGGATGCAAGACTGGGCGGAGAAGTGGCAGATGGACTTCAATGCAGATAAATGTGTAGTGGCCCATTTTGGCAGGAATAATGGGATGAAGGAGTACAATATAAGGGTTAGGAGTCTTAGTTGTGTTGTAGAGCAGAAGGATCTCGGGGTCTGGGTCCATAGGACTCTTAAATTGGCCTCGCAGGTGGAGGAAGTGGTCAAGAAGGCGTACGGTGTACTGGCCTTCATTAATCGAGGAATAGAGTTTAGGAGTCAGGAGGTAATGATGCAACTCTATAAGACTCTTGTTAGACCCCAGTTGGAGTATTGTGCGCAGTTCTGATCGCCCCATTATAGGAAGGATGTAGAGGCTATTGAGAGGGTTCAGAGGAGATTTACAAGAATGCTGCCTGGATTGGGAGGCAGGCCTTATGAAGATAGGTTGAGGGAGCTGGGACTCTTCTCACTGGAGAGACGTAGGTTGAGAGGCGACCTGATAGAGGTTTATAAAATGTTGAGAGGAATAGATAGGGTGGACTCTCAGAGACTATTTCCCCGAGCTGAAATGGTCACTACGAGAGGACACAGATTTAAGGTGCAGGGAAGCAAATACGAAGGATATGTCAGGGGTAGGTTTTTCACTCAGAGGGTGGTGAGCGAATGGAACCGACTGCCATCGGAGGTTGTTGAGGCAAACTCACTGGAGTCTTTTAAAAGACTTCTGGATGAGTATATGAAAAAGAATAGGATAGGGGGTTATAGATAGGTCTGTGGATTGGTAGATGTGATCCGCAAAACTCATGGACTGAAGGGTCTGTTTGTGCTGTATTGTTCTATGTTCTATGTTCTATGTTTTCTTACCTTCCCTTATTTTCCTCTATTTGGTCCAATCTTATTTCTCTTTCTACGCCTAACTTTATTCAAATTCATGCTATTTTTATGTTGCTTCTTAGGTTATATTTCAGTCCTTGTAGCTGATTGCTTAATGAGATAGACTCTTGATTCTATTTCATTGCTCACCAATGTTTTACATGTCAGATTGACCTTGGTGCACTAATATCCATTCTCAATTTCAGGAGTTTAGAGCACAAGATGTCACTTTTCAGTGGATTTTGAACTAATAAAACCCAGATCTGTCACACTTAAAAAAAAAGTTGTGAAAATAAGCACTAAAAATCATCAAACTTGAGTTACAACAACTAGAATCCCTAACCTTTATCTAAAGGTAGCTTTTGTTTTTGATTAGAGGCATATGGAATGTATTCTCTTGGAATACTGTGCTCAGTTCTGGTCGCCTCATTACAGGAAGGATGCGGAAGCTATTGAAAGGGTGCAGAGAAGATTTACCAGGATGTTGTCCGGATTGGGTGGCATGCCTTATGAGGATAGGTTGAGGGAGCTCGGTGTTTTCTCCTTAGACAGACAAAGGATGAGAAGTGACTTGATAGAAGCGCATAAGATGTTGAGAGTTATAGATCGGGTGGATTCTCAGAGGCTTTTAACCAAGGGCTGGAATGGTTGCTTCGAGAGGACACAGGTTTAAGGTGCTGGGAAGTAGGTACAGAGGAGATATCGAGGTCAGTTTTTCACTGAGAGGGTGGTGGGTGAGTGGAATCGGCTGCCGTCAGTGGTGGTGGAGGCAAATTCGATAGGGTCTTTCAAGAGACTTCTGGATGAGTACATGGGACTTAATAGAATTGAAGGTTATAGGTAAGCCTAGTAGGTATAGATATCATTGGCACAACTTGTGGGCCAAAGGGCTTTTTGTGCTGTATTTTTTTTCAATCTTCTATACGGGATCATGGAAATATGCATCACTCTCCAGCCCATTGTGTCCATGTCAGATCATTACCAAAGCAATCCAGTGTTACATAGCTAAAATGCAGAGGTTGAGTACTGATTTTCAAATGTTGTTCTTTGGCATTTAGAACAAATTTCTTAACAGCAAACAATAATTTGTATCGTAATATTTTTCATTGTCTGATTTTAACTTTTGCCCTCTATATGCTAATTTGTGTTCTGTATAGTAATTGTTGGAATTTTCTTTTGTTAATATTTTGAATGCTGAACAGTGTTGTTAAGGAAAACTCAGTTCTTCTTCACAGCAATAGCAACATTGCTTACTACAATGAACACTAGGCGTCAGTTTTGTAATTGAAACCTCATTTCTAACAGCAGCATACAGAAGTTCACAATGCAGAAAGCTTGTAAAGGTACCAAACAAATTTATAACAGCGGAAAGTTCACTGAAGGGTTTGCATTTCTCATTATAGAGGTACTTCTGCTGCTGCGATTACACTAAGAGCATCTTTAATTGCTTAAAAATCTGAATGCATGATAAGAATGGATTAATTTGATTTTTCTGTTACTACAAGTGGCAGATGGTTTATGTCTCTGGAATGCTCATGTTGTTAAAAGAGATCCCTGACTTGCTTGTGATTGGTTGCTGTTAATGAAGCATGCTGTGCTGATTATTGATTTAGAAAATGAGTATGACATGAGTATTGTGTGTGTTGCTGTAATAAATTAAAAAGAAGTTTTCTAATAGCCAACAGACATACACCTTAAGTAACATGAAATCTTTGCATTCTATTTGGGTGGTCTCTGCACCATCTAACTGGTTTTTATTGCATAATGAAAAGGTGCATATTGCTAGTTTAGAATACCAACCAGATGGTCTTCTCTTAACTTGTTTTTCTGAATTTTTGTTCGACAGATTAGAATCATAATAGGAACACAAATTAGTCTGCAGCATAGAAAAGAACATGCTAGAGCCTAAACATACTTGTTCTTGTCTTGTCCTGAGCTTTTTTAGTGAGTTAAAGCAATGTACAATGCTCAGCATTCTCCATCTTTCATTGCTCTCAGCCCAGAAGGGCCAAGAAATGTTCAGTATAAATTTGGCTATGAAAGCGCTATAGATTGTGGCAAAGATTGGTCCTTATTCTTTTGTCCACTTAATTTTTGAAACGTCGTTGACTTCTGGAGGTTCTTGGATCCAGAAAGTAATCTAAGCTGGATGGGAATGTTCAGTATTCATGAGATTGAGATTTTACCCATTTACTCATTCTCATTTTACAGGCTTCAGACCTGTTGTTGAATGTGTTCACCTTATAAATTGTTTGGTGTCTACTTTGACAAATGAGTATTTTAAGATGCAAAGTATATAAGCTGTGTCCCTGAATTGTCAGTTGATCATTCCATTGAAGAGTTCCTTATTTCAAGGATAGTTACCTTATCTTTAGCTGTAAATAGGAAAATTTAATTTGGTATGTAATTTGGACATAATTGAATTTGGGCATTGGTGAAATGGAGGCAGTCCTGAGAGAGTTCATTAATGTGATCCTTGGTATGGAGGGATTTTGTTATGAGAAGAGGTTGAGTAGATTGAGCCTGTGCTCATCAGAGTTTAGAGGAATGAGAAGCGACTTTATTGAGGCATATAGGATTTTTGGGAGCTTGATGGGGTAGATGCTGAGAGTTTGTCTCCCTTGTGGGAGAGTACCAAGTTGCCCATTTAAGGCAGAGATGAAAAATGATTTCTTCTCTGAGGGTAGTAAATTTGTGGAATTCCTTACTGCAGAATAGTACAGAGGGCTGTAGGAGCTTCGTTGTTCATTATGTTCAAGGCTTTCATAGATTTTTAATCAATAAGGGAATTAAGGATTATTATGGTAAGGCAGGAAAGTGGAGTTAGGATTATAATATTCGATCCATTATGATCTCATTTAATGGCAGAGCAAACTCAACAGGCCAAATGGCCTACTTCTGCTCCTACATTTTATGGTCTTATTGTTCTGTCCAGGATGTTGAATGTTGTTGCAACTGCAGCTATCCAGGCAATTTTTAAGTATTATGTTTGTTACGAAATCAAAGGTAGTTTTAAGAGATTTATATACATTTATTGGTAAGCATTAGAAATACGATATGTTTTGAAGTGGGTTTAATTTAATGTTTATTAGCCTGGAAGTGTGAAACCTATAGTTAATGAAAGTAAAGTTTATTTATTAGTCACAAGTAAGGCTTACATTAACATTGCAATTAAGTTACTATGAAATTTCTCTAGTCCCCAACGTCTCGTGCCTGTTTAGATCTATGCACTAATCAGCATGCCTTTCAGATTGTAGGAGGAAACTGGAGCACCTGGAGGAAACCCATCCAGGAGATGAATGTGCAACCACACACACACGCATACACGTGTACACACATACACACACCCCTATCCCTCTGGTGCTGTGAAGCAGCAGTGCGAACCACTGTACTACCATGCCATATGTTAGCAACTGGAGGCTTTCCAAGAAAGATTTTTTAAATTTAGTTTTTACCTGAAAATATTGCTGTTGGAGACAGGACACTTTGCAGTGAACATCTCTCACCTCTGCCAGGAGAAAGACTGGACAGGCAGATCAAGTGAGCTTTAAAGAAGTAGGTTTCCCAACGAAACAGATCGGGGACCTGAGATATGAAGAATGTCTAAAGAAGACTGAATGAAGAGAACAGAATCAAGCAATTATTCAGGGGAATTCAAGGGGGAAAAGAAAGTGTTCTGAATTAAAGAGATAGTTGCAGTAACCAAATTTAAGTGGAACGCAGACTTCAGGGATAAATCAAAAGTTTGATGCCATTTTTAACAGAGTCTAGAAGTGGATAGTTAAAGCAGTTGTGAACATCTTGTACAACAGTCAAGACAATGAAATCCTATTGGAAAATAATAAAACCTGGGTATTGTATTTTTTGTTCAAAGTGAAGTGAAAGCTTTGTTTAAAAGAGTTATTTGGAAAAAACTAAACTGGATTTCAGAATGCAAAATGTTAATTGAAAGCAATATTGTGAAAAAAGATTTTAGAGTGTTTTTGGATTGGAATTTAGAAACTCTCCTGATCATCTGAGTTGATTCTGAGGAGAAGTCCACAGACATTCACTTGAGATTCAGAGAGAAGAATGCATTTGACCATAGAACCTTGTCATTGTGTTACTGGTACCATTATAGTTTAAGACATACTTGTAGTGCGTGCTAATCTTAAAACCTCTGTATTTGTTAAACCACAGGATAGTAAAGAATATTGTACTATAATTCAGCCCTATCATGTTTAATTTTTTTTGTTGTTAACACTGATTAGTGGTCCTGTAATTCTGTTCCTCCAAATTTTATTAAAAAAAGTAAATGTTCCCGTCTTTTGAGTCAGGATTCCAATCTGGAATCTTCCCATCCAGTTCTAACATCAACTGGGATCGTAACACATCATGCTTTGATTTGCACCTTGCAGATTGTGATTGTTTATGGGGATCAGGAGTTGAATAATTCATTGCAGATCATCCCATCTCTGTCTCTGTCATATATAGTCATGGTGCGCACATGGTTTGTCCAGTTAGTTGTGCAGACTTGCATTGAAATTGTGTCATGGGGTGGCATGGTGGCACAGTGGTTAGCATTGCTGCCTTACAGCACCAGGGACCTGGGTTTGATTCCTGGATTGGTCATGTCTGTGTGGAGTTTGCACATTCGCCCTATGGCTGCATGGATTTCCTGCAGGTGTCTGGTTTCCTCCCACACTCCAAAGATGTGCAGGTTAGATGAATTGGCTATGTTAAATTCTCCCTCAGTGTACCCGAACCGGCGCCGCAGTGTGGCGACTAGGGGATTTTCATAGTAACTTCATTGCAGTATTAATGTATGCTGACTTGTGACTAATAAATAAACATTAATGTAATTAGCCATTCAGCTACCAGTCCATTTTGATATTTTCCATGTATTAATAATAATCTTTTGTGTCTGCCCCATTCAAAATTCCATTATCTCTTTAATCATCTAGAGGTGGAAAGACAGCAAGCATCTCTGCCTGGTCTATTGGTAGAGTGCAGAGGAACTGAGAACTGGTACAAGGTTATTATAATTGATTTCATGAATGTATTGTTAAATACTTTTTTCTCTAGCGATATGAGGGATTTATATTTCATTTCATTGAATGTTCTTTTTTTCTACATCCATGGACAACTCCAGGGCAGCCAGGTTGGTGCATTTGTAATAATGCACCACTTTATTGGTTGTTTTTGACTCCAGTTGTTTGCAGCAATATCTTTGAGATTTGGATTAGAAACATTCATGTCTGGTCCCATTCTGCCCCCTCTCCTTGTTAATCCTCGTCCTTATTTCATAGTTCCATCTGTTCTTTCTCTGAACAAAAAACAAAGAACAAAACAGCATGGGAAACAGGCCGCTTGTATTTAATCTCACTTATCTTTTATTTTCTCTTTAATCTAGACTTTCAATCCTTCTAAGATTTCTTCATCCATTTCTTTATTCCTTCTCTCTGTCTTTCTCATTTTCACCCTTTCTACTTGCCTGTCGTTTTATTTCTCAGTCTCTTGCAGTCTCCCTTTCATTCTATTCTCAGTTCCTGTTTAAGTTGAGAGTTAACTAAATACTTCATTGTAGAGATGTGTCCTGAGGAGGACAGAGGCTTTCAGAAAGGGAGTTGCACTGACTCAGACTGATATAGCTTAAAGGTCTGCTACAAATGCTGGAGTTGAAGAAATGGATCAGAAATGGACAGAGAGGAAGCAAGGCTGAAAGAATTTAAAGTTGTGGGGAAGTAATATGATGGAATGGTAAGTAGATGAGGATGAAAATTTTAAAATCAAAGAGCTGAAAGTAGGGGATGAGTGTAGGTTTGTAAACAGCAGAATGATAGATAAATGGGACTTTGTGTCAGCCACAAGGGGTTGTGATAAGTGGATCTTTTGGAGACTGTAGACTAATGAGGGAAATATTGGAAATTTCAAGTCAGAAGTTACAAAAACAGATATAAAAATTAATGATAGGAGTCGGGATGAACTGGAGGAAGTGAGCAATTTTGGTAATGGATAGGGTGTATTGATTGTAACTTAGTTCAGCTCAAGAAATGGGATGGAGTCAACTCAGTTGAATTTTTTTTTATGGACATCAAAAACAATTGAGCATGAAACTTGAATCGATAGCACCTTCCAAGTGATGCAAGCTGCATCTCCAACCATTTTCAATGTAATCTGCATGGTAGAAACTTGGACCAAGCAGTTCTATCCATGTTATTTGCATGTCAATCACAAAAAAACATGCATTCAGCTTCAAGAGGTGCCAGAATTCAATTGTCAGCTAAGTTCAGTTAAAAGAATTATGTTATTGCAAAATCTCTGGTATTAATATTATAGAAGTTATAGTTTACGCCACTGAAAGAAGCTGCTTGCTCGTTGTGCCTATGGCAGCCATATAGCAAGCTACATGGTTTAATCAGTATTCCAGCAGTTGATCTGTGACCCTGTGAATACATGAGGTGCATATTTAGACACCATTCAAAAGAGTTGAAGATTTTTATTTCACAGCTGACAGTTGTGAATGTAGATCAAGTGACTCGGCCTTTTTTATCAGTGCTTTGCTATTGCTGTCTCCTCCTGGGTGGGGGTGTGCTGTGCTGGAAATAAGGCAGTTCAGCAAGAAATCAAAAAGAATAGGATTGAGAGTGAAAAGCAAGAACACTATGGTCATACCATCATATTTTACTCATCATGCCAGATAACATGATGGAAGTGAGGTTTGAGTCGAAAAGGGACATTAGGAGGAGCATATGGTCATCCTCAATATTCTCAGAAGAGCTGGATGTTGTAGGTTCTGGCCCAGCAGCCTCATGATGCAGAGAACCATTCCTTTGTAGGACTGAAGAGAATCAGACCATGCTTTGGCTCTTTTTTCTTCCATTTTGTATGACTTTGTTCTGCAAGAGAGAGAGCAGAATGTCTGCAATCATATTACATTGTGTTCAGGTGATGTGTCTACTGTAGCTGACCAGCTAGGGATTTTCGAACGAGTGAATGCAGGTGTGAAGCTGACACCATTGGAATCTAGGAGCATGAGATGAAGCATTTGGATGTTAGGCCACATTCCTGAGTTTTAGGGTGTGCTAATGGATGATTGATGGGAGCGAGGAACATTGAACAGAATAAGAGATTAGTGGAGTGGTGGGGAAGAGATGTCATTAGGAAGTGACCTTAAGCATCAATATTTTATCATTAGACTGACAGGTCAAGGGACCAGACTTCAGGAATTGACTCTCCGGCCACCTGTTCCTAATCTCTTAGGGCAGTCCTTTAGGCTGAAGAACCTTCTGGTCTCTCAGAACCACAATGTGTCTCTTCCTGTTCACCCGAATAAAGGCCTACAGCACTGTACCCATGAACTTGAGGGTTGAGAGCTTTCTCTACTTTGTTCCATTTTTCTTCAGAATTTTAGCAATAGAATTCATCAGCAATAGCATCCTGTGGTTCAGTGCAGCTTCCCTTCAAGAAAGTGCAGGTTGTTTGCACTGTGCGCTATCAACACTGCTTGATCTCCTAAGAACTCTGACAGCCAACAACACGGACCTGACGTGGATCAATATGACAATGATTTTGATCTTTCCAAATTTAAATTGTAGAAAATTGCAACTTGATTAATAACACGATTGGAAGAGGTTGAATGAAGTCAGTACACATGAAATTAAATATAATAAAATTAATAATGTCATGAAAAGGTATATTGCAGATGAGGAAAGGTAAGTGGGTAAAGAGTGGATTCTTGGACAATTTCTGAGGAGATAATTTAGGAACAGGAAGAGAAGCTATTGCTATAGATTGGAGCAAGAATGAGACCATAGAACAATTTATATAATACCCTTTAATGTAATGAGATGTGATTGTTGGTGAAGAAAGAGACATGTTGTTGAAGCTTTTCATCTTGCACTCGTCAGGATGCAAGAATGCCAGATTTCTAATGGAGCAACTATTCATACTGCATGAGAAAAGGATGCTGAGTTGTTGGCAGCCTGACTCTGGTCAAGCCATTGAAATGGATAATGCACGAGAGAATTATTGTCCCCATGATTTCATTTAATTCAAAAGAGGCTCAATACTTGGATATGTCAGGAGCCTGCATATGAATATCTGTAGCTTCTTGCAATTGTAAGTAAACCACATTGCATGCCCTACTGATCTTCATAAGTTTGTTGTTAGTGTAATTTCTAGCACACTTGAGATTATTCAGCAAATGTTATCCAATCATGGAATCACATCTAATGTTAAGACATTACATTCTGAGTTTTGCTAGTTAGAGATGATTACTACTTTGTCTATTGCGAACACCTGAAGGGAGGTGTAGAAGCAGTATGCGAAGTCAAAACTAAACACAACTACAATAGATCTGATCAATGATCTGCAGTCCTGCCACATGCAGTAGTGAATGGCAGTGAATAAGTAAGCAACCACATGGAGGAGAAGACTTCACAAATATCCTCAATAATGGCATAGTCCAGCACATTAGTACAAAAGACAAAGCTGAAGCATTTGCAGCCATCTTTGGCCAGAAATGCTGACTGAATGAACCATCTCGACCTCCTCCTATGATCCTTAGCATCATGTGCTAGTTTTTAGCCAATTCGATTCATTCCATGTAATATCAAGATAAGAAAAGGCTGAATACACTAGATACTGCAAAAGCAATGGGATCTGCCAACATTCCACCAATAGGAGTGAAGATTTGTGCTCTTGAATTACTTGTGCTTTCAGGCAAACCATTCCAGTACAGCTCCAACACTGGCATCTATCTGACAATGTTGGAAATTGCCCAGGTGTGTCCAGTCCACAAAAGCAAGACAAATTGAACCCTACCAGTTACCAATTAAATGTAAGCACATTTATTCATTTTGTTCCATGAACTTTCCCTTTCTGCTTGATGAATGAGCTTTACAGGAAAATCAACCAGGCATGATTCTGAGGAGGGTGTGTGATGATGGAGGAACGGTGGTGAAAGAATAAGAGATGGAAAGTTGATGATAGTTAAGACTTTCTTTTATTGGTCATCTTTCCCCATGATGTGGAGATGCTGGCGTTGGACTGGGGTGAGCACAGTGGGAGGTCTCTCAACACCAGGTTAAAGTCCAACAGGTTTATTTGGTAGCACAAGCCACTAACTTTCAGGGAAGAAAGAAGAAACAGCGCTCTGCGGGTTTGTGGCATGTGCTGCCAAATAAAGGACTTTGGCCTGGTGTTGTGAGACTTCTTAGGTTCTTTCCCCAGAGGGTGGTTAGGGAGTGGAATGCCCTGCCTGCGGCAGTTGTAGATGCGCCAAGTTTGGTGGTGTTTAAGAGGTTAGTTGATAAGTTTATGGAAGAGAAGGGAATGGTTTAGTTTGGAGGGTCATTGCTTTTTTCATAATTGGTCGGTGCAACATTGAAGGCCGAAGGGCCTGTTCTGCGCTGTAATGTTCTATGTTCTATGTAATCCATCAGTCTCCACTCTAACATATGCAAAACAATGTTGTCGACACTGCTATCAATTGATGTTTATAAAGCAATAACCTGATGACTGGTATTCAGTTTGAGTTTTATCAGAGCCATTCAGCTGCTAACATCATTACAGCCTTGATGCAAACATGGACAAAAGAGCTGAACTCAAGAGATGAAGTGAGAATGATTGCCCTTGACGTCAGGACATTATTTGACCTAGTGTGGTATCAAAGAGCCCTGGAAAAATTGGAGTTAATTGGAATTGTCAGGATATATGTAGTTTTAAATTATCCATTTATATTTTTGGATATTATAAAAAAAAAGTAAGTTTAATTTTGTCTTTCTATATTTGAAAGGGTTAATGACTCAGTTTTGTTTGGATGCATGTATGATAATAAGGGTTTATAACATGAAAGCAAACTGCGTTTGAAGGAAAACTAAGTTGTTGCTTAGCAATGGTTAGGTGCATTGGCCATGCTAATTCACTCTCAGTGTATCAGTACAGTGCTGGACTGTGACGAGGAGAGGATTTTCACAGTAACTTCATTGCAGTGTTAATGTAAGCCTACTTGTGGCACTAATAAAAAAATAAACTATCAGCATCTAGAAACTGAACTACACCAACTTTATAAATACTGTGATCACAAAGGCAGCTCAGAGGCTGGAAATTCTGTGTCAAATAACTTGCCTCTTGGGCACTCCAAAGCCTGTCTGCCACTTACATGGCACAAGTCAGGAATGTGATGGAATACTGTCCACATTCCTGGATGAATGAAGCTTTGCAACACCCAAGAAGGTTGCCACCATCCAGAACAGAGCATCTGCTTGATTTGTACCTCAACCGCAATATTCAATCCCTCCATCATCAACACAGTGGCAGCTGTGTGTAACATTTATACAATGCACTACATCCCTTCACAGCACTTGTGACCTCATCTACCTAGAAAGTCAAGGCAGTAAATGTACGGGAATATTCAAGCCATTCTTCATCCTGACTTGGAACTTCTTGTTGTTCCTTCGCTGTTGCTGGGTCAAAATTATCCCTTCCGAACATCACTGCAGGTGTACCTACACCACATGAATGGCAGTGATTCACGAAGGCAGCTTATCACCATCTTAAGTGCAATCAGGGGTGAGCAATAAATGACCAAGCCATTGATATCCACATTCCATGAGGAGAAGGTTAACTCAGAATGAACAAATATTTTTAAAGCTGCCACCTGTTTGCAATTTGAAGGAATGAGTTTCTAAACTTGAAAATGTTTGCCTTCTCGACAAGAGAGGTTGATTAGCAATCATTAATAATTAGCATAAAAGTAAAATATTACAGATGATGGAATTATGAAATTAAACAGAAATTGCTGGAAACATTTAGTAGGCCTGGCAGCATTTGCGGTGATAGAAACACTTCATATTCCCTTTGACTTTTCCGGCAAACCGTTCTGCCAAACAGTCATGTTGGATTTGAAAGATATACTCTATTTCTTTCTTCACAGATACTGCCAGATTCACTGAGTTTTTCCAGCACATTATTTTTAGTAATTATGCTATTAAGAATACTTACACTACTATACTTACACTCTTTACTCAAAGAGTGATTAGGGAGTGGAATGCCCTGCCTGCAGCTGTTGTAGATGCGCCAAGTTTGGTGGCGTTTAAGAGGTTAGTTGATAAGTATATGGAAGAGAAGGGAATGGTTTAGTTAGGAGGGGCATTGCTTTTTATTTTGGTCGGCACAACATCGAAGGCCGAAGGGCCTGTTCTGTGCTGTATTGTTCTATGTTCTAATTACTAGATCGTTGTCTGTGGTGGACTTAATGGGCAATAAATGTGCAAATAAGCAACTTTATGAAAATCATGGAGGGGTTTAGGATGAAATTCATTTTAACAACACTAATAAATATAACATAAGCACAGTATAATATATAAACAAAAATCAGTCAGTTTCTTGCAATTTACGGTTCATGGGGTATTTCTCCATTACTAAGTTGGTGGCCAGTTTTCATATCGATAATGGTCTGCACGGTTCACTCTATATTGTTTCTCAACAATTCTGTGAACAATGTTTGTACCTGTGATGCATCCATTTAGTTTGCTTCTGTATTGGTTGTCTTTCTGAGCAACTTTGGCTGTTTAAAAGAAAAATGCATTTCAGATACTTCAGAGCTGAAAAGACACCAGTTGTCAACTAGTGTACAGATCAAACCTTTGGTGTTCTTTTAACATAATACTAGCATATATTAACGCTTGATGAAACTGTGTTCCAGTTTAAATTAACAAGATTTGAAGCTCATTTGGAAATGCAACCCGTACGTATTTCTACAAACCGACCCATTTGCTTCAAGCTGGAAATGTAATCTTCAAAATTGGCAACCTGTATTTGTTTTTGTATTTGTTTTTTCATTTTGACATCACCTTTTCCATTTTTTGCAAACCTGTTATGATTCAACAAAACTGTGCCCAAAGTACTATGCGGTGGGTTGCAGTCTCCTAATTCTATAATTTTTGTTAGTTAGATGATATGGTCAAACCAAATCTGTTTGGTGTCGACACATTTCATTCCGGTGTGCTGTTAAAGCTGCTAACTTTCTTAAATAAAATGCATGATATTTTAACTTGCATTATTTTCATGAAGTTTCTTAATGTAGTAGTTTATTTTGATGTTTCTCCATGTGATTTCTAAGCATAAATGTTGTGTTAGTTGTACCCTTTCCTGGAATAAACCCACTTCTCCATTCACATGAAGGCAACTGTCTGACTGATGACGTCAACACTTTAGATGGCTGGTTGATGAGAAATGACTTAGTGTACGATGTTTTGAGCAGTCCTGTGTGTCTACTATCCTCGGCATTGTGACTATCTCAGATGTAGTCCACACTCAAATCTATTTACCTGTTGTCTATATCACTTCGGTAATCTTTTATTGCATGTGCTTCTTTTGCTCTTTTTCTCAGCCGCTTGTTTTTGAAAATTATACAAATTCTCTTCACATTTGGTCACAATTTGAGGTAAACAGCAAAATTACGTTCAAGAATGAAATTCAGGACAAATTAGCGACAGCAAAAAGCATGACTATTGACTCGAGTACCATCTTAAGTCCAAAAGCATCCATGTGAAATTGGAAAAAAAAGTTCAATACAGTCACTAATGTGAATATATTGCAGTCTATCGATGTGGTAGTTGGAATCTGAAGAGAGAAACGATAATAGCTTTTGACATATTGGTATGATGGAGGATGCCCCAAATCGACTGGATGGACAAAACGGCAAATGAATGTGGTAGATCCGGAAATCAAAAGGGTTGCTAAATAGATAGAGCAAGATAGTCAGGTATGGATATTTGAAACAAAAACCCAACAGCTATGTCTTGGAAATAACTGGAAAAGAAATTGAGGGTAAAAAAAGAGGAAGAAAAATAATTTGATTGGTGGATTATATTGAGATGGGAACTGAGGGAGGTTTGAAGAAAGTCAGAGAAGAAGCAAAATGCCAACTGAGACCATGATGAAAATGAGCAAATGAATCACCACATGATAATTATTGAGATATGCACCTGCTAATCAAAGAAATCTCAAATAGTCCTGTTGTATGCACATGCCCATTTTCAGTATCACTAAAACTAATGAGTTTACAAATTGAAATGCAGTCCCACCTATAATACAATATTGACAAAAAACTCTTTATTAGTCACACCATAAATTTTTTCAAGGGTTTGATATGTATGAGAAAGATAAGATTTTATTCCTGTTCCTTGAAAGTGTTTGTAAGACATAAATCATAATTTCATTTGAGATTGCCAAGACATAGCTGTTGGGTTTTTGTTTCAAATATCCATACCTGACTACCTTGAGAGTTTACTGTAATGATGTGTGCCATATTCAGAGGTTGTAGAAGCATTTTAAATATATTTATGTTCTGCTAGCATTCTTCTCTGCAGTCTGTCTGTTTTCCACAGTTAATTTGGTGAAATAGCCTTCCCAAAATCAGGTATGCCATGTGCCAAATTCTCAGATTTCTCACTTTCCTTATAGGTAAATGCTGCAGATGCTATTATCTGCAAACTACCTAATTTTGCTCTCAAATTCAACTGAATAGTGTTCTGGAAAGCCTCAGGGCAAAGCATAAGTGGCATGTAGCCAGTTGGAATTATAAATTTTGGTATTGCAAAAGCAGAAAAGAACAAAGATTAACACTGCATATCCTAAAACAGAGTAAAAGAAGGGACCACAAGAAATGCAAATCAGATGGCAAGACAAGGTAACCACCACCACCTTCCTGCTGCTTGAGCTTGGCTATAAAAATATGCTGGTATTCCAGCATGTAGCATTGTTAAAACACGTACAACTACGTCAGTAGAAATATTGGAAAAATATTTGCATTCTGTGACATTGATGATTTTGTTATTCAATGTAGAAACTGCTGTAAAATTTTGAAAATAATAATTATCACTGAACTGCCTTGAAGGGATAACCTTTCTGCCAGTTTAAGACCAAAGAAAGTAATTTGCCATATTTAAACAGAGCTGTACAGTATTTCAGTAAAATCCAGCTCAATAAATTTTATTCAAGTCTAAACTGCTGAATTTTACTTGAGAAATTGAGGCAAAATTTTTCTGCAGGTTTGAGACCGCTGCATGGAACCAAACGGAGATCCTAAGCCAGATTTGGAGCAATTTTCCCAAAGATGGTCTTCTAATTTGTCGCCAAGTATCCAATTAAGGGTGGCAGGCAGGTTTGCATTATTTTGGCCTAATTGGAGGCGTGGCTTCTCTGAAGCCTAAGCAGCCTCACTGATTAAGGTGGGTACTATTGAGGCAGAGAAGGTAATGCGAGAGCTTCTCAAAATGGAGACATCCTTGGAGGTGTGAAAGTCATTAAATATTTTAGAGTGTACAATCTACCAGGCTACTCTGGTAGGAGGAGAATCCTTTTGATGGTGTTTGGGGGACAGTCTTTGCTGCCAATGGCCCCCTCTTTTGGGGAATGGACAATCACAAGGAGGCTACCTTCATTAAGTTGGTGTTTTTACTGGTGGTGGAGTCCCCTCTGCTGCCAGTAAATTGCTCTAAATGAGCTCTAATTGGGATCCTAAATTTACAGATTGGCTGCTGCCACTTTGCAACAGGCAGGTCATCCAAATAGAAATCCTACAGTGCAGAAAGAGGCCATTGGGTCCATTGAGTCTGCACTGATCACAGTCTCACCCAGGCCCTACCCCTACATGTTTATTCACGTATTTAAAATTGGCAAGTCATGTTGAAGCTTTATAGAACCTTAGTTGGTCACACGTGGAATATACTGCTCAATTCGGGCTGCCACACTATCAGAAGGATATGAAGGCTTTGGAGAAACAACAGAAAAGATTACCAGGATGTTCCTGGTATGGAGAGCGTTAGCTTTGAGGAGAGGTTGGAGAAACTTGGTTTGTTCTCATTTGGAAACAAGTGGACATATTAGTGAGAAGCAACATGCTTTTGTGAAGGGGAGGTTGTGTCTCACTAACGACAAAGGTTGAGGGGTGATCTGATAGAGGTCTACAAGATTATGAGAGACATAGAGTGGATAGTCGAAAGCTTTTTCCCAGGATGGAAGAGTCAATTACTAGGGGGCACAGGTTTAAGGTGCGAGGGGCAAGGTTTAAAGGAGACGTACGAGGCAGATGTTTTACCCAGAAGTTAGAGTAAAAGACTATAAAAATTAAATGCCAGAGGGAAAATAAAATACAAACAATCTTCCATGACAATGAGCGTACATTTGATATGAAACTTATTCAACTTTTCCTTATCATATTTCAATGAGATACATTTGACTTTATTAAAGAGACTGAGCAATTTTAAGAAAAATAGACTATTAATAAGTATGAAAGTAAACATGTGCTTTGATGCTTTTTGAAAGGAATGCTTACAGAAAACAATGTAATTACAATACCATCACAAACATTAATACTGTCTGGGGAGGTAGTGGAAGCAGATATCGTGATTTTTAAGGGGCATCTTGACAAATACATGAATAGGGTGGGAATAGAGAGATATGGTCCTCGGAAGGATAGAGGGTTTTAGTTAAGTCAGTGCAGGCTTGGAGAGCCAAAGAGCCTGTTCCTGTGCTGTAATTTTCTTTATTCTTTGCCATTACATCAGCTTTCAGTATCTCCTTAACCAGGCTATCCAATTCCCTTCTAAGTTCAACACCACAGTCTCTCTCCATTTAAGTAAAATGCTATATTTCTGTTTTTCTACCAAAGTGCATAACCTCATGTTTTCCACATTATATTACATCTGCCAAATTCTTGCCCACTCACTTAGCCTGTCTAAATCCCTTTGAATTGCCTCAATTGAATTGTCTTAGTATCCTTCTTACAACTCACATTTCCACCTATTACAGTTAATTTGTTCATTTATTAATTCCTAATCCATTCAATCCATGCCATTATATCACCGTTACCATGTGCTCTAATTTTATTTACTAAACTTTACTTACTAAACCTGGGCAAGGACCTGGCAGATGGAGTATGACATTAGCAAATGTGAGGTTATTCACTTTGGTAGAAATAATGGTAGGAAGGGTTATTATTTAAAGGGTGAAAAGCTGCAGCATGCTACGGTGCAGAGGAATCGCAAAAACCCAGTCTGCAGTTGCAGCAGGTGATCAAGAAGACGAATAGAATGTTGGCTTTTATAGCAAAGGGGATAGAATATAAAAGCAGGGAGATCTTGCTGCAATTGTACAGCGCGCAGGTGGGGCCGCAACTGGAGTACTGTGTGCAGATTTGGTCGCTGCATTTGCAAAATGATATACTGGCCTTGGAGGGAGTGCAGAGAAGGCTCACTAGGCTGATACCAGAGATGAGGGGGTTAGCCTATGAAGAGAGATTGACTAGATTGGGTCTGTACTCATTGGAGTTTAGAAGGCTGAGAGGAGATCTTATAGAGACATATAAGGTAATGAAGGGGATAGATGGGTAGAGGTAGAGAGATTCTTCCCGCTTAGAAAGGATAGCAGAACTAGAGGGCACGGCCCCAAAATAAGAGGGGGAGGGACAGTTTAGATCAGAGTTGAGGAGGAAGTTCCTCAGTCAAAGGATGGTGAGTCTTTGGAATTTTCTGCCCATTGAAGTGGTAGAGGCTCCCTCGCTGAATATATTTAAGTCATGGAAAGATAAGTTTCTGATAGAAAGGGAATTAAAGGTTATGGGGAGAAAGCGGGAAAATGGAACTGATCTACTTTAGATCAGCCATGATCTTGCTGAACTGCGGGGCAGGCTCGAAGGGCCAGATGGCCTACTCCTGCTCCTATTTCTTATGTTCATGTGTGACCTTGCTATCTGAAAATCTATATCTACCACAATCACTGTTTCCCCTTACCTATTCTGCTAGTTAGATCTTCAAAAAATCAAAACTGTAAAGCATGATTTCCCTTTCATAAATCCATGTTGCCTGCACAGTCTATCATTAATGGGATGAAACTGAATAGGGAGCGTAATAGTCCAGAACAAGAGGCATGTTGAATTTTAGCACCTATATGAGTAATTTGGGAGGTGGTGGCTTCGTGGTAATGTTACTGGACTAGCAATTGAGAGGCCCAGACTAATGCTGGAACACAGATTCAAATCCCATCATGGCAGCCGTGGAATTTGAATTCTGTTCATAAACCTGGAATTAAAAATCTAGCCCCAATAATGATGACCATAAAACTCTTTAGGGAAGGACATATCCTTCCTCCATGGTCTGGCCTCCGTGTGCCTTTGGTTGACTCAGATGTTTTAATGGCCTAACAAGCTATCAGTTCAAGGGCAATTAGGAATGGGCAACAAATGCTGGTCTTCCCAATAACAGCCACATCCATGAAAAAATATAAAAAATATACGTGGGGTTGAACTTAGAGTAAAAGGCTATAAAAATTAAATGCCAGAGGTAAAATAAAATGCAAGCAATGTGCATGACAATGAGCATACATTTGATATGGAAGCTTATTCAACACTGCAATCTTCAACTTTTCCTTATCACATTCCAGTAAGGTACATTTGACTTTATTAAAGAGAACTGAGCAATTTTAAGAAAAACAGAGTATTAACAAGCATGAAATTAAACATTTGCTTTGATGTTTTTTGAAAGGAATAGAGTGTGCTTACAGAAAACAAAATGTAATTAAAATACCGTCACAACCATTAGTACTGTCTTGTTCTACAGATCCTATTTTATGTACATCTTACGATTTCAGTTTCAAGAACATAGCTGTATTTAAATCTGTAATGCGGATTTCATTTAAAAAAAAGTGAAACATGTGAAGTCAATTTATTACACGTCAAACAAAATAGATGTTCGAAAAGTCCAAATAAATAACCACTAAGTTATGCCCAGTACAAAATGTATAGATGACAAATATTCATTTTTATGTGAACCATGATTAGCATGCCTACTTGTGTGGGTTTGCTGGTAGAAATATATGCAAACTTAACATATGCACTTTTGGGTGGCTTCTCCATAACTCACTGTAGTTTCATTCAGTGCGCACCTATTATTTGTCGTATGATTTTGCCACATGGTAGTGAAAAATGATTGCAGCTCTCCATGGAAAAGCTAAGAAGCGAGAGGTGTTACACTCAGGTGCAATAAATGTTCAAACTGAGTGAAGTTGCTTTATGATTTTATTGGTACGTCTAGTGAGGAAATGGGACATTTCCAATTCTGAACTTTTTACTTTAGTTAAAAATCAATCTTGCATTTAAATTTATTTTCTGGGACATTTTAGCTTGAAACTAATCTGATTACAATGAGAAAAAATCAAAATCAGAAAAGTAAGATAACTACAAAGTTTGTGTTGTATATTCAAAGGAAATTGCTCTGGGCAAAAAGGAGAATGGAAAATAATGGAATGGTAATTGGACAATATGGTGGGGGTCAAGATTTTTCCTTTTGGGCAGGTAATATTGGTATTCATGAATGGGAGAAGACTGCACTACAAAAAAAAAAGTGAACTTTTGGCGATGTCAATTTGCAACGGGGCCAAGAAGATGATTTGGATAATTGGGAATTGAGAGAGAAGGGGATTGAAGGAGCATGAAAGGCATTTCATTGGCAAGGTGAGCTAGCTAGCTAGCTAGCCAAGAGAAAGGGCAACAATTCATCAATTTGTTAAAATTTTTAAAATTGTTTAAACAATTCAAATTTAACTTGAAGTTTTATATTAAATTCAAAAAAAATTTAGATCATCTTTTTAAATTGTTGACTTATGATTTAATTTTAGGGATTATTAAATGGGTTCAAATTGAAAATACTTGATACATGTTTTTAAATGGAGATGAATATATCTTTAAATCTTTGCAGTTCGCTTCAGTAAATTATTCATTATTGAATCTCCATGTGTACATTGATGAAGTTTCCTGGAGTAGACATGACAACTTATGCCCAAGAGCATAAATTACCATTTCCCTGTACAACCATTTTGTTATAATTAGGAAGCATTAATAGCAAATGTTTGTTTTTCGTAAATTATTCAAAACATTTATTTTACTTGTCAAAGGTTATTTTAAACAATAGTTCTAATACAATCGTGGCTGGATCTGAAACCATAATTTTCAGAAATCATTCTTTCTGTCCTATGGTTTAAAATTATGTAAAATAATTGGTCTGCCTAAAAGTATTCAGACTGGGATAGCTTAAGTTTGCTGACCGATACAAAAAGGATGACTTACATTTGTTTAGCAGCTCTGAAATGTTTTAAAGTGCTTCACAGAAAATGTATTGATTTGAAGTGTAATCAGTGCTGTTATGTTGTGTTTTTGATCTACAAGGGACTTGAGAGTTGTGCCGGATAGGCCACAATCCGACCAGCCATGAAGTAGGCTGAGGACAAATGGTCTGCTCTAATGTTCTGAGATTAATAGAAATGGAAGCCATTTTGTGTTCATCAAAGTTAGCTCAGTGACAGGCTAATCTGTTTCGGTAGTGCTCAATGAGTCACAAAGATATAAAAAGGAAAAGTCTGAACACAAAGCACTAAATCTGTCACGTTTGCCCTTCTGAAAGGCCATATTTATAGATAAATATATAGATTTTTTTAGTTCAGAAGTGCACAAGCATAACTCACATCTAATGAACCATTCACAAAATGTCTTTGTGAAGGCTTCACTAATTTTGTACCTTATCTTTGATAGCGGTTTCACGTTCATCCTGTTCCCATGAGTAATAGATGGTATTTTGTTTATTATATGACTTGATAAACGTTGCTCTAAAGTTAGCAATTTTCAGATTTTATTTTAAAATCGATGTAAGGTTCTCTTATTGTTTGTGACTTTGTAGCTCTAGAGATCTTCGAACTTCCTGAGCTGAAATGCTAAGTTGGGGTCATTCAATACATGTCATTTTGCATTTGATGAGAAGCTAGTGAATATGTCAACTGAAGGAGAACGAAAGTTTCTTTCTGCAACTGGACATCAAAAACTGCAGTTAGAATCAGAAACATTAAAAAAGTATTCTCACCAGCAAGGTTCTTTGTAACCTTGTCATCTATTAAATTTCTTACCTTGTTTTTGGATGTAAATACATTGCAGCTTCAATTTCTAATAGCAGCACTGATTTACTAATATGACTATGAATCCTTGAAGGCTGAGTACTTAATTCTTCAGAGGTTGTAGAGTGAATGATGCATTCATCCTGGAGAGTTAAGAAGGCAGGTTATTTGCACAATGTGCTGCAGTAGAGTTTGGTGACTTGGATATTGCAATTAAGTCTTGTGCATTATTGATACACCTTGTAACAGTGCATCAAAAAAGTAATACCATCTAGCTTTGCTTGTCCTTAAGATTTTACAGTTTTAATTAAATGCTTGTAATATTATCAGTTTGTTTTTTATTACTTTGAAGATTTGACAGTGGTGCCAACCTTGACTTACCTTTGCCGCTGTCCCTTTGAATGGGTTCATAAGGTTATAAGGAGCAGAAGTAGGCCATTTGACCCATTTAATCTGCTGTGTTATTCAGTAAGATCATGACTGACCTGATATCTTTAATTCCACTTTCCCACCTTATCCCCATAATGTATTGTTTACTTATTGATTAAAAATCTGTCTATCATAGCCTTGGATATGCTTAAAGACCCAACTCTGCAGCTTCCAGATTCACTAACCTCTGAGAGAAGAATTCCATCTCTTTCATAAATAAGTGACCACTTATTCTGAGATTATGCCTTTAAGTCCTAGTCTCTCCCACATGGGGAAACAACCTCTCAACACCTACGTTGTCAAGCCCCCTGGTAATTCTATACGTCTTAATAAGGTTATATCTCATTCTAAATTGTAGTAAATACAGGCCTAACTTACTTAGTTTTTCCTCATAAGAAGATATCTCTATATCCAGGATCACCTAATGAACCTTCTCTGCACTGCCTCCAACGTCAGTATATCTTTCTTGGTAAAGGGGATCAAAATGTTCAATGTATTCCAGGTAGAGAATTCTACTGCATAGTTTTAGCAAGATCTCCCTGATTCAATTGCCTTTGAAATAAAGACCAACATTCCAATTGCCTTCTCAATTACTAGCTTTTTGTGATTTATGCATGAGGATACCAAAATCCTTCTGTGCTGCAATGTTTTGTATTCTTTCTCCATTTAGATAATATTCAGTTCCTTTATTCTTCCAGCAAAGTGCATAACTTCACCTTTTCCTCCATTATATCCCATCTGCCAAGTTTTTGCCGCTCACTCTGTAGACTTTGTGTCTTCCTCGTCACTTGCGTTCCTATTTATTTTTGTGTCATCTGCAAACTTGGCAATAGCACTTCAAGTCATTAATATGTATTGTAAATAATTGTGGTCCCAGTATTGATACCCCTGATACTCCACTAATTACAGATTGCCATCATGAAAATGCCCTTCTTATTCCAACTCTGTTTTCTATCAGTTAGCCAATCCTTTATCCATGCTAATACGCTACGGCCAACCTCAAGGGCTTTTATCTTGTTAAGTAGCCTTTTTGCAGAACCTTATCAAGTGCTTTTTAGAAATCCAAATATATTACATCTACTAGTTTCCCTTCATCTATACTGCTCATTACCATCTCAAAGAAGTCTAATAAATTTGTCAGGAATGATTTCCGCTTCATGAAGCCAGGTTGACTCTGCATGATTATATTATGCAGTTCTAAATAGTCTGCTGTTGCATCCTTTAAAGTGGACTGTATTAACCCCAGTGAGTTCCATGGGAAATCTCTAATCAATCTCCCTGTGGAGCTCATTAGATACAAGTTCCCTTAGTAATAGGCAAAGGCCTGCCTGGGTGGAACTCATCACTAGAACCCTTTTATAAGGCAGACACCAGGAAAAAGTCTGCAGAACTATTGTCTTGGTTGGGACTTACATATGTACATCAGGGAATGGTGGCTTTATTAACAATAAATACATTCCTTTCCAGTCAGAATTCTTGAATTATTACATGGACTTTAACATTTTTCCACTGAGAAGTTGAGCTAACTGGCCTCTAGTTGATTGTGTTTTGTCTCCCTCCTCTTTTGAATAAGGGTGTCGCATTGGCAGTTTTCCAATCCGCTTGGACTTTTTCAGAATTTGAAGATTTTTGGAAGATTTCTCCCAGTGCATCCATTATCTCTGTAGTTACTTCCTTCAATATCTGGGATGCAACCCATCAGATTCAGGGGCCTTTACCCTCATTAGTTTCCCTGGTACTTTTCTCTAGTGATAGTTATTTATTTCCTCCCCGCTTCTTCTCTTTGATTATTTAGAATTTTTGGAATGTTATTCATGTATTTCACATGAAGATTAATGCAATGTATTTGTTTTACTCCTCTACCATTCTGTGGTTTCTCATTATTATTTCCTCAGTCTTATTCTCTAAAAAGCCGATGTGTACTGTGGCCTTTCTCATCCTTTTTCTATATTTAAAGAAGCTCTACTTCATACTAAGTTGATCTTTCTCTACAACCTAGCAATGGTTGTAATGCTACATTCTGGACTGTCTCCTTACCTTCTCTATTTACACTATGCTTTGTCTGTATTGGCACAAGAAACAATATTGTACACTGTCTATGAATACATATGACAATAAATTAAATTGAATCTTGCTGTCCGTTTTTATATCATCTGGTAGTTTATCTTCCTCTTTTTAGTCAGATTTTGTTGGTTTTTAAAACTTTTCCAATTCCCTAGCAAATCATTGACGTACAGTGGCAGCAGTTTTTTCATCTTAAAAGATGCACGGCAGCAGCTCACCAATGTTTGTTCAGTAGCATCTTCCAAATCCGTGGCTTCTATGACCTAGAAGGAGAAGGGCAATAAATGCATGGGAACATTATCTCTTGGAAGCTTCCCTGTTAAGCCATGTACCAGTTTGACTTGGAGCTACTTCACTATTCCTTTACTGTCACTGGGTCAAATTCCCGGGACTCCCTTCCTAACAGCACTGTGGGAGCACCTACACCTTATTGACAGCAGCCATTCAAGAAGGAGGCACACCACCATTTTCTCAAGGGAAGTTAGAGATCGACAATAAATATGCTGGCTAAGCCAGTTATGCATTCGTCTTGTGAAAGATTTTTTAAAAAGTTTTACAGAGTTGTGAGGTTATGCCAACTTTTAATAGCAGCTTAGTGAGATGGTTAAACAAAAGAGGACAAAGTGATCTGGTAACAGCACAAGCAATTAGGTTTACTGCTCATGAGAAGAAAGCTATTTCCTGTTAGAATTGAACCAAATTTATAAAAAGGATAATAAAGTGAAAGCTTGCATTTATAAGTAGTCTTTCATTATCTTAGGATGTTCCAAACTACTTTGCAGCCAATGAAATATTTGTGGAATGTATTATCTGATTTAATGTAGAGAATTTAAAACATTTATTTTCATATTTCAGGAATTATTTAAAAAAAAGTCAGGTATTTCCACAGCATTCACAAAAGTCTAATCAGTCAGAAATCCTGTCACAGGACTAGCAGTGTTACCCACAAAGTGACAAAACCTGATCAATCTGTGGTGAAAAATGGTGTACACCAAATTCTGAACCTGATGTATCCTGAGATATAGGAAGCTGACAACTCCAGGTCAAATGTAAGCGTTAAGGCTAGACTTTTAAAAACTGTGAAAACAATTGGAAAATAATTTTTTTTAGTTTGGTTTCATATTATTGTGAGATATTAACTTTTAAATTATTAAGAACATCTTATTTTGTGAATAACCTCACACTTTCCTACATTATGCATAAACTGCCAACTTGTTGCCCATTCATTTAACCTGTCAATGTCTCTTTGCAACTTCTTTACATTTCTACCTAGCTTTGTATCAACAGCAAACTTACATTACTTCCTCATTCTTTGTCCAATTTATTAATGTTGTTATAATGGATTCCCATGTTCCTTCCCTGAAAAAATATTGCTCTATAAAATTTGTCATTCATATATATGGGGTTGGAAATATAGCAGCAGCATCATTTTGTATTTATTTGGCACTATTAACATATTTCCATAGCAGCTCTTAAAAATCTAATCAGATTTTAATCAGTAAACATGAACCAAGGAAGATGATTAATTCACGAGGTAACTAAAAGTTTTGTCAGAGTTGGTTTTCAAAGATAGTTTTTAAGAGAGAACTTACAGAAGTGAAGTGAAAGTTAGTGTGGATGTGAGTAGCAGAATTTTGGAGCTGGAGAGAGCTTGTGTAGGGTGGAGCATGGGAGAACCTACAATAGCATTAGAATAATTGAGTCATATGGCAAGAGAAGTATGAATTCCAACACGTGGGTTGACGTAGAGGCAGGGTTGAGTGAATTTACAAAGGTGAAAATGTAATTTAAGAGAAATAAGATGCCAAACCTTTCAGTGGCCCACTATGTTGAAACCTGGCCCCATGTTTTTGGATGATGCCCCCAAAAGGAAATGTATAGATTGGAAGGGCCAAGAATAATTTTTTTTAGGCTCCAGATATAACATTGCTGGAGCAGGATGCGAGCCATTCTGGAGATATGCTTGGTACTTTGGATAGGCAAGTGTGGATCAAGCAAGAGCAATGGATTGGACCATTGAGCTGGATAATATGAGGTGTAATAATCTAGAGCTTATAATTTTGTAGTTCAGAGCTTCTTAACATCTTTGTGAATGCTCAACTTTAATCAGGTTAGTAGACATCTGAAATTATGTTAAATGTAGTACTGAAATACTTGTGTAATTAATAAGATTTATTGAGGCCTATCTCTGGCTTCAGGTAGTTACAGCAAGCTTTATAGTACATCAGTGCTGAGTGCTTGGATATAGAGTTTCAATTTTCATTTCCAATGAAACTTAAATCCTAACTTTCTCCTCATGTTATTATTGATACCTGCTGAGTTGTCAGGTGTTGACACAATGGGAGATATGTCAGAGCAACAGAATCTATTGCAATATAATAAAAATAAAATGCTGCAGTTGCTGGAAATCTGACAAACAGAAGATGCCAGGAAAAACTCAACAAATCTGGTAACGTCTGTGGAGAGAAACACAGCTGAATGTCCATATGGCTCTCCAGAGCTCAAACCTACTGCGTGTTACTGTAACATTTAAGTGAGAAACAATGCTAATATGTCAGCAGAACTGGGCAGGATCATTTAACTTCCAAATCAAATATTACTTAACTGAGGAAAATACTGAAATCAGTGGAACAATAACAAGTGCAAACCATTGTATTTTGAACTGACTATTATCAGAGAAGAAATAAATAATCAAGTGGAATCTCCTATATGCACAGAACGATAAAGACATTTTGTGGCCCTTAATGAAATTAGAATGCGTTCTGTCTTCTAACTGGCTACTCTATTCTGTCATTAATTAATTTGGTGTCGGTTGGATGCAGCTTGTAAGAGCAGGAGGTAATATGCCAGCTAACTTACATTAAGATAGATATAATAAAAAATATATAATGAAGACATGTGTAGGTTCAGAAGAATATTGCTGAAGGTAAGTATTCTGCTTCAGAACTGAGATTGTGGTCAGTGCCTATTGGCTTTCACGGTGAACTTAGAGTGGAGTAATTAGTTACTGCTGATGTCAGTCACTACATGATTTCTCTCAGTTGACAGTATGGTCATTTGCTTCTGGCAGTATATGTTTTCAAGAAGTTTATTTATTGGTTTCACAAGTAAGCTTGCATGAAGCACTGAAAATCCCCGAGTCGCCACACTCCAGTGCCTGTTCAGATACACTGAGGAAGAATTTAGTGTGGCCAATGCACCTAACCACATTTTTTTGGATTGTGGGAGGAATCCACGGGGAGGAAACTCTCACAGATACGGTGAACCAAGCCAGGAATCAAACCCAGGTCGATGGCATTGTGAGGCAGACGGTGTTAACCACTGTGCCACCGTGTCGTCTTAAGGGTGTTTGAATTAGAAAGGGTTAATGTGGGATTGGGAATACAATATTGCGCACGTGATGTGGAGAGTCACATGATGTAGTGTGTGTAGAAAGAGCCCGAGAGAAGTCAGCATCAGGGTAGCATCTATTTAGGACTATACTTTTGAGATGTACACATAGTTGTGCATTAACAATGAACTGTTTATGTTCAACCTCACAAATCTCCAGACTTCCTGGTGAGATTCCAAGCAACTTTGTTTTGACTTTGACTTGGATGTATGTACAAATTAGATGCAGGAAAAAAGCTCTTAGTTCCTCAAATCTGCTGCGCCGTTCCAAGATCACAGCTAATCTGATTGTAATCTACTGCCCTCCCCAATATCCTTTCACTTTCTTGTTGATCCAGAATCTTTTTACCTCTACCTTAAAATATTCGAAGACTTTACAAAGGTTCTCTCTCCACTGAAAGAGAAAAAAGTATCCCTCTCTCTTAGATGGGTGACCGCTTACTTTTAAATAGTGATTCCTAGTTCCAGTTGCTCCCACAAGAGGAAATATTCTCCTCACATCCAACTTGTTAAGACTTTTCATGATTTTGTATGTTTCAATCATGGTGCCTCTTATTCTTCAAAACTCTAATAGATACAATCTTTGTCTGCCTAACCTTTCTTCATAAGACAACCTGCCCATTCCTGGCATTAGTCTAGTAAACCTTCTTTGAACACCTCCATTGTATTTGCATCATTCCTTAAGTAAGTAGATCAGTAGTGTACACAGTGCTCCAGATGTGATTTGACCAGTGTCCTCTAGAACTGAACATAACCTCACTAATTTTATATTCAATTGCCCTTGCAATAAATTATAACATTCTATTAGCTTTCCAAATTACTTGCTGCACCTGCATATGAGCTTTGTGTGATTCATGTATGAGAACATCCAGATCCCTGTGAATCTCAAAGCTCTGCAATCTCTCACCATTTAGATTTTTTAATTTATTTTTCTTGTGGACTCATAGACATATTTGATTGCTAGCTGGATAAGACAACATATAATGCCAAGACGGTTGAAGTAGTTAAATAAATAAACAGCTATTTGCATCAAAAACAAAAATTTAAGTCAACAAATCATAGATTAATGGTTAGATAAGTAGCTGAATTACTTTAATTGGATGGAACTTGCAGTATTAAACAATTGACTTTGCTGTGAAAATATTCAAGTTAAATATTGTTTATAAAGCTTTAATTTTAAACAGATGATCCAATTGGAGCTATAGAATTATGATTATAATTTCACCAGTTTGGTGTATGAAGATATTCATTTTATGCATATTTTGAATGAGTATATATTACACTTCCTGGCCAGTTGTTCATACATCTTTTGTTTATTCTCTGTAAAAAAAAATGGGGAATATGTGGGGGATATTGTGTTATTCTATAAGTATTTATGTGTAATTTACTTAGGTTAGGGAATAGTTGCTAGAGACAGTTCATCTGGGAGTTTTAAGATAGGATAGAAGTTTATGTATTTGTAATGAGGTATTATGGTGAGTTTGAAGTAGAAGTAAATAAGTTGGATCTAGTGTTTACATTTTAAGTTAAAAGATTGTTTGAATGTTAGTGGGAAGTCAGGTGACAAGAAACATTTTGCATCTTACAGGAGTTCTATAAGTAGGAGATGATATATTTTGTTACTGCAAAGCAGGGACAAAATCAAAATATGAAAGATTTTATATTTGGAAGGATTTGAGTTTCAAAGAGGTGTGAGAATTAGAGTTACTGCAGGGAGTTCAGTTGTTGACTGTACAAGTAAGATCACCTAGAAATTGCTCTCAACTTGGAGAAAATGCAATTTGCATTAGCTCATCAGTCAAGCCAGAAAGCCTTTGACTGTAAAAAGCAGTTGTGTTTTTAGGATTGCCACAGCAATTTTTGAGAGGCCATATGATATTAAACAACAGAGGCTTTACCTTGGATAATAGAACTGGATTTTTATAACTATCTATAACAGAGTGTTGCAACGCCTGGAAGATATTTACTTGTGTGTCTAAGTCGAGAACCTTGTGAGGAGGAATATTTATAAGACTAATTTTAACTGTGTAACTATAATCCTGTATGTTGAAGTTTTCTTTTTTTCTTGGTAACAAACCTTATAATTTTTAATATCTCAAAAGTGTGGCTGGATTTCTTGCTACTGAAATTAGTATATTTTCCTCTCATTTTCAGAACACACAAAAAAAAGATACAGCCAGTAAGTCAAGTGTCTCTGTGGGATTTAGTTTACCAGCAATTAACATTTACTGTGCTCATATATGACTCTGAGTTGATTTGATTTGACTTGATCTGCTTCTACAAATATGAGATGCTTTTATATGAAGTCTTAAGTTGAGGCAAGAAATTTCAAGCTGCTTTGTTATTGGTCAAATTGTCTTCACGAACAATAATGTTCAAATAATAACTGAGAAATAAAATAGGTTCCAGCACTGATTCCTGGGACGTGCTCAGCCCAGTTAATTGAAAAACATTTATTTTCCTACTTTCTGACCACATTTCTCTGTCCCAAATTGTTCTCTTTGAATATGATTACATTTCCTATAACAGTTTTTGTCACCAAATTCTTATGTGATTCACTCAGATGTTTTCTGAAACTTAATGTACTTCTGTTATGTCCTGATGTATTCTAAACTACTGCATTATCTCATCTCTGAAACTGTCTCTAGTGACACCAGAAATGTTACGTAGGTACTTCATTCAAAACTATCAAACACCAAACCATACAGTTCAGTGTTAGTCAATTAAATAACTGAAATTTATAGATAAATTTTTCAGCATCAACATATTAATCTTTTCTTTTTGTAGGTAATTCAGTTGCAGGCAACAGTCAAGATGTTATCCTCATCGAGTAGGATTCCAGCTTTTGAACCTAGACACCCTCTGGAAGCAGACGTTCAAGAAACTGGAATTGATCCATTACAAAGTGAACTCGTAAAGGATGATGACAATGGTGAGTTAAAAAATCCTGTGGTAGCACTTTGATCTTGCCTAATATCCAGGAAAAACAGTGCAATTGTTGTGCACTGTTAAAATTTTAATAGTATTTAAGATTCCATCTCTTTATTAATATTTTGCTTCTTGTGATAACTGCAAAATGTGAAAAGTGTGAATATATCAGAAAGCTTTTGCATGAAAATATTTTTTGAAATGATCCTTCACAACAGCTTACTTTCAAAGTGCATGATATGTCCACGGTGAACAGCTTTGGATATCAATTCTGCTCAGGAATTTAAGTTGCAACTGACCTCTAACAGGATAGTTGTTTTGTTGGCGAGAATACAGAGTTCTCAAGTTGTGTTCCTTGAGATTAGTTACAATTCTTCAAGAGGCAGCAAAAATATCATTCCAAATAATTATACTAACATAATTATGGAGCTCAGCTGAATCTACTCTATTTAGTTAACTACGTGAAAATGACCATAGTATTCTAGCTGTAGAAATCAGTTGCTGTCTGAATGGTTCCCTTGAATAGCAGTGTTTAACTTTTCCTAATCAATTAATATATATGTAAACAGAATCCCATTAACTCCATACGTGATACAGTGTTCACCCATTTGTTATGGAGCCCACAGAATAATGATCTGCTAAATAATCCGATTTTCATAAATATTTTACATACAGCTGAGTTCTAAGTTGCTTAAGACTGGTTATATTCTTCAGCGATGTGAGGCTCCTTTTGTATGGTGCCCTCCCTTCCACTGTTAGCCTCCTCCCCCCTTTTTCTTAATTTATTTGTAGGATGAGTGTCAGTGACTAGCCCAGCATTTATTGTCCGTCCCTAACTGTTCCCTCTTCTATGTGGTCTGCCCTCCGCTCTTTTTCCCTCTTTCTGTGACTCTTCCTCTTCTCCCCCCGCACCTCTGAATGGTTTTCCTCTCTTTCCATTTCCCACTCACTACTCTTCGTGATCGTCTATCTTTTCTCAGTCTCTACTTTCCTCCAATTCCCTTTCCACCTCAATGCCTCCCACCATTTTCATTCATTTGTCCTCTTAATTCACTCCATGTCACACTCTCCCCTCATTTTTAACAACTCCCTTCCTTTGGAAGGAATGGTTAAAATTCATAGAATAAAAAAAATCCACCACTGTTGCAAAATCAATACTTATTTTACTAACCACCACAAAGGCTCTTGTTTATGTAATCTATCTCTAAAGTAACTGAGCTGTTGGCCTTTTGTAATCAAGCCACGAAAAGGACGAAATCCAAGAAGAAATTTTAATTCTTATTGTAAAAGAGTAAGCACAAATTTTCTTTGGGTTCGCCGCAAACTCATGTAAATTATATACTGCAGATGCTTGACTAAGTTTGGTAACATTGGAGAAGTTTATAAAACATAATCTGCTGTGTGGATTGTTTGCTATTGTTCGTTTCTTTTTATTGACCCAAGTTCGAGATTAGACCCGTTACCTATTTGTGATTTAATCTTCAGTTATCTGTGGGCTATGCAAACATGAAGGATGTATGATTTCTAATTAGAATATCACAAAATAATTATGGATGAGAAAGATCATTCAATCGTCCTTAGTACAATCATTCAGAAGGCCCCACAGTCTGCCCATTTGCAGTACTAAATTGTTTAGTTCTTAATTGATTTCAAGAATTTTGCTTCCCATGCTGTGGGATGCCATTCCATATCAGGATTATCCTTACATGAAAAATAAGTTGAAGAATCGAACATCGGTTTAAAATGTTGCCATTTTGCTGCCATGTTAACACTTAAGGCTGGAAGAGGTAATATTTTCACCCCTATTTGTTAATCTATTTGTAAACAATATATCAAACACTAATGGACGTATTTCAACAAAACTTGGTGTGGCCCAATGATTAGTTTTTATGTTGCTGGAAAAAGTAACATGTTGAAGCTTTTCATCTTAAACTCATCAGGACAGCTCGCAAGAATATGCAGCATATAAGGAGAAAACAACAATTCATACAATATGAGAAAAGAATGCTGATAGTTTAGAAAGTGGACTCTAATGAGTAGGAATCATGCTATGGAAAATGCTCCAGTTAATGACGATTAACGAGGGGCATACACGCGATGGGTCTTGAGAGGACTGCTCTTGGATCTTTTTCGAGAGTATCCTAGTGCTTCACATCATTAGTGTACGCTTGACCTGGACCATTTGATGGGCAACACGACAGCTCAGTGACTATCGCTGTGCTGTGCAGATACATGGATTTGGGCCTGTGTCTGTGGGAGTTTGCGCATTCTCCCCGTGCTTGCGTGGGTTTTCTCCGGGTGCTCCGGTTTCCTCCCACATCCCAAAGATGTGCTCTTAGGCTAATTGGCAAAACAAATTCTCCCTAAATTGTCTCAAATTTGGTTTTTAATCCATAGATCTATAAACATGGACAGGGATGGCAGGTAGAGGTGGGAACATTGGGGTGGCGGCGTGGGCTGGTTGGGCCGAAGGGCGTGTTTCCCGTGCTGTTTTGTTCTTTGTTCTTTCTTCATTGTTAGAAATTTAAATCAGGCAGTTGACCTTGATTAGTCGAGGTATTTCCCTGGGCAATGAGTCAACAAGGCTGACGCAATGTGTACATGTTCTTTCTTCTGCAAAGAACTGGGCCTGTGTAATAATATATGTAGCTTCCAGTACATGCAAATGTACCACATTGTGAGCCAGACTAACAATCTTAAATCGATTGCCACTGTAATTATTTGCACACTGTAGATTGTTAAGTAAATGTTTTCCAATCCCAGAATCACATCTAACGTTAGACATTATGTTTTGAATTTTGCAAGCATGGGCTGGCAGTGTATGGTCTACATCTTGCTCATTGCAGACAGTAGCTGGGACACGCTGTTTGATGAGATTCTCCAAACTTTGAGAGATACAGTCTACGAACCTAGACATCTAGGGGAACTCTGACCTTTGGGCAATGCCACTATAAACCTTCCTCCAATCTGAAAGCAATCACTTATCATTACTCCTTTTCCTGTCACTCACCTAATTACTTTTCTTCCTTGAGCTGGAAATTGTTCATCTGTTGCATGGCGCTGTGTCAAATGCTTTATGAAAATTCATATATACTGCATCAACAGCATTGTCCTTATCAACCTTCTCAATTACCTCCTTAAAAACTCCAGCAAGTTAGTTAAACATAATTTTCCCTTTACCCTGCACTTGACCACGTGACCTGGATGGCCTGGTGATACAGTGGTTAGCGCTACTGCCTCACACTTCCAGGTTCCCAGGTTCTATTCCCAGCTTGAGTTACTGTTTGCGTGGAGTCTGCACATTCTTCTTGTGTCTGTATGGGGTTCCTCTGGGTGCTCCAGTTTCCTCCCACAGTCCAAAAGACGTGCTGGTTAGGTACATTGGCCACGCTAAGACACAAGCGCGGCGACTAGGGGATTTTCACAGTAACTTCATTGCAGTAATGTAAGCCTACCTGTAACACTAATAAATAAACTTTAAAACTGTCCCAAACATAGATACCAAGAGTTTCCCGACCACTAATGTCAGGTGACTGATCTGCAATTGTTAGTTTTATCCTTGCACTCCTTTTCAGCAAGGGAATTCATTTAAAATTCCCCAGTGCTGTGACACCAGACCTATGTCGAAAGAAGACAAGAAGATTATCACTGATGCCTCTGCACCTTCTACTCTCACTTCCCTTCGTACCTTCGGATGCATCTGGTTCTAGCATTTTATCAATTTTAAAAAAAACCTCCAGCTGCTCAGTTGTAAACTCTTCGAGTGTAACAATGATCTCTTCTCTCTCTCTGTCTTCAGCCTGGGTAGCATCTTGTTCGTTTGTAAACACAGATGCAAAGTACTTGTTTAATGCCTCCACTTTTTCTTTTGCTTCTATGTGCAAGACCAAGGAAGTACTTTTAAAGTGTTAATTGTAATCTGGGAAATGGGAGAGCCAATTTGTGCACAGCAAACTCCAACAATTGTTGGTGTTTGCTGCAGATAGTTAAGAGTCTGGCATTTCTTCAGCTGGGAATGAACTTCTGGAGATTTTTCAAAAATGTCACATTGAGTTTTTTGTGGTGATGCATTTGGGAGGACTAACAAGACAAGGAAATACACAATGAACACCGTGACACTGAAAAATAGTACATAGGAGCAGAGGTACCTTTTGATCCATGTCTAAAGATCCTTGAAGGACAAGTAGATAAAGTGACTATAAAGGCATATGCAATACTTTTATTAGCCGATGTATAATATATATGAGCAAGTAAGTTATAAGGAGCCATATTAGACACTCGTTAGGCCACAGATAGAGTACTGTGTGCAGTTCTGATTGCCATACTATGAAAAGGGTGTTATTGCATTAGAAAGGGTGCAGAAAAGATTCACTTGGATATTGCATGGGTTGGAGCGTTTCAGCTATGTAGAGAGGTTGAATAGGTTGGGGTCGTTTTCCTTAGAGCACAAACGCTGAGGGGCACCTCATCTAGGTGTACAAAATGATGAATGTATGACTGATATGAAGCAGTTAGTAAACGGGTTAACAACCGGGGACATAGATTTAGGGTAAGAGGAGGAGATTTAAGGACGAATTGTATAAAAACCTTCCCTCCCAGAAGGTGGTGAGAATCTGGAACTCACTGCCTGAAAGTGGTAGAGAAGGGAACCATCATGATATTTTATAAAGCATTGAAATAGGCACTTGAAATGCCATAGCATACAAGGCTATGGACAAGTGCTGGAAAATGGGATTAGAAATAGAATTGATGTTTGGCCAGTGCAGACACAAGGGGCTGAAGGACATCTTTCTGTACTGTAAAATTCTAGCATTTTTCATTTGCTCATTTTTTAAATTTTCTGTTTCCTTTTCTCTAAAAAAAAATGCAATCATCTTTTCCCTTGCTTTACTACACTTTTGGTACCTAATTTGACATTGATTTCGCCTCAGTCCTTTGTCTCTTGACCTGTCAGTTCTTTAATCTCGTCTGTGAATTCAGGTGTCCCAATGGCCTTATTGTTGTTATCGAGTCATAGAGCAATACAGAATGGAAACAGGCTCTTTGGCCCAACTGGTCCCTGATGACTATCATGCCTTCCCAATTGCCCGAACTTGGTCCATGTCCCTCTAATCCTTTCCCATTCATGTACTTATCCAGGTGCTTTGTTGTTGTTGCTATTGAATCTATCTCAACCACTTCCTCTAGCAACTCATTCCATATAAGCACCAGCTTCCTGCGTAAAGAAGTTACTCCTCCAGTCCCTTTTAAATTTTTCCCCTCCCAGCTTAAACCTATTCCCTCTAGTTTTTAATGCCCTTCCCTGGTAAAAGGAGTATAAGCATTCATCTTATCTATGCCCCTTATGTTTTTATACACCTCAATAAGGTCACCCCTCATTCTCCTATGTTCCAAGGAATAAAGCCCTAGCCTTGCTAACGGTTCCCTGTAACTCGGGCCCGTTAATCCTGGCAACATCCTCGTAAATCTTGTCTGCACTCTTTGCAGTTTGCCAATGTCTTTCCTATAATAGAATGACCAGAACTGTACACCATGCTGCATGTTTTGAGCTTGCATATTCTGTAACAAACATGGCAAACAATTTTAAATTGCTCCAGCAAATTCCAGTCCTATATTGTAAATGCTAGCTTTGTTCCATTTAATAGAGGATGATTCTTGAGAATGAGAAATGTTTATTAGAAATTGTTTTAATGCCGGATATTACTTTCTCTTCTCTCTTTTCCTTTCATCAGCAAATGAAGAATTATAATCTTCAGAAACCATTTCATTATAATTTAAATAAGTAACTGTCTTATTTCAAATATCATAGTGCTGTAATTCATGGTTATCTATCAAATAAAGTCTACGAAGAATGTTCAGTTTTGCAGTGTACTATATTTGTAGAAGCCAGGTGCAGAATGAATCATTTATGCACTCAATAAATTTGAACATTTTGACTGGTGACGTTCTCTCGTGAAAAAAATAAACTCATTGCGTTACACAAAGTTATTAACACTGAATTGATACTTACAAGTGTCATTAATACATTTACCACAAATGTTCATTAACAATGTAAATTTATGCTGATGCACTCTGAGATGAGGTAGTGACTAATGACTTTAAAGACTAATGGCACTTAAAATGGGTAGAAAGTTTAGATAGCAAATCTTTCAGGATAAATTAATCAAGGCCTGTATTCAACTTGGTATCAAAATATCTCTGTATACAACAAAGCAGCTGTTGTTAGCACAAATTTGACACCTAAAATAACACTTAAAGTCTAAAATTCTCTGGACTGTTTATCCAGATGTCTAGAAATGAATATTGATTATTTTCTTGATTGAACACCCAATATTGAATATGGGCATTGGTAAGTTAAAAGTTTGTAGAATAATATAGCATAGAAAGAGGCCAGATGGCCCATTGTGCCTGTACTAGCTCTTTGAGAGCTATCCAATTAGTTTCTCTTTCCTACTCTTTCCCCATTGCTCTGCAAATATTTTTTTTCAACTTTAAAAGTTGTTTTTACTGAAATAAAAGTTCACATGCTGGAATGGTTGCTTCTTAGCTTTAGGTTTTAGATTTCAAGTTTTAAATCTTTGATAATTTTTTGGTGATTTTGGCATAGTTAGATACACTGCCTTCCCCTCCAATTGTAGGCTGTTTTGTGCTTCCATCACACCTGGTCATGCCAGGAAGTTGTGATCCGCTGAGTTGAATGATTACTAACCAGTTGCTCTTACATCAGTGGTCATGAGAATTTCAGTAAAATTGGGCTATAGTTCCTTGGTTCCCCAGCATCGCATTTGGGAGGTACTCCAGTGATGTGCTGGGAAATCCTGCCAGGAAGTTCGGCTATAAGAGTTTATCCAGCAATTGTCCAAAGTGCTGACCCCCTCTGGACAATTGCACTGGGCTAGGAACCATCTGATAGAAGCAATTTAAACTGCTAACTTTAGATAGTTCTGCCAGTTTTACTCTGACAGTTGCTGGAAGAACTCCAGAATAACTCTGTAAACATCCAGAAACAGGCTCACAGAGCTCTTTCACGAGTAGCAGTATTATTGTTCACAAACTCATACAGAAACTGGAGAGATAAAAAAGATCTAAAATTGAACAGAATACTGTTACAGTGAGAAAGATTTCAGAAATGAAACAACAGATAATCAGAGTAATTAAAAAACCAGGCATGGAGGACAAGTATGATTTGAGGAAATTGATGCGTAATTTTTGTTATGAGAAGACACTTGAAAGCAGAATGTTTGAAATTAAAAGCCAAACTGTAGCATTTGTGGATGTGCGTAAAGTGACTACAGAAAATGGTTTCCTCTAGGTGCGGCTTGTAGCAAACCAGTAGCTTCAAATGTATTTACTATCAAAATATATCAGATTGTCAAGGATTATATGGAGTTTGTGTTCAAGGAAAAAGCCTCCAAATTTTTGTGCAGTAAAGCAGTCAAATCAATTAATATTCTTAGATCCGGGATCAGCTGAATTGCTGATGGTGGTGGGTGAAGGGAATATCCCTTCATTTAATATGTTGATTAAGGGTGTTAATCGAGGTTATTGACCCATTTTATTGTATGAAATGTGGTTTAATTTTCAGTACTGTAGTTGTGGGAATTGTGTCAAAGTTGCCTATTAATGGTGTTGATTTTATACTTGGAAATGATCTCGCTGAAGCTGAAGTACTTCTGTTTTTAGTGATGTCAGCCACATCTTGTAAAGCTGTTGAATTTGAAAATCTACAGGGGAAATCAAGTGGCTATTTGAATTCCTGCTATGAAAATTGCTTCAACTAAAGATAAGTCCAAAGACTAAAAATCTCCAAATGCTGAGGTTATGGAGAACTTGGAACAGTGCAAGAGGAATTAAACCTGCAGGTACAACCTAAGCAACAGATATCAAGGCAGAAAGCATCAGCACATAAAGTTTTCATATGTTTTTGGGATATATGTGTCATTCATTGTCCATCCCTAATTACCCTTAGACTGAGTGCCACTTTAGAGGGAAGTTCAGAGTCATCCACATTTCTATTGTATCTGTAATCATCTGTAAGGCAGACCAGGTAAGAATGGCAGGTTTTGTTCCCTAAAGGATATTAGTGAACCGGACGAGTTTTTAGCCAATTGATAGTTGGCTTCATAGCCATGTTTAAAGTTTTAAATTTAGATTTTAGTGAACACAGAATACTACTCAGCTCTCTGGATTAATACCAGTACACATCACCTCAACGAGTGATGGAACAAAGGAAAGTATGGTTGTGAAAGTGAGAGACTAAGTTACAAATAACAACAAAACTGCTCCTATTGAATTACAGGAAAGGATTTGTGTTCTTAAACATAAATTAAGACTCCAGAATGGTAAAGTTGTTCCTCTTGAGATAAGAATTTGACAAGCTCATGCCGAATGGGAAAATGAAAAGCAAAAAGAAATCAGAAAAATTTGTAAACTGGCTATTCTGTATGAATGTCGACATCATCTTAATGTTCTTAGAAGTTCAGGGGTGGGGGAGGGGTGCGGATCTCTTTTGTTGCTGGCTTTCCAGTGTTGCAGCGTTCCTTCAAGTCATGGAGCTATAATGGAAGCCACCGAGGCGAGCCAGTCTGGGCAGATGGGGCGATGTCAACCAACCTGGCCAGGGAAGGCCCATAATCATCCCAGCCAGAGCCAAAGGCAAAGAGAGAAACTTTCTGCAGAATTCTTTCTGTGCAAACATGAGCAGCAGCCCACCTGTCCCCTTTACTGGGGTGGAAAGGGCAAGTCCACTGAACAAGATGAAGATTGCCGAAGGAGGGAGGAAATTCAAGGAGTTAGTTCCTTTGCTATTGCATTATCAGGACTCAACAATTGTGTACATCCATTGTTCAGTATAATTGACATCTGAATTAAAATTCCTATTTAATGTTTTGGTTAATCCTTCTGCAGTTACAAATAATGTCACATTATGTAAATTATGTTGGGTAATACTATTGAATCACATTGAAATATTTGATAAGGTAGCTCATGAGGCATGATAGAAAAAGTCAGACATTTGGATAGCAGCATGATCAAAAAGTTTGTTGTTATCTCTATTTTCTTGCATGCCCCTTTCAAAAGGATCTTGTACATTTGGTTGACCTCTTGCTCCATTAAAGCTCTCCCTTAGCCTTTTTGCCTTTGTTATCTATCATCCCCAGCTCCAAATCACTTTGAAAACGCTGCTCACCCATTCTGTCCACAGCTTCCTTTATCTCAATATTGGGTACAAATCCACCCTTTGCACAACAATAAAATGAGTCCCAAATGGCATTTTCTGTGAATTTGACCATGATGTGTTTCTCTTTGTCATGCTCAGGTTTCTCTGTGGCTTTCATCACAGATGATTGTATTGTGCTGTTGCAAAATTACTTTTCCTCCCTTGTTCTGCCTCAAACTGTCCACATTTAGTTTTGCTCTTACCTATTCAGTTATAGTGAGAGCATCTCTAAAATGTTTTCTGTTTCCTCCCCTACAGCACAAATACCTGATACTTGAAGGTTCGTTCTTTCCTTCTATTTGTTTGTTTACCTACTACTGCTTCACAATGCCATTTGAAGACTGGGGCTCTGCTTTGACATACATCACCTTTGGTCTTGAGCTAAGGTTCTACATATATTTCCTTTCATCACAACAATTTGTGCTTCCATTTATATAATAGTACTGTCTCCATTCCACATTGGTCCATTTGTAGATGAAATCATTAAGCAAACGTTATCATTGCATAATTTATTTAAACTTAGACCTAGAATCCAGACAGTACAGAAAGAGGTCGTTTGGCCATTGAGTCTGCACCGACCATATTCTCACCCAGGCCCTACCCCCACATCCCTACACAATTTGCCCACGAATCCCTCTAACCTATACATCTCAGGACACTAAGGGGCAATTTTAGCATGGCTAATCAACTTAACCTGCATGTTTTTGGACTGTAGGAGGAAACTGGAGCATCCAGAGGAAACCCACGCAGACATGAGGAGAACGTGCAAACTCCACACAGACTGAAGTGCTCCACTGTCTGGCCTCTAATCCTTAATCTGGGATTATCTAAAATTCTCCTGTCCATGTCACAGCTTGTACAAGTCCTGTTCGTCCATACTTCTAAGCTTTATTACTGTTTTGATGCCTTGTTCCTGAATGCTTGAAATTAAAATTTCTTGACTGCATTCTCAATTATTGTCATGGTTCTTGTTATCTCCATATTTTGACTCCAGTTTTATAAATCACACCTACCTTTCGTTCCTCTTATATATCTCCCCCTACCCATCTTTTAGAATACTTTCCCTAAACCCTTTATCTTATCAACTTCTTTTCTCCTTTAATACTCTCTTTAAAGTATAATTTTTTTTAATGAAGCTGTTGGTCAAAGCACATACTTCTCCTTTGACTCTGTGACTGTCCTTATTTTGTTGTTCAGTGTTAAACCTAGGCAAGGGGGTGGTTAAAACAGGGCTGAGGATGGATCCACTCTATCTCATTCACTGACCTGGTCAACTGCAATTTTAAATTTCAGATTGCATAGACATCTAGTTAATACAGTGGGTTCCTCTTTCAAAAACACATCAGTTTGCATTGACATCCAAGTCTGTTTCACATTCATTTTATTGCCATCCACTCACCAAAGACTCGAGATTAAAATCAACCCTTTACTTTAACCCTCCTATTAATCTATTGCAGTTGATTCACCTGCTAGAACGTGTTGAACATAAGGTTGCTGCAATATTACGGAACTTGACAGTTTTATTTGTTAGCAGTCTTATGCAGACACCAAAACTATGGCAGTAATTTTGCAATGTTTTTCGTTTTTGTATCCAGTGTCCAAACTATGCTATACATAGAAAGTGTAATACAAATTAGGTGGCGGATAAAGTTTCTCCATGGCTAAAATCTCACCTGTCCCTATCTCTGTAATCTCTTTCAGCAAGCCCTCCCAAGACATTTGCATTCCTCTAATTCTTATCTGTTGAGCATCCCCAGTTTTATTCATGCCATCATTAGTGGGCCACACCTTCTGTTGCCTCGGCTCAAGCTCTGGAATATCCTGCCTGTACTTCTCTACCCTTCTATCTCTCTTTCCTCTTTTAAGACATTCCTTTACCTAACTTTTAGACCAAACCTTTGGCCATCTGATGTAATATTCCCTTGTGTCTTGTATTACACTTTGTATTATCGTGCTCTTGTGAAGCATCTTGGGATATATATAACTATAAGTTGATGTTACGCTGGCAGCACAAAACTAATAATCACACGGACAAATGTGAATTAATTAAGGAAAGCTAACATAGATTTAAAGACAAATTATGTTTAACTAACTCACTTGAATGTTTTAATAAGGTAACAGAGGGCTTGATGTGGATGATGTTGTGTACATGAACTTCCATAAAACATTTTGTTCAGGCTAAAACTAGACTATATCAATGTTTATATACCTCTTGAGCCTCCTCCCATCTTTTCTCATTTAAATTACCATTGTGATCATTTTCCTCTCCCTAATGTACTTGTATACTTTCTCCTTAAATGCATTTAACTTGATCAAGAGCTATAGAAATACTGTAGTGTGATATTTCTAATGATGAATTGTCCAAAGTTGTTGAACCATCACTACTGAAAAATTATTTAGCATTATTCGTGAAGGTATTTTCTGTCTTAATATTGTCACTGTAACATATCTTCATATTCATGGCATAAATTATTTTTAAAATCAGCAGTTTTGCTATTTATGTTATAATTGAATGGTGAAGGTGCTGTTGTATGATCACTATTTTCTCATTATTTTAAATGGGATAACTTGCTTAACTTATTTTAATCCTCCTTGTTCATACCTATTCTCTCCAGAACTCTGCAGTCAATGACTGCAAAGTTTTTGTCAGTAATAGAATGCATGATTTTAGCAATCAGATTTAAATTTGAATCTTTTAATTGCTCTCTACTCAGTTATGGGCAGAGTGAGAGAATTTAAGCAGTGATATTGAATGATTTAATTAATCATTTTGATCTTGACTTGTAGACTGCACTCATGACTTGAGTATAGTACTTGGAAAGCATCATTTGACAACCTAATCTCAAGCTCAGAGCTCTTGTGATCAAAACAGTTCGTCTCAGTAATCAGTTGTGTTACTTTACATATTTTTTAAGAAATTAAAGTTTAAGTAATGGAGGGAGTGATATAATTCTGGCATTTCATGTCTTTAAGAACTATTAGAAATCCTGCTTCTGTTTAAATCAATACAAATGGTCATCTCCTGCTGTCTGTTTAAATCACTAGGTATAGTAATTATTATTTCTGGAGATTTATTTAATCTTAACAGAGAAAATGAACTGTCTCATATTATAATTTCCATTGTGTCCAAACTGGTTTTCAATATGGTGTGTTTTGGAGCATGGTAATTTTCCCTACAGTTTAATTTCTTGTGGCAAAGCACAATTAAGGTTCCATATTGAAAAGGAAAGTCCACAGCAGTCATGATGTGGCTTAAATGTGTAATAGGAGTAAATGAGCAGAGCCCTTCTAATTGTTCCAAATTTTGTTACATGAATATTTGGCAGTTGCTATTAATTGCATGGTTGTGGATTGCTATGTGGAGGAAGAGGTGACTGGAGGTGGCTAGTAGAGTTGCCAGAAGTGGTATTGGGGTGACCAGAGAGAGGGATGGGGAGAAGTAAGGCTTGGGGAGAGAGGGTGGTGTCAACATCAGGACAGTGTGGAATGGGGAGGGGGAGCAGTAGTGATGGAACTACTGAGGGGATAAGGTGACTGTAGACCCCCCAAGATATACTAACATTTTATACAGAGATACAGCAGTCTAGTCAGATGATCTGAGGCCATTTTTCTATGAGTCTTGAGATAATGTTTCCATTTTCTCAGCAGAGTAGAATATGCCTTCTGTAGGATCAAAAGCCAGAGGTTACATCTCCCTTCAGTGTACATTCATGAACCAGACCTTTAGCATTGGTTGCATAATTAAATAATTTGAAGACCATTCCTTTTCCGTGTTAAGTCCATGATCCTTGAGTGGATTATCCTCGATTAGTCAGATTCATGCACATTATGACTTTGTGCAACCTCTAGTACAACTAAAGGAGGTCACTTGACCAAACTTAGTCATTACCCTGTAATTTCTCTTGTCATTTAAGGTCTGACACACTGTGATCCTGCAGAAGGATCAAATCCCTGAATAATTGGTAAAGGAAGATGTCTACATTAAATGCACTCAAATATAGCTATCTTTTTGAATATGGTAAGTGAAGATTGTGCATCAATAAATCAATCAGTGAATGAATAATCCAAATCAACCAGTTACTACCATATTCCTCTAGAAATTAGAAAGTAGAAGTAAATTGCATATTCGGGCAGATAAACTGCTCCTCATGCTTTACTGTCATTTGTTTTCAATAACTGCATCAGAATTTCACACATCTCGCCACCATTTGACTTATTTTCCATTGAGATGAAGTGTTATGTGATTGGTAAGTGAAGAGTTTTTACTTTCAGGACAATTAGAATTAAACACTTACACCTGTCTAGAAATCATTTGTGCTGTATTCTTTTTAAAAAAGCTCAACTTTCAAATGACAATTTAAAGATTTGGAATGCAGTTCAACTTGTTCTGTGATAAAAGTGACCAAAAGTCTATTTATACCATTTGTAATGTAACTGCCTGAACAGAAATACATGCCTTCAAATATATAATTATCTTAATCTAGATGATAAGTAATTTGAGATATAATATTGTTATAGATTTCAGTTTCTGCCCACTTTGATTTATTTGGATATGAAGCACAGATGATTTGAGGAATATTGTTAGATCCCATTGTGTAAATGTGTGATCTTTTTCATTTTTCTGAAGATGTTCAATCTTCAGGTATTATGCTGCCATCCAATTTGATATTAGTTGAAGTTATTTATTCTTTTGTGTGTTTCACTGTTTGGACTCTGGATGCGGTATCCACTGACTGATGAATTACAGTTCAAATACTGTGAAACTGACAAAGGTAGCCGTGCATGATTAGCTTTACAATCCTTATTTTCTACTTTCTTTCCTTGGTATGATGACAGTAAATTAATCTGAATTGAGTAAGTAACAAGCGTAGTAATCTGACTTTTTCTTGCATCGTTAGTCATTTTACTTACCTTGGGTTGTTCTTTCTTTAGGAGCTATTGCTAACTACCTAAGGCCCTTTGCCATTTGAATGTTGCCCCCACTATCAGTAGTGTTGTGGTTATGTGTCTGGACAAGTGAATCAGAAGTTAGTGTTTATGCTTCAAAGACAGTTCAAATTCCACTGTGTTTCCATCAAATTCAATTAATTAAATTTAGAATGAAAAATAGTCTGAGAGTGGAATCTTGTGTGCATCCCACCCCACCCGCCCAATAGAGAAGTTGATGTTTGGGGGGTAATATTTAATCAGGCGGGGAAGTGATGGGTAGGGACCTAGCCGTCTTCCCACCTCCACCCCCGTTAGGTTTGAGGCAGGAAGACCCAACAGTGGCATTCATAGTCTGCTGCCAAATATATATGAACCCAGCATGTTTGCTTACAATCTCCCAGAATCTGCCCTATTTAAAGGCAGGTGCTCAATTGAGGGACCTAGGATTGGGAAAGGGGAGGGGCCGTTTTAAAGCCAGCCCCTTCTCTGTGACTCTTCTCCTCACCCCTTCCCAATGAACTGAGTTCTCTTATCAGTGGCTGGATTAATCCTAGGCTTTGGGTGTATATTGTTTCCAGGAACAACCATCACCTCCTTCAGTGGACCTGCCATTGAGTAAACAGAACTTGGTGAGTAGAAGAATGAGAGAGGATTTCATAGAGATATATAAAATCTTGATGGGACTGGACAGGCTAGATGTGGTAATATTCCCAATGTTGGGGAAGTCCAGAACTAGGGATCACAATCTCGGAATAAGGAGTAAGCCATTCAGGACTGAGATGAGGAAGAACTTCTTCGCTCAGAGTTATAAGCCTATAGAATTTGCCACCACAGTTCATTAAATATATTCCAAGAGGGATGTGGCCCTTGTGACTAAAGGTTGAGGGCCACAAGTGGATAATAATTGGCCACCTAAGATCCTTGATAGGCTGAAGGGTGGGTGAGCTAATAGTGACTTCCCTTACTCTCTTCCCCTTCAGATTATGGGGTCTGGGTCAGGGTTTGGAAGAGTGGGGGTCTAGGTGGACAGTGGACTAGCCACCCAACATGTTTTACATGGTTCCTCATTTGATGGAGAGACTATAAAATCCAGTCCATTCTGCTTTAATACATGTCCTACTAAAGACCAGGTCGGTTATGATAGAAATTGAAAGTGAGATTGTTCATACGTTTTCCTGTTATGATTAAAGCAGTCTCCAAAATGCCAATTACTAGTACTGATTGATTTAAACAGCTAACAGAAGGAGGCAATTTGTATTAATTTAAACAGAAGCAGCACTTTTAACAATTTTAAAAAATGCAGAATTATGTGTCTCACTAACACTAAAACTTTATGTTGGTAACTGATTGCTGTGATGAACTGTTTTATTCAGAGTGCTCTGAGCGCAAGATTAGATTTTAGTACTCAAGTTGAATTCAGTCAACAAGTTGAGAGCAAAATTGTTCATTAAGTCACTTAATCTCTGCTTAAATTCTGTTTGCCCGTGCACGGAAAAGAGAGCGATTATTGTGTTCAGCTTTGCAGCTGGGGTGCTGGCGATCCTATATTGTCATGACAATATATATGTATGGGTGCTGGCAAAACATAACATTGTAGTGTTCAGATCTATATTTTAAGTGTTTACCCAATCTTGCCGGATGCAGTAGTGGCTCACTGCATTATTGGCCACTGTTTTGCCCAGACACTGGTACTCAATCAGTAAGACTCCCCCCATCTCAGCCCCCTGTTCCACTCTCGATTCCACCATTTCATCCCAAGCCTCAGATTTTCAATATATAAAGTGCACAAACAATATATCTGAAAATTAATAAACAGGTTTCAATGACGCCTAGTGCACAGCTTTGGCCTAAGGAAAAACTGATTAGTTTTTGGTGAAGATGCAGGACTGGATTCTGGAAGTTCTTACAATGTAGAACATGAGGAACAAATTGACTTTGTTTTATGATGTCATTGTTTTTTTTCTGAAAGCAGTGGATTGTCCCAGCTGGCATGACTGAATTTATCACAGCTGCCAAAATGTAAGCCGAATTTTCAGAGCAGGTTGTTGCATGTTGATTGGCTTGAAGTCTCCTAACTGAGATGGAAGCTTTTAATCAAATGATTTTTTTTTTTAGCTTACAGAGCATCAACTAGGCATCAAAAAGCCTTGGGAAAGAACTGGGTATTTGTAATAATATTGAGCTAACACACTGTGGTGGAGATACGTGCCCCACTGAATACCCTTTTCAGTATTTTCTAGTAATTTAAAGAAAGTTCTGTTGAAATGATTTGACCTCTTCATCATGGCACTGTCAATTGGGCTTCTCTCCCTTAAATTTGAGATCTGCTTTCTACCTCCTAAAAATGTATTGTTCCCTATATCTATTTATCTTCCTCTTATATTTGTTTAATCATAGATGGTTAATCATAGTTCAAAATTAAATGGTACGCTGATCATGCATTTAAGTTAGCAACATGGATTGACATCTTTGTTCATTGATTCATTAGATACAGTGCCAGTCAGATTCAGATTCTTTTGATCTAGATAGACTGTAAGTTTTGTTAGTTTGGACATGTGTGAAATATCATTCCTTATGTTTAATTGTTTCAATATTGGTTTTTATAGAGTACTTAATTGCATGAAGTCTAAAGGACAGTTAAAACAATAGTGAGAAATCTGACTGTTTTGCCACAGCAGGTATGAACTGATCTACAGAGTATATTGTATATTGCTTCCATGACTTTACAAATCAAATAGGACTGGAAGTATTTTGGATGTAATATGACTGTTAATGCAATGCTAGCTTTTGGAAACCAACTGACCACAATTTTTAATTTATTTGTTCACAGGATATGGGTGTTATCGGCTGGGCCAGCATTTTATTGCCATCCCTAATTGCTTTGCAAAGATGGCGATGAGCCATCTTCTTGGAAATGCAGTTGATGGTGTGGTGCAGGTATACCCACAGTGTTGTTAGGAAGGAATTTCCAGGATTTTGACCCAGAGACAGTGAAAGAATACTGATTTAGCTCCTGGTCAGAATGATTTGTGACTTGGAACGAGACGTGTAGGCAGTGATATTCCCATGCATCTTCTGGCCTTGTCACTCTGTTACAGTTCATTGATGCTGTCAATGGACATGATGCAACAACCTGGTGTTGTGAGACTTCTTATACTGCCAGTGGAACCATGACGAGTTGCTGCAGTGTATCCTATAGATTGAACACACTGTTGCTACTATGTATTAGTGATGGATGGATTGAATGTCTAAGGTGATGATTGAGTGCAAATCAAGTGGAGCACTTTGTCCTGGATAATGTCGAACTTCCTGAGTATTGTTGGGACTGCACTCACCTCAGCAAGTGAAAAATATTCCCTCACGCTCCTGATTTGAGACTTAGAACATAGAACATTACAGCACAACTTATAGATAGTGGACAGGATATGGGGAGTCAGGAGGTGACTTACTCACCACAGAGTTTCTGATGTCAGATTTTCTTTTGTAACCATAGTTTTAGAGCCTGGTCTAGTTCAGTTTCTGGTCAATAATAGCCTCCAGGAAGCTGATAGTGGAGATTCAGTACATTAATGCCTTTAAATTTAAAAGGAAAGTGATTTGATGCTCTGTTGTTGAAAATGGCCATTACCTGGCACTTGTGTGGCACAAATATTACTTGCCATTTACCAGCCCAAGTTTGAATGTTGTCTCAGTCTTGCTGCATATTGACTGCTTCAGGATCTGATGAGTTGCGAGTGGTGTTGAATTTTGTGCAATCATGAGCGAATATCCCCACTTCTGACCTTATTGCGAAACAGCTGAAGATGCTTTTAATGCTGTCCTGAGGAGCACTACGATCCTGGATGTTGTCAAACTCTTTGAGTATTGTTGGAATTGCACTCATCTCAGCAAGTGAAAAATACTCCATCACACTCCTGATTTGAGACTTATAAACAGTGTCCTAGGACTGGGATGGTAGATCTGCAACAATATCAGTCATTTTCCTTTATGCCCAGTTTGATTCAAACCAGTGGAGAGTTTTCCCCTGGTTCCCATTGACCTTTAGTTTTGTTAGAACTCCTAGATGCCACTCAGTCCAATGCTGCCTTGATGTCAAGAGCATTCACTTTCACCTCATCTCTGGAGTTCAGCCCTTTTGGGCAGCTTATAATGTGCAATAACCTTCTTCCTACAAGTTGATCTGAAGTGCCATTGGGATGGCCAGTTAGAAATAATTTGCTTAATAAAGTTTTATTTTAATTCTACAGGAAATCATGAGGATATACGATGAAAACTACATTTCCATCCCATGAAAAATTGACTTGACCTTCCATTAAGTTACTCAGTACAACAGTTGAAACACAGATTATATCCCCTGATTTTCTTATCACAGGCCTGTGTACAAATGCTAAATACTTGCAGATGTTAGAAGTCTGTAATACAAACAGAAAATTATGGAAATACTCGACAGCTTTGGCAGTGTCTGTGGAGCAAGAGTTAACGTTTTTATTGCTGAAGGATCTGCTGAGTATCTCCAACATTTTCTCTTTTTATTTCATATGCCAAGTAAAATGACTTGTATGTAAATTTTAATTGATACAGTAACATCAAGCCATGTTATCGCAATGCTTTTTCAATTATTATGCAAACAATAAAATAAGAAACATATTTTATAGTGACCACATCTTCACCTATGGTATAAGAATAATCTTGCTTGGTCATTGACCTGCTGCCAATACAAGGTTGTAAATTAAATTGGAATTTGATGGCAATCATTTTAGAAATGTATGAACATCAGATCAAGAGTAGATCATTCAGACCATTTTATTCTGTATTTTGGACAGGATTTTCTGGTCTTCCTGCTGACAGGATCTTCTAGATTTCGTTCCTAAATGGCCCAAATACTTTTAGTATTGTGATCTCTTATCCTTACTTCCCCACCAGAGAGAAAATAAGGGCAGTGATTTTCAGTCACTTGTATCCCTCTAGGACATGCTGGAAATTTGTAAGGAGCAAGCAAGGGGAATAGTCAGGAACCCATTTGCTTCCAAACGTTGGCCTATTAATTGGCCAAAAGGCAGCATTCATTTCATAATTTGCCAAACCCAAACTGTCTGATGCATGTTCAGGCATGACTGCTGTGATCAAAAAGGCAGAAAAATTAAATGATTCCTACTCTTTGAGTGAAGTTTTTAGCACTGAGGAATTTTATATCAGGTTGAAAGCAATAGTTTTCATTTGCCCATTTTTATACACTTTTATGTGAGGTAGTAAATGCTGTCACCTCTTTTCTACAAGACAGCCAGTAACAGGCTGCATCCTGGCTGCTGTTTGCCTTTCTAACTTGTGCTTTTCAGGCAGCTCCTGCCTTCTGATGATGTTCAGTGCCATTCATTGGTCATTGAACTTGCTGCCAATCTAATTAGAGCATTTCCATTTGAAAATTGCATTGCATTGTCTCAAGAGATGCAGTGCGGGATTGGGACCCAAAAATTATTCAGGCATCAGGTGGATTGAAAATCAAACCCAGCCTCTCTGTAACTGCTCTATAAGATCACTTTATGATTTTAAAAATCTCCTTCAGGTTCTTTTATCCTCCTGAACTCAAATTGTTGCTAAACTGAAGCTAATTCAACCTCAATGCTCAGTTTAAAAGGGAGACTGGCATCCCAGTGGCACATTAGTTAGCACTGCTGCCTTACAGTGCCAAAGACCCGGGTTCAATTCCTGGCTTTGGTCAGTATCTGTGCGGAGTTTGCATGTTCTCCCCGTGTCTGTGTGCTTTCCTCCAGATGCTCTGGTTTCCTCCCACAGTTTGAAGGATGTGTTAGCTATGTTCAATTCTCCATCAATGCACTTGAACAGATGCCAGAGTGTGGTGATTAGGGGATTTTCACAATATCTTAATTGCAATGTGAATGGAAGCCTACTTTTGACACTAATAAATAAGCTTAAAAAGAATTCAAGACAGATTTCTAACAACAGCGTTTTTGCTGTTCAATGCCTCCAGAAAAATACATAGTGAACACTAACTATTATCTATTTGGGCTTGTCTGTGATGCCCCAGTTCAGATATTTTACACACTTATATGCCTAGACTTGTACATCAAAGATAGCCACTTTGGTGATGTTGTGCAGGATTAATGATATCCATAAGATTATTCAACAGTTTGAGTTACTGTTATGAGAAAGGGAGAAAATAAAATGATTAGTTCTGATATAAAAGAACACAAAAATGCTTGGTTTATAATTAAGTAGTTCAAAGCTTTTGTGAGGTTTGCCAAGTATATAATAGTTACTTTTGATCATCTTTCGAAGTTTTTTGTTCCTATTCTATTTAATTCTGTAAACTATGAAATTTACTAATTTTGTGTTTTTATGTACTCTATAGGTGAGAATAATGAAAACCAGCAAATAAAAATGCTTTCAGAATTGGACAGTGGAAAATACAGCTCTTACAGGTATATTTTCCATTTAGAAAAAATAGAAAATCATATTGTTCCTAGGATATTATTATGCTGAAACAGTATTGGAATAAAAGTTGTTGCTTTTTGATTTATTCTGAAATGATGCTTGATCTTGTATTAGAACAATCTTACTGTTCCACACACACAAATATTTTGTTATGATTATTAAAGATAGGAAATGGGATGCAAAACGCATTTAGAACATTGAAAATTTGAAACGCAAAATTGTCAAAATGCAGATATCTTTCTATATAGCATGCTAGTGTCATAGTAGACAAGATAAGGTATTGTTCACTTACAATATTTTATACCTGTACATTAGATTCAAAGGAAGAAACAGCTAATTTTAAAGGAAACCAGGAGAGAGATAGCAAAGCGTCCATTATCCGTGTTTTACAATTTGTTATAAAAATATAATGTCAAATAATTGGTACATATTTAATGTTGTAAGTAATTTTAAGGTGGATGATAAAATCTCCCAGGGAAACACAGACCATTCGGTTTAACATTGGTGATAAGAAAAATAATAGAATTACTAAATAGGAAAGCATTTGGAAACCAAAAATATAACAATAAATAGTAAGCATGGATTTCAAAAGAGAAGGCTTTGCTGATCAGTCTCCTTAAATTCTTTGGCGAGATAACAAAGAATAGACTGAGGTAATACAAATGTACAGAAGAACATAAGAAATAGGAGCAGGAGTAGGTCATCCAGCCCCTCGAGCCTGCCCTGCTATTCAATAAGATCATGGCTGATCTGAAGTGGTTCAGTACCACTTTCCCACTTTCTTCCCGTAACCCTTGTCAATCAGAAACTTATCCACTCTCCACTTGAATATATTCAACGAGGAAGCCTCCACCACTTCATCAGGCAGAGAATTCCAAAGATTCACCACCCTTTGCGTGAAGAAACTCTTTTGCAACTCTGATCTGAACTGCCTCCCTTAATCTTGAGGCTGTGCCCTCTAGTCCTGCTATCTTTGTTAAGCGGGAAAAGTCTCTCAATCTCTACCCTATCCATCCCCTTCATTATCTTAAACATCTCTATAAGATCCCCTTTCAGCCTTCTAAACTCCAAAGAGTACAAACCTAGCCTATTTAGTCTCTCCTCATAATCCAACATCCTCATCTCCGATATCAGCCTAGTGAACATTTTCTGCACCCCCTCCAAGGCCAATATATCCTTCCTCAAATGCGGCGACCAAAACTGCACACAGTTCTCCAGTTGCGGCCTGGAGTCATTCTTTGCTATTGTTTAAAACATTCCCAATCCTACTATTTTGTAGGATTGCCCACTATTTTTAGCCGCTCTGAACGTCTCAGCTTTTGATTTAATACTCTCCTTAATTTTCCTTTCTCCTACAGTCCTTCTTCACTATTGGAATATATTTCTGCTGAGTACTGAAAAAACATAGAACATAGAACATTACAGCGCAGAACAGGCCCTTCGGCCTTCGATGTTGCACCGACCATTATGAAAAAGCAATGACCCTCCAAACTAAACCATTCCCTTCTCTTCCATAAACTTATCAACTAACCTCTTAAACGCCACCAAACTTGGCACATCTACAACTGCCGCAGGCAGGGCATTCCACTCCCTAACCACCCTTTGGGTAAAGAACCTACCTCTGATATCCGTCCTATAACTATCACCCCTTAATTTAAAGCTGTGTCCCTTCGTGCTAGCTTTCTCCATCCTAGGAAAAAGGCTATCACTGTCCACCCTATCTAAACCTCTAATCATCTTATATGCTTCGATTAGGTCTCCTCTTAGCCGCCTCCTCTGTAACGAAAACAACCTCAAATCCCTCAGCCTCTCTTCATAAGACCTGCCCTCCATACCAGGCAACATCCTGGTAAACCTCCTCTGTACCCTCTCCAATGCCTCCACATCTTTCTTATAATGGGGGGACCAGAACTGCACACAATACTCCAAGTGCGGCCGCACTAGAGTTTTGTACAGTTGCAACATGACGTTGCGGCTCCGAAATTCAATCCCCCTACCAATAAAAGCTAAGACTCCATATGCCTTCTTAACAACCTTATCGACTTGACTGCCTACTTTCAGGGATCTATGCACACATACACCAAGATCCCTCTGTTCATCAACACTATTAAGAGTCCTACCATTAGCCCTATACTCTACACATTTATTGTTCCTGCCAAAGTGCATTACCTCACACTTTTCCACATTAAACTCCATTTGCCACCTCTCGGCCCAGCTCTGCAACTTGTCCAAGTCTCTCTGCAAACTATAACACCCCTCTTCACTATCTACCACTCCACCGACTTTAGTGTCATCTGCAAATTTACTAATCCATCCTTCAATACCCTCATCCAGATCATTTATAAAAATTACAAACAGCAGGGGCCACAAAACAGACCCCTGAGGTACACCACTTGTCACCGAACTCCACGATGAATATCTCCCATCAACCACCACCCTCTGTCTTCTATCTGCTAGCCAATTCCTAATCCAATTAGCTAAATCACCCTCAATCCCATATATCTGCATTTTCTTCAGAAGCCTTCCATGGGACACCTTATCGAACGCCTTACTAAAGTCCATATATACCACATCAACCGCCTTACACCCATCCACCTCTTTAGTCACTTTTTCAAAAAACTCAATGAGGTTAGTAAGGCACGACCTACCCTTCACAAAACCATGCTGACTATCCCCAATCAATTCATTTCTCTCTAAATAACTATAAATCCTATCCCTAATAATTCTCTCCAATACTTTGCCCACAACAGAAGTAAGACTTACTGGCCTATAATTCCCTGGAAAGTCTCTCTTCCCCTTCTTGAACAATGGGACCACATTTGCTATCCTCCAGTCTTCCGGAACCATACCCGTAACCAACAACGACCTGAAGATCAGAGCCAGAGGTGCTGCAATCGCCTCTCTTGCCTCCCAGAGAATCCTAGGGTAAATCCCGTTCGGCCCAGGGGACTTATCCAACTTCAAACCCTCAAGAATATCTAGCACATCCTAGCACATATCTAGCACATCCTAAAGGTCTCTTTAAAAATCCTCCACTGTTCCTCAGCCGTCTTACCAACCAACATACTCCTCCAATCCACAGTCGCCAATTCCTCTGTCATCCCATCATAGTCCCCTCTGTTCAAACATAGTATACAGGTCCGGGATGCTACTACCTTATCCTCCATCTGCATTATAAATTCTACCACACTATGATCACTCTTCTCTAGAGGATCCCTCACCTGAATATCCCTAATTCTACCTACCTCATTACATAGTAACAGATCCAAGATAGCACGGTCTCATCAGTTTGGTAACATACTGTTCAAGAAACCCATCCCAACAGCATTCCAAGAACTCTTCCTCCAGCCCACCGTGTCCGAATTGTGTCGCCCAATCAATATGCAGATTGAAATCTTCCATAACTAACACCATTCCGTTTCTGCACGCATCTCTTATTTGTTTTATTATGTAGATGTAATTTATCTAGATTCTCAAAGAATTTTCAATAAGATGGCACATAATAGATTAATAGTTAACCTCAGAGCATTCAGAATGAGGAGATTAGTAGCAGAATGGGTAGCTACCTGACTGTAAGACAGATAGCAGAGACTAAGGGAAGAGGGAGGTGGAAAGCGGTGTTCCAAGTGAATCAGTGTTTGAACCATTGCAGTTCACAATTTGTGTTAATGATTTTGACTTTGGAACCAATTCCTATTCAAATTCCTATTTAGGAAAGCAATTCCTGAACTTGCAAGCGACACTAATCAGTTGGGGTAGTTAACACTGAACTGACTGGCAATAACTTGCAAGAAGACATTAACAAACTTGCAAAATAAGCATTTAATCAAGAAATGAATTTCAGTGTGGATGTGTTATATTTTGGCAAGGAAAATTACCAAATATATTACTATATTAAATACTACAATTATTATAAAAATATTAAGAAAATTACAATCAATGTGTGGTAGAGGAGCAAAGGAATCTGAGAGTACAGCTGCAAAGATCACCAAAAGTTGCATAGGTAACATAGGTAAATTAAGCCATAACCAAAGTCAGCCACACCCTAGGCTTTATTTTTGGAGAGATAGAAATGAAAAATAAGTTGTTTAGTAAAACCTCTGTCAGCCTGTGGATAGACTGTACCTGCAGTGCAGCAACCATTCTGATACCCATATTATGAAAAAGATATACGTGCAAAAATAAATTTACAAAGATGATACGAGAACTTGAGGTTATCAGTAAAGGATGAAAAACAGCCTTTTTGCTCTCGAAGTATGAGCTAATAAAAGGTCTTCAAAATTATTAATGATTTCCATAGAGTGGACACAGTGCTTCTACCCTGTGTAGAGAAGCACTATTAGGTTCGTATTTTCTCTTTCACGTTCTTAGAATCTCCAATTTACAGCCAATGATGTACTTTTGCTGTGTAGTCACTATTAAAATATAGGGAATTGCATGATTATTTGTGCACTGCAAGGGCCAACAAATGTCAATTGAATAATTGCTAGATAATCTGTTTCAAATATTTTTGAAGGATAAATGTTAACATAACAGGAAAATTGTCCTTTTCTTCATTGATTTGTGGTATCTTTCATACACCATTATATGGTGAGGAAATAAGGTTTTTATTAATGGCAGCATTGACAGTGCAGCAATCCATCAGTGATGCACTCAAAATCAACTGAGATCTTATGCTTGAATCTCTATTTAAAATTATGGCAGCAAATGTCTAAAACAGATGGATTTCAAAAAGCCACATAGTTAGGATCAGAGGACAGGTATTTACTCCCTTGAGTTTGTTAATCTATATTTGATCAGATCAAATGCCATTTGCGAAAGAGAATTTCAAACTTCTACCACCTTTGCTTGTAGACATTTTTAGAATGTCTCCTTAGTCCTAGACTCCACAGCAATTTCTTGAAAAGTTCAATCAAATTACCCCCGCTTACCATCTGATTTCCAGGAAATACAACCTTAATTTCTGCAATCTCTCCCTGTAATTTAATCCTCCAAGTCTAGGTATTATTCCAGTAAATGTATGCTTCACTTTCTCAGGGCCAGTATATCCTTACTGAGGTGTGGTGACCAGACCTATTCATAGAGCTCCAGGTATAGTTTAACCAAGGCTTTGTGTAGTTGAGTGATTACCATTATGCCTTTACTCTTGTTTCCTAGGTGTAAAGGTCAGCCTACTATTAATTTGCCACTTTAATTATTTTTATACTTAAAATGTTAATGGCATTTTAATGCTATGTACTACTCACTGACCCCCTACCTCCACCCTTTTAGGAAGCGCATAATAATAATATCTGTGGACATTGCCTTGACTACTACCTGAGTTATCTTTTCAAAAAATTCCATTGAGCTTATCAGACACGACTTACTGTTTACAGTCCATGTTGGCTCAATCTGCTCAGTTGAAAATCATCAAGGTGTTTAGTCACCCTATTCTAATTGAATCTAGTAATTTCCTGACAACAAATATTATACTAACTGATTTGAAATCCCATGGTTTCCCACTGTCAACTTTCTTAATAGCTGGATTTTCCCATCTGAGAGGAAAGGTTACCAAATTGACAACTTTGCAAGGTTATAATTCAGACACCTGCAATGTTCTCACCCGTTTCCTTCCCGGGATTGGAAAATAATGAAACCCAAGAATCTGTCACTTTTTTACTGCTATTATTTTCTTTATTACTTTTGTTTTGCTTGTGTAATACAGTCTGAAAACTAGAATATTAAATTTTGACCAAGGAAACTGTCAAGGTATAATGGCTATGGTAGATCAGGAAACTGCATTAAAATGTATGACAATAGACAGGCAATAGCTATCATTTAAAGAAATAATAAATAGTTTACCAGAAATATACATTCTGAGGTACAGAAATCAAATTGGAAAAGTAATCTGTCACTAACAGGAGAATTTAAAGATTGCAGTAGTTCACAGGAAAAGGCTTATAACATGATTGGGGAAGTTATAGAGTTCAGCAAAAGACGACAAAGAAACTGATAGAGAAAGGGAAATGGAATGTGAAAAAGTTGACATAACAATAAATATAAAGATGGACTGTAAAAGCTTCTGTAGATATGTAAAAAGGAAAAGTTTAACAAAGATAAATGTGGGTTCATTACCGACAGAGGAACAAGAATTTATAATGTGGAATAAGAAAATGGCAGAGAAACTAAATACATACTTCGTATCTGTCTTCATGGAGGAAGATTCAAAACCTCAATGAAATATTCGAGAACCAAGGGATCAGTGCATATGTGGAACTGCAAGAAATTGTATAAAAAAGTAATGGAGAAATTAGCGGGACTGAAAAATGATAAATCCCTGGACTTAATCATTACACCCTGAGTGTTGAAAGAGGTGACTGTAAAGGTAGTGGATGCAAAATTCTATAAACTAAAGTTTGGAAGAAAACAAATATAACCCAACTATTTGGGAAAGGAGGGCTGAGAAAAAACAGAAAACTACAGATCTGTTAACCTGACTGAGGAGGGAAAATGCTAGAATTTATTGTAAAGCATGCAAGTAACTAGGCATTAGAAATTAACGGTAGGATTGGGCAGAGTCAACATGAATTTATGAAAGAGAAATCGTGTTTGACGAATCTGTTGAAATTTTTTGAAGATGTAACTAGCAGAATAGATAAAAGGGAACCAGGGGGTGTGGTGTATTTAGATCTTCAGAAGACTTTTGCTATGACCTATGCATAAGTTAATAAGCAACCTGGAGACTGGAGATTAAGGATAATATATTGGCTTGGATTTGGAATTAGCTATAGGACATAAAAAAGAGACTATCATTAAACAGGTAATTCTCTGCTTGGCAGGCTGTGACTGGAAAGGGTACTGCAAAGTTCAGTGCTTTGTCCCAGCCATTTACAATCTATATCAATGATTTTGATGTGGGAGCCAAAAGTAATGGCTGGAATTCTCTGGTTCGCGCCCCATGGCTGCTGCTACCAAAGAAGAAGAATTTGGAGTTCAGCCAAAATTCTGCTGACTGCAGTGAGACTGGATAATCCTGCTTGTGTGATACGACCAGAGAATCCTATCTGATTTTTCCAACTAGGTGGGATGTAAATTGTGAGGAGGATGCAAAAGGGATTTAGACAGGCTAAATGAGTGGACAAGAACATAGCATGTGGAATATAATATAGAAAAATGTGAAGTTTTCCACTTAAGTAGGAAAAATCAAAAATGCAGAGCATTTCTTAGCTGGCCAGAGATTGGGAAGTTGATGTCTGAAGAAACCTGAATATCCTTATCCATAAGTCACTGAAAGCTAATATGTTGTTCAGCAAACAATTAGGAAAGCACATGTTACCCTTTGTTGAAAGAGGATTTGAGTATAGGAGTAAAGATGTCTTGTCACAATTGTATAGTGCCTTGGTGAGACTGTCCTGGAGCATTGTGTACAATTTAGATAGTCTTACCCTATGAAGTATATACTTGGCGAAAAGGGAGTACAGCCAAGATTCACCAAACAGATTCCTAAGATATCAGGATTGTTCTAACAGGAACAATTGAGAAGTCTGGGCCCGTCTAGCGTTCAAATGAATGAGGGATGTCTCATTGAAGTGCACACGTTTCTTACTGGACCTGACAGAGTAAATGCAGAAAGGATGAGTTGTGGGTGTCTAGAACCAAGGGACACCGATCCACTAAGATTTTTAGCAATTTAGGACTGAGATTACTAGGAATTCTTTCACTGACAGTGGTGAATCTTTGGAATTCTTTACTCTAGGGTGCTTTGGAGACTCAGTAATTGAATATGTTCATTAGAGAGATTGATAGATTTCTAGATATTAAAGCCCTCAAAGCATATGGAGCAAGTGCAGGAAAATGGTATTGAGACAGAAGACCAGCCATGATTTAATTGAATGATGGAGCAGGCTTGAAGAACTCAATGGCGTATTTCCTATGCTCGTGATAGTAAGAGCAACAGTCATCGACCATGAGTTTTTTTGGGGGTGGGGGGCGGTATCTGATTAACTGGCATGATGGTGCATTTGGTGAGCATTTAATGGTGGCTGTTGTAGGAAGGAGGCAGGACTGCTCAAGTGTGGGTCTGATTCAGACACATCTTGGCAACCATTACGTGTTTTCATTTGAATGCTTGAACTTATACTTGCAAGGCATTATATTATATGTAAATTGGAATGTCTCAGGATAGCTAAGGGCCTAGCTGCCTTTCTTGTCCTCATATGCTTGCCCTGTCTGTTTGTTGACCTTTTCTCTTTATTGTATATCCCTGTGAGGTAAGGAGCTTGTTGACCCTCTTGCATTGACTTATTGTCAATTCTCTCTGCCACTTAATTTGAGCCAGTGACATCTGTTTCCTAATGGCTGAATCCTTTTTTGTGTTGATCATCCTTTCATGTAGCCCATTGTGTGTTCTGCTTCATTCAGCTAGTTAGCCCTAAGCAGCATATGTCGGTCCCTATGAAAAACATTATCTATCCCTTAAGCCCAGTGATTTCCTTAACAATGGTAATTGGCCTTCAAAACAAACCGGGCTAGATCTCAGATCCGCCTTCTCATTGTGATGTGAAACGTGCCTGTTCTGGGAATTGTATCCATCACCACCCCATTTCCACTGCAAGTGGATACCAAAAATGCTGTCCCATCCTTGATTCAGTACATTTTTCTTCTATGTCTGGCACTTATTCTTCAATTGTAAATATTGACACAAAGTAATTATTTGACTGACTTCTTTCCATTGACAATATTACCATCATCAATTTTCAAGAGGCCCACATTATTCCTTTTTCCAATGTAATTATGAAAATCTTACATTGATTTTGACATCCTTGCAAGTTTCTTTTCATATGCCCCTTCTTTTAACTTTAACAATGGTTTTATCACCCATTGCTGCACATTGTATCTTTCCAACCCATCACTGTGTTATTTGAGAACTGCTGTCATAGAATCAGAGAATCCTTACAGTTCAGAACGATGCCATTCAACCCATTGAACTGCCCTGACAATAATCCCACGTATTTACTCTGCTCATACCCCTGACACTAACAGGCAATTTAGCATGGCCAGTCAACCTAACCTGCACATTTTTGGACTGTGGGAGGAAACTGGGGCACCTGAAGGAAACCCACGCAGACACTGGGAGAGAACACAAATTCCACAGACTGTCATCTGAGGCAAGAATTGAAGCCAGGTCCCTGGTGCTGTGAGACAGCAATGCTAACCACTGTGCCATCATGTCACCTGTCTCCTTTAGGGAAATGAGCTGTTTCTGTGTCAGATCCACATTATCTTTTGAATACTTCCTACTGAATTTCTGTTGTTTTGCCCATTAACAGACATGCCCAGATTTGTCCCCTTGTGCTAGACATCCACCTCTCCTACCCCACTCTTCCAGCACTCACTCTGTCGAGCCCAATGAGAAATGTGTGTTTCAGTGAGACACTTCTCCTTGATGGCCTTGTTCAATCTAGAACGTGAGTGAAACAAAAATACTGCAGATGCTGGAAATCTGAAATAAAAACAAAGGGAATACTTAGCAAGTGTGGACCCATGTGTGGAGATAATCCATAGATTCAGCAACATCAATGAAGAGAAAAAGAGTTAACATTTGAAGCCAAATAGAAATTTAGTAGACCTTACACATTTCTCAGTCTTAAGCACTATAATAACCCAATAATACCATAATTACTATTAGGTAAGTGGTCAAGCACAGTCTAACAGTTGACAGTTAACTAAATGTGCCCCATAACTCATTGTACAATCTAATATGGCACAACCTTTGTTGGCTCAAAAGTGTATTGTTCTATAAGGCATTGTTTCTGATATGATAGTTACTCAAAATAACACTTTTTAAAATGCTAATTAATCCAAAAAAAACTAATTTTTTTATCACAAAATATGGTCTGTGGTTTACTAAAATAAGATATTTAGGAGTTATTTCCATAATTGTGAATAATGGTGACTTGCTTTTGAATTAGTGTACAATCTGAGAATTTAATTATGAAATATGGGAATCAGGTGCATCAATTTACCTGAAACTAGCCACCCTGTAAGGTTGATTCAGTGAGCAGAACAGGAAATGTGTAAAAACAGAAGTATTATAGGCGTGAGGAATGCCATTGTGTAACCACATAACTTTATAATAAAAATGATACAGAATCTTAATAATCTTCCCTTTGGAGCAGTTACTGATAGTCATTAGATTTCCAATTATTTACCTTATAAGATATTCTGGTGCCTGTACATGTTGCTTTCTATTTGTACCAAAATAACCTTTATTTATAGATGCTATTACGCACAGTAGATATCTAATTATGCTAACATACTATAGGTTTGAAACATTGAGTGTGATTGGAGGTTGCATTATTCCTGCATTTGTAGTTTATTTTAAACAAGACTGGTGTATATATCTTTTATGCAATAATGTTAACCAAATTGCATGGTAATCAATCTTGCCTTGGTACAGTTTGACAAGGTGGAGCAGTGAAAGAGGGATGAAAACTAGCTTTAAAGTAAAATGATTAATTTACAGTATTGTATCATTTTAGCAAGTGATACTTGTATTATAAACCACGAAGCATAGTGTCCCAAGGGAGGCAAATCCTTACAGATTCTTTATGTTAGAATTCACACAAATTGTCAACATTTCTCTTTACACAATATTAGTTACTGACAGAAGATCTTGTTAAAATGTGGAGGTTTTTTTTAAATAGCTGAATTTGAACACGAGAATTAAGTATGGTACGTTATCTAAGAATAATACAAAACGTAACCGAGCAAGATTTGCCAATAGAGTTGCATAACAGTCCAAATGTACAGAATGTCATGTACTGACCAGGTTTGAGGCATAAGTGACAAATTGATCATTTCAGTGAATATTTTTATGGCAAATTTCCAGCAGCCTTACAAGGAGAAAGTTCTTACTGCACTGAAGTTTTATGCTTTTAGCACTTCTGTTCATTAATCACTCATCAATATTTGTAGTGAGTTTTAAAAGAATGTGTACATGACAAGCAAATTCATGCACACCAAGGAACATAGTACTGTCAAATATTACACTTAGTCAGAAGATCTTGGTTCCATCACGCCTTACATCAAATGGATCAGTTCAATGTTCCATTACTTATCTCTAAATCTGCAGTTACTCTACCTGATTCACTCATTAATTCTGCATTTAGAACCTTATCAGCACCCCTAGAGAATATAATTGATGCCTCTTTGCAGACAACTGTCTATTTAACTGAAGTGTCCTGTAGATAAATATACATTAGTTGCAATCAGCTGTTTGCGGAGAAGTGATGATTATGTTCTTCAATGTAAGCCATTCAAAGTTATAAAATTATTTTAAAAATTCTTAGATTAATTATTTTTAAATATATCTTGAAGACTACATTTTAGACAGTTAATCTAAAAAAATTGCTTAATGTTTGCCTGCTGAAACTTGTCTTAAAATACTGCAACATCTCATTATGTCTTTAAGATTAAGTGGCTCCAAAACTAACTATACTCACTTCTATTTTGAAACAGTTCCATATTGTTTTGAAATGGTTTTTTTTTAATGACCATTCCTATTCCTGGTTTGTATTTATTTCAGTTTGCATCAGATTCTTTTTGCATAGTTTGTGAAGTGCTTTTCTGGATGCATGGGAAATGGGCATGTAACAGGGTCTCTGCCAATAGAAGAACGAACTGTGTTGCATTCCAACAACTAGGGTATTGAGGATGATAGAGATGACCACTACGAACAAAAGCTTTATTACACAAGATAATCAGGACATGTCAACCAACAAAATTGTATTAATCATCTAATAATAATCTCAAAATTAAACATACTAGATCAGAGTAAATGCTGGTAAATCCCATTTTATGTTGTTGTGAGAAAAAGGCTACGAAATGGTACAAACAATCCCTCCTGACCAATTCACACAAGCATCACAAGATGCATTTTTTTCTTTGTCACTGGTGTTTTACCTCTGTTGTGCCTCATTGACAGATCTAGTATTCCTCTCTGTTTTCAAATCCACGTTTGGGAGAAACATTGCCAATGATTCTGTCAGAGGGGTTTAGAAACTTCTCTACTTGATATTAAATTTTCCCTTTGTTATATATTTATGTGTAAAAACTCCTCCACAATTAGGCACATTCCATTCAATTAATCTATCTGCAGGCTTGTTTTAATGTGACACACTTGAACATGTAATCAAATCTAAGAATCATCCAAAGGTGTGAATGAGGGAGGAACCTTTTTAAAATTAATGTTTTACCAGAGATTCCCATGTAAGGCGAGGTACAAAAGTTGAAGTTGCATATATCTCTATTTAATAAAACTTTAAAATACGAATTAATAAAATAATGAATGCAGAACTTGATGTTCAAGTTGTCAATTTGAGTAGCCAAATTTGCAGTCAGTTAAAACCAAGTTTAGAACTCAAGCCTCTGTTCTGCATTAAAAAGCTGCACTAATTTGTATTAGTGAGTTTCAACTTTGTTTTTATATATATATATATAAAACCTTAGAACTATATTTTAAGTTAAATTTGCCATTTCCCTGTTGTTAGTATCCAGTGAGAGCATAATCCTTGGCACAAAAGAAATTGCAGAACTAGTATATCAATTTTCTGTCCATTTAAATCGTCCCAAGGTTTTTATGGCTTATGGGGGATAATAGAGAGCTTATATTTGCAGTAAATACAGGCGATATAAATACAGGCGATATAAATACAGGCGATACCATAGTGATGAGTATGAGACTGTTTATAACCCTCCCACATTCATTTCCTGTGATTGTATTCTGGCTCCTATTTCTAAAGGGGTCCAAAAAGCTGGCAGTGATTTCTATGCCAGAAGCCTCTCTATTTAGAGGTTCTGAGAGAGCCTTGAGGCAAAATGCAGAAGGGCCAGTAGGTAACTGACCTTCTTTTGTTGGATCTATCAGTGTTGGATACTTTCTATATTCCATTTGCAAGAATGTCGTGATGCTTGTGGCCGTGGCCATAGGTATAAAAGACTTATATTTCTCTGACCATACCCCATCACCCAGTTGCCAGTACAAGACGCTGCTGGAGACAGACCTGAGCCAGGGATACAACTGATCAAGTTAATGTCAAATTCTAGCATGCTACACATCAGGCCCTCTATGCCTGCTCTGCATCTGTCCAGCGCTGAGAAAAAAAAGACTCAAAATATCTTAGCAAGAGCAGCAAAGGTAATGGTACAAAAACTCAGTGTCCTAAAATTATATGTGCAAACAGTGTATTCCAGTCTGAAGTTATTAAAGCCAATACATGTAGCTTAAAAATTGAAATAAATTTGTGAAATTGTAACAGCAGCTATAAATGAGCAACAGTATATGATCCTGACTGCTAGAGCAGAGGTTGTATTTATAGTGGAGTTGTACAATTAATTTAAATAGTTAATTTATAGTATTTCAACATGATGTCTGGTTTATTTTTAATATATAAACTTGAAATTTTCACTGTAGGATTTGACATGATGATGATTGTTCTGTGTTTCGTATGTGGGATAAAATTGTGGAATATCTGAATAAAAAAACCAAGAGCAGTACAGCATAGGAACAGCCCTTTGGCCCTCCAAGCCTGCTGTGTTGTCCTATCTAGACCAACCACTTGTAACCCTCTATTCCCCATCTGTTCATGTATCTTGCCAGATCTTAAATATTGCTAAGGTATCTGCCCCAATCACCCTCACTTGGCAGTGCATTCCAGGCCACCGCCACCCTTTATGTAAAAAAAAACTTCTCCTGCACATCTCCACTGAACCCACCCCGCCTCCACCCCCTTGAAATTACAAAGGTCATTGAGTATCTTTAAAACCAAGATAGATAGGTGCTTATTTAATAAGGGAATCAGGGGCTATGGAGAAAAGGCAGAAAAATGGGAATAAGAAAAATATCAGCTGTGATTGAATGGCAGAGCATTCTCGATGGGCTGAGTGGACTAATCCTGCTCCCATGTTTTACAGTCTAAATTGTCATTTCTCCCTTAGGGAGAAAGCTTCCAACTGTTCACCCAATCTATACCCCTCATAATTTTGTAAACTTCTATCAGGTCACCCCTCAGCCTCCATCTTTCCAAGGAGAACGATCCCAGTTTATTCAATCTCTCCTCATAGCTAATACCCTCCTTACTAGGCAACTTCCTGATAAACCTTTTCTGCACTCTCTGAAATCTCTACGTTCCTCTGGTAGTGTGGTGACCAGAATTGGACACAAATGTGCCCTAACCAATGTTTTATATAACTGTAACATAGTTTTCCAACTTTTACTCTTGCCACCCCATCCAATAAAGCCAAGCATGCCACATGTGCTGCCACTTTTAAGGATCTGTGACCTGCACATCCAGATCTCTGTGTGTGTCTATACTCCTAATGGTTCTGCCATTTATTTTATAGTTCCCACCTGAATTGGATCTAACAAAATGCATCACTTCGCATTTGGCTGAATTAAATTCCATCTATGATTTCTCAGCTCAATTTTTCAACCTATCTATATCCTACTGCATTCACTGACAATCTTCATCACTATCCGCAACTCCAGTGAACTTGTTAATCAGACCAGCTACATCTTCTTCCAAGTCATATATATATATATTACAAACAGTAAAGGACCTAGCACTGATCCCTATGGAACATTATTATTTACAGAACTCCATTCAGAAAAACATCCTTCCACCACTACCCTCTGTCTCCTTTTATCAAACCAGTTCTGAATCCGTCCAGCTAGTTCACCCCTGATCCCCACGTAATTTATTCTTTTGCACCAGCCTGCCATGCTTTACTAAAGTCCATGTAAACAATACCCACAGCCCTTCCCTTGTCAATCATTTTTGTCACACCTCAGAAAACTCAAATTAATGAGACATAACTCCCCTCATACAAAACCATGCTTTCTGTCACTAATAAGATCATTCAGTTCCAAATGTGTATTAACCCCATCTCTAAGAATTTTCTCCAACAATTTCACTATCACTGACCTCAAGGTCATTGGCCTGTAATTTTTAGTTGATAAGTATATGGATGAGAAGGGAATGGTTTAGTTAGGAGGGGCATTGCTTTTTATTTTGGTCGGCACAACATCGAAGGCCGAAGGGCCTGTTCTGTGCTGTATTGTTCTATGTTCTATGTTCTATGTAATTACCTGGGTCATCCTTGCTATCCTTCTTAAATAATGGGACAACATTGGGCTATCCTCCAATCCCCTGGAACCTCACTATGGCCAATGAGGAAACCAAGATTTCTATTAAAGGCCCAGCAATTTCATTTCTTGTTTTCCTCAATAAATCTGGAATGGATGCCATTCTGGGGATTTGTGTACCTTAATGCTTTTTAATACACCTAACACTTCCTCCCTCATAATGATGATTTGTTCTAAATGGCTTGCATATCCCTTTGAGACACCACCAATCAACATGTCCCTCTTTGTGAATACCAATGCAAAGTACTCATTAAGGATCTCACCCACTTCCTTTGGTTCTATGTATAATTTCCCTTCTTTGTCCTTGAGTGAACCAACTCTTTCTCTAGCTTCCTAATAATGTATAAAATACTTTGGGATTCTCTTTAATCCTATCTGCCAAGGACATTTTGTGACCCCTTTTTGTCTCCCTAACTGACAGGTTAATATTATGGCTACTTGCCTGAGTTACAAACCATTCCTTGTAACTTTGTATGAAAATGATGTTACTTGTTTTTACCTTTTCCTTAATAACACACATAAAATTTATTATCAAAACTTGGAATTATAATGGCCATGTTGTGGTGCATGTACTTTATAGGTAATTTGCCCTTCATGTTCTGCCCCTTTGCTGCACTATTCTCTTCTGATCAGTTTATGCATTAAGCCTCTGCTGAATGCGTCAAAAGTACTTTATTGGGCAGCAAGTTCCATGTTTTCACTATTAAATTTATTGTTGATTTAATGCATTACTATGTGTTACATTAACTGCTGGATCTTGTCTCATTTCCTGCACTTTCAACAGCCCTCATTATAGGTTTCTCCTTTTAACTGCCTTAATATTTTTGTCTACTGTTGCTGGTATGCGAAGAATTTTCTTAGCCAACAAATTATCACACCCCATCACCCCATCGGTCTATTCCTGAGCACTTGCAAAGTAATGAAAGGTGTCGTCAGCATTGCATCAAGCAACACACAGCACTGACCTGTTCACGGATACTTAGTTTGGGTTCTGCCAGGCCTCTTAATTCTTGACCTCATTACAACTTCTATCCAAACATCGACAAAAGAACTGAACTCAAGAGGAGAGGTGAGAGTCAGTACTCTTGATATCAAGGCAGCATTTGATGGTGTGTGGCATCAAGGAATCCTAGCAAGATTGAAGTAAATTAGAATCAGTAATTGGGGGAGGGGGTCAGTTGTGGGGGAATGGGAGAAGATAACACAGGGATGGATGCAGAGAAAGTCATACCTAGCACAAAAAAAAAGGTTGTGGATGTCAGTCAATCACCAAAGTCCCAGAACACCTTGGCAGAAGTTCCTCAGGATACTATCCTAGGCCTAAACATCTACAGCCGTTTCATCAAGAATTTTTCTTCCATCATTCAACGTCAGAATTAGGGATGTCCACTGATGGCTGCACAATGTTCAGCACCTTTTATGACAACTCAGATACTGAAACAGTCCATGTCCACATGCAATAAAACCTGGATGGTATTCAATTCTTGAATGGCAAGTAACATTCGTACCACACAAGTGCTGTGCAATGACCATCTCCAACAAGACAGAATGCAACCATCTCCCATTGACATTTGATTGTATTACCATTGCCAACAGTCACATGCCACAACCGTCTAACCCACGCACAGACACACTTTTGGCATCTATTCCGTTGTTGAACTTCTCTCATTTGAAAGTTACTTGGCCTCACCCAATTCTTTGGAACTCCTCTTTTCCTATATGAACATAGAGAATGGAGTTCTCTGGTTAAACACAACAGATTGGATATCTGCATCTTCCCTTGCCTTTTTTCCTTAAAAAAAAGTATCAAAATCCACCAGTTTTCCTTTTAGAGCATGTCTCCAACCTCAGCAGTTTTACCCTGGTGAGTATTTCCTGAAAAATTGGATAGATGGTTAACAGTGAGGTGGGATATTTTGGGCCAAGAAGATATAGATGGGGTGGTCAAATGGGCAGATAAGTGGCAGATAGAATTTAACCCTGAAAAGTGTGAGGTGATACACTTTGGAAGGAGTCATTTGACAACAAAGTATTCAATGAATGGTAGGAAGTTCTGTGGAACAAAGGAACCTTGGTGGGTTTGTTCACAAACCTCTAAAAGTAGAAGGGCGGTAAAAAAGGCATAGAGGACACATGCCTTTATCTATCTAGGCATAGATTACAAACACAGGGAAGTTATGTTGGAGCTGTATAGAGCTTTAGTGAAGCCACAGTTAGAGTACTGTGTGCAGTTCTGGTCATCACATTATCAGAAGCGTGTGATTGTACAGGAGAGGGTACAAAGGAAATATACAAGGATGCTGCCTGGGATGGAACTTTTAAGTTATGACAGAAGTTAGATAGGCTTGGGTTGTTTTCTATAGCACTGAGAAGATTAAGGGGTGACCTGAGAAGGGTATACAAGAATGTGTGAGACATAGACAGAATGGATCAGGAGCAGCTGTTCCTCTTAGTTGAAAGATGAGTTACAAGGGCACATAGGTTCAAGGTGTGGGGCAGGAGGTTTGGGGGGATGTGGGGAAAAACATTTTTACCCAGAGGGTGGTGACAGTCTGAGCGCAATGCATTCTGCCTGGGAAGGTTGCGGAGGCGGGTTGCTCACGTCCTTTAAAAAGTATATGGATAAATACTTGGCACCTCATAACATTCAGTGCTATGGGCCAACTGCTAGCAAATGGGATTAGATGAAAGTTCAGATGTCTCTAATCTATTGGTGCAAACTCAATGGGCCAAAGTGCCTCTTCGGCGCAGTCTGGTTCTGTGATTCTAAAAGATTAGAAGTGCTGCTGTTGAAATTAATGTGCACTGGTTCTTTCATTGCACTGGTCCTTTCATTACAGCTTTTCTGCTTCAGAATGGCTACAGTGTGAACCATGGATAATTTAAGGACTTCTTTTGATCTCTTGTTAGAAGTTAGTTTTTAATAGTTTACTGCTTTCATTTTGGTTAATAGTTTAATGCCACGTTTAATAGGATTTTATATGATTCTAAATTATTTTTCATGAGTAAGGGAATTTGTGATTAAAAAGCTTTTTTATTATAAAAGTGGCTTGAGCTTTTAAATTAAAATTGCTGATACTTACAGCTTTAAAAGCCATTAATGCTTGATTGCAATAATGATTAAGTTAATGTATGACTGTAAGTATAGTTTATTTTTATGGTATGTTTCTCAATAGCAAGTAAATACATTTTCATAATATATAAAATTAATGTTTCAACACTTGCTGGATAGCCCTGCTACAGAATTTATATTTTCTTTTTACAGAAATTGGTGTTCAGCTACTGCAAGATTCTGGCAGTCTAGCCATCTTATACACCTCCAAATTATCTTTACTGGGCTAGTTTGCACCAGTTCTTAACAAATTTAATGGGGGATCCATGACTAGTCCTTGGTCAGTGCTGCTAATTAGGCAAAAGAGGGTGGAATTTATGAAGAAGAGTGCAGTTCCTAAATATGACGTCTGCTTGCGTGTCTGCAGCTGTGACACGTGCTGGAACTCAACCACCCAGAACTGAAGCAGGCGAGGGTCTGACAACGGAAATCTCCGTTGATTTTGAGCAGGAATTTCTGGCCTCACTCGTGCTAGTCTGTAAAGTCCTGCATAAAATCTGAATGTAAATTTAGTGGATGTGGTGGACATGTGTCCTACGTGTAATGATGTGGCAGAGCATCACTCTCAGCAGCCTCCTGCTCACCAGCTGCTGATTTGGGAGTTGTAATTGGTGCCAGAGAAAAGCTAATAAATACTAAGGGCAGAAGGTGACATAGGTGTTGTGGCACTGTTAAGATGTTTGCATGTACATAGATATCACAATATACTTTTACTTGACAATTATGTGCATTTGTTGAGATCTCACATTAATGAGTGAGAGCTACTAATATGCTGCTTATGCAATTATGGGCTTGACATTGTGGGTAAGAAGCAAACAGATGGCTCATAATAGCTTCATTGTTTTGAGTGTCAGTTCAAACTCAGTGTCCAGGAGTGGAGGGGGTTGGGGTTATGGTACTGGCTTTTTTGCATTCCATGGGAGAATGGTCCATTCCCCTTGGCCTTCTAGAGGGTAAAGAACATATATAATGGTAACTCTGGGTGGAGGCTGGCTGAGGTAGGTCCTGACAATTGGAGCAGGCAATTCCTTCAGAAGAGAAAATGATAGTCAAGTAGGTGCATCACTCAGAGTCAAAATGATTGAATGTCATGTTGCCCTGACAGCCTTGGCACATCACTGTATGAGAGCTGCCATAAGATTTTTGCCCTCCTCTCCTCCTTCCACGATCTTTATCTGAGGACCCTTCCATGACCTTGATTGGCCTTTCTTCTCCCTTTTACAGTGCTATATTGTACACCACATGGCAGTCAACTATAATCCTGGACATCCTCTGAAGGATCACCCAGACTTGAAATGTTAGCTCCAGTGTCTCTTCACAGTGCATCTCCTAGATGAGATTTAAGCTTTAAAAAAGACACAGAACATATGGAGAAAGCAGGTGAATTAAAATAGGTGATTTAGCATTAAATTAGGTGCATTCAGAAATAAGGTGAGGGAAAGGATTTTTAGTTGCAGGGAGAAAGAAATAGTTAAAGTAAAAAAAAATTAATATTCTTAAAATCTCTAACCCAATTTACTACATGCAGGAATAAGGGTGAAGTTTAAATTATGCATTTTCCTGACTAGTAAGGCTGATTGGCTTTATGTTAACAATTGTCATGTCTTTGAAGGAATACTTGCACTATTTAAATTCTCGTCCTGATTTTTCAGTGGCGATTTGATCGTTCTTTTAGTGGACTGAGCCAGAAAATTCTTTAAAAAAAACAGGTGCTAAGAGGAGCGCATGAATTGATTAAGCTCTGAAATTTGGAACTCGCAGCATTTCTCTTTATTCCCTGGACTTGCTGGCCGTTTTTTGCAGTAATAGGACATGCGTTGTTAACATACCGTTATTTTTCCAGCAAGATCCAGCCCACTAATTTTATCTTGATCAATTCACACAACTACTCAATGGAATAATTTCTTTTCAGACTGCAAAATACACAAATGACCACTGTTTTAGTCGCTAAATTAGTTGAAAAGTTCTAATGAATAATTTGTGTAAAATAAAAGAAATAAAAATGGTTGCTTTAAATTATTTACCCCCTTGTACATTTCTATTTAAAACACATTTGACAGAAATTGCTGTGTAGATGATATCCCTGAATCATATCTGTTGTGTGCCAAAACTGGGCATTGATAAGAACCTTAGGTTTCTCAAAATTAACTTCATCCAGAACAAAATATAAAAGGCTGCTTCAGATCTGTCTGAAAATTGATTGTTTTTGCTCTCGTCAGAGCTCGAGTATCAGATGTGCTCCATGAAGATTGTTTCCTTGTCTAATGCAACCTGAGTGAATCTCCATCATTATGATGTGTGTTCAGTTCCAAAGAGAAGAGCCCTTCAGCTGCTGATTTTTCTGAAAGTAAAAAGAAGTGCTTAAAAAGTGGAACACATAAAGAGATAATTAGTTTACATTAAAAGTACTTGTCTCCACAGTTACCTTCTCTTTTAAAGGACCTACTCTATTTAAAATAAGCATGCACTGAATATTTGGGGAGAGATTTATTTTGATACAAAAATAATATTTTGGTCTTCAGTGTTCCCATGTAATGAACATGGTATGGCCAAGTGAGGTTAGTAGCTTCAGTCAATATATTAGCCTATGCATCGACTGTGCCATATTTTGCTTCTCTGTACCTATGGAATTCTTATCTGTGGAAATAGCTTATGTACTAGTCACCTGCTGACATCCCTGCTGAGCTGAGTTACTAACAACATGTAATATTTCTTTTTGTTTCTCTCAAGAAAACCTTTCAAGTTCCTCTTGACAAAAGAGGAATTTGAACTCGGGGGACCTCAGCATAACTCAACAGATCACCCAATTTTTGATATCTTCCTGCATGATTGGGTAAAATTATTTTTGTAATGAAAGTCATTACTGTTCTCACAGCCCATTTACATTTATCAACGTGAACAGGAGTAACTGGGCTTAATCAGACCAGTTGAATACCAAAATAAGTCGATATTCGGTTCTCCAATTGATGTAACCAAGCTCTTATGGTTTTAAAATGGTAAATAAGCAACTAAATTGGAGAAAGGAGAAAAAGCCAAGCAATTCCTTCTATAACAGTAAATTCATTCCATAGTTCAAGTACTTCATTTAAAATATTATTTTTATATAAAAGATAATTGTTGTTGCTGATAACTGAACATACTCAACACAGGCATAATGTAGTAGCCAAAGTCTTAGGTGACAGTAGGCTGTTTGGTGGTGGTTTACCCTGAGGATCACTACACCTCAGGCGAAACCTGAAGGAACAGAATGTAAAGTTTCCAAATTTGCCGATAATACAAAGATAGATGGAAAGGCGTGTTGTTATGAAGATATTGTGACTCTGCAACAGGATATGTATAGATTGGATGATTGGGCAGAAATCTAACAAATGGAGTTTAATGTGGGAAAACGTGAGATCATGCACTTTGGTAGGAGGAATAAAAAGGCAGATTATTATCTAAATTGAGAGAAACGGCAGGTGAATGAAATACAGAGGAACCTAGTTGTTGTAGTGCATGAATCACAAGAAACTATTAAGCTGGTCCAATAAGTAGTTAAGATGGCAAACAGTACTTTGGTCTTTTTTGCAAAGGCGGTTGAAATTTAAAAGTTTGTAAGGTTTTGTTGCAATTACATAGGGTGTTGGTGAAGCTTCAGCTGGACTACTGCGTGTAGTTTTGGCCCCCTTATCTTAATAAAGTTATTGGTGGCAATCCAAAGAAGATTTTCCACTGAGGCTAGAGGAAAAAAAACAGAGGGCATGAGTTAAAGGTGAAAGGAGAAAAGTTTAAAGGGAATATTGGGGGTTTGGGGAGGGGCTTCTTCATGGAGAGAATGGTGGGAGTGTGGAATGAGCTGCTGGATAAAGTGGTAAATACGGGGTCACTTTTTAACAATAAAGAAAAACTTGGTCGGGTTCATGGATGAGAGGGGTGTGGAGTGCCAAAAGGCCTGTTTCTCAGCTGTAATTTTCTATGGTTCTAAGATTCACCAGACTAATTCCTGGGATGAGAGGATTGTCCTATCAAGGAAACTAAATATCATGGGCCTGTGAGGGTGACATTATTCAAACATGTACGATCCTGAAGGAGCTTGAGAGGGTAGAGACATTTTCATTTGCGGGAGAGTCTTGAAATGATGCAAAGAAATGTTTTCACCCAGAAGGTTGTAAATCGCTGGAATGCTCTGCCCCAAAGAGTAGTGGAGGGTGAATCATTAGAAGTATTTAAAATGAAGGTGGATAAATATTTGATAAATCAAGAAATAGAGGGCCATGGGGAAATGGCTCAGAAAAGTTGAAACCAGCATAGATCAGCCATGGTTATATTGAATAGTGGAAAGGTCCTGGTGGCCGACTCCTCCTTCCATTACTTGTGTTCTTGTGTTTGCTGCTTAGCAGGCTGAATGTGGTGCACTGTAGTTCTTGGGAACTGGTTTGTGCAAACAAACTTTTGAAAAGCAGGTAGATGTTGTATTCCTCTGAAAACAAATGTTTTGCTTTTCAGTGCTTCGATTTGTTTGATGCTTTAATTTTTTATTTGTGAAATCTGCTGGTTTACATTTAGGGATTTTTTTTTTAGTTGCTAGCGTAATCCTTATTGTTGTGGATATTTATGTGGCATTGTACATGTTTGTGACAAGAGAAGCCCATTCAACCCTTTGAGCCTGTTGCACAGAGTTGTTGGCAAAGTTTGAGCTATTATCTTTTTGATAAGATAGAAGATTTCTGAGGAGCTACCAAATACAACTGCAATAACACCCAAAATATACCATTTGCACTGGTTACAACATATTTTTACAGACATTTCCCCAGATATCTGGATGTGTCAGGGGTGAACAGTCTTCATTGCCTTTCCTACTTTATGTTTATGCTTTCACACACACTTTTAACAACTGCTTTAAGATGATCTGTAAAAAGCATTTTGAAGTTATTAGGAATAGCTTTTCCAATGGAAGTTACCAAGGCATGAAACCCTCATAGTCTTGGATGTTCTCGAGCTATATTTGCCTCCACCATTGAAGTTAAGCAGTGATAGTGCTTTTGCCCCCATTTGTTAGTCTAATTGTCTGAAAGAAGTGAATCTCAATCTAATGTATGGATTCTGACAAAAGATTGGTACAACAAGAAGTCTGACAACACCAAGTTAAAGTCCAACAGGTTTATTTGGTAGCACAAGCCACAAGCTTTCAAAGTGCTGCCCCTTCATCAGGTGAGTGGAAGAATTGAGTAACAAATTGGAGTACTGTGTACTGTGTGCAGTACTTTGAACAGTTGCTGTGTGCAGTTTTGGTCACCGCATTTGCAAAAGGATATATTGGCCTTGGAGGGGGTATAGAGAAGGTTCACTAGGCTGATACCGAAGATGAGAGATTGAATAGACTGAATCTGTACTCGTTAGAGTTTAGAAGGCTGAGGGATGATCTTATAGAGATATATAAGATAATGAACGGGCAAGATAGGGTAAAAGTAGAGAGATTCTTCCTGCTTATAAAGGATAGCAGAACTAAAGGGCACAGCCTCAAAACAAGATGGGGATGGTAGTTTAGATCAGAGCTGAGGAGGAAAGGGTGGTGAGTCTTTGGAATTCTCTGCCCATTGAAATGGTGGAGGCTACCTCGCTGAATGTATTTAAGTCACGGGTAGATAGGTTTCTGATAGACAAGGGAATTAAGGGTTATGGGGAGAAAGCGGGAAAGTGAAACTGATCCACCTCAGATCAGCCGTGATCTTGTTGAACGGTGGGGCAGGCTCGAAGGACTAGATGGCCTACTCCTGCTCCTATTTCTTATGTTCTTATATTCTAAATTATAAATTCAGTTTATGTCTTTATATGCCCTGTTTGTGAACAGAGCTCCCATTTACCTGATGAAGGGGCAGCACTCCAAAAGATTGTGGCTTGTGCTACCAAGCAAACCTATTGGACTTTAATCTGGTTTTGCGAGGCTCTTGCTGTGCTGACCCAAGTCCAATACTGGCATCGCCACATCAAAAAAATTGGTACGCAGAGTATGGTCCAAGGAGAGAGATGATTCGTTTTTTGTGAAGATTTAGGTGCTGGATTTTTTTTAAAAGCTCTGTTAACAGTGAAAGATGTAGTAAATTGACTTGTTTTATTTAGGACATTGTTCTTTGTTTTACAATGTAGTGGAACTTGCTAAAGCTGTCAAAGTGTCAGCAGAGTTTTCAAAGCAGATTGTTATATTTGGATGGCCTGAAGCCTACTCAGCGAGATAGAAGCTATTAATAAAATTAATTTATGTAATTAATTTTTAATTAATTAATTAAATATTAATTAATTAGACCCCTGTAGAGACTGATATTTTTATTAAAAACTTAATTTTCAGTGACGGACAGTAAGACCACACAAGATTTAAAGTTTCAGGAAAAACTGTAATAAACACGCTAACATAGAACATTACAGCGCAGAACAGGCCCTTCGGCCTTCGATGTTGCGCCGACCAATTATGAAAAAAAGTAATGACCCTCCAAACTAAACCATTCCCTTCTCTTCCATAAACTTATCAACTAACCTCTTAAACGCCACCAAACTTGGCGCATCTACAACTGCCGCAGGCAGGGCATTCCACTCCCTAACCACCCTCTGGGTAAAGAACCTACCTCTGATATCCGTCCTATAACTATCACCCTTAATTTAAAGCTGTGTCCCCTCGTGCTAGCTTTCTCCATCCTAGGAAAAAGGCTATCACTGTCCACCCTATCTAAACCTCTAATCATCTTATATGCTTCGATAAGGTCTCCTCTTAGCCGCTCTTAGCCGCCTCCTTTCTAACGAAAACAACCTCAAATCCCTCAGCCTCTCTTCATAAGACCTGCCCTCCATACCAGGCAACATCCTGGTAAACCTCCTCTGTACCCTCTCCAATGCCTCCACATCTTTCTTATAATGTGGGGACCAGAACTGCACACAATACTCCAAGTGCGGCCGCACTAGAGTTTTGTACAGTTGCAACATGACGTTGCGGCTCCGAAATTCAATCCCCCTACCAATAAAAGCTAAGACTCCGTATGCCTTCTTAACAACCTTATCGACTTGATTGCCAACTTTCAGGGATCTATGCACACATACACCAAGATCCCTCTGTTCATCAACACTATTAAGAGTCCTACCATTAGCCCTATACTCTACACATTTGTTATTCCTGCCAAAGTGAATTACCTCACACTTTTCCACATTAAACTCCATTTGCCACCTCTCGGCCCAGCTCTGCAACTTGTCCAAGTCTCTCTGCAAACTATAACACCCCTCTTCACTATCTACCACTCCACCGACTTTAGTGTCATCTGCAAATTTACTAATCCATCCTTCAATACCCTCATCCAGATCATTTATAAAAATTACAAACAGCAGGGGCCCCAAAACAGACCCCTGAGGTACACCACTTGTCACCGAACTCCAAGATGAATATCTCCCATCAACCACCACCCTCTGTCTTCTATCTGCTAGCCAATTCCTAATCCAATTAGCTAAATCACCCTCAATCCCATACATCTGCATTTTCTGCAGAAGCCTTCCATGGGCCACCTTATCGAACGCCTTACTAAAGTCCATATATACCACATCAACTGCCTTACCCCCATCCACCTCTTTGGTCACTTTTTCAAAAAACTCAATAAGGTTAGTAAGGCACGACCTACCCTTCACAAAACCATGCTGACTATCCCCAAACAATTCATTTCTCTCTAAATAACTATAAATCCTATCCCTAATAATTCTCTCCAATACTTTGCCCACAACAGAAGTAAGACTCACTGGCCTATAATTCCCTGGAAAGTCTCTCTTCCCCTTCTTGAACAATGGGACCACATTCGCTATCCTCCAGTCTTCCAGCACTATACCCGTAACCAACGACGACCTGAAGATCAGAGCCAGAGGCTCTGCAATCGCCTCTCTTGCCTCCCAGAGAATCCTAGGGTAAATCCCGTCCGGCCCAGGGGACTTCTCTAACTTCAAACTCTCAAGAATGTCTAGCACATCCTCCCTATCTACTTAAATACTTTCCAGTTTGCAACCCTGTACCTCAGTGTTCTCCACAACTACATTTACATCTCCCTGCGTGAATACCGAAGAGAAATATTTGTTCAGTGTTCTAAAGATGACATTGTTCCAGAACTATTCAATTGGCAATCTGTACTCTAAATTACAGGAGAAATCCTTAATTTAACTTTTAAAACACCCAAAAGGTCCCTGAATGATACTGCTTTATTCTGTTCCTTAACTAGACACTGCATTTGCAAGAATCAATCCAAAGCTATTCTGAGACACTTCCTTTTTCTACCAAGTAACTATTAATTCCTGAATTGATTTTCACAGTGAGAGTTACTCTGGAAATTTCTTCCTCTAACCAAAGCTAGGTGGCTCCATTTATATCCTCCTACATTTAGCCTCTTCAATCTGAACACAAACAAATAGAGAGTGGCTGTGATATCTTCAGAAAACCCTGTAATCTGATTCTACAATAGCTTTTCATGATCTGTTGCTCTTTCAAAACTTATGTCCATGGCAATATGTATCACATGGTTCCTGTATCCAGGAAAAAATGCTGTCTAACTACCTTCTAAACCCCTAACTCAGTTCTGTCTTGCAATTAAATAGACAACAGAAGGAATAACCATTTGTACAGCCTGACATTTCTAATACTTCTGTAATATTTGGACACTAAGGGTGGAATTTTATGACCTCTCTTTGCGCTTGTTTTGCCGAGGGAAAATGTTGTAAAATCGGGTTAAAGTGGCTGACAGGAACGGCATCCATTTTCGCGCCTGTTGCCATTTTATGACACCCAGATTTCTGGCACGGTCAGCCTCTTGCTGGAAATTGGCAAGAGGCTTATTTATTTATTTAAATTTATGTAAATAGTGTTGTACATGTGTTTAGTGAATCTGGCGCTCAATCGTTCGGGCTTGCTTGCCTTTATGGCCTCACCGGGAGAGGTTCTCTCTAACGAGGAAAACAGCTGTTCCCCATGAATGGGGAACTATAGTGTTGGCCATGCTAACAGAACTAAACATTGAGGCCTTCTAGGGTGGCTAGTTACAAGGCAGAGATGACCCTTGGGCAGATGATGACCTAGGGTAAAGTAACCCTACCACCTTGGCACTGCCAGCCTGATATCTGGGCAGTGTCCACTGAGTACCTTGGCACTGTCAATCAGGCAGTGCCTTGAGGCGGGTCCAGTGGAGGTGTGCTCGGATAGAGCCAGTAGGTGGTGTGCAGGGGGTGGGGCTAATGGGAGTGTGTGCTGGGGGTGGGCCAATGGGGGGTAGGCTAACTGGCAGTGGTGAGACCTGCTGCTACTCTGCCTGCAATCGATGGGGGAGGAACAGGATCTTCCTGTGCAATGGGGGAAGTTTGATAGGACACGAGCGCCAGCGATTGTTTGGGAGGGGGTGAAGCTAGTTCAGGCTGCCTGCGGTAGCAGAGGCCTGATAGCATTCTCTCAATCTGTCAGACTGCTGCCACTGATAAAGCACATGTGCAGCATCAGGGGTCTACACATGCTCAATATCTCGCTGTACAGGCTGGCTGGTGAATTAAGCCTCACTCACAACCTGTCAAGCTAGAAACTGACTCGGCCGTCTTTTCATAGAATGCATAAGATTTGGCATGAAAACCCACCCATAAAACGGATCTGGGCTTCTCCCATTTTCAGACTAGCTGGACACTTAGGAAAAAATCTCATAAAATTCCACCCTAAACGTCTTTCCACCATTAACACAGCTGCTCTGGTCATTATTTACAGGTGCAAACCCTCTGTACCTTCAGAGTCCCAAAACATAACAAACTTATTAACTTTATATTTGTAACACTAATTACACATCCTCAAACAAGCAAGGAAAAACCTTGAAAAGAAGCAGTGTAAGTGTAAAGATATTGAGTTAACACAGCATGGCAAGGTATATGAATATGTGATGCCATCTTCACTTGTAGACATCTGCAATACACACCTGTATCAAAGTTTCAGATGAGTACATTCATCACTTCCCTTGTGGAAAGAGGGCATCAGCTGCTTAGAGCTTTGACAGATTGATAGGCATCCCTGCAGTGCAAAATGTCACAGATGGTAATCATTTGAACAGTCAAGATTTCTCATATTAACATTATGCCCATCTGCAAAGGAAATGTTTGCACTTAATATTTATATTGTATGCACCTTAATATTTGTTGTCCAGGAAGCAAGCATAATACCATGAGTAAATAACAGTCCATAATTATTGCATTTTTGAAAGGAGGAGGATAGTCACATGGAGGAAGATGACTCTTAGAAGGCTAAGAATGTCAGTTGCAGATCCATTGAAAATCAGTGCAGCCGATAACTTCCTGGCTCCTCAGTATTGCATTTGAAGATACCCTAAGGATACACTGGGGAAATCTCTCTCTTGACATTCCCAGGTAAAGATTTGCACAGCAATTAGAATCATAGAATTCCTACACTGTAGAAGGAGGCCACATTGTTGAGAAGTGCTAACTTACCCTGAACAATTTTGCTGCACTGTAAAACGTCCAACTTAACAGTTTGAATTTGCTAACTTTGGATGGTTCTAATGATACACTAATATTTACCCTGAAACAATTAGAAATAAAACCACTTCTAACTCCAGCATAACTATTTTACATACTCAGAACAAGTCCTGCTTAGGATACTCCCCAAAATGGGTGGAGTTTTAATAACAAAATGCTGAGGAATGTCAAGAAAATCCTTAATAAAAAGAGGCAGTTGGAATAGAGCTAGACCCTCACATGGGGAGTAGGCTGTAGGTCTGGTGCTATTGAAGGTGTGCAGGAGATGACTACAAACATTATCAAAGTTGTATATGACAAATTGGTGGTTTGACACAGAATATTAGTGCTCTCTCCAATGAACTACAAAATATTGGGAAGAGGTTTAGTGAGGCAGAAGATAGAATACTTCAAACCAAAAGTGCCACTTCTTCGGTTTAGGCTTAGTTGCAATCCTTGGAGATTCAGCTGAATCTTGATGGACCTAGAAAACCAGGGCTGGAAGTAAAAAATACATGTGATTGGCCTTCCAAAAGGAGCTAAAGGTAACCTCCCAGTTAAATCTCTTGAAAGCTGGTAAACGCATTTTCTTAACCTTGACACAAAGGCATGGCAGATTGAAAGGACACATCACATCCTGGCAACTCGAAAGGTCACATCATATCCTATCCTTGAGGTCCAAGTAAAGCCAAAGCCCCCAGCCTAATATCATGCATTTAAATAACTTACTAGATCGCCAAAGAGTTTTGGAAGCTGCCAGTTGTGATGGGATTTGGCTCTGTGATGAAACAAAAGTCTCATTCTTCCAGGACTTCTTGATGGCAGTGCAGCAGAAGTGCTGAGGCTTCAATAAGGTTAGAAAATGCCTGAAGGCTTTTGGAATCCTGTATTATCCTGCTGTTCTTTGACTTATCCTCAAAGGGTCCATTAGGACATCCCTGTTGAAACTTCAGTTTCTTTAGATTCCATGAAAGGCAATGGTTCAGAGTCACGATCCACAGCTTCTTGTTAATCATGGACTATACCCTGTAATTATATCCTTTTGCTGATCCTGTGCTGTGCCCTTTTCACATTAATGGAGTCAGTCTTGCAACTGTGCTCTGAGGCGAATTTGACCTATTATCCCGTTTAGAGTCATATTTTGCAGTTCTTCGTTAATCTTGAATGTATCCCCTGTAATTTTATCTCTTAATTGATCCTACTATATGATTTATCACGTTGATAGGGGCAATCCTGTGAGCAAGCATAATGGCAAATTTTTGCTTCTTATCCTGATTTCCTATGAATCCAGTGTCATCCATTTATCCTTAACGGAATGCTTCCTGCAGTGTACTTGTTTCTGAGGAGTGTTTTGTGCAAGTTGTATGATATGTGTGATTTTTGTCCATCTTTTCATCTTATAATCCGAGCATGTATAATGATGGACTTTCCCACATAATATTCTTTATTATATTTATAGTTAAAATGAGTAGCGCTACTGCAGGGAGGTGGGCAAGTTGTTTAATATGGAGGTAGTGTATAGGATGGTACAGACAGGCTATATGTCCTGGGAAAAGCTTTGTATTGTTGTCATTTCCAACATAACCGAGGATGGAGGAAGCATCCTTTAGTGCTTGCTCAAGTATATCATGAAAATCCTTGGTGTTTTAACTGCCATTTTACCTGTGTTAATATCCACTGTTTCTTGTGCTTGAATAAGCAATGGCAATAACATTTTTAGAGATTTATTCCTGGAATGTGCACGGAATCCATCATCCTATTCAAAGCAAGAAGATTTTGTCTTTTCTTAAAAAAGAGAAAGTTGACATAGATTACAAGAAATTCATCTGGACGACCGACATCACCTTAAACTTGAAGGTACTGGTTGGGACAGGTATCTTTGCTTCTCTCTCAACCAGCTGTTGAGGGGTAGCAGTATTGGTTAGTAAGAATCTGCCTTTTAATTCAGAAACCTGAGAGAAAGACAAAGAGGACAGATACGTAGCTATTAAGGGACTGGTACATGGGAGAATGTGTTGTTAATGAATGTTTGAGGTCCTCCTAATTATTCCTCAGACAAAGTCACTAATGAATTTTGCTTAATTGGCTTTCATTATTCCTTTATTGGTGATGATTTTAATTGCTATCTTAACCTGCTAATTGACAAACTCCTGTTGCAGAGAACCCTCCAATGCAGCATGTTAATGTGGTGGCTTTGGCTTGTGAAGAGGACCGTAAAACATAGGAACAGAATTAGGCCACTTGACCCATTGAGTCTGCTCTGCCATTCAATCATGGCTCTTTCTCTGTCTTAAAGATATTCAATGATCTGGCCTCCACAACATTCTGTGGTTAAAAAGTTCCACAGATTCACCACACTCCGGCTGAAGAAATTCCTCCTTATCTCTGTTTTATCTTTAACCTGAGGTTATGTCCTCTGATTCTAGTTTTTCCTATTATTGGAAACGTCCTCTCCACGTCCACTGTATCCAGGCCTTGCAGTGTTCTGTAAGTTTCAGTAAGATCCCCCCTCATTCTTCTAAACTCCAACAAATGAAGACCAGAGTTCACAACATTTCTCATACGACAAGCTCTTGATTCCAGGGATCATTCTTGTGAACCTCTTCTGGATCCTTTCCAAGGCCAGCACATCATTCCTTGGATACAGAGCCCAACACTGCACTCAATTCTCCACATTGTGTCTGACCAGAGCCTTATAAAACCTCAGAAGTGCATCCCTGCTCTTGTATTAAAGCCCTCTCGACATGAATGCTAACCTTGCATTTGCCTTCCTAACTGCCAACTGAACCTATACTTTAACCTGAAGAGAATCTTGAACAATGACTCCCAATAAGCAGTTATGTCAACAGTTTTATATTCTGAAATGCTCCTGTGTTTCTGATTTCCTAAGCATTTTCCTATTTAAAAAATAGTTATGCCTCTATTCCTCCTTCCAAAGTGCAAAACCTCACACTTTTCCACATTGTGTTCCATTTGCCCTTCTTTGCCCACTCTCCTAACTTGTCCAAGTTCTTCTGCAACCCTCCTCCACTTCCTCAGCACTACCTGTCTCTCTACACATCTTTGTATTATTTGCAAACTTAGCAACAGTGCCTTCAGTTATCTTTTTGTTCTCTACATTGCATAAATGTGGATTGGGAGGGGGACTTTAGGTTCTCCATAGGAAACCAATGCAGTGGTCCTTACAAATGGTTATAGATCTGAGAATTTTGGCCTTCAGGGCGAGACTAGGTGCCCCTTTTGCTTATTCTAGCTATTGATCCTTTGCTGGAGGCCATTAGATGTGACCCTCAGGTTTTTGGGCTGTCTACGGGAGGTAAGCTGCGTAAAATTTTGTTCTATATGTATGACGTATTGCTGTTTGTTTCCAAGCCAAAAGATTTTGTTCACGCTATTATGTGGTAGCTAGATTGTCTTTTTTCAGGTTAAAAGATTAACTTCACGTAATAAAAAGGCAATGCCCTTGAGCAAGTTAGGAGGGAGACCCCCTCCCTCTTCTCGTTTTCCCTCAAATGGTCCTGTTGGGGTTTACTTATTTGAATATTCTTATTACCCCTGATTTTTGGCCATTCTATAAAGCAAAATTTCCTTCGTTATTGTCCTGTATTCAGTGGAACCTACACCGTTGATCATCTTTACCGATTTCTTAGTTGAGCAAAATTGCTTTGATTAAGGTGAACATTATAACCTAGGCTACAACTGCAAATACTAACTATCTTGTTATTTTCATCATTAAGTTTATGGGTTGCTCAAGTTTTTTTGTTTGGAAGAGTTGTTTGAAATTAGCAAAGCTGCAGTTGCCTGGTTCTAAAGAAGGGCTACGGATACCAAACATTAAGATGTATTATTTAGCTTTCCAGGTTAGACTTGTGCGTGAATGGTTTAAGAGTGACCCTTCCTCCACATGGTTTGATGGTCCTTGTACTTCCTTTTATTTTACTTTTATTTCTTAGGGATCCTAAAGTGGCATTAGGATAAGTGTGTTAATCCTTTTGTCACTAACACTCTAAAGACTTGGATGGTGGTCCATGACTTGTTGAGGAAATCTAATTTAACTTTCAACCTTTCTCACATTCAGGGTAATTTGGATTTCCTACCAGGTTATAGGGTCCATGGTTTTAATAATCTGGAGTGATAGAGGTCTCTGTAGGTGACATGTTTGATGGCACTGCCATCTTTTGAGCAGTTGTGTCAACAGTTTTATAATCTGAAACACTTCTTTTTTTCGACGCTTGCAACTTAGTAACTTTAATAAGTTAACTCTTCTTTATGATGCCAAATTTCCCCAGTGAAAAATCCTACTACCCATTAACTAATAAATTTTATGACATTCTATGCCCTAAATTTTGTGAAAATACATTTGGCATGCTGCAGTTAGGGAAAAAGAACTTATGGTAAATATTGACGAAGAGACATGGAATGCTATCTGGGAATGTGCTGATAAAATTCCAGTTTGTAATGGTAAAAAGGAAAATCAGTTTAAGATATTGTACCATCTGCTTATTACTCAAGCTTGCGGTACAGGTTTGACTCTTCTGGAAGTGCAATGTGGACGTGGGGGAATTACCTGTTTTGCTTCCGGTCCTATGTCAAGATTTAAGCCTGCTGATTTAATATTCTGAAAGAGTTTGAGAGGATATTTGACATGGCATTAGAGTTTGATTCCTTGCATCTGATGCTGGGTCTCCAAAACGAAAGATTAATGAATTGAATGGGAAAAGCTGTATGATATCCTAACACTTGCAACACAGAAGAATATCTTTATTCATGGTTTCATGATCAATCCCCTTGAATTCAGAATTGGCATTAAATTGCTCTGAAGTGTGTAGTAATGGAATTCTTGACTTGTTTATTTTGAGCTAAATGGGATACATTCCATAAGGTATGGCATCCTTATCTTAAAGTTCTGCACTTTGCATTGTCTAATGTACTCCTACAAGATTTTCCGTAAGTTCTGTTACTCTGTTGCCATTATTCTTGTGAGCTTGGTTGAGCAATGCTGAGCCAATTATAGCTGCATTCTGATATACCCCCAATCCTTCGATTTATCCTTCCACTATTTGTATGATGGGAGGTGCTGGATGCAGTGAATAATCTAACCAAGTGAATTTAATTGTTTTCCGTGTTTTCCTATATATACTTTTTTGAGAATAATCTTACTGTTTCAATCTCTGAGTTTGTTTTATTATTTGTAAAATATGAAAAATCAGCATGAATATATTTTGTATTTCTTACAAAGCATGTACTAAGGTGTAGAAGTTTGTATAATTGGGAGTATCTCGTGGATATGGTGTTGAGAAATTTCTCACTACTTCCTTTGAGAGAAAGTCCTTTGCCATAGTTTTAAATCACTTGCCAAGTGATCTTGAGTTCACGTTCTGTGCCATCAGCCTGAGATAAAACTACAGTCAGAATTTTACTTTAGTCAGCTCAACCCCACCCATTTCTCGCATTGATGACATTGAGGCTAGGTTAAATAAAAATACATTTGTTTTTAAATGGGGCTTTGAGAAGATTATAATGCATGACTGAATGATGACTCATTATAACGTGTTTGTTTTGTAGACCATTATAGGATTTCAATGGTCAGCGCTGGTCCAATTCTCTGCCAGTGGTTTGGGACAATTAATTTCTAATTGTTTCCAATTTTTTCACTTGTATATTAATGAAACAAAGGTGTTTGTTCCCTAGTGTTTCCACGCTTTGGAGACATATTTAAGTAGTTTAACTAGGGGTTCGCAGTAGGTACTATAATTTGTGGTCACATGAAACTAACATTTAAAATAATCAGATATGCTTGATTTTTTTCAAATATGTAGGATAAATTTTATACTTGAATTCTTAAAATAAAATTTGGAATAATATATAACTGTATTTTGATCAGTTGCCAGCTGTAATAAAATCTTTTGAACCTGATGTTTGCATGCTTCCGTTGCACTCCAGTGATACGGAATCAATCGACTGCAGTTTAATGGGGCTGCACCTTAAACATTGACACTTGTCCACTGGGATGGCTTCCAATCGTTGTTACTTTCATTTATCAAGCTGTCACACAAAAAAAGAGAAAATACTAGCAATACTCAGCAAATCAGGCAGTATCAATGCAGAGAGAAGCAGAACAGATGTTTCAATGCAATGAACTTTCATTGACCAGAACTCAGGTCATCAACCTGAAATGTTAACTCCGGCTTGATCTTTTCAAACAATCTTACCGCATCTCAATTCTCCTATGACTCCATGATTATTCTCAAAGGCAAAGGTAATCTCAGACTCATATGCTCAACAACAGTTTTCTTCCCCGCAAACCCTATTCTCACCACTGCTTCCTAATTTCCAACATCAGTTGTGAGCAACTAGTAATGTTTTATGCAACCTTTTCTGTCCTCCCTCGCGCTTGCCTTCCCACTCCTGGTCCGACCCTATTTAATTTTTTTAAACTTCTCTGCATCCCTTACTTCCTCCATGAAATTCACTTCATGTTTTGCTAGTTCCCTCCCAAACCAACTCAATGCAGAACTAGCTTTCCTTGCCTAAGTGTCACTCTCTAATTTTCAAAATCTTCATTATTACTTCTTCAAACCACCAAATCTTCAATTAATGCTTTATTTTTCTTTTCCTCTTAACTTTTTGAATGCTTCCATTATTATCAATAACACTGTAACAGCTTCTCATGCAAGTATACTTTTGAATACTTGAGACCTATTCCCACTCTGTGCATGATGCACCAAATTGGTCAGAGTCACTGACATCCTCTGATTCACCACAGTGCTGCTTCTTGTCATTCATTTTACCTACTATTAAATACAGTTAACAACTCCAGTCATCCTCCATTTTCTTTCCTCCATAGGACTGTCCTTGCTTGATTCACTCTAATATGGTCAGTAGCAATGACTTATCTTCCCTTCAGGAAGTGAAGGTTGTCTTTGTGTATCACGCATAGCATTATTATAAAATGTTTCTAAAATAAGTGAGATAAGAGGGGAAATCTATTATCCAGGATATCAGGGCTCTTACTCTGAAGAGTACTCAACTCTTAAATTACTGCTAGTACCAGTTTTAAAAAAGCATTAAAATCCAAGTCATGTTTCATTGGTATTGTGTGCTTACCTGGTTCAAAATCGCACAATTGAAGGATATCTATTAATACATTTTAAATGAATGCTGATTTGAATTCAGCCAGAACAATGAATTTTATGCGGATATTTTTATTTTCAATTATTAGCAAAGAATGGGAAGACCTGTTTGGACATAGTAATTATTTTGCAAGAATAAGACTGAAAGGGATTAATGGGCAGCTGAGAAGCAGCAGATTCCGCAGTGTTTGTTGGAAGGTAACAATTTTTTAATGTGATAAAACTTTATTGATTATTGTGCAAGTAGAATGAACTTGATTTTAACTCGTTCAAACCCATCCACTTATACAGAGTTAAAATCAGGCCATTGATTTAGAAAAAATATTTGTACTTTGTCAAGCACCTTCTGATATTAAACATTTCATGTGAAGAATTGCAGATATGAATGAAAACCCATTATGCTTGAATCTAAAATAATGTTGCTGTGACTGCATTTCACCTCTGTTTCACATGACAGCATTGCTTTCAGAGATACCTCTGCTTTTAGGACCAATGTTGTATTTTAAATGTGACAACTTGCATATTATGAAATGTTACTAGATGCAAAAGTTGCATTGTTGTCAGTTGTGTTATTTGACGTTATACTTTCACCCTTCTACCCTTCTGCAGTCATGTTCGCTTCTGAAAAGTTAGCTTTTTATTTGATCAAAAATCTTGCACTACAGTTATAATTTACACTGTCACTCAAGTGAGCCCTCATTCCCCAGGGACCAGTTCAAAGTTACTCTCAGCTTTCAGTGGCTTCCTTTCTTTTTATTGAATAACTTCTAATCCCAGAACTGACTTTCACTGGGACCATTATCCTGGAGGGTTCCTCCCTCTAGCCCAACATACATGAATCTTCTATTAAATCCTCCCAAACTTGGTCTTTTTAATCTGAGCCCAAGCTCGCACTGTGTTTTCTGTGATGACCAGTGTCTGCATTTTCTCTGCTTTAACAGAGAACTGGCTACCTACCTGTCTCCTTGTCGTCCCACTCTTCCTACCTTCCCTCTCTGTTGGAATCTTGCAGACTGTCTTTTATCTGTGAACTTAGGAAAATTGCAACTTGCTACTATAATAACTCTTGATTGACTTTTGCTATCCCAAATCTAATTTCCATGACAGTAAATCATTTGGGCCTTAGAAATGCTAATATTCGCTTTCTTCTAGACACCCAATTCCATTTGAATTTGGAAATTAAATAAACAGTTAAGTATAACAATTTACAAGGCTTGGCATTCCTAGCACTGTGAGACACGGAAACCAACAGTCTACCACAATCAGCACAAGTGGCTCTCTTGATTTCATCAGGTATGAACATCTTGCACCTCCTTCCCAGTAAGTCAACTTGATCCTTCTTTCCCACACAACTCCAAGTCATTCAGACTTGTTGGACACAATTGGAGCAGATCACGTGACCCCTTCACTGCTCCATTTTATCCTAAATTAAACAGACAGTGCCTAAACATAACAATCAAATAAACTGTGTAATTCTAATACATGGTACAGATTAGTATTGGGAAATAAACTTCATCCTGTGCATAAGTTTTAAGCACATAAATTTGGAAATACCACTGTTTCTTGGGGCAGAATTCTGGGAGAAGATTAATGGAGATATCACAATTAGTGGTGGAACCCAGATACAAACCAGAACACTAACTGGTGGCCAAAGAGGTACACATTCTTTTCTATCAAATTTCATTCCTCTTGACAATAGTTTGGCTACATTGAGCTCGGGTCACTTGCAGATAGTGATTATAATTCCTGTTCTTAATCAAATGTGGATGCATAAGTTGGCCATTGCAAATGACAGTTAGACCCAGAGGGATGACTTGGCATTGGATTCTGAGCTCGTGAACATTAGCCCAAAGCTGTCTGAACTCTGTGGCCTGACCAACCTATAGTACTTATTGTAAACTATTCTGTTCCAAAGTTCTGACTGGTATGCAGGGTTGGTGTTCCTATTGTATCACTTCTGGTGCTTTTACAACTTCTGCACTTTATTCACGCCTATATGAAAAGTAGATGAAGAATGCAATTCATTCAAATACGCATGTGCTGATAAATAAGTAGAGATTTCCCCAAATTGTGATTCTGGGCACACAAATTTTTTAATGAATTTAATAATAAAATCTTTGATTAAAACGGTATTTTTAAGTTATGACTAAATTATACTCTTAATCCTGTTTAACCCCTAATGTTTGTGCCATCCACTTTTTGTTTCTAGATGTAAAGAATCTTTACTTCTATGGGGATTATTGTCTGTATGAAGACATCTATAATATTTGGTGTCAGCATAACTAGGGCTAATCAAATTGTGTTGGTTGCTATATATGCATTTATATATTCTTTATATTGAATAAACAATACATCTCTGGTTTCAGTGGGATAGAAAGTTTATTTCAGTATTGTTAGATTTGTCATAACCCATGAGTGATGCTTTTCTTCCCTAGGATAGGTTTTGTATTCCACTGGAAAGCAATGATGTGTTTTCCATTTATTTTGTTCTAACTGGTGAGAGTTGTGTCCTTGTAGCTGTTCTTGGATGTTCTACCTGAGGATAAAAAGCAATGGCTTAATAAGATAGCAGAATTAAGATCTCACTATGAACAGATAAAAGAAATTGTAAGTATTTTTTGTACTTTTTCCATCAATCATATATCTAATTGTTTAACAAAACTTGAAGTACCAACAGCAGTCTTGTCTAACTGTAGCACATCACGAACCCTCGGAAAGCTGCTGGACAGCAGGATCTGATTGTCAACAATCCACTTTCACAAGATGAGGGGGTAAGTACAAGATCATTTGGTTTTGCCATTTAACTTCTTGACAATTGCTGGGTAACTCCATAATATCTTCAGCTATTTAGCAAAAACAAATTTAGTGCAGCTTTCAGATATTACATCAAACCCATGTCAATTATGTGAGATAACCTGTGCCATGCCTTTTGCAATAGAAAAAATGTGAACTAAACTAGCTGCTTAATTTGAATTTCAGATGTTTTCTGTTATTATATTCTAAACGTTAGGGTAATACCAACTAGTCACCAACTCCATCCCATTCCCTAGCCACTGAGGCTGAATCAAACTGTTCACAGCTAAGTTTGAGATGATGTATCTGCATAATTAACTGTTACCCATATATTTTACACACAGACAAAATGATCTGAGCTCTAGACCACACATCCCCTCCATCATGACCGCCTCATTTACCTCCATAATATTGCCCATCAAGCCTCAGTCGATCTCTTGCTGAAACCCTCTTCTTTCTCTCTCTCTCTCCAGACTTCACTATTAAATGGCTGGTTGCTTACTTTCCATCCTCTATAAACTTGAGTTCATTTAAAACTCATAGCTAGGCTAGTATCAAGTCCTGTTTGCCCATGTGCTCTAGTTATGGCTGTTTAAACAATCCAAATTTTCATTGTTCCACATTTACTGTAGCTTGTTCATGTGCATTAGCCCTCCTTCAACCTTTTACATTTCTCCATGTTTCCTCCTTTAATCCCTCCTTAAAATGTATTTGTTTGACTAAGCGAATCTGCTTGTAGAAAATGGCGCACAGTGCAAATTATTCAAGATATTGACATCTCTGGCCAAAGTAAGCCTTTATATAGTTAATTTTGTATCACCAATGAGGATATTACTTTGACTTTAAACCACTAGAAATTGCAATGAATTTTATATCATTTCAGTGGAATTATCCAAGGATCTGTGCAAGAAGGTTATGTCCCACATGTTAAATCTTGCAGCATCATTTATGTCCCCTCTTTGTCATTCCTTGCACCACTTGTTGACCATGAAATATTCATTAAGAAAGTTTATGTAGCCAACTAGTACCAGTGATGTTTCTTCCTTTTGTCTGAGACTTTTGTTCATTTTTGTGGTTCCAGTATAAATTGGAGAGTAAATTTAATGCATTTTCAATACCATCACGAAGTTGCATCTGCCAGAAATGCATGAGAAGACTTTGGGCACAGATTAACAAGTTTTCTATGCATTACAATTATAATTGAGCATCCACACCCAACTGCAAAATTTGCACGTCAACTGGGAAAGCTCATTTTATAAAACTTACCTTATGTATGTATGACAGCTCTTTTACACGCTAGATGCCAGCTGCAACTCATTTTACAGTAAAATGCATGCTGTCTTTTTAATTCATCCCCAACTATTTTATTTTTGGTAGCAATTTTCTGCAGATTGAATAAAGACTGTACAATATATTACAGTTAATGTAGAATAATCAGAATCTTTGAACATAAATTTATAAAGTTCAATATGAAAGACAGTTTTTCTTGAACTTAAACATTTTGTTCTGCGTGTGGATATGCCGAAGCTTTTTTCAAAAAATAATTCATCATTCTAGTAGTTGCTTACACATGTTTATTTAAATTATATTTTAGCAGAAGACATATTGTATATCCATCCATGCGATGTAATGTCATGTTATCTTCATTGGAAAATACTCGGTTTTATCATTCATTTCAAGGCAGCAGTTAGATACAGTTAAGGACGTGAACAAAGGCAATTGAAAAGAATATCAAGTAATTATGTCATCTCAAAAAAACATTTAATGTTCAGTATTTTTTTCAAAGAATATTCATTTTCCAATACTTTTTTTTTATATAGAGTCTTTGGAACAAGTTTTTTCAAGATAAAGAACTTCGGGCAATGATTCAGCAAGATGTGACCAGAACGTATGTGCAAAATTAAATCTGTAAATGAATCGTGAAATGCAAGCAGTGTGTTGGTATTTAAGATATTTGCTTTCAATAAATTGCTAGCCTTCATATTTATTTTTGTGCGATGATGTATCTGCATAATTAACTGCTACCCATCATAAGGATGTTTTTTTATCAAATTTATGAAGATTTTGATATTAGGCTTCATATGACCCTCTCTGTGGACCTAAGTACTCAATATTCTTCATAAAATGATTTTCCATTTTTTTCCTGATTCTGTCCTTCTTACTGATTGTATGTTTAATATTCCTTTCAAGCGCATGAGAAGGATAGTCTTGGATACAGTAGTATTTTAGGATCAGGAGGCTTATTTAAGGAGGATGACTGAGTCTCCAATTTTATTCTGAATGAAAGAGATTCTATAGTAGCTTCTTGTGCTGTGCAAATTACTTTTTTTTGAAAACATTTGCATTCACTCAATTAATGAAAGCAAATTCAAGCAATATGAGATCTGCAACTCAAATCTCAAAGCTCCTATTTCTCAGAATCAATTGTTAAAACAATTGAACTACTGGACCGCCCCACCTAATCCAAATTATGTTTCTGTTTTTGCCTGCAAAATACCATGGGGATTTATTCAGTCATTAGTAGGTATGATGGTGTCATTCTGCTTTGCAGTTTAGGTATGAGATTGTTATTGTTATTGCATAACTATTGAAAAACACAAAATAATAGTAATCTGGCAAGCTAGTGAAGGATTAATAAATCTGAAAAAGGAAATATTTAGAAATCTATATTACAATGTCATAGTTTAAAAAAAGTAAGAATATGTGTATTAATATTTAGGAAGTATATAGCATCAAATATAAATCAGATTCAGGACTTGGCTGTACTGTTGTTTATTTTTCTTTGTTATTTTGCAAAAGTATTAAAACAGTTAAATAAAACCTATCATTGGTTTTCATTTTAAATGTGTACTTGAGGCAGTGTAATTTCAACCTAAAATTAGCAGCATTCGCCTTGCCCCCCGATTCGTTTATGGATAATAGGTAACCAGTTCTCATTGAAGTGAATTGTATTAGCATAATTGACTTTTCTGTACACAAAAATGAATAGGAGATTCTGAGACACACTTGTAAGTTAAGGAAGATGCACAATAAATGTCAGTATAACCTGTTTATGCATAATGATACAATCTATGGCACAGACTGCCATCTAGTGTAGTAAATAGTACCTCAGTTTCAGCATTCAAAGATGAATCGGACCGATTTCCAATTTAATGCAATATAAATTGGGGTTATGCTCATAAAAGGTGATTTTTTTTTTAATAATCAACTCCAGAGGAAAATGTTGATTCAACAAGTAACTTATATTTACTTTTTTAAATGTATTTTTCTTTTTTTAGCTAACCCCTGTATGCCTGTGTTTATGTATTTGTACGTATTATATTTTATATGTTAATAATTTTTTCTCATGAAGTTGTACAAAGTGATATAGAGGGTGCATTTTTTCATAGCAATAGATGTTCATCCATTGATTTTATACTAAGAAGGCTGGTTTGCATGATGAACTGGGTTTCATTCATGCTCCTTTATAGTTTCTCATGGTCTTGAGCAGAGCAGGACCCATACCAAACTGTGATACAACCAGAAAGGATATAAAGAAATATATATGCAAGGAAACTACAAAATAAATAAATTGAGGGACTTAAGTTATCCTAATGTGGACTGGAATAGTACGAATGTAAAGGCCAGAGAGAATATTTCCCCTCAGTATTGTTGTGTATTTGGAAACATGACATTTGGAAGCATTAGGTTTAAAAACAAGTGAAATGTTTATTGTGGTCTGTGATGTTATCCATGGCTGCTGGTTCTCTCTCTGTTTCCTGCTCTGCGTCTTTGACATCACTTCTGTTTGCATACATTTACTACAGCATGGCTCCACAATGAGCCAAAAGATACAAATACTTAAGAAATATGTTCCCAGTTCAATGAGAAAGGATGCATTGCTGTACCTGATTCTAGAAAGTAAGGTAGGCCAAATGGATATGTGTCAAAGTATCATAGTCATAGAATCCCAGTGGTGCAGAGGAGGCTATCTGGCTGACTGACAACAATCCACACTAACTCCGTAACCCCACATATTTACATTGCTAATCTGCCTCACACTAAGAGGCAATTTAGCATGGCGAATCCAACTAATGTACACATCTTTGGACAGTAGGGAGGAAACCTATGCAGAGAGGGATTGAACATGCAAACTCCGCACAGTCACCCAAAACCAGGACTGAACCCGTGTCCCTAGCGCTACGAGACAACAGTGTTAACCACTGTGCCACCTTGCCATTGGATGACTTTGGAAAAGAGTAATCTGGAGTAAAAATATTTAGTTGACAAAGAACTGATTTTGATGAGGGTGAACAGATCCGGCCCAGGTAAATTGGAATCAAAGACTGGCAAAAAATTGTAATTGAACATTGAGATCTTACAGAAGAGTGAATTTGGATACATTACCGTGTAGGATAACAGTACATAACCAAAGCCTGAGTTCCTTGGATAACAAAAGAGGGGATGATGCAGAAAAACACTGCATATAGGTTATATCCACACTGAGAGCTCCACCTACCTGACTCCTCTGAAATTGTATTTCCAACTTAATCATTTGAGGATGCCTTCATGACCCCTTTACTATCCTCAGCAACAACTACTGTCTCTGGGGCTGCCAACCCTTCAGAGCTGGTCGTCCTTGGCTTGGTTAGTAACCGAAGAGCTCTCCTGCTATCTTTCAATAGACAGCAATTTTGGAGGTTCCCTCCAGGAATATCGCTGTGCTGATCTTATTGCCAGCAAATGTGGACTCAGAATCCCAAATTAGACCTGACACCCGAAAGCTATTTTCCAAAAATGGAAATTCTATCCGTTGCTTCCATAAGAGGAGAATACTCAAAGTGAATTTGTCTGATTATTTTAACTAGGTGGAAATTAATATTTAAAAGCTACAAAAGTTTATTTGATGTACTTTAGGCACATTTTTAATTGGCCATTTGAATGTTTGTTTCAAACAAGTTTAGTTTAATTAGAATTGTGCCAAGATCACAATATTAACAGAATATTGTCTGATGGCATTGTTAAAAATAACCTGTATAGGGAAGCAAAAAGGAACAACATTTCTTGAGATGGTGTGCTGAAATTTTGTGTCTTTCAGGTTTCCTGAAATGCAGTATTTCCAACAGGAAAGTGTGAGGCAGATCTTGACAGATATCCTGTTTTGTTATGCAAGAGAAAATGAGCAGCTGCTTTACAAGCAGGTAATGAAATACTGTACAGGTTTGGTTGAATAATTAAGCAGTTTAAAATTGGACTGTAAGAAAAAGTGTGTTGTGACATTTACTAAGAATAAATATGCATTCATTCTGGGCATAACATTCTGTCCCCGAAGCATTTAAGTCTGCTGCAAGTTACACATTGCATATGTTTTAGTTTTGTTCGAGTATGTTTTTTAAAAAAAAACCCATCTTGCACATAAGATTTAATAATTTTCACATTAATGTTTTAATTATTCTGTCTTTCCCCAATGTGTTTCTATTTGCAAAGATGCCTGCTTTTAAATTATAAAGCAAAGATACTCTACTATTTGTTTTAATGTTCAAGTGCAGGCTACAAGAGATTAAATCTAATTAATTGTCCATTTACTATGGCAATTTCAATTTGAAAATCATATATGCATATCATAATTTGAGGATAATTTTTATATATAAATGGGAAGAGAAATAATTCCTTGATTTGTATGCTACATACAATGCCTAATTTTAAAATATTTTAAAGCAGAAAATTCTGGGTTTGCATAGCAGCCCCATCAGCATCTGTAAAAAGAAAATACTGATTTTAAGTGTAGAACTCTGTCACCTATATGGCCTGTGTGCTTCTTGCACTTTGTAAATGCACTGAGCCATTGAAGGGACTCCACTTTAATAGCTCTTTGTTCATTTTCCCGAGTACGCATTTTATTTTTTAATTTGAGTAAGAATGTTGCAGCTCTATTCATTTTTTTTTTGCTAATCTTTTAGGGCATGCATGAACTGCTGGCCCCTCTTGTCTTTACTCTGCACTGTGATCACCAAGCCTTCTCACATGCCAGTGAAACAGCAAATCCAAGGCAAGTTTTATCTGTGCAACTTCTATATTATTTATTATGAAGTTCAGATCAACCTAAAATAAGTACAACATTGCACTTTATGTAGGATATAAGTCAGCTTATGGGGATGCTAGTTCAGGAAGAGGGTAGTTCATCAATGCTAACTGGATTGCCAAGATTTTACTAATCTTCAGTTGGAATAGTATGATACAATGTTTTGAGCTTTGTCTGCCGTTAAGAGGGGAGTTAATTTTCATAAACTTCTAAAGCCTGCCTACTGCAAATCTCAAACAACTGATATTGTGAATTCTGGATGGACTGTTGGCAGGGGACAGAATGGACAAAGGGAAAATCATAAAACAATGTTCTATATTAAAACCTTTGTATTATGATATCTGTTACAAACAATGTTGTTTATCAATCACAGTCTTTTAATTACTGGAATGTTTCACATACATAAAACAAAGTATTGTGAGCCAATTGGATTGGTCAATCACCCCACCACACATTTGGTGACCATTACTGACTTGCAACAAAAAAAAATCAAAGTTTAGCTTTTGGTTCTACTAACATTTCTATGGATTTCTCATGGGATTGGAAGATCTTGGGAGAATGAGAAAAGTTCTAAAATCAGGGTATTCTTTCCAGCATAAGAACAAACTGTATTTGGTGGAGTGGAATGAATGCATGATCTACTTTTAGGATGGGGGAAGGGAACAATCATTTAAAAAAAAGTCAATCATTTTGTCTTTGTTAAAAATGATTTTAGTTTTGCAGCTATAAAGGATGATTACACAGTTATTTATATTGATGTCCAATGTGAATACTTAGATTTTAGCAGTCATTGCAGATCAAGCAGTAAACAAAACCGAATATTTTGGTGCAGAAAGGAATATTTTGTTAATTTGCAGGTTTATATCTCCACAGTGAGGAAATGAAAGCTCTGCTTAACCCTGAGTTCTTGGAACATGATGCCTAGTAAGTTAAGTAATAACATCATTTTTTTGTTATTGCTATTGTTTTCCTACTTGTTATTTTGAAACTTGTCTTTTTATCTCTTCAGTGCAATGTTCTCGCAACTTATGGACACTGCAGAACCATGGTTTTCAAGTTTTGAAAGAGAAATAAGAAAGGTATGCCCACCTTGATTTTCAGTTTATAATGAATTAAAACACTTCAATTATCCTCACCAGAGTTACTTAAAAATAAAACTACTTAATTATTTCTTCTGTTTTTTTTTTGTGAATGGCTGACTCTACCTCTCTGATCATGCTTATTACCAATATTGGAAAATTCTAATAGATACATTCAAGGTTTATGTATTTATTACATATAATATTTTTTAAATTTGCAGTGGAATTAAATATTATCACTCCAGTTGAATATATTAGCTACACTCCCCAGTTTCTCTTCTGTTTACAAGAACAACCCACACTGATTATCTTAATATTTCTCACCGTAACCAATCCTCTCATTCTCTAGTGAATATAATTGCAGGAAATACATTAATTAACATTTCCATCCTGGAAAGAGAAAGAAGCATGATAATTGGGAAGATTGGTATGGACTACACAAGCAGATTTTGCTTTACAGTCATTAGTATTTTAAAACCAGGAGTTTTCGATCTTCATTTCAGGAACCAAAAGGATAAGTGGTCTTTAAAATTGCCGGTGATGATCATTGGAACAAATGTTTTTGTTCAGGAGCAGCTGCAACATTGAGAGTTCATAATGAAGAATAGAAATGTCTTCTATTATAACCTGAAGTTTGATTTCTTTGAGAGGAAGTGAGGTGATTTGTATTGGATCATGAACATTAAGAATAGGGAGAAAAAGTTAATAAAGAACATGAATGGTTCTGCTGGGTGATTTAGCCATGAATGATGATGTGTGAAATGCATGCTGTTGTTGTAAACTTCTTGCTTTCAAAATTATCAGTGTATTTCAAATAATAGTAATGTTAAATTTCCACTTGCCGATATTAATCTAGGTCAAAAGTGTAGAGAAAGTACTCAACAAAATTTGGAATAATTTAGAAGATGAACACAGGGTGGCACATAAATCTAGAATGTTGTTCATTGTAAAGAAATTAAAATTAATATAGAAATATATATGCAATAAAACAAAGAAATGATCTGAGTGCAATTATTCAATATTCAATGTAAGTGTCCAATAGTTATGATAATAAAAGCAAAATATTATGTATACTGAAGATTTAAATTAAAAACAAAGTACTGGAAAAACTTAACCAGTCTGCCCGCATCTGTGGAGAGAGACTTGGAGTTAATATTTTAAGTTTAACGTTGTTCTTGTTTGGAAAGGACAAGACACAGTAGCTGTGTCTCTCCCTTCACAGATGCTGTGAAGAATAAGATAAGAATTTTTCCTGCATTTTCCGTCTTTATTCCAGTATCTGTGAAATTTGTCAATAATAAACAAATAGGATGTATTTCAAGGACATTTGATAATGAGCCAAATATTGAACGTATGATTATAAAACTGGAAAGCAGATCAGTCTTTAAAATGATTTTTCTTTGATCAATGTTTTGTATCGTGAATATATCACTAGCGGAAGATTTTAACATTATTTTAGCTTTCATGTATGCTAAATGCTCTCAATTACAACTTGACATCATTAGATCAAATGAATTTGATATCAAATTCAATCGTGTGCCCTAAGCCATGTCCATGCAAGCTCCAAGCTATGTCTAATGCACGCAAATTATCTATATGTTTAGCAACCTGCATTAGAAAATACAAGAAAATTAATTAAGTAAAATCTGATTTCATTCAGTTAGTCCAAAATTTGTTTCATAATGCTATACCTGCTTGAGATCACCACCCGACCTCTATCAGTTCTTAATCCCTTTTAGGCTTAGGGTCTATACATTCCTTCCACCCGCTATCCATTTCTCAGGATCTAAATTCTGTCCTTCTCAAGTCTCAAGTTCCAAATCTCACCTCTCCATGGTAGCATAACGGTTAGCACTGCTGCTTCACAGCACCAGGGGCCCGTGTTCAATTCCTGGCTTGGGTCACTGACTATGTAGAGTCTGCACATTCTCCCCGTGTCTGTGTGAGGTTCCTTCCACATTCTGAAAGACAGCTGGTCAGGTGCATTGACATGAACAGGTGCCTGATTGGGCAACAAGGGGAATTTCACAATAACTTCATTGCAGTGTTAATGTAAGCCTTCCTTATGACTAATAAATAAACTTTAAATCAATTCCTACCTCCAGTCTGAAAGTCTAAACTCACTCCAGCCCCACTTGCCCCAAGTCTCCAGCTTCTCCCCTCCTTTCAGCCTCTCCCCTCCACCTTTCAGTTTCTCTTCATCCCCTCCAGTGTCTCCTTCCCCCAGGACCGCCTTCAAATGCTGCCTCCTCCAAATGCTCCTCTCTCTCTCCAGCCTCTCTTTTTTCCCCCCACCTCACTCCAACCTCACTGCCCCTCCCTCCACCCTTTTTTATTATTCAAGCAGGGTATGTGGTTATCACGAATTGAATGCCCATCCCTGAACTGAATAGTTTGCTAGGACATTTTTAAGAGTGGATCTGGAGTCACATATAGACAAGAGTTTCTTCCCCAAAGGACATTGGTGGACCAGATGAGTTATTATGACAATCAACAACAGTTTCATTTAATTCCAAATTTTTACTGAGTTCAAATTCACCATTTTCCTATAGTGAGATTCAAATCTGGGTCACTAATTCATTACCCTGAACTACTAGTCCAATGATAAGACCACTAAGCCATCTCCTTCTTTCAACCTATCTCCTTCCAACTTCTCTCCCCTTCCTGGGAGAACTCTTTCTGGGAGCAACTCCCTGATATTGTAGATCAAAATGTAAGTCTACCTGATAAATAAAACGACTCATTTTTTCAGGCCCCAGAATTTGTGTTTTTGCATATACTTGTTGTATAAGTTGATCCTTTTTTCAACCATGACATGCCTACATTTGCATCGGCCTCAATTTCTCATCTCACAAATACATGTTCTATTTTCTTTATAGCTGGATGCATAGGACTGAGCAGACGAAACGCTGTGTTGCAAACATGTGCAGGAATTTAAGACATGCCCACACAAAATAGATCCCTCATGCTGAATGATGAAGAGAAATTACTCTTCCAGCAAAACAAATAAAGTATGAAGCTGGTTTCATACTCAGTCATAATATTTGCTAGCTCATCAAATAGCTGTGCTGCAGCAAGGGAATTCAGTATTAGTGAAAAACCCATGCAAGAATGGAAGAAGGAGGAATTGCTCTCAAGGTGATGTCCGAGACAAAATGTGACATGACAATTGAATGGATCTTGAGAAGCATATAATTGACTGGGTCCTCAAAAATTGTTCAGATGTTTTCATCATTAACAGAAATGTAATGTGTATATATATGCACTTAAGTGGGTCAAATCAAACTGAGTCCAGAAAATGGTTTAGAGCTGGTTGATGTAGCAGCTTTATGGAATATAGATGTGCTGTTGCAGCAGAAGATCAAGATCACTTGAACTATCAAAAGAATCCAATACCATTAATTACCAGTTTCCCATGAGCCATAATCAGGCACTGACAAAAACACAGGTAACATTAGTAACGTGAATCAAAAGCTCGTGAATTTCAGTATGTTCAACACCTGAATTGTCAAGTGGAAGGTTTAAAAAATTATGCTAGTCAAGAACTACCGGTCATGAGAAGATGAATTTCTTGGTGACATTTGCCTTCATGGCAGACTGAACGAAATTAAAGCCGATGGTAATTTTCAAATGTAAAACCAGACCAAAAATCAAATCTCCTGCTGGAGATTTTGTGTATGTCCATGATAATGGTTGGATGGGTCAGGATAGAGTGGATCAATTATATGTGAAATAAGCATCCCAATGGCTGATGTAAAGAATGCAGTTTATTAATCTGGAACATGATCTGATTACATATCAATGATAAAATCAAGATTTGCCAGTGAAGAAATAATACCCACATTGTAGGATTACTAGTGGTTCTTGTATCCATTGCTCAACCTTTGGATATGTACCTGAACAAGCCAGTCAAGGATCATGTTTACAGCAAATGGAAATATGCACTTGATGTATTTGAGTGGCTTTATCATCAAATGTGCACACATTGTCATCAGCTTGTTCATTAAAGGGCAAAATATCAAATTCTGTAGATGGAAAGGAAGGTGAGTTGTTGTGGAGGGATTATTCTGACAAAAAAAATGCCACATTTGATCCAGACTAGGATCCACGCAAAGATGCCGTAAGTGGCTTGGAATGAATTTGATGCACTTTGTCAGATTGTGAAAACATGAATTCTAAAATGCTTTCATCCTGCTAAAGGTATATTTCTACAATTAATTTATTCAATGAGCTATGCCACATGTACGTTTTTCACATTTAAAAATGTCAACCCAAACCAGAGTTGACATTTTATGCTCATCATATTAATTAACCTCAATTTTTGGAATGATTTTTGGCTTCACAGGTCAACTCATATGTCAATAGCTACAGTATCTCCTTACATGCCCATTGTGAAATTTTGTCTGATAACGTTACTATGAAATCTCTTAGGACATTTTACATTACAGCATTATACAAGCAAAAGTTTGTGATTCCACTTTTAACTGTTTTGAATTTGGCTTTTCCCTTCAGGACATTGCAAATAATGCTTCCAAAACAGGACAACTCTGTGACTGTCTATGTTGTAGCCCTTCCAAAGGAGCTGTTAGTGGAACAATGATCAACTTGGCCACTATGATCTGCTAAATCTTTATTATGAAAGTGCAGCACCTATGAAGGATGACAAATGGACTTGAAAGCCAAAGATATTCATAAAATAGAGTCATAAAGGTTTACAGCAAGGAAACAGACCCTTTGGCCCAACTTGCCATCCTACCCTTTTTTTTAAATCCTAAGGTAGTCCCAATTGCTTGCATTTGGCCTATATCCCTCCTTACCCATCTTATGCATGTAATTGTCTAAATGCTTTTAAAAGACAAAATAGTACGCATCTATACTACGACCTTTGGCAGCTTGTTCCAGACACATGCCATCCTCAGTGCAAAGAAACTGCCCCTCTGGACCTTTTGTATCTTTCTCCTCTTACCTTAATCTATGTCCTCTAGTTGTAGACTCCCCTACCTTTGGGAAAAGATATTACTATCGGATATTGACTGATGTGTGCCCCTCACTATTTTATAGACCTCTATAAGATCACCCCTCAGTCTCCTGTGCTCCAGAGAAAAAAGTTCTGGTAGCATCTTAGTAAATGTAAATTAATGATTCATAAGCTCCAGCATATTGCAAAACACACACTGTTTGGGGCCCTTCCCATTCCCACATGACAACATGTGACAATAGACTTTTGTGATATAAAGCTCTGAGTCTCAAGATGTACTTTGCACTTTATTCCCATTAATCTTGGAAGAGATTTATCACAGCTGACCTACCTGGCCAGCTTGCAGATACTCTAATCATATCATCTGGTGTCAGTGAAGATAGATGCTTTTGTGAGGCTGTTCAGTAACACTTAAATGGGCTGGGTATTCAGCCTGAGCAGGAAAAGCCCTGAGAATTTGACTTGACAGCAGATTCAGATAAGTTAGAGATCTAAAACTTCACCAAAACTAAATGAAATGAGCTATACTGAGACCACAATGAATCTTGGGTTTTATTCTCTGATTCTTGGCTTGGGAAGTTCCTTTGCTATGTAACATATCTATAATTTTGTATTTCTTTCCAGTACGATTGAATCTACAGAAAATTGGATTTGGGCAAACGCGGCAGTCATTTCAACTTTTTTTATATACAGCTTATAATTGGAATGCTGATTTGGGTTTAAACCCTGAACATAGGAATTGTTACTTTATGAGAATAGGAGTTATCCTTTACGTAGCAATTGATGTGAGCACAGGGGTGATATTTTAAGGCTGTAATTAGAATAGCATATAAGGAAAAAGTACCAACATATAAAACAGGATATAAGCGCTATTGATATGACACATTTAGAAGTGCAGGAAGTTATTAGAAAAAAAATTCAACTAAGATATATATTACTTGTCAAGTAGCTTGTTTTATTCCAGAAAGAGCAATACTTGTGGTTACTAATCACTGATAGTTTGGTCATTGTTTTGGATCTGATTTTCATGATTAAAAACTTAAAATCTTGCTTGAAATTTAGCAGGAAATTAAGCAATTTAACAATAATTTAGAAAACTGATAAAAACATGATTAATGTGTGATTTTTATTGAATGTGAGAAAGTTTTGCAGTTACGTTGTCATCTGTACACTCAATTAATCTTTTTAGGGAAAAGAAGAGATGGTTACAGCCGTGCCATTTGCAAGACCTCAGGACATAGGACCGTCACTTGCTATAGTTTCCAAAGTAAATCGCATTCAAGACCAGTTGTTAAAGAAATATGACACAGAGCTGTACATGCACCTCAATCGACTTGAAATAGCACCTCAGATTTATGGAATGTAAGTGAATCTACGTAATTTTATCTGTCTTGCTTCACTGATATAGCTGCATTTAGAAATCAGAAATGGTTTTAGTTGTGCAAATGGTGTAAGGAATCACATGAGTGTTAGAATACAGTAATAAATTGTGCAAGTGATATGTTCAGTAGGAATTGGTTATTTCATGAGCTATGCATAGGAAACACACCTACTGAAAACAAAATGGGGGATCGTGTTACAATTTTAATTCAACCATGTAGCCTATTTCCATAGCTACCAAACATTTTGCACTTTATTAGGTGATGTGAAAAGTGGATAGACTTAAAACTATGTAATTCTGCAGAAGTGAAGACTTCAGAAATTTTTCTGAGAATGCCAATTTTATGTTTGAAATGAGTGTGTCAGTACATTTTGCAGCTTGAAAAATAATGTCACTTATTGCAAGAATGGCATCCACAATCAATTTAAGATTTATCAAATGTGTAAAAATGACTGAAGTGCTAAGCCAACTTGAGTTATGCTTAAGATGGTTCACTGTAGACATGTTTATGCAAATTTATTTTCATTTAGAAAGATTAACTATCTTACTTCCCTGAAACAGTACCCAGTTGAAAATAATTGTATACTAATTCAGAAATGTGCCTTTAACAATTAACGTCCATTGTAGGTAATAATTACCTAATTTTTATTGAATATTTTGAGCTGAATTTTCATTGTGGGGCTCCAATTATCCTTACGACTGAGGAATTCCCAAATGAAGGAATTAGCCAATTAAGTGGTTGCATACAGGAGCCCCATTGAATTAAAGCTACTGACCTCAAATGAGGCAGTAAAAAAACAGAAGAGTTTAGAGACTTTGGAAATTGAGAGGGTTGCAATGGGTGTAGCCTCCTCATACAACAGGAGGTATTATGCAACATATTATTGTTCTGTGCATTATATTGAGTATTTATTTTGTGTCAGGAAAGTGCCAGTAATAAGCCCTTGAGAGTTTACTTGGTTACCCACTATAGTCAGACAGATAACCGACCATTCACATTGACAGTCTGACTCAACCATAAAGTCATGGAAACTAGCTGGTCAACAAGATTTACCATCCCTCTAAATCCCTCAGCCTTTATTATCAGCATGCCCACTGACAATTCTATTACCACAGGCTATTGAAATTCAGCCCTTTGTTCTCTAATGGCCTAAATTCTGTGAACTTGATGATTTACGAGTAACATGAGAAGGCGAAGAAAGGAAAATAAAATTGAAGCACATCCACACACACACATTATATATATTTTATATATATCAAAACAATATATAGACACACATGCAGATATGCATTATATGATACATACTAAATAGATTTATTTGTATATCCAGCTTATCTTTTCTTACATCAGCCCAATAAATTATGAAGATTTTGCTATGCAATGGAGAAAATTGTGAATAGCTTTGCACTGTGCCACAATTGCTGCATACAATTGATGCACTGTGATGTGTTCAGCATTTCAGTATTAAAATAAAATCAAATGTATGGGTCAGACAACTTGGGCATCAGCCAGATGTAAAATTAACACAAACTTTATTAGAACTTTTTAGCTATGTTTCCCTTCATTACGACAGATCTGAAGTACTTAATTGGCTGTGCAGCATTTTGCAACTTCCTGAAGTCAGGGGAAATGCTATATAATTGCAAATTTGTTCTTTTTTCCTGTATGATGCCATGTCCTTGTATTTCAGTTTTAAGGTACCCCAGCTTTATTGTCAACCATTTACCATGGGATTGGGCGTGTCAGTAATTTCTTTGTTGTATTGTGTATTTTGCCGCTGAGTCTATCGTTTATAAAATCTGTTGTATATTACAAAAGTGGAAAGGGTATATCTGATATGTATTTGAAACATGATAAATTATTTATATATGATTTGGTACATCAATGCAATTGTAAGTTAAACATGAAGTTGTTGAAATACACAGTGACTGAGAAGAGTAAAATGTGGTACACTACAACTCAGTCTATTCACTGAAGTTGGATTCAAAACATTTTAGAATAACAAGCATTGCACTAATGAACTGTACTTTATTTGATGATTTTGCGGTTAAGCTTTCTTTCAACACCTGAACCACAACTTTTTTATTAAAAACAGGAAACCTCAAATGATACTGTTTTTCTGAGAATTGTAATTTTACTGGATGTACTTTTACTTCTCTCGAAGATTATTTTTAATACTTTGGCTTGTCAAAAATGTTAATTTCTAAAGACCGCACCTTAAATTGTTAGTAAACGGAATGTTACTTTTTAACTTCTTTAGTTGGGGAGAAAGTTGAACAAAATATCTGTTATCATAACAACATAGTGCAATTTTGATATAAAATCAGAATAGCATGATCTGGACAAAATTCAATTGAGATTCCAACAAAAATATTTTATGAAGTAACTTCATTTAGTCCATGTGCATCACCCCAATCTTCCTGGCATATGCCATTTCAATTCACCATCTTGCTGTCATGCTCTCATTTCTGCCTCCAGCCTGCTACAGTGTTCCAGGAAACCCAGTGCAAACTGGAAGTACAGCACCTTATCTTCTAATTAGGTGCATTGAATTCAACAACTTCAGACCTTGAACTCCATTTTAACACTTCGTACCCACCCCCCCCCCATTCTAAATTACTGAAGATGCTGGAGTCTGAAATTAAAAGAAAACAGAAAATGCTAGAAAATCTCAGCAGGTTTGACAGCTTGTGTGGAGAGCAAACAGAGCTAACGTTTTGAAGCTGGATGACCTGGCACCATAGCTCAGAAAATTTGTTCTCAGGTTTTGCTTTCAAAAGTGCTGATCCTTGTTGTACTGTTCACACATTCTGTTACCTGACCTTCATGCCACAATTCACACCTCCCATTAGTCTTTTAAAACTATAATTAACATTCTCTTTGTTTTGTGTCCATGACATCTTTGTCATTTAGTATTCCCTGAGCTCCAACCTATTCCTCATCTATTTTGCTCCAACTCCTCTCTTCAAAAGCAGAAAACCCATCACATGTCTACCTTTCTTCAGCTCTGAAGAAGTCACACAGCCTCAAAACATTAACTAGTTCTCTCCCCACCATTGCCGCCAGACCAAATGAATTTTTCCAGCATTTGTTTCTATTTCAGATTTCTAGCATCCACAGCATTTTGCTTTCATAAGAATATGCTGTACTATGGAATCAACTAGGATTGGTATAGAGCAGCAAAATTTATTCTGCATTAATTCTAATTTGCTGTGAAGCTACTAATTTTTTATATGATTTGAAAATACAAAGTTTCTAATGCTATGGTCTTAACTTTAATTGTTTTTAGATTAAAGTAATTTCTCGGGCATAACTAATAAATGTGGCTATTACGGAGTTATATTGCAGCTCATTGATTCAACATGTTATTCCATAAAGAAGACAAAATATATATTTGGCCCTTATCAATCGACATTCAAGGGATTACTGGCCTCAATCTATTTTGAGGTGCTGAGAAAATCTTATATATTTGCCTACAGTGAGTAAAAATAATATTCTCATCACCACTGTTAACTTTTACAGTTAGTTGCAGAGAAATTACATTAAAAGTTCAAGGTCTGTCTAATTACTTTTTCAGTTACATCAGAAATCATAGTGAAGAAAAATATGGGCAAAGCTTTTCCTTGGAAAATTACAATTTCCAAGGAAAATTCCAATTACAATGTTCTTGTTTAACTTTACTTCATTTATGTATAGCAATAATAAGAAGGGATGTCATAGGAAATCATGGTATTGTAATAAAAACAGAAACTGCTGAATAAGCTCAGCAAGTTTGACAACATCTGTGGAGAGAGAAACACAATTAATTTTCTGAGCCCCTATGACCCTTCTATAGACCCTGCTGAGTTTATCCACTGTTTTTATTTTAGATTTCCAGCATCTGCAGCAATTTGCTTTTATTATATTGTAACGTTTAGAATACTTAAAAAATTGTTTGATAATGCCCCTGTGAGGCTACTTGGGATATTTTGCAATGTTAAAGGTGCTATGTGTTGTTTTGAAACACTTGCATCAAGGAGATAATGGTTTTGCATTACTGCAAATGAGCTACCTATCTGTTATTAGGTTTCAAGTGTATACAAGTGGACATGGCATTCATTAGTTATGTTATTTGGTACACACTAAACCATTGCACAAGCTTATGATGATTTTTTGTCTGCACTGAATCAAAAAAAGTAAATATTATTAACACTAAGATCAAATTGAATAAGAAGAAATGAAATATGCCTAAATTGTTGGATGGTGGAATTCACCTAGGTGAAATTATAAAATATACAACTGCTGATGTGAATTTCATTCTGATGAACAATAGCAGCCAAATCAAAACATATGTGGGACAAGTAAATGCAGAGTGGGATAAAATTTAAAATTGAAAGATAGAATTTTGAGACATGAATAATCACTGCAACAGGCCATTTGGCTCCTTGAGTGTGCTCCGCCAGTAAACAAAAACATCGCTGATCTGTGTGTTTTGAATTCCGCATTTACATATACTGCTGAGACCCTTTGATTCCCTTTTCTAACAAGAATCTACCTACCCACACCTTAGAAATATTCAATGACCCACCTCTGCCCTCTTCCAAGGCAGAGTTCCAAATTAGCACAACCCTCACCGAAACAAATTTGCGTCCCTGATGTAAAAGGGCAACTCATGATTTTTAAAAAAGTGTCCCTGAGTTCTGGACTTTTCTAATGGGCTCTAATCAGGAGCTTGTTTACTTTCATCAAATCATCCCTCACTCTTTGAAACTCCAGTTAAAAATAAACTCAATTTTTCCACATAAGATACCCAATCGTTCTAAGTATCAATCTGCTAAACCACTGAACTGTCTCCAACTTATTTACACTCTTCCCTAAATAAAGAAACCAAAACTGCACACAGTATTCGAGATGTGGTCTCGCCAATGCCCAGTATAGCTGAAGCATAACTTCCACATTTTTATGTTCAAATCCTCTCATATAAAGATAGCATATCTTTATTATTTTTATTATTATTATTTTTATACCTGCATGATAACTTATGACTAGTATACTAGAAACCTAGATTCCTCTATACCTCAGAATTCTGAAGTTGTTCTCCATTTGCTTTCTTCTTGTACCTGCTGAAGTTAGCAACTTCACATTTACTCCATTTGTCAGATTTTTCCCCATTCATTCAACCTGTTTGCAACCTCATTATGTCCTGTTCAAAACATACTTTGCTACTCTCCTGGGGAGGCAATGGCCAAGCAGTATTCTAGATAGACTATTAATGCAAAAACTCAGCTAATGTTCTGGGGACCTGAGTTTGAATCTCGCCACAGCAGGTAATGGAATTTGAATTCAATAAGAAAAAAATCTGCAATTAAGAATCTACCATGAAACTATTGTCGATCAGCAGATCTGGTTCACTAATATCCTTTAGGGAAGGACATCTATTGTCCTTACCTGGCTTGGCCTAAGTATGACTCCAGAGCCATAGCAATGTGGTTGACTGTCAGCCGCCCTCGGGCAACTAGGGATGGGCAATAAATGCTGGCCAGTCAGCAATATCGATGACTCACGAATGAATAATAAAAAGACTTATCTTTGGGTCATCTGCAACTTTAATACCTTCCCTTCGCTTCTTCATTAAATCATTGATATAAATTGTATAAAGTGCCTGCAAGACTCTGCACATTGCATCCTGGCAATCAGAAAAAGACAGTAAGAAGTCTGACAACACCAGGTTTAAGTCCAACCAATTTATTTGATAGTAAACTCACAAGCTTTCGAGGTTATTCTCTTTGTCAGGTGAATGAGGTGTTCTGGTCTCAAACAGCACATATAACAGCACAGACTGTTTACAGATTACTAATTAGAATGTGAATCTTTACACCTAATCTACTATTCAAGTCTTAAAGTGGCCGACAATGTGAGTGGACAGAGCACTGAGCACAGGTTAAAGAGTGTGTATTGTCTCCAGACAGCATAGTAAGTGAGGTTTTGCAAACCCAGGCAAGTCATGGGGGTTACAGATAGTGTGACATGAACCCAAGATCCCTGTTGAGACTATCCTCATGTATGCGGAACTTGGCTGTCAGTCTCTGCTCAGCGACTCTGCTTTGTCATGTATCGTGAAGGCCACCTTGGAGAATGCTTACTCAAAGGTCGGAGGCCGAATGCCCGTGACCACTGAAGTGTTTGCCAACAGGAAGAGAGCAGTCTTGCCTGATGATTGTTGAGCGATGTTCATTCATCTGCTGTCATAGTATTTGCATGATCTCCCCAATGTACCATGCTTCGGGACATCCTTTCTTGCAATGTATTAGGTAGACAACGTTGGCCAAGTTGCAAGAGTACGTACCGTGTACCTGGTGGATGGTATTCTCATGCGTGATGATGTCATCCATGTCGATGATCCGGCATGACTTGCAGAGGTTGCTGTGGCAGGGTTGTGTGGTATTGTGGTTACTGTTCTCCTGAAGACTGGGTAGCTTGCTGCGAACAATGGTCTGTTTGAGGTTGCGCGGTTGTCTGAAGGCAAGAAGTGGAGTGTGGGGATGGCTCTGGCGAGATGTTCATCTTCATCAAATCAGAAAAAGACCCATTTATGCATACTCTTTGTTTTCTGTGAGCTAGCCAATCTTCTATTTGTTCAAATGTTAATCTCACTGTCATGAGCACCTACTTTGCAAAATAATCTTGAATGCAACACTTTGATCAACTGCCTTTTGGGCACATGGAGATGATTAAAGCTGTAAAACACATAAAGTGTATATTCCCAAGGTGATGTAAGCAATGAAACATAGAGGTTTAAGGAGTGGCTTCAAAAACCAGAACGAGTTCACTGAAGCAGAGAAGGCTAAAAGAATAGAAAAATGGTAGACAGATATAAAATAATCATTTGGTTTTGACAATGAGTGACAATGATTATCATTTTTAAATTGTTATTTTGTTAGTAGAATGAGGAATGCACTCGCAAGGCCAGCAATTTGTTTCCCATCCCTAATTACCCTCTTGAAGTGCTGAAGTGTATCTAGTATAATGTACCCAAGATGCTATTAGGAAAGTAATTACAGTCTTTTGCCCCAGTGACAGTGAAGAATAGTGGTATATTTCCCATTCAGGATAGTGATTGGCTTCAAGGAAAACTTGTAGGTGGGAATTTGCAAGAGCATCTGTTGCCCTAGTCCTCCTAAGTTGTAGAAATTGTGACTTTGGAAGTTGTTGTTGAAGGAATCTTGGTGAGTTGCTGCAGTGCATGTTACATATGCTCCCCCTGTGCATTGATAATGGAAGGAGTGAATGCTGATCAAGCTTTATCTCAGGTGATGAACGTTTTGCTTGTTTTTAGAGCTGCATTCATTTAGTCAAATGGAGAGTTTTCTATTTGACTTGTGATTTGTAGAAGGTGGACAGTAGGTACATTATCAACAAAGAGTTCCTATCCTTTGACCAGCTATTTGTCACATAGGCTTTAAGGCTGGTCCAGTCCAGTTCAGTTTCTAGTCTTATGATAACGTAAATGGGGGAATTGAATAGGGAACTCCCTTGGAATGTCAAGGGAGATGGTTAGATTCTCGCCTGTTGGAGATGAGCATTGCCTGGCATTTAGGTAATGCGAATATTACTTGCCGATTATCAGCCCAGGTCTGAATGGCCAGGATTTGCTGCACACGAAGACGGACTTCTTCTTTACTTGAAGAGTTGTAAATGGTACAGAACACTGCAATCGTAAGCAAAAATCCCCACTGGCAACTTTATGCTGGAAGGGAAGTCGTTGATGAAACAGCTGAAGATCATTGGGCCTAGGACACAACCCTGAGGAGCTCCTACAGCAATGTCCTGGAACTGAGATGATTGACCTCCAACAACTATAACCATCTTCCTTTGTAATAAGCGTGACTCTGACCGGTGGAGAGTTTTCTTGCTTATTCACTTTAACTTCATTTTTGCTAGAGCTCTTGATGTCACAGTTTAGTCAAATGCTGCCTTGATATCACTTTAATCTCGCCTCTTGAATTCAGTTCTTTTGTCCATATTTGAACCAAGGTGTAAGGTCAGGAGCTGGGAGCCCCAGGCGAAACCCAGATGGAACATCTGTGAGCAAGTTATTGCTGTGTAATTGCTGCTTAATAGCACTGTCGATGACTCTTTCCATCACATTGCTGGTAATTGAGTGTAGACTGATGGGGGCCTTAATCGGCCAGAATGGATTTGTTGTGCTCTGTGGACAGAACGTAGCTGGGCAATTTTTCACATTGTCAGTTAGATGCCAGCTTATAATAGAATCATTGAATCCCTACAACGTAGAAGGAGGGCACTCGTCTCATCGAGTCTGCACCAGCTCTCTACAGAGCATTTTACCCAGGCCCGCCTACTATCTTATCCCTGTGATCCCACGCATTTACCCAGCTAATCTCCCTAACCTACTCAATGACAATACTAAGGGTAATTTAGCATGCCCAGTCCATCTGACCTGCAAATTTCTGATCTGTGTGTGGAAACTGGAGCATCCGGAGGGAACCATGCAAATTCCACACAGTCATCAATCCACATAGGATTGAGTCACTGACTCCTGGTTCAACTCTCCCATCTGTATGCATTGTGCTGCCACCTATGAGGAACACTTTGTAGGGTCAGCTGGGCATGGTGACATTGCCATTTCTAGTGCCCAGGCAGTGCTAGGTGGTTAGTCCAGTTTTATTAATTTTTTACTTCTTCTAACAGTTTGAATACAACTGAGCTGCTTGCCAGATCATTTGAAATGGTAGTTAAGAGTCAATCACATAACTGTGGGCCCCGAGATACACGTCGGCTAGACCAAGTAAGGATGACAGATTTTCTTCCCCAAAAGACATTAGTGAACTCCAGATTGGATTTTATGATAATCTGGTATTTCAGCCTTAAAGGAAATCTTTCTGTGCATTGAGTTGTTAGGGTCTGGACATGCTTTGCCTCAGGGAGTTGAGGACCAGATCATTGCATTTTCTAAAGAAACAGGCACAAGGATGTGTGCACAAATGTTGTCTTTCAATGGTTTAAACTCCAGTCATACTAAAGTTTACAGTGCAAATCAGTGATAATGTCGACTTACCCCTTTTCTGATGCCCATTTACATGGTGGGTAAAGAAGTTCGTGGGTCTTATCTATGTGGACTTCCCAAAAAGAATCTGCATAAGAGGTTATTATAAAAAGAGTGCAAGGAATTGGAAGTAATTTTGCAACACAAGTTGCTAATTAAACAGTGCGGAGAGATAAGTCAATTATTCTCAAGTGGTATGCAATTGGTTATGTTCCTATGGGATTAAGAACAGTATTTCAGCTTTTTATCATATATATTGATGACTTGGATGAGGAAATTGTGTCACATATCCAAGTTTGAAGGTGATACTAAGTTAGACCCAATGAAGATACTTAATATAGTACATTATAGGAAAAATAGAAACAATTTCCTTAGTGAGGGAATCAAGAAAATGAGGGAATAATCTTAAAATTAGAGGTAGGACAGTTAAAGTATGAAATCAGGGAGTACATTTTCCCACAATGAGTAGTAGATTCCCATCAATCATCAAAAGACTGAGGATCTTGGAACAATTATGTTCAAGTATGAAATCAGTATATTTTTGTGAGATTAGAACATGTAAAGGATATGTAGCAAAGCGGATAAATAGATTTGGGGTACTAGATTAAGCAACATCCTAATTGAGTGGCAGAGCAGATTCAGGCTGATGATCTACCTGTTGTCCTCAGAAAGCATTTTGGTTCTCAGTTTTAAAGATTTATCCCTGAGGATTCACTAGTGTGATGTTTCTGTTCTGTTCAGAAACTGTTGAACTTTGGTCAGTTTGGTGTTTTCAGTTGGGGACAACTACTTTCTAATTAAATTGAACTTCAATACTTCAAATGCAAAACTTGTAGGCTCTCCATGTTGAATTTAGAACCAATACCATACGCAGACCATAACATACAGTCAGATAAAAATATTGACCTGGATTTTGTCATCAGTGACAAAGCAATGGGATTCACGTCTGACAATGGCTCACTTCTGACAAATCTGCCCCACAAAAACCTAGTGATTCATGTGGCATGGTTTTAACATTTCCTGACTTTGATTTGAATCTAATGCCGGGTCAGGGGATCTCCAGGTTCAGTGATGTAATTAAGCAACCAAACACATTGAAAAATTTTCACAGACTGCAAACTGCAAAGTTAAAAGTGATAATTATCCTGTACTGTATAATTATCATTTTATAGAGAATAAATAAGTATTAGAATAATATAGAAGCTGAAATATCAAAAAAACTTAAATGCCACAGATTTTTAAAAAAATTATAATGGAGAAATTTGGCATTCCAGCAATATATAATTAGTTTTTCAGATTTACAGTAGTTGTTCAGTGGCAGTTGTGAACTTGGTACGTCAGTAAAAACCCAGTTAAACTTCATTCAAGATATAACTTCTTTGAGAGTTTTTGCTACAGAATCAATGGCGTCAAGTGTATAAACATATGAATTAGGAGCAGGAGTAGGCCACTTGGCCCTCAAGCTCGTTCTGCCATTCAGTACAATAATGGCTGATCTGAGTGTAACTCCACCCTTATATTCTTGCTTAAACCTGATAACCTTTCACCCCATTGTTAATCAAGGATCTACACAGCACTATCTTAAAAATATTCAAAGACTCTGCCTCTGCCTTTAAAGGAAAGAGTTCCAAACACATTCAACTCTCTCAGAGAGATAAACTCTGCTCATTTCCATCTTAAATGAGTGAGCCCTTATTTTTAAACACTGAACTGTAATCCTAGATTTTCCAACAAGAGGAAACATCCTGTTTACATCCATCCTGTCAGTACCCTTCAGGATCTTAAAGATTTTTTCAAATTGTCTCTGACGTTTCTAAACTCTACTGGATGAAAACTAACATTTGGAATGTTCCACAAAAGACATTCCTGGTATTAGTCTTGTAAACCTTCTCTAAACTGCTTCTAACACATTTATATCTTTCCTTAAATAAGGGGACTTGTACAAAATACTCCAACTGTGGCCTTAGCAATGCCCTGCATAACTGAAGCATTACTTCCCTGCTTTTGTAATTAATTCCCCTCAAAATTAATAATAATGTTCTATTAGCTTTTCTAATTACTTGCTGTACCTTACATTAGCCATTTGTGATTCATGCACTGGAACGCACAGATCCCTCTGTACCTCGGTTCTGCAGTCTCTTGTTATTTAGATTATAAGCTTTTTAATTCTTCCTGCCAAAGTGGACATTTTACATTTGGCCATATTACATTTCATATACAAGATGTTTGCCTTCCCTCTTAGCCTATCTATGATTCTTTTAACCACCTTGCATTCTGTTCACAATTTACTTCCCTTCCCATCTTTGTGTCATCAACAAATTTAGCAATGATACTTGCAGTCCCTTTATTCAGGTCATTCATATAAATTTATAAAAATTTGAGGCCCCAGCACTGATCCCTGTGGACATTCATGTCAATTCAATGATTTCTTATTGCTTGCAGTCTGCAGAAACTTCAACAAGATATGAAGAAGTATAGAATCACCGACAGTAACTTTCTAGTGTTTAGCTGTGCATATGTGAACTCCAGAAGTTGCTGTCAGTATCAGATGAGTAATGACAGCAAACACTGACAGTTTTACCATCGTTATGACTGCAAAATCTAATAAATTATTTTTTAGTTTCAGTGCAATGTAGCAAGAGACAAATTTAGTCCACTTTGAGGAGAAAATATTTTTTATAAACCTGAGATTCAGTTAAAGAAACATAATTTTATGAGAATCTATTTGGTCAGCATTTTCTGTGAAATATAGAGTAAAAGGACCTTGGAGTGCATGTCCACAGAACCCTAAAGGTAGCAAGACCACAGGATACTTTTATTGCTGCGGAAAAATATGTAAGAACAGGGAGATTATATTAAAACTGTACAAAAATTAGATAGGCCAAGTTGCAAGAGTATGTACCATGTACCTGGTGAATGGTATTCTCATGTTTGATAATGCCATCCCACACCCCCACTTCTTGCTTTCAGACAACTGCACAATCTCAAACAGACCATTGTTCGCAGCAAACTACCCACCCTTCAGGAGAACAGTGACCACAATACCACACAACCCTGCCACAGCAACCTCTGCAAGACATGCCGGATCATGGACATGGACGACATCATCAAACGTGAGGATACCATTCACCAGGTACACGGAATACTCTTGCAACTCGGCCAACGTTGTCTACCTAATACGTTGCAAGAAAGGATATCCCGAAGCATGATATATTGGGGAGACAATGCAGACATTACGACAGTGGATGAATGAACATCGCTCGACAATCACCAGGCAAAACTGTTCCCTTCCTGTTGGCAAACACTTCAGTGGCCACGGGCATTCAGCCTCCGACCTTCGGGTAAATGTTCTTCAAGGAGGCCTTCATGATACACGACAGTGCAGAGCTGCTGAGCAGAGACTGATAGCCAAGTTCCACACACATAAGGACGGTCTTAACAGGGATCTTGGCTTCATGTCACACTATCTGTAACCCCCATGACTTGCCTGGGTTTGCAAAAAACCTCACTTACTGTGCTGTCTGGAGACAATACACATCTCTTTAACCTGTGTTCAGTGCTCCTTCCGTTCACATTATTAGCCACTTTAAGACTTGAATAGCAGGTTAGGTGTAAAGATTCGCATTCCAATCAGTAACCTGTAAACAGTCTGTGCTGGTATGTGTGCTGTTGGAGACCAGAACACCTCATTCACCTGACGAAGACCATAGAGTCGAAAACTTGCGAGTTTACTATCAAATAAATTGGTTGGATTTAAACCTGGTGTTGTCAGATTTCTTACTGTGTTTACCCCAGTCCAACGCTGGCATCTCTACATCATTGCTATTTTTTAGCCAGCACCTACGCAATGGAGAGAATGGCTTCCTTCTGTGCCATAGATTTCATGATTCTGTTTGTGAAGGAGATTAAATTTAAGCTTCAGTCCCTTCAAAGGTGTATTTCCTTTATCTGCAGGAACCGAATAGCCTCCTTTTCTTTTAACCATACTGACTGTGACACAAAGAGTCAAAATGATGATGATATGCTTGTGTTTTAGCATGATTCGTGTATTGGCTGCTTTTCATTAAAAAAATATATTTGTCTTTTTTTGTGTGAAAACATGGGAGAGCATGTGCAGTGGGACCTTTTAGATGTAATTATTTAAATCATTAGTTGCATGAATCCTTTGCAGTATGAATATAAGAACTAACAACAGGAGTACGCTGTTTGGTTCTTCGACCCTGCTCCGCCAATCAATAAAATCGTGGTTGACCTTCTTGTGAATTCGGCTACACTTTCCCGCCCGCTCACAATAACTCTTAATCGCTTTACTGTTCAAAAATCTATTTAGCTTTGCCTGAAAACATTCAACGAGGTAGCTTCAACTGCTTCACTGGAATTCCACAATCCTTTGGGTAAAGAAGTTTTTTCTCATCTCTATGCTAAATCTATTTCCTCTTATTTTAAAGCTATGCCCCCTAATTCTGGTTTCACCTGTCAGTGAAAACAACTTCCCTGTTTCTATCTCATCTGTTTTCTTCATAAGCATTTTTGTTTCTATAAGATTCCCCCCTCGTTCTTCTAAATTCCAATGAGTATAGTCTCAGTCTACTCAATTTCTGTTCATAACCAACCCTCTCAACTCAGAAATCAACCTAGTGAATCTCTTCTGCACCCCCTGCAGAGTCAGGATTTCCTTTCTCAAGTAACACATATCCTTTCTAGTTAATTTGTGCTTCTGTAATTTTTAAACATTCTTAAATGATCCATTGAACTTCAGAGTAGATTATGGATTATTTGGTCCATATTCACTGTTTGAATGTGTATACTTTTTTATTCTTCATTTGTGGGATCAGGGCATCATTGGCTAGATCAGCATCCAATGCCCATTCTCTTTGGGAAATATAGTGTGTTGAATGCCATCAGGAAGAAAGTTCTGGATTTTGACTGAGTAACAATGATGGACCGGTGCTACATTCTCTCATAATCCGGGTCAGAAACTCCAGGGTATTTTATGAAGTCAGCTTAAACCATAAGTTTTGCAATTTGAATTTGACTCACGGTAAGCATGAAATGGTTCACTTCAGGTATGATTCAAATGACTCATTGGGGAGTTTTCATCAAAGTTTATTTAAAAGTACAGTTAACACATAGAAAAAATTAACAATAACCTTTACCAATTACAAACAAGAAAAAAACATGACATTGTATAAATCCTAATAGTTAAATACTATCCAACCAAACAAATTTGATAAACAAACACCTTTTTTAGACACTCCAGGGAGGCAGGAAGACATGTTTCCATTTAGTCAGGAGAATTTATAATACCAAGGAGAGGAACACAAATACTGTTATCAGTCTGAATTCCACACAAGTTCTTACAACCAAAACTGAAAGTGAAAAACTCTTAGGAGAGGGGAAAAAAATCCTATTCGACCTGTTAATCAGTCTTCCTATAACAATTCAAATAGGGCCGTAAAGCCCCAGAGACTGCATTAGACCCAAATTAAAAATAAATAAAGCCCAATTTAAACCATTGAAGCAGCAATAAAAGGACATCTAAGCAGACATGTTGGCAACAATGAAAAAAAAACTGCTTACAAACTGCAGAGAACATAATTTAAAAAATTTAAAGGCACAATACTATCACAATTCCCAAATCAGAATTAGGAGTGGCTTCGAGAGGAACTTTTATGTGATAATGGTCTCTTGTGTCTGCTACCCTTGTCCAAGATGGAAGTGGTTGTGGGTTTGGAGGATGTTGTCTAAGGAGCTTTGCTGAGTTCACACTTTATAGATTCTGATTCCATTTGCAATAATGCAATGAAAATCTTTCAGGTACTACAAAAGGAGTTTCACCAAGAGGTGAAGATGAGGGAATCGACAGTGGGATAAATTTTTTTCAGCTTCCTCATCTTATGCAGATAATATTTTAAATAAAATTGAATATTTATCCTCTGGTTACAGTATTTGCATTGAATTTTAAATTAATGGATTGATTGAAAATCAATATTAAGTATTGGCTAGTATTGACTTCTGCGTTAGTTCAAATAAAATAAATGGTAAAAATATTTTTTCTCTCATGCCTTCAAGTGTGAGAATTACTCTGATTATTCACAGAAAACCTTATCTGCAATGAAATGCATCAGCTGGTTCAAGGTTTTCATCATTTACTCAATAAACCATTAATATAGTGGCATTGCCCAGGCATTTTTATAACAACAAATTTGTGGTAATTCTAATCAGCCACAGCAGCTGGTATTAAGCAGCAGATGTTGGAGAGTCTACACAAATATTCTGATTTGACGCCATGAAGAGTTCATTTTTTGTGAATTTTCCTTAGCTCTTCCTCTCATTTTGTCAAATCTCCAATGATGACTTCGCACAGGCCAACAAAAACTGCATCTCAAAACTCTAAATATGGCAATTTACATGTTTTAAGTTCCATATAGAGTCTAGGCAGAAAAGTAAGCCAAATTTGTTGTCATTTAATGTTTGTGACTTAGTAAAGATACTTCTGTAAGCAAAATAAGCATGCAATATATTTCAGTCATGATCCTAAAAATAATTGAAAAAATCAGAACAGCTTTAATTAGGTCTGTCATTACGTTGCATCAACATGTAAGGAACCACTTGATAGTTCAACATCTTCAGCTTTAAAGAATGATATGAAATTGAATAAGCAGAAATGAAGCACATTGGAATAGTCTACACACAATTCTGTCAATAAAATAAAGCAAAACCTTTTTTTTGAAAGGAGACTTCCACTTATTCTCTAGTAATTACGAAGAATTATTATATTTTACTTACAAAGCACTTCTTTATTTGTAGCATCTTGTACAAAACATATCAAGTAAGTGAAGATGGTCTGTTTAGGTTTGTTTAGCATATTTGACAAAAGGCACTTTGATATATTACCAAGCATGGTGGTGTGTTTGGCCTGACTAGAAGTAGCTTTTGCTGCTTTGATTAATGGCATTTATTTCAATGAAAAGCATGTTTTTATATTATACTTCTGGAACTGGAAAGCAGAAGTAAATCAGAGGTATCCATAATTGCTAATTTTGGTCTTGGAAAAGAAAATGCAGTGCTGAAGTTATTTGTAACATTGGTGTGATGGCAAAATATCTTTTTTGTCACAAGTGAGACCTTTTTAGAAAAAATTATGGGCTGCAGCTGTGATTTATGAGACGTCATTAAGCAGCAGACATTGTTGTGGACTAGTGTTTAATTTTCCTGATTAATAATGCTGCATTGGCAGGTTACCAGACAATTCAGATTCAGATTTTGAAGCAGGTGTAATAAGGTATGATATAATGTGGTGAGTCTGTAGCTGTTGTTGCTTCAGATATAGAAACTAGTCTCCACAAAGCTTTGATAAATAAGCTGAGGGGTTTACTAAAACAGATACAGATGAAACATTTAGGGAATAAGCTCTGACCTACTTCAGCTCAACTGTGTAATATTAATACCATAGTGAAAATCTATGCATTCTAAAATGGTGCATTTGAAACTCATAAATGCAGTACCAAAAATCACATTTGCAGGAAGCATTCTATTTGTTTGGTACGTATTTGATTTAAAACATTCTGTTTAGCAGGCATGTCATTTTTTAAAACTACACCTATTGAGAAACTTGATAGCTAAAGCTTTTGATCGCCACAACCATTTCAGAAAGGTCGGTCACCTAGACTCAATCAAACAAGTTTTATTGACTGGGGTTGTGGACAAAACAAGTGAGGGAATATTCAAAAAATACGCCATCTCCCAATCGTGCCACCTAATTGTTTCTTCAATGACTCTGAGATGGTTCCCTAAAACACTGTAGTTTTAAATCCATCCCACATTCTGGATCTTTCCTAAATTTCCAACCGATTCATTTTTACCTCTAGTCCTAATGTCCGTTTTAGCTTGAAGTAACCTAGCAGATTTACTTGAGTATTAGCACTTTTTTATTTTGTTCTGTTTGAGCTTTACTGTTTGCTCTTAAAATTTCCTCTTTTCATGAATTAAGTTGGATAAGTGTCTTTTTTCATCCATCTGTACCTCGGACCAAACCCGAGAACAAGTGCGTGTTCTTGTCAGTTTGGATCTAGTGTAACTCTCTTTTGGAGACAATGAATTTGGTATAATTTGAATTAGTTTTGTGGAGCCAGCAAGAAGATGAATTGTCTGCTAACTGCCAATGCATTATTATTAATCAGGAAAATTAAACACGCATCCACAACAATGTTTGCTGCCTAATGAAGGACTCGCCTTGTCCACTCTGAGCTTTGGGTTCATAAGTCTGAGAACAAAATACATTTTTTTAAAAATCATGGGTTTATTGCAATCACTCTCACATTGTAGACTGTAGGAGGCTTGAACAGTGGGTGAAAATGGTGGCACAAATAATAAATTCCTAAAGATAGAATAAAATGCAAACTTAATGACAATCAGGCACACAAAGATTAAAATTGTGATTATTATTAATTTCAAATAAAGTTTGAAAATCTCAACATGTCTGGCAGCATCTGTGGAGAGAGAAGACCCTCAAGAAGAATCATGCAGATTAGAAGCTTTAACTCTGTTTCCTCTCCATATATGCTGCCAGTGCTCTTCAGTTTTACCAGCATTTTCTGGTATTTCAGATTTGCAGAATACACAGTATCTCGCTTTTATTCAATTAACGTTTGTTTTATTAACAGTATTTTAGTGAAATATTTACAGATTGTTGATCTTTGTTATGGTGTGGAAGTATTAAGCATGATATATGTTCTGTATTCTGTGTATATTTAATGAATTTCAATCCTAAACAATAAGAGTATGAAAATAGCATACGTGTGACAAGTGGTGTTCCTCAGATCAGTGCTGGGACCTTTGTTGTTTGCAATATATATAGATGATTTGAAGGAAAACATAATTGATTTGACTAGTAAGTTTGTGGACAACACAAAGCTTGGTGGATTTGTGGACAGCGATGAGGACCATCAAAAGATACAGAAGGATGTTGTTCGTCCATTGTCTTCGATGAAGACCTCGACACCATTAGTCATTTTGAGGTTGGTTGCAGTGTGTCCGAAGATGACTGATCAGGTCAATTCGGACACGGAATGTCCTAGCACATATTGGACAGACTTGTGTAGACACTGTAGTTGTTGCGCTGATGGCTCTGGACTTGCACAGCTCGTGTTTAAGTTGTGCTTCAGCCATGTACCTTGCTTCATGAGCTTGACAGCCTTTGTGGATGAGGCAGTGCCAGGTAGGGTGGTTTCGTGCCAGCGTTTCCCAGGTGGTCATGTCAAAGTGAAGCGACTTCAGGGAGGTTTTGAGTGTGTCTTTCAAACAATTCTTCTGCCCTCCATGCAAGCGTTTTCCAGCAGAGTTCCTCAAAAAGGAGCTACTTGGGTATGCGCTCATCTGACATACGGATGACATGATCTGCCCACCGGGTCTGTGCTCTCATCAGCAGTGTGTGGACTGATGGTAGACTTGGTCTAGAGAGAACTTCTGTGTCTTGCCATCGGATGCGTAATATTTTGCGAAGACAGGTCACGTGGATTGAGCTGTCTTGCATGCTTTCGATATACAGTCCACGTTTCACGGACATAGAGGAGGGTATTGAGTACCACAGCTCTGTAGACCTTCAGTTTTGGTGCTGGGCTGACTCCTCGATGTTCCCATACAATGGAGTGCCGTCTATCAAAAGTAGAACTTACCTTTGCTTTTCTGCAGTTAACTTCTGCATCAATTGTCACTGCTTGGGAGAGGGTGCTGCCAAGATAAGTAAACTGGTCCACTGCCTGTAGTTTCTGCCCTTTGATTGTGATTATGGGTTCTGTGTATGGTGCATGAGGAACAGACTGGTGCATAATTACAGAAGGATGTAGATCGATTAGAGACTAGGGCAGAAAAACAGCAGGTGGAGTTTTATCCGGACAAATGAGAGCTAAGGTATTTCGGAAGGTCTAATACAGATAGGAAATATACAGTAAATGGCAGAACCCTTAAGAGTATTGATAGGCAGAGGAATCAGGATGTACAGGTACACACTGAAAGTGATAACGCAGATGGAGAAGGTAGTCAAGAAGGCACGCAGCATGCTTGCCTTCGTTGGCTGGAGCATTGAGTTTAAAAATTGGCAAGTCATGTTGCAGCTTTATAGAACCTTAATTAGGCCGCACTTGGAATATAATGTTCAATTTTGGTCACCACGCTACCAGAAGGATGTGGAGGCTTTGGTGAGGGTACAGAAAAAATTTATCAGAGTGTTGCCTGGTATGGAGGGCATTAACTATGAGGAGAGGTTAGAGAAACTTGGTTTGTTCTCACTGGAACAATGGAGATTGAAGGGTGACCTGATAAAAATCTACAAAATTATGAGGCAGAGTGAATAGTCAGAAGCTTTTTCCAAGGGTGAAAGAATCAATTGCTAGGAGGCATAGGTTTAAGGTGTGAGGGGCAAGATTTAAAGGCGATGGATGAGGTAAGTTTTTTTTATGCAGAGGGTGGTGGGTGCCTGGAACTCTCTGCTGGGGGAGGTAGTGGAAGCAGATACGATAATGACTTTTTAAGGGGCATCTTGACAAATATGTGAATAGGATGGAAATGGAAAGATATAGTCCCTGGAAGGATAGGGGGCTTTAGTTCAGTTGGACAGCTTTTTCAGTGCGGGCTTGGAGGGTCAATGTGGCTGTTCCTGTGCTGTAATTTCCTCTGTTATTTTTCTTTGCTATGAGTTAAACTTAATCATCGAAATAGGAAAAAAATGAATAAATGGATTTTGATCACTTTGGAATATAATTAGTAGTTCAAAAAAGGGGTGCAGTTCCTGAAATTTCACTGAGATATTCAACTGTTTCAAGATAAATGTCACTCATTTTTAGTTTGGTTTAATTATTAGTGCCACAAGTAGGCTTACATTAACACTACAGTGAAGTTACTGTGGAAATCCCCTAATTGCCACACTCCAGCGCTTGTTCAGGTAGCATGGCCAGTGCACCTAAACAGCACATCTTTTGGACTCTGGAAGGAAACCAGTACACCCAGAGGAAACCCACACAGACATGGATAGAATGTGTGAACTCCGCACAGACGGTGAGCCAATCTGGGAATCGAACACAGGTTCCTGGCACTGAGAGGCAGAGATGCTAACCACTATGCCACCATATCTGAGACAGAGATTAGGTAAACACTTCTCCCTGAGGATTGAGAGTTTGGAATTCTTTTCCTCAAAAGATTTTTGAGGCATAAAGTCTTTGAATATTTTTAAGGCAGACTCTTGATAAACAAGGGGGTAAAAGGTTAATGAGAGTAGGTAGGAATGTGAAGTTTAGATCTTATTGAGTAGTTGAACAGGTTTGAGGAGCCAAATAGCCTACTGTTGTTCCTAATTCTAATGTTCATATTTCAGAATGTTACCACAGGGCTGAAGATTCAAATGTGTTAGGCTACCAATCAGAAACCCCAAAGTATATATTATGAAGTTAGACTAGACCCCAGTAATGTTCTATTTTGGTATTAGTGTGTGGATACAATGTTTCATTCCAGGCGTGATTTTACTGACAAATTGGGAAGCTTTTATCAAAACAAACTTGTCTTTAACAATACAGTTTAACTATTAACAGATGAATTAGCTTAACATTTAACAATTGAACAATACTTAAACATGACAAGATACAGTTCTTAACAGCTAATCTATCACAGAGTTCCAATTAAGCAATATAGGTTGAAACTTTTCTTTGTAATTATTTAGCAAAATTCAAGCATACTTATTGGCTTAGGTTAACAGCCCTGGAGCTTTCAGAACAACCTTGGAAGGAGAGAGAGAGATAGAGGGACACCAGTTTCTTCTAGCAGGACCAGACAGCAATTGCTTGTATTTTAAAATGAAATTGGCTTTTCTGCAAGCTTAGCTCCTCCCATTAATCACATAACTCTGCCTGTCAATCAATCTAATCAAAAACTCATAGGACTCTGCATACTTAGTCAAAAATCCCAGGAGAACCTAAATAGAGAAAAGATTCATTAACTGTAAGTAACACATTCCGAGCTAAAATCAATTATTATCACACATTCTTAGCATCTGCTGCATCTTTGCCAGACAAATCGACACTTGTAACAGAACACTTCCTCTTAAAGCAGCCCCACTTTGCACATAAAATATATCAAAAAAGCACAGTATCATTACAAATGTCAAAATATCACACAGTTAAATGTTGGAGTAAATGAATGTCTTTATCTATTTGGAAGCCTATATTGATGGCTATGAAATTCCAGCATGAGGATGAAAACAGTTACTGCAGTGTTGCTCATGTTGGAAGCTTGGTAATAATCTGTTGTAAATATATTAAGGGAAGTTATCACTTACAGCAACTGAGTTAGTTTATTTACTTTAGGTCTTCCAGAAAGTTTGCATCTTAACAAAACAAATACTCCTTTCAAATTTATGAAGAGGCTTTACATCTTTGATGTGTAGCAGTATCATATATTTTTGCTGGATAAGGTGCAATTTAAAATAATTCATGTATGTGTGTGTGTGTGTAGTACATATATTTTTGTAACATTTCTTGGTGTGTTAGATGCATCACTTTATTATGCAAGTCTGTTCAACTATGATCCTCCATCTATTCAATACATATCACAGCAAAGCCAGAAAAGGTCTTTATTGTACTAAGGTATTTCTGAGATTTTTCAACACAATAGGTGTGTTACTTTGAGAGGACTTTTAAATTCATCCCCGCAAGATACTTAGGACATGTTTGGAAGATGGATGGTTAAATTGGTAAATATTTGATACCCAAACACATGTAATTCTAGTTTAACTATGCTGGTTGGAGTTATCTAAAATATCCACTGTGGAGAGGCAAGACAGTGATGTTTCTCCACCTCACTCTATTTTAGACTTTCCTTGAAACCCAGCTTTTTGGCTAAGCTGTTGTTTAGTCTTTCTAACATTTCTTTTTTTGATCCGGTACCAAATTTTGGATTATGCAAGTAATTCTTAATTTTCATTTATTTAGCATTGTTAATTTGCAAGTTATTGTTAGAGTGATGATGTGGTTTCCCTTACTGTCAATTCCCCAATAGAACCTCTTCCTTTCCCTGCGTTAGCTGGCCTTTCTCATTTTTTTCTGGTCAGTGTTGTAATCATCTTGGAAGCTTTGTGGTCTTGTATCTTGATGATGTTTTGGGACTGATTTACCCAAATTTTGGAAATACCTATTCTCTGGAGACTCTTCCCCGCACCGTTAACTCTATCGCAATATGTGATTTAAGGTTCATTTGAAAACGCGGTGCAAGGTCCTGGAGATCAGTTGACACTGTGTATAACTCTGCTTAACTGCCGCCTGAGGAGGAGGTAAAGGGAAGATTTAGTTTATTAGACTGAGTAAAAATTTGAATACCTAAATAAAATTTGAGCGACAGATATATAATGAATTCTGATTATTTTTTCCTTCATTTCTTTTGCGAAAAGGATTCATAAAATCCTAGAATGGTTGCAGCACAGAAGGAAGACATTTGGTCCATCTGGATCTTGTCAACTCTCTGTACAAGCCAATCAGCTAGTTGCACAATTCAGAACTTTTCCCATAGCCCTGATTTTTGTTTTTCTTTTTAAAGCCCTGGTTGAATCTGCACCCACCATACACTCAGGCAGTCCATAAAAAGCTTTTCTTCATGTCACTGAAGGTTCTTTTGCTTCTCAACTTAAATCTCTGTCCGTTGTCCCTTGAGCCTTCCATCAAAAGGAACAATTTCTCTATATCTATTCTGTATAAACTCCTCTTAATTTTGAACATCTCCATCAAATCTGCATTCAAACCTTTCATCACTGCTGAAGTCAATCTGGCTTCTGCAAGCAATCCATGTAATTGATGTGTCTAATTCCTGGAACCCTTCTGCTAAATATTTTCTGTACTGTCTTGAAAGTCTTCATGTTCTTCCGAAAGCATTTTGTCCAAAAGTGGGCATCCTACACAAGTATTTCATAGAATCATCATTTTCTTCCTCTTCTGCTCATTCGGCCAGATTTTCCCATTCCAAGTTAGGGCGGAACTGAGGCGGGATGGTGAAAAAGAAAGGTGGCCTTCCTGTGTGAGGAGTGACAGCTCACTTCACTACTCTGACAATTTTCCCTGAGGGAGTGGGGACTGATGGGGAAACTAAGACCCATTTTATTAATTGGGTAGATTGAGATAATCAGAACACTCATTAGGATCTTGTCTCCTGAGATTAATATGGGGCGATTAGTTGCTTTCTAAAACTGACCAGCTGCAAACTAGTAGGGACAGTGCGGCAACGCTGATGCCAAAAGTGGAAGTTAGAGCAAAAACAAACTGCTTAATTGTGATAAAGTTTTACTAACTGATCATTCTGTACCCCGTCCTAGATCCCAGCTCTTCATCCTGGCCACTTTAAAGATGATGTTTTTTTCATTTCTTTAAGACTATGTACAGACAGCAGCCACAACAATGACTGCTGATCCAAGACAGAATGTGATTCGTTACCCTAACGTTACACCTCAATTTCCAGGCCCCCTCCAGCCAGTTTTTTTTTATATAGCTGACTCATCTCTAGGGGCCTTAAGATCCTGACCTAATCAAAATTGCTCTTCATGGCATGCCAGCGATGGAGTTGGGTTTGCAACTTAGAATCAGACCCTGTTCCCAATTTTGTGCCTCCTCCAATGAGAAAATCCCCTAATAATCACATCTTAATTTGATGTTTTTGAATTTCCTTTGTGCTTTGATTTTGTTCAGGCTGTTTCCCTTCGTTTTGGTGAGCTGCTCCTTTTACTTTGTCTTGATTTAACTTGAGTTTATTTATTTGGTTTGACCTTAAAAGAGGCCAGTGAGAAAATCTGGTCCTGTGCTTCTGTTTATAAAATCCAAGATTCCACATAGGCATGCCCCTTCCTAAGTGGGTATTCTTTGTGAATATGGATAGTTAGTCTTGATTGATAAATTGATGAGATGGAGTCAAGTTAAATAGAATAGGAGATGAAACTTTACGTGATATTCTCATACACCCCAGTGTAATTTCACTTGTTAGCCTGGATCTGCCAACCTCAGTGAGAGCTAATTCTTAGAGTATGAATCTTAGAATTTACTCATCCTTAATACTGTCCCACCACACCACATGGTGTTATTTCCCTATTCAGCAATGGCAGATACATCTAGAGTTATAAGCTTTGATACTTTTCTTTGTGTTACTACTAATGGAAAAGGTGGAAAAGGATGCTTGTTGCCCTAGGGGCAGGGTGCTGAATTGGGGGAAGGCTAACTACGGTCAGATTAGGCAGGAACTTAGGGAAACTGAATGGGAATGGTTGTTTGAGGGTAGGTCCACGCTAGGCATATGGGACTCTTTCAAGGGAATACTGAAAATGTTGCAAGATAAGTACGTGCCGGCCAAGAGGAAAGATGTGAAAGGTAGGATTAGAGAGCCGTGGATTACTAGGGATATTGAGGACTTGGTTAGGAAGAAAAGAGAAGCATATGATAGGTCAAAGCAGCTGGGAACCGAGACAGCATTGAAGGAATATAGAGAGAGTAGGAGGGAGCTCAAACAGGGAGTTAGAAGGGCAAAAAGGGGGCATGAAATGATTTTGGCAGATAGGATTAAGGAAAACCCAAAGGCTTTTTATTCCAATGTTAGGAATAAAAGGGTGGTTAGAGGAAAAATCAGACCTCTTAGGCACAGAGGAGGGGAACTCTGCTTAGAGCCCGAGGGAATGGTGGAGATCCTGAATGAATACTTTGCGTCAGTATTCACGAAGGAGAGAGGCTTGTTGACAGCTCCTGTCTCTGAGGGAGCTGTGGACCAGTTGAGGGAAATATCCATACCAAGGGAGGAAGTGTTAGAGCTTCTAGGTAGCATTAAAACTGATAAATCTCCGGGACCTGATGGCATTTATCCCAGACTGCTTAGGGAGGTGCGAGGTGAAATTGCTGGGCCTCTGACGCAAATCTTTGTCTCTTCCTTGGACACAGGTGAGGTCCCAGAGGACTTGAGAATAGCTAATGTTGTACCGTTATTTAAAAAGGGTAGTGGGGATAACCCTGGAAATTATAGGCCGGTGAGTTTGACGTCAGTGGTAGGGAAGCTGTTGGAGGGGATTCTTAGAGATAGGATGTATAGGCACTTAGAGCGTTGCAATCTGATTAGGGATATGCAGCATGGATTTGTTAAGAGGAGGTCGTGCCTTACAAATCTGGTAGAATTTTTTGAGGAGGTGACGAAATCAGTGGACAAAGGGCGAGCCGTTGATGTTGTCTATTTGGATTTTAGTAAGGCGTTTGACAAAGTCCCTCATGGGAGGTTAGTCGAGAAGGTCAAGGCAAATGGGATACAAGGACAGGTAGCTAGATGGATAAGTAACTGGCTTGGTAAAAGGAGACAGAGAGTAATAGTGGAAGGGTGTTTCTCTAGCTGGAGGTCGGTCACTAGTGGTGTGCCGCAGGGCTCGGTACTGGGACCTCTTCTATTTGTATTATATATAAATGACTTGGAAGAGGGAGTAAGTGGAGTGATCAGCAAGTTTGCAGACGATACAAAGATGGCTGGACTTTCGGATAGTGAGGAGCATTGTCAGGCAATGCAGCAGGACATAGATAGGCTGGTAGCTTGGGCAGACAGATGGCAGATGGAATTCAATCCTGATAAATGTGAGGTGAAGCATTTCGGGAGAAAAAATGTAGGGGGGAGGTATATGATAAAGGGTAGACCTATTAAGAGTATAGAAACGCAGAGGGACCTGGGGGTGCAGGTGAACAAGTCTCTGAAGGTGGCAGAGCAAGTGGAGAAGGTCGTGAAGAAAGCATATAGTATGTTAGCCTTTATAGGAAGGGGTATAGAGTACAAGAGCTGGCCTTTAATGTTGCAGTTGTATAAAACACTGGTTAGACCTCATTTGGAATACTGTGTCCAGTTCTGGTCGCCTTACTACCGGAAGGACGTGGAGACTCTGGAAAGACTGCAGAGGAGGTTTACCAGGATGCTGCCTGGTATGGAAGGTCTGAGTTATGAGGAGAGATTAGGCAAATTGAGACTGTTTTCCTTAGAAAGACGTAGACTTAGAGGAGATCTGATAGAGGTGTACAAGATTTTGAAGGGGATAGATAGAGTAAACAGTGTTAAGCTTTTTCCTAGGATGGACTCAAATAGCACGAGGGGTCACGGGCTTAGGGTGAGGGGGGTAAGGTATAATTTGGATGCTAGAGGGAGTTTTTTCACACAGAGGGTGGTGGGGGTATGGAATGCGCTGCCAAGTAAAGTGGTGGAGGCAGGTACTCTGGAGTTATTTAAGAAATACTTAGATGGGCACATGAACAGAATGGGAATGGAGGGGTATAGAAAACTGATTTAAAATAGGGATCATGAGCCTTGGGAGTCCTTGGGAAGTGTGTAAATAGATGATGATATTGATGTACTTGTTTTTATCCTACAGGTGCTTTGGTCCACCTTGTTGTCTAACGAGGGGCATACACGCGATGGGTCGTGAGAGGGCTGCTCTTGGACCTTTTTCGAGAGTATCCTACTGCTTCACATCGTTAGTGTATGCTTGACCTGGACCATCTGATGGACAACACGACAGCTCAGTGACTATCGCTGTGCTGTGCAGATACATGGATTTGGGCCTGTGTCTGTGGGAGTTTGCGCATTCTCCCCGTGCTTGCGTGGGTTTTCTCCAGGAGCTCCGGTTTCTTCCCACGTCCCAAAGATGTGCTCTTAGGCTAATTGGCAAAACAAATTCCCCCTAAATTGTCTCGAATTTGGTTTTTAATCCATAGATCTATAAACATGGACAGGGATCGCGGGTAGAGATGGGAACATCGGGGTGGCGGTGCGGGTTCGTTGGGCCGAAGGGCCTGTTTCCCATGCTGTTTTGTTCTTTGTTCTAATATTCATGGTTTGCCTTGATTAAGTCGAGTAACTAGCGACAGTTGATCTTAAAATTGGATTTTAATGTATTTTCAAGTGATTAATTAGAAGCTGCTGTATGAGGCAGATTTGCACATTGTGACCCTGTGCTCTTCCTTTTTGCAAGAACAGTTTCCTTGGTGGTAGAGCAGCCTGCCTGCCAGTGAGGGGCTAGTCCTTGCCAACTCAGTCTGTCACCCTTGCAGCTGCTCTCCTCACAGCCTAGGCTCACAGCTGGTACTGGTGGTTCACTGGCTGTCTGGCTATTGCTGCTGGCTATCTGACCTGATCTCTGTTCTCACCCTCATCAGTCCAGTTGCTTAGCCCTCCTCACTCTCAACCTTGGCATTTGGTCAAGTTGTCTTGCTGTGCCCCCGAAAACAATGCCGGCACCTGCCTGGCCCTCATACCTCCCAACTATTCAATGCTCATCTGTCATTTGGGTGGTCAGGCCTCAAGCTTCAATGATCACATGCTAGTAGGCTGGCTGCTGCTTCTGGTTTTATCTGGCCTGTCTTCACCTCTCGTCTCACCTTTGGTCAGTGGCCTCATCCGACCATTCCAGTTGCCACCTAGCCTTCTCCCCCTCAGCCCTGACTCCTGGAAAAGTCACCCCGTTCCTCCCCAAAAACCATGCAAATTCAGAGTTACCTCTTCTAAATCATAATCGCTCTAATACGTGTCATCATAATGCAAATCTCAGAAATCAGATTGCACATTTCTGTCTCAAAGCAAAACATAATTTTGTTCACTACAATTTGTTCAAATACTTGTGGATTATGACATAGTAGGTGGAAGTGATAGGAAGAAATAAACTGTGCTCTTTTAATACAAAAATTATCTGTAGGATTTTGTAACCAGCGTAGTATGATTTTTTTTGCAGTTTTTACATAAAAATACTCTCTTCTCTGCAATGCTGCATGCCTCAGTTTTTTTTAGTACCATCTGGAGTATTAGAACAAGTTTTGCCCAGGAGAATACTGTGTAAATGGTGAAATGCTGAAAAGATGTGAGTTAATGACAATAATTGTGCTGGTCAAATCCTTTTCATGAACATGGTCTAATTTTGACAGGCAATTTACTAAGCCACCTTGCAAATACCATTTGGTTTGATGGGTCGTCATAGACCCTGTTTGACATTTGTCCCCTGTAAGACCGGATGAACGTGAAAAATTTACTCAGGCAAGGAGCTCCTAGGAATAAGCTGTTCTCTAGTTTGGCACACATGGGATTGTACAAGGTGAGCGGAACTTCAACTTGTCACGGATGCAGTACATCTGACAAACATAAGTAGATGCTAATGGCCAAATCGTGACAGAATAAAGTCCCATAACCATATGGCTAATTGCCACAACAATATCTTCAGTGTTATTAATCAAGTTTTCATAGTGTGCCATGATAATTGGAATAATTAGAAACAGCGTAGGCATAGCCAGCCTCCACTACATTCTCTGTGAGCAGGGACTTGAAAGAACAGTATTTGCACTTCCTTCTGCATAGTTAAATGCTGTGGTTCCCAACAAAAGCTATAGTTAATTAGTGAATTAACTCCCTGTCGCTGGAGCCTTTCTTGCCACCCAAGGGCGTTATAGAGCACAAAGGTGCAATGTGATTCGAGGGAACACACTGCTTGCCATTTCAGAACTTTTATTAACACTATTATGTGAACTATTATGCAGAATTCAGTCCATAGTTTATTCGTGTTCAACATCCAATTTGAGAAATGCAACTTCGCTCATCAGTACACATAATACAAGACTACCAAACAGATGAGAAGTCTGAACAATAAGTATTGAGCTATGAATAAAATTTCATGATTTTCTTAAAGGTGAGATGGTATTTTAAATAACAAATGATTTAATATACTAATGCAATATATGGCAATTCATATTTAGCCTCTGAAAATATCCTTAAGTTTTCTCATTATACTAGGTTAATTTATGTTATGGAAAGTAGAGAAGAGCTCAAACAGAGAGTTGGGTATGCAAAAAAGGGTCACAAAATGTCCTTGTAGGACAAAATGTCCTTGTAGGACAAAATGTCCAAGGCATTTCATACACATATTAGGAACAAAAGGGTAGCTAGAGAAGGTCCACTCAAAGACAAAGGAGAGAAACTATGCATAGAACCAGAAGAAATGGGTGAGATCCTCAATAAGTAGTTTGCATTGGTATTCACAAAGGAGAGGGACATGTCAATTGATGGTGTCTTGGAGGGAAATGAATAAGTCCTCATTACAAGGAGGAAACGTTAAGTGAATTAAAAAGCATTTAGTTAGAGAAATCCCTGGGCGATATGGCATCTATCCCAGATTACTGATGGAGACAAGATGTAATTGCTGGACCTCTAATAAAAATCTTTATTCCTTCATTGGCTACTACTGAGGTCCCGGAGAATTGGAGGATAGCCAATGTTGTCCTATTTTTAAGAAGAACAGCAAGGATAATCCAGTTAATTATAAGCCAGTGAGCTTGACGTCAGGGATAGTGAAATTGTTGGAGAAGATTCTTAAGGATAGGATCTATACACACTTAGAACGAGACAGAAAGCACAGTTTTGAATGAGGGACGCCATGTCTCATGAATTTGTGTTTTTTGAGTGAGTGAAAAAAATGATTGATGAGAGCTGTGGATGTTGTCTACATGGACTTTAGCAAAGCAATTGACAAGGTCCCTCATGGCGAGCTGGTGCAAAAGATTAAATTACATGGGGACCGGTGGTGAACTAGCTAGATGGGTTCAGAACTGGCTCGGCCATAGAAGACAGTAGTGGAAGGATATTTTTCTGAATGGAGGTCTGTAACTAGTGATGTTCTGCAGGGATTGTTGCTGGGACTTCTGTTTGTAATATATGTAAATGACCTGGAACAAAACAGCTAGTCTAATTAACAAGTTTGCGGATGATACTAAGATTGCTGGAGTTGTGGATAGTGATGGAAATTGTCAGAAAGTACGGCAGCATATAGGCTGGAAAATTGGGCAGAAAAATGTCAGATGGAATTTAATCTGGACAAATATAATGTGATGCATTTTGGTAGATCCAATTCAGAGGGGAGCAATAAAGTAAATGGCAGAACCATTGGAGCATAGATACATAGAGAGATCTGGCAGTGCAGCTCCACAAATCCTTAAAAATGGTAGCACAGATGGAAAACGTGGTGAAGAAAGCATTTGGAATGCTTGCCTTCATTGGATTGGGCATCGCGTATAAAAGTTGGCAAATTATGTTACAGTTGTATAAAAGATTGGTTAGGCCTCATTTGGAATACTGTGTCCATTTCTGGTCACCACATTACCAGAATGACATGGGGGCTTTGGAAAGAGTACAGAAAAGGTTTACCAGGATGTTGCCTGGTATGAAAAGTATTAGCTGTAAGGAGAGATTGAATAAACTGGGATTGTTCTCTGTGGAAAGACGGAGGCTGAAGGGCAACCTGATAGAAGTTTATAAAATTATGAAGGGTATAGATGGGGTGAACAGTTGGAAGCATTTTCCCAGGGCAGAAATGAAAATTACAAGGGGGCACAAGTTCAAGGAAAGAGGGGAAGATCAGTGGAAATATGCAGGCGAAGTTTTTTTACACAGAGGATTTGATGGCCTGAAATGTACTGACAAATGAGATACATTAGCAAGATTTGTTGTTGTTCTTCATCCATCGTCATCGATAAGGACCTCTACATCATTAGTCATTTTGAGGCTAGTTGCAGTGTGTCCGAAGATGACTGATCAACCAATTCGGGCACGGAATGTCCGAGCTCATATTGGACAGACTTGTGTAGACACTGAAGTTATTGCTCAGAACTTGCGCGGCTCGCGCTTAAGTTGTGCTTCAGCAATACACCTTGCTTCGTAAGCTTGACAGCCTTTGTGAATGAAGTGATTTTGTGCCAGCATTTCCCAAGTGGTCGTGTCAATGACAAGCAACTTCAGGGAAGCCTTGAGTGTGTCTTTGAAACGTTTCTTCTGCCCTCCACACGAGCATTTTCCAGCAGACAGTTCCCCAGAAAGGAGCTGCTTGGGTATGCGCTCATCTGACATATGGATGACATGACCTGCCCACCGGGTCTGTGCTCCCATCAGCAGTGTGTGGACTGATGGTAGACTCAGTCTAGAGAGAACTTCAGTGTCTGGTATTTTGTCTTGCCAACGGGATGCGCAGTATTCTGTGAAGAAAAGTCATGTGAAAATGATAGAACTCTCTTGCATACACAGTCTCCATTTCACAGGCATACAGGAAGGTAGTGAGTACTGTTGCACTGTAGACCTTAGTTTTATTGCTGGGCTGATTCCTCGACATTCCCATACAGTGGAGCGCAGTCTATCGAAAGCAGAATTTGGCCTGCCCCGTTTACATTTCCCAGTTGGTGTCCATCTTAAAGAAAAATTTAGGCCATTCTTAGCATGTGCTGGAGCCATTTTATCCAGTGTTTCTTGGTTTCAAAAACAACACTGTAGCAACCAGTTTTCTTGTCTTCACTGGAAATTTAATTTCACCGGTAGATGATACAAATCTCATGTGCCTCCACAGCCTTTTGCAGCAAAAAGTTCACCAGCCTCTAGCTAAAGAAATTCCTCCTTATCTCTGTTTTAAAAGGTCGTCCCTTTAGCCTGAGATTGTGCCCTCTGGTTCTGGTTTTTCCTACTTTTGGAAAGTCCACTCTATCCAGGTCTCGGAGTATCCTGTAAGTTTCAATAAGATACCCCCTCAGCCTTCTAAACTCCAATGAGTATAGACCCAGAATCCTTAACCGTTTCTCATATGACGGGCTCTTCCTTCCAGGGATCACTTTTCTGGACCCTTCCCAAGGCCAGTACATCCATCTTCAGATATGGACCCAAAATGGCTAACAATACTGCAAATGGGGTCTGACCAGAATCTTTTATTGCCTTAGAAGTACATCCCTGCTCTCGTATTCTAGCCCTCTTGACATGAATGCTAGCATTGCATTTGCTTTCCTTACTGCTGACTAAACCTACATGTTAACATGAAGAAAATCTTGAATAAAGACTCCCACGTCCTTTTGTGCTTCTGATTTCCTGAGCATTTCCTCATTTAGAAAATGGTCTATGCCTCCATTCCTCTTTCCGAAGTGCATAACCTCACATTTTTCTACATTGTATTCCATTTGCCACTTCTTTGCTCACACTCCTAACCTATCCAAGTCCTTCTGCAGCGCCCTGCTTCCTCAATACTACTTCTCCCTCTACATATCTTTATATCATCTGCAAACTTAACAACAGTGCCGTTGGTTCCTGTGGTCTCAGCACCGACACCTGAGGCACAGCACTAGTCATCAGCTGCCATTCTGAAAAAGACCTCTTTATCCCCATTCTCTGCCTTCTGCTAGTCAGCTAATCCTCTGTTCGTGCCAGGATCTTACCCTTAACACCATACTCTAGCACTTCTCCATCAGTGTTAATTAGAGGTGTTGTTGGCGTGTTGATGCTCATGACTTGTGTTTTCTACTTGTTGGTACACGGACCAGTCTGGTTTACATATGTGCTGAGTCTTTCAGAATTCTCAGGAGATGGATGTATCTTGACAAATGCAACAAGATCATCAGCAAAGTCAAGGTCTTCCAATTATGAAAAGAGGGTCCATCAAATTTGCCTGGAACGATCTGATGATGTTTGCCACATGACCCGTTCAATTGCGACAACAAATAAAAGTCATAGAATGTCTCAGTGAGATTGACAATCTTGAGTAGAATTTTGTAAGCTTGAGTATTTCATTTGAACACTGCCAAACTGCTTACTGAAGTCTGTGAATTTGATGTAGAGGAGTACATTCCATTTGAGGCATTGTTGTATGATGATGTGCAGAGCATTTTCTGTTCTATGCATCCTCTGCCTCTGTGGAACTGCTTGCTGTTACCTAAGCTTGTCATCAATGGCACTGTCAGTTCCGTTCCTTGATATCTCTGGAATGAATCTAACTGGCCAAAGACTGGCATCTGCAACACTGGGGACCTGAGCAGAAGGCCAGAATGGGCCATTAACTTAGCATTATGGGTAATTTAATATAAACTCTGATTTTAAATAGAATTGGGTGCCTGTCAAGAGCTAGGGCAGTAGTTTAATAACAACTGGTAATCTATTTCAATATCAGGTGAGCTTAACAAGACAGAAAATAGTCATTTTCAACATGGTGTTGATTAAAATTGGGTTTGACTCCAATTCTTTATCCTACTCTTTTGTGAAAGATTTTTTTGATGTTCTTTAGTGTTTTGACAGGTTGTATCTTTATGTGTGCTGTCCTTGATTTCTCTGGTATTCTAAATCTAGTTTACTCTTTTTCTCTTTATTTCTCTTTGTCAGTGTCACTTTTTCTTACTTGATTTTATGCATACAGTTCATATTATAATCTTCTGACATCTCCTGTCCTATTTAGTGGTGATAATATTTCCATTGGATGTATGCCGCAATACATCTGTTTCATAACCAGTGTGCTTCTTTCTTAAACACGCTGGTCTGGATTTTGCATTCAGTGGCAAAGCCATGCTAATCTTGAAGAAAGCTGACCACAAAGATCCCTATGGTAAATTTGAACTTGCTTGAGGCAGTTTAAATCTTACACCAAGTCAAGGGGATGCCTTGGCATGAAACATCAATGATGTTGAGAACAGGTAGGGAACCATTTGCATTGACATATTCGCAAAAAGCAAACCAGAAACCTTAAATCGTTCAGGTTTAATTTAAAACTTCAGGAAATGAAAATATATCTGTCTATTAAAATAGCTAAAATTCAGTTGATTTTTTTAAAATTAAGATATACTTCTAAGACTGTTTGGAATTTATTATCATTATGGAAAATTTGACATTCCAGAAATGTACAAATAGATTTTTTTTAGGCCAGTAAATGTTTTCAGTCATAATTATGAAGTGAACATGTTTAAAAACCCAGTTACATCACATTCAACAAGCTTTAATTTTTTCAAGAGATTTTACAGCAAGGTCATCAATGTAAACGTGCAAGTTCTTGTTAGATAATTCTTGAGGGAGATTTGTAAAGCTTCCTAAAGTCTGCAATGTGGCCAACAAAGGGGTCTAGACATTGACAGCAACTTTTGGGTCTCCATGTTATTCATGCATGTCTGAACTCCTGAAATATCTGTCAGTTTCAGTGGAGAAATGTTGACAGTTTTACTGTAACTGCTATAGTAAAATTTAGGTCATCATCTTGGTCTCAGTCACTTGCACAAGTCTGGTCAATTTCACTTTTAATTTATCCAATTCTGATCAATAACCTAAAAACTGGGCAGGTTCTACAATGGATGGACAAGCCATTCTCAAAGATTCCAAAATTTATGTTTTCATTTCATTTGGACAAATAGTTTATAATTGCTGCTATGGTTCACACTCTAGGTTGCAAAGTTCAGGTTACTTAGTGTCATGGAGTCATACAGCACAGAGGGAGGCCCTTCAGTCAACCCTATCTGTGCTGGCAGTCAAGCTCCTACCTATTTTAATCCTATTTTCCAGTACTTGGTTCATAGCATTATATGCTATGGTATTTCAAGTGCTCATCTGAATGCTTCTTAAAGATTGTGGGATTTTGCACGTTTACCTGCCCTTTTAGGCAGAGGGTTCCAGAGAAAACATTCTTTCTGATTGTATCACAGCTTGGTATGGCTCCTGCTGTGCCCAAGACAGCAGGAAACTACAATGCCCTGTCCATCATGCAAACAAGCCTTCCATCCATTCACTCTTTACATTTCCCATTGCATCGGAAAAGCAACTAGCATAAGTAAGGACCCCACAGACCACAGACGTTCTCTCCACCTTTTTGCTTCGGGAAAAAGTTGGGCAAGTCTGAGGTCATGTACCAACCGACTCCAGAACAGCTTCTTCCCAGCTGCCATCAGACTTTTGAATGGACAAACTTTGCATTAAGTTGATCTTTCTCTACACCCTCCCTATGACTGTAACATTACATTCTGCACACTGTCATTTTAGTCATAGATAGCAGTGGGAAGTTGTGCGTGGAGCCTGAAGAGATTGGCGAGGCACTGAATAAATATTTCTCTTCGGTATTCACGCAGAGTGCTGGAAATGTAGCTGGGGAGAGCACTGAGGTACAGGGTTGCAAATTGGGGAGTATTGTAGTAGATAGGGAGGATGTGTTAGAAATTCTCGAGGGTTTGACGTTGGATAAGTCCCCTGGGCCGGACGGGATTTACCCTAGGATTCTCTGGGAGGCAACAGAGGAGATTGCAGAGCCTCTGGCTCTGATCTTCAGGTCCTCGTTGGTTACGGGTGTGGTTCCGGAGGACTGGAGGATAGCGAATGTGGTCCAATTGTTTAAGAAGGGGAAGAGAGACCTTCCAGGGAATTATAGGCCAGTGAGTCTGACTTCTGTTGTGGGCAAGGTATTGGAGAGAATTATTAGGGATAGGATTTATAGTTATTTAGAGAGAAATGAATTGATTGGGGATAGTCAGCATGGTTTCGTGAAGGGTAGGTCATGCCTACTAACCTCATTGAGTTTTTTGAGAAAGTGACCAAAGAGGTGGATGGGGGTAAGGCGGTTGATGTAGTATATATGGACTTTAGTAAGGCGTTTGATAAGGTGGCCCATGAAGACTTCTGCAGAAAATGCAGATGTATGGGATAGAGGGTGATTTAGCTAATTGGGTTAGGAATTGGCTAGCAGATAGAAGAAAGAGGGTGGTGGTTGATGGGAGATATTCATCTTGGAGTTCGGTGACAAGTGGTGTACCTCAGGGGTCTGTTTTGGGGCCCCTGCTGTTTGTAATTTTTATAAATGATCTGGATGAGGGTATTGAGGGATGGATCAGTAAATTTGCAGATGACACTAAAGTCGGTGGGGTGGTAGATAGTGAAGAGGGGTGTTATAGTTTACAGAGTGACTTGGACAAGTTGCAGAGCTGGGCCGAGAGGTGGCAAATGGAGTTTAATGTGGAAAAGTGTGAGGTAATGCACTTTGGCAGGAACAATAAGTGTGTAGAGTATAGGCTAATGGTAGGGCTCTTAATAGTGTTGAGGAACAGAAGGATCTTGGTGTATGTGTCAATAGATCCCTGAAAGTAGGCAGTCAAGTGGATAAAGTTGTTAAGAAGGCATATGGAGTCTTAGCTTTTATTGGTAGGGGGATTGAATTTAGAAGCCGCAGCATCATGTTGCAACTGTACAAAACTCTAGTGCGGCCGCACTTGGAGTATTGTGTGAAGTTCTGGTCGCCACATTATAAGAAAGATGTGGAGGCATTGGAGAGGGTACAGAGGAGGTTTACCAGGATGTTGCCTGGTATGGAAGGCAGGTCTTATGAAGACAGGCTGAGGGATTTGAGGTTGTTTTCGTTAGAAAGGCGGCGGCTAAGAGGAGACCTTATTGAAACATATAAGATGATTAGAGGTTTAGATAGGGTGGACAGTGATAGCCTTTTTCCTAGGATGGAAAAAAGCTAGCACGAGGGGACACAGCTTTAAATTAAGGGGTGATAGTTATAGGACGGATATCAGAGGAAGGTTCTTTACCCAAAGGGTGGTTCGGGAGTGGAATGCCCTGCCTGCAGCGGTTGTGGATGCGCCAAGTTTGGTGGCGTTTAAGAGGTTAGTTGATAAGTATATGGAAGAGAAGGGAATGGTTTAGTTCGGAGGGGCATTGCTTTTTATTTTGGTCGGCACAACATCGAAGGCCGAAGGGCCTGTTCTGTGCTGTATTGTTCTATGTTCTATGTTCTATGTTCTATTTTCTTTTCTATGAATGGTATGCATTGTATAGCATGCAAAAAACAATACTTTAACTGTATACCAATACATGTGACAGTAATAAATCAAATTAAATCCAGATTCCCATCACCCTTTTAGTGAAATAAAAACTCCTCTAACTCTTCTGCTCACTATCTTAAACCTATGCCGCTAGGCTACTGAACTCAGTACTAACAGGGAAAGTTTCTTCCTATCTACCCTATCTATGTGTTTCATAATATTATACACCTCAATCAGGTCCACTCTAAGGGGACTATCCAAGCTATCCAGCCTCTCTTCCCACCTGAAATTTTTCAGCCTAGGTAACATCTTGATGAATCTCCTCTGCATCCTTTCTTGTGCAATCACATCCTTCCTACAGTGTGGGAATCAGAACTGTACACAGTGCTGTTGCTCTGACCTAACTGATGTCTTACACAGCTCCACCATAACCTCCCTGCTCTTATATTCTGTGTCTTGGCTAATAAAGGCATGTATCCCCCATGCCTTTTTAATCACTTTATCTACCTGTTCTGCTGCCTCATGGACCTATGGACATGCACCTTCTCTACTCTTTTCTAGTTCTCTACTTCCTAACATCCTATTGTTCATTGTGTATTCCCTAGCTTTGTTGGTCCTCCCAAAATGCATCATCTCATGCTTTTCAGGATTAAATTCCATGTAACCACGCAACACCATACCAAATCATACCAATGCATGCTGAATGTGTTATCCATGATAAAACAGTCATCTTTGAAATTGTAGACATTGATACATGTTAAGAGCTGTGTTATAAAGATACATCAACTAAAATGGTGATACTTGTTGGAAGATGATATACTCAAGATCTAAATATTCTGAAAGAGACATCCATATGTCATTTTAACATTTGCAATAATGTAAATAGTAATTTTTTTTTGCATGTCATGTTATTACTAATGTTGCATTTCTCAGCTAGGACGGATCCTTAACAGTGGGCAGAAAGGTTTTTCATACATGTGGGTCATTTTTTTAAATTGATGGTTGCTGCTTGCTGTCTGAGGTTGGTTTTCATTCTTGCATGCTATTTCCTGATTGGTGGTTCTCCTATCCACCCTGTTCCAAGTTGTTGCTATTTAATGACTACAAAATTTGACCATATGCAATATACAAAACAGCAAGTTTGATGGATAGATAGAAAATTTGCACAATTGTACCTTTATTATTTTTCTGTCAGCACATCAGATGATGACCTGATTTATATTCAATCATTATAAATCATTGGCCCTGATGATATATTGCCAGTCGTATCTCTGTCTTTTATGATGAGCAATACCATGGGAGATTTGTTAGTAATGAATAAACACGGTTTGTCTAGCGTGCACATCATGCCCTTCACGCTACACGTAGATGTCATATTGATCTCAAATTTCTGTCATACCTTAGACAAGATTTCAAGAAGTTCTGCAAAAGGACAACATGATAAAATATATTGCAGCTTTAAGTGATACTGTTTTAGAACACCTATAGTGCAGAAGGAAGCCATTCAGCCCATTGAGTCTGCACAGACCACAATCTCACCCAGGCCCTATTCCCATAACCCCACCTATTTACCCTGCCAATCCCCTGATACTGGGGTCAATGTAGCATGGCCTATCAAACTAACTCACACATTTTTGGATTGTGGGAGGAAAATGGAGCACCTGGAAGAAATTGACACGGGAAGAACGTGCAAATTCCACATAGACAATGACCTGAGGCCTGAATGGAACGGAGTTCCCTGGCACTGTGGGGCAGCAGGTTTAACCACTGTGCCATCATTGTTGCCCCTACATGTCCATGATATGCCACGCTGCCATTAGTTTTCAATAACTTGTACTTATATCGAGCCTCCAATGTAGTAAAATGTCCATAAGGTGCTTTACAGGAACATTATTAAGGAACGCTTGACTTTGAGCCACATAAAGAGATATTTGGACTGAAGAACCAAATGCTATGTCAAGGCAGTAAGCTTTGATAACATGAAGGAGAGCATGAAGGGAGGTGGGATGATATTACAAGCTCTGAGAGATGAAAAACAGTCTTAATACTAAATCCTTCAGATGTGCGATTTTTATCTCTAATATCATATTCCACTTTGTAAAGTTCCCTGACTAAACAAAGGTTATGCTTCTGAATGACCAAACCCTCTGTTTACTTAACAGTGAGAGTTACTAGTTTAAAAAAAACTCATAATTTTCTGTCGAAAACAATGGTGCCACTAGTAGCACTCACCTTTATTTATGCCCAGCTGCTACAGCAATTTCAGACAATGATAGGTGCATTATTAGCAATCCAAAGGTTGGTGTCCACGATGCACCACTCTACCATTCGCTTTGCCAAAATAGCATTTTGCTGTCTTCCTCACTGTTCAACTGCATTAAGTGGTGAAATACATACCAACTAAAGTTGCCGCGGAAAGTTAGATCTGATCTGGAGTGATGTCAGGAGCCTGTTTTAGAGCTATTTAAGATCTGTGCATGTTTAATTAAGCTTGCATTAGTTGTGTGATGTTTGCCATGTGCGTATAGTTAATTAGTGTTAATGAGCTTCTCTGGCACCAAAAATGAATTATTGCAACTTTGGAAAATCATTCTTCAAGATTTAAATTGTTAGTGATATTAAAAGTTAGATTACTTTTTCTTTCTGTCATTTCAATCTTTCCTTTTTATTTTTCTTTTTGTATCTGATTTGACTTCAAATTTACCTGTGTGAATTTTACACATCCTTTTCTCAGTCCTTTCCCTATTACTTTCACAACTCATCAAATAATTTGTTAAGGAGACACCTGTTCATTTAGGTCCCAGGTGCTAAGTTTCTCATATTGTAATATTGTTGGCTGTTACATAGATGCAACTTCTTTAAAAAACAGAAAAATAGCAAATTTTTTTTTCATTTGATTTATTGTTGTCACATGTATTAACATACAGTGAAAAGTATTGTTTCTTGTGTGCTACACAGACAAAACGTACTGTTCTTAGAGAAGGAAACAAGAATGTGCAAATGCAGTGTTACACTCATAGTTAGGATATAGAAAAAGATCAACTTAATGCAAATTAAGTCCATTCAAAAGTCTGACAGCAGCAGGGAAGAAGCTGTTTTTGAGTTGGCTGGAACGTGACCTCAGAGTTTCGTATCTTTCCCTGACAGAAGAAAGTAGAAAGAGTGTCTGGGGTGCATGGGGTCCTGAATTAAGCTGGCTGTTTTGCCGAGTCAGTGGGAAGTGTAAACAAAGTCAATGGATGGGATATATGCAGACAAACAATCACATCAACAGGATTACTTTACTGTCAATTTTTCCTTTTTACCACAAATTTCTGAATGGGTCTCTTGCTTTCAGATTGTGTAGGATGTGACCTCATTGTTTTGGAAAACATTTTGGTCCCACATCTGGTAGAATCAAAGATATTGCTTGTGGATCCTAGGAATGGAGTAATTTCACTTGGATATCTGTAATATTGGGTGGCATTGTGTTTGGCCTGTGTGAGAACTGGCAATGATAAAATTATATATCTTTTCCTTTCAAATGCCAGCTATATTTGGAGAAAGAAATTTTGATAAAATGTCTGTGGATATGAGTCAGTCATTAATTGAAGGAGACCATGTGATTGGACGAATGAGTATCACAAGATCAAAACATATATGCTTTATTGCACTCTCGTTGATGGTATATTGGTACCAGCAGCTGAATGGCAACCCTGGATTGAAAGTTAAATATACTTATGAGTTATACTTCATAAACTAAATTATGTGGCCTTTGAAGTTGAATATTCTGACAATCCCAAGCCTCCAAAGTTCCAAGAAGATTAAATAATTTTGATCTCTTTACCGCTCCCCCCATCTTCAAACATGAATGGGACATTAATGAGACCAAAATCAGAAAGCAATACTTCCCATTGCCTTCTCATCTACGGCTTACCTACTACCAATTTTGAGCCTTGAACTAGTTGTACAGCACTCCTGCTAGAAACAGATGATATTTTCAGTTGAAAATTGGGATCCCAGAGCATGGCATCCCCGTGCTATTTTAGTGGTCCAATACAATGCTCCCTCCAATCTTGCCCACTGCCCTGAGTGGTAAGTGACCAAACTAGTGCCCCTTAAAAGGGGTTATTTGTGGGTTGAAGAAAACATTTGAAGTAAAGGCAGCACAGTCAGTACAATCATCATTTCTGTTTCTCTCTAAAGCTCCTCCAAAAACTGGGGTGGGATTTTACCAAGACAATTCTAAACATCATAAAAGTCTGAAAACAGGTACGTTTGGCTGAGTTTGGCATTGTAATCTTCTCTCTGTCAGTTTTTGAGGGAGATTTGCACCAGTAAAGAGTGGCAGAGCCTGAACTTAAGAGGGGAAGCCAATTTCAGAGCTTTCGAGTGCCATTGAGAGATCGGGGCGTGCTGCATTGTGAACGAGGCAACCTCCTTCCACCCAACTCCACAGGCATTGACATCAGACCTCCATTCAATGGCGGCATGTTCTCCCCACCTCACCTCCCCTATCCCCGCCCAATCATTATTTGCCAGCATTGGGCCATCCAAATGAGTCTCCTGGCAGACCCTCTACAATTCTCCCCTGACAAAGCCTTCCCCCTACATGCACCTAACTTTGCAAAGCCCCTCCCTGCGTGCACTTCACTTGCGTAATTCTCTTCTCTCCCATCCCCAGCAGAGTCCCTACTTGATTAGGATCATGGACTCCCTATGATGCAGAAGAGGCCATTTGCTATCGAGTCTGCATCCATTCTCTGACAGAGTATCTTACCCAGACCCTCTCCCCACCCTATTCTTGTAACTTCACACGTTTACCATGGCTAATCCACCTAACCGACACATCATGGGACACTAAGGGACAGCACGGTAGCACAGTGGTTAACACTGCTGCTTCACAGCTCCAGGGTCCTGAGTTCAATTCCTGGCTCGGGTCACTGTCTATGTGGAGGTTGCACATTCTCCTCGTGTCTGTGTGGGTTTCCTCCGGGTACTCCGGTTTCCTCCCACAGTCCAAAGATGTGCGGGTTAGGTTGATTGTCCATGCTAAGAAATTGCCCCTCAGTGTCTAGGGATGCATAGGTTAGAGGGATTACTGGGTATGATATGTTGGGATATGGCTGTAGGGCTGGGTGAGATTGTGTTTGGCGCAGACTCGATGGGCCGAAGGGCCTATTTCTACACTGTAGGGTTCTATTACTCTATGAATTTGGCAAAGCCAATACACCTAATCTGCACATTTTTGGACTATGGGAGGAAATCGGAGCACCTAGAGGAAAGCATGGGAAGTACACAGACAGTGTGATTACTGTGCAAATCCACCAGCCTAGGCCTTGGGGGTGGATACCCACCCCTTCCCCCCTGCCTATTCATGCACCACCCCCACTTAGGCCACACACGTTTGGCATACTTAGTGCCCAACCAGGTGCTGCCATGTGGGCAATGCCCAGCCATACCCAGGTCCATCCAGGGATTTCCCCTTAACATGGCCATTACTCTTAGTTTCTGCTGGTGTCCACCGCACCAGCAAAGCAGAAAGCATATAGGAGGCCAGAATATGCCATCCCACATGAGTTAGTAGGATTGAAGTGCAATTGATCCTATGCAAATCGGCTCTGTGCCCTTTCTGGATATGAACTCGATCTCACCGACAAAACAGGGTTGAGAATATTACATGCGATGCCAAAGGACATTCAGATTTTTGGCCTTGCATGCAATCTTACCAGCTCACCAAGTCAATTGTTCAATACAGCAAGCCAATAAGACATGTCCTTAGACTTTTGTGTCTGCCTGTTTGAATCAAATTGGTACTCCTGTTTAATTAATAGTTTTTCCCAGCTCAGTTTCACACATGAATCACCAGACTCTCTTCCCAATCCCAGATCTTTATTGTGGCCATTATTAGGTGCACCCAGGCAAATTTCCTGCTTCTGCAGTGGACACTACGTAAAGCAGTGTGCATAATTGAAGCGTGATTTTAAAATTCATACAACTGTAGGACTTGGACTTCTATGATCCATACAGCCTTCAGAATTTTATCGCCATTTGTATATAGTCTTATATTTTTGCATTCTTTTTGTTAATGTTGAGCATGAAGGAATAATGGATTATAAGCTGTAATGAATGAACTTCATTCTTCAATAAAAATGTAATCTTCACGTGCAAACTATAAACTCAGCCAATCCCTCTCCACTTTTTCAAATCTGGCGTTCCCTAGATTATTGGCCCAGAATTTCCTGCCAAGGTGAGATCGGCATCATGTACTGTAAATCTTGCCATTTGATGCTGATGTTGAGTCTTATCTTGCTCAAAATTTTACTGGTTTTTAAATTACAAGGAAGCTTTCCAAAAAAATAGCAATGTGTCAGGGTCTGACTGAAAAGTGGTGTCTTTCTCTCCAAAGAAATAGGCAGGTTTGTTCTCCAGGTCTTATGACACTTTGTCAAAACATGAAACAGGGGTCATGTTTCATACCGTCATTTTGACGGGGCAAGGCATAAACACGCCAGTAAAACCAAGCTGCACTGAGATTGGGGCTGTTCTCTTTGATGACAAATACGGGCTGGAAATCGTCCTCACAATAAGAAGTTAGCATAGTGGTGAATCAGGCACTTGGTGAATGGGAATAATTTTTTTTAATAAGTTTTCATCTAAAATTATTTTCAATTGTGTTGTTCTTTTCGAGGTTGCAATTTTTGTCATGTGTATGAATTAATGAATTAAGTCACTGCTGTTATTACATTATCAATTATTAATAATTTAGGAATAAAATAATTGCTGACTTTTGTTTGCAAGTATTATAAGAGCGTAAATTTCTGGGTTGCTCATGAGATACTGACTTTTTTCTCAGTCGGTGTACTTTAAATGTTTTGAGATATACGTGCATCAACCTAGTCATAACTGACTGAAACAATAGATTATTAATAAAATTAAACTTGGCAAAAAGTACTTGTTTGCTGTGTTATACCTTTAGTGAAGTTAAGCCCTGGAAATGCTAGGAACAGTTTCATATGGCCTCCTTCTGTGCAATAACAGTTGTGTGATTCTGTAACTCCTAAACGATGTAAGAGGGAAAAAATTATGAAATAAGTAATGAGGGCAGAGCTGATGTACCTTATCTAGCAGGGGTAATAGTGAAGTTGTGCAAAGGTCACAGGGAAAGAAAATCACAGGTCGTATAGTTAATGACAACATAAGTTCGTTATTTCATAACTTCTCCCTTGTACAGTGTTTGAGGGAGCAAAAGAGGCCATTCAGCCCATCATATTTCTACCAGCTCTATGTAGAAATTACCTAATGAACTGACCCTCGAATCCACCATACATTCTTCCTATTCGGATAATGATCCAGTTCCCCCTTGGATACTTCGATTGAACCTGCTTCTACCATACTCTGTGTATTCCAGATCCCAAGCACTCTGTGAAAAAGATTTTCTTCATGTCGCTATTGCTTCTTGCCGGTTATCCTCAAACAGTTTGTCTTTATCCAGCCCAGTTCCTTCATGATTTTAAGTACCTCTATCAAATTTCCTCTCAGTCTTCTGCAAGAAGAACAGTCTTAACTTTGCTAGTCCGTCCATATAATTGAAGTTTCATAATCTCTGAAATCATCTTTTCTGCATTCTCTCAAATGCCTTCACATCTTTCCTAAAGCGTAGTGCCCAGAACTGGATGCAGTTGAGGCTGCAATACTGTTCTATACAAATTTAACATAACTTACTTGTTAAAGGAACAATAGATGTTGTATGCTTTGTTAACCGTTCTCCCAACTTGTCCTGCTACTTGCAGTGATTTATACGCATATACGCCAAGATTTCCGTCTGCCCCTGCTACCCAGCCCCCCCCGAAAGAATTGTGCATTTTATTTTGTCCGTCAAAAGGAATCACTTTACACCTTGCATCTTCTCATATGCCACTCAGCTGCCCATTGCACCAAATTGTCGATATCTGTTTGGTGTTCTACACTATCCTTAGTTCACAGTGGTTCCAAGTTCTGTATCATATGCAAATTTTGAAGTTGTGCTCTGTACACCAAGATCTAGATTATTAATGCATGTCAGGAAGGCCCCCTCCTTCCCAGTAACTGTGTTATAAAATTTCCTTCAGCCCAAGAAATGTGCATGAACCACTCATCTTTGTTTCTTGTCACTCAGAAAATTTTGTAACTATGTTGCTGTTTTCCCATTTATTCCATTAGCTATAACTTTGGTCGCAAGTCTGTTGTGTGACACTAAAAATCTTCTGGAAGTTCATGTACATCACATTAAAAAGCATTTCCTTAATAACCTTATGAAGATAGGAATAAGACATTCAGCCCATTGAGTCTGCTCCACCATTTAATTTGATCGTGGTTGATCATCCATTTCACAATTACTTTCCCCACTATTCCCATATCCTTTAATGTCAATAATATCCAGGAATCTATTGATTTCTACCTTGAACATATTCAATGATTGAGCTTCCACAAGGGTAGACCATTGTCAGTCTATTTTCAATTACTATTATACTGAAAACTTTCTAGTTTTGGATAACTTAAATCCAAAAATTTCACCCATCCAGTTGATAGTTTACGCTTCTCAGCATAAAAAAAACGAGATTGATGAGTTTTGATTCAAGGTACTAAATAGTAATCATGGATTTTGGTAAAGGTAATTGTTGAAAACTCTCTTTCAAACTTTGATTAATGAATATTTCAATAAAGTCTGAATGGATTTCATATGTTAGACATGTAAAAAGTGTTTAGATCTTTTGTTTATAATATACTATTCTGTTTCACTCCTGCAGACGTTGGGTCAGACTTCTATTTGACGAGAGAATTTCCTCTTCAGGATCTCTTGGTGATTTGGGGATACTTTGTTGCTGACAGTGTTACCCTGGATTTAGTGGACTATATTTTTGGCAATGCTGTTATACGTTAAGGGATATTTGTAAAGTATATATATTACATTTTTATATAGCTCATTCCCAATGCTTTTTTAAATACTTGATGTAACATGGTATAATAAAATTTGCAATATTATTGCATTATATCAAAAGAAGTCAAGTTTGGTATTTTGACCACTATAGAGCAAAAAGTTGGGGTGACTTGGTTGCTTTTTTAAAATGTTGCATTTGAAGCATAGAGTAGTTACACATTTTTAAAAGGATACTCTGAGTTGGTTATTAATGTACTAAGACTTTGTTTTCCCAAAGGTGTAAACATTAACAGTTTGCTTCTATAATCATAAGCACCTACACCTACTCTGTTTTGAAGTCTCTAATTCTAGTACTGGCAGCAGGTGTCCAACACACTTTTCTTTTCAGCTATGAAGAGACAAATTTATAACTCAGGTCCTTTAAGGCTGCGTACGCAGTAAGTTTTTAAATTGAAAATCTATGAGAGCTTTCAACAAGTCATAGTGATGGAAATGCTGGAAAGCCGTTAAGACATTTTGTTTAAGTCAAGTAGTTCATCCACTGATGTGCGAAAACATGCTTTTTTCATATTATGCTAAGTTGTGTTGATTGAATTAAGTGAGACAGATCCAATCGATATTCGTATGTTCAATTACTATTGAATAAAGCAGCTTATTGATTCATGATGACCTCGCTTTAAACAATTCAATAAGACAACAATTAAGTGCCATGTGTAAGAGACATAAACATCCAGGTTAGGGAACAAGGGGCTATTATTGTTGAACTTTCTTAGTTTAATACATGAATATATGTAAAAATAAGATGTTCAAACCACATAAAGCAGCAACCAATGTTATTGGACCAAAGAAGGTTGATATTGGTATAACTAAACAATAGAAAATAAGTATAGCAAAACACACACATTAGTATGTGGAAGCCTGCCACCTTGTGACTAAAACATCATTCCAACTTGATTGAAATAATTTATCTCCTGTAAGTGCATTATAAACGTAGCAAAGCTTTTGCATTCTATACGTGTTTTAGAAAAGATGAAAACAGACTTTAATAAAGATGATACCTTACTGCTTTAATTATATTACGTGGCCAATTTTTGTACTTATAAAGAGTCCAGCTGTGTAGTCGATCAAATATCAAATCATACTCCTGACCGATTCAAAGCTGTTTTATTAATGTTTTTTGATCGTTAGTAAGCAATAATAATTTAAGCTTAGTAAGGGTGCATTATCATATAGTTTGTGATCAGATAGCTCTAACTTGCATATTAATATACCATGGTTTTTGGCTTTAATGGACTTTTACAAAAAGTACAGTAAATGGTCACAAAGAACAAAAGTATATGGAACAGTGAGCACGGTAAGCGAGTGTTTCACAAATTGAAACCAGATGTATGAAATTACAAGCTGTCAGACCAAAAAGGAAATGAAGATTCTCACTTTAAAATATAATTATTGTTTCAATCACTTACAAAATTTTTTCTATTAATCTTAAATGTCCAGGCTTGCAATGACTACGATCATACAATACAGTCAAATGGGTTAGAATACATAATGTTGCCTCAGATCTTTAATTTCTCTTCCTTACATGCATTTAATTTAATAACAATGCAATTAGTAACAATAATATTCCACAACTGAAATATATGTCAGACAATTCATTGAATAGCTAAAATAAATTTCTTGAAGGATCTTGAGATTATTACAAAAAGGTGTTATTGTTCATAGGGTTGATGTTTGTAACTTGGATTACTCTGATTTATCTCACTGTAAAAAGTGGCATTATCTTTAAGTAAAGTTGTTTTGCAAACATTATTTTGTCATTCATGTCTGATATCGTGTGATAAAACTGTGTAGAATGTCTGCCTGTTTCCCTACTTAAACAAAACTGTTGGATTGTCTGGAATAATACTGTTTTTAATTCCTAAATTTTGCTGTTTGTGTGTGTATGCATATACATATAAATGAAACACTTATACTGTTTTGTGTTTTATTTTCCTCAGTAATTGCCAGTAACTATCAAACCTGCCTTGGACTGCTTCTTCATTACCCTTCTGTTGAAGATGTACATTCCTTAATTCAGAAAGCGCTCTTCTTACGAGATCCAAAGGTAATTATGTTGTTATTTGAGATATGTTTTTGTGTTTAAAAAAACATATGATTTTAGAATTATACTGCTCATTGGTCCTTTCTGAAATTAAATTGTATAGAGACTAATTTTGTAATAAATTATGTAAAATTAACAAATGTTTATTACCTATGAAATTGAAATCAAGAAAGATACATTTTTGATTCCAAAAGTTTCATAAACAGAACTTGCATTTATTTTTGACGTTTAAAATTACAGGACAGTGCAACAGAATGTAGAATGATATGCTTAAATTCTTGAAAATTATTTTAAAAGTTACTGTTGCAATTCAACATTTAAACAATACCAAGTCAAACAAAAGAAAATCTATATTTGAAATACATGTTTGTACATGTATTTGTAGTATGTGCTATGAAGATGGATAAAATCTATGGAAAAATAGGAACATTGTTGTGGCTTCTCCACGATGGTTTGCTGGTTCAACAATGGTCATTTGCTAGCTTATAAAAGGAAGAAAATGTTCTGAATTATTGTACATTTGAGGGCACATCTGTAACCAAAGGAGTAATAATTCATCAATTATAGCTTCTGAGCTGCAGTCAATATTTGTTTTATTATACCCATGAGCTAAATTTATTCTTCAAATGGGAAATGTTTTCACCCATTTTGACTGGTTAATAGCCTGTGTTTTGTGGTCTGTTCACTGAAGATTATTGCCTACTGTCAGTTACTTGCCAGGAGTGAAAACATTTCCTCATGTATTATTTTCAGCAAATCATGTATTTCAGGCCAAAATTATATCAAATGTATAACTAACCTAATGTAGTTGTGGCCAAAACATTGTTTGATTTCAAGAATTAGATATAGCTCTTGGGGCAAAGGGATCCTGGGGTATGAGAGGAAGGAGGGAATCAGGCTATCAAACTCGATGATCAGCCATGATCAAAATGAATAGCGGAGCAGACACTCCTGCTTCTAGTTTCTATGTTTCTAGCCAACACAGTTTTTATTAAAAAAAACTGTCAGTAAATGCAAGTCATTTTCCTTTTGGAAATATCCTTAATTGTTTGTCTGCTCCTTGATAGCTCTCATTTGTTGGGCTTCTTATATAACACCAAGTTACCATTCTTGGTTCAGTGATTGCAATGTTGCCTCTTAGTCAGATCATATGTTTGAAATCAATGATAGAAACTTTGACGACATTGTTTTAAACTGACACTTCAATGCAACAGTCTGTCTGCTTAATACGATGTGAAGGATCCTGTGGCAATATTGGAACAAAAGTAGACAAATTTCTGTGGTGTACTGGTAAATCAACCAACTTCACTAACAGATTATCTAGTCATTTGAATCATTGCTGCTAATGAGACCTTGCTGTGTGGCTACATTATATTACTGCAGTGATTATACTTCAAAGCACTTGTGGATGATTTGAGACCTTAAAAGGTATTATATGAATCCAAGTTCTTTCTTTATCAACCAAGTGTTACTGTCAAAGGATTTTCTTCAAATACTTAAGAACGAGTAAAAGAAATTCAAAACCCAAGTACCAAGGAGAAGCAGGAAGCAGTGATAAAGAGAATGTTCCATGAAGATATAAAAATGTATCTATACACAAATTAATGTAGGATCTTTTTGGTGTCTCAAACTCACCAGCTTAGTAGTAGTAGAGACATAACAGTAGAATGGTCTGTGAGTTTGACAGACATAGAAGATATTATCATGGGGAATGAAGAAATGACAGAGATGTTGAGCAAATACTTTGGGGGCAACCTTCCCTAAAGAAAAAAATCCGTATCCAATGGGTGGGAAAACAGCAGGTCTTCTCACATGCCCTTGTGGGGGGGAAGATGAACAGGGCCTAAACCCTCTGGAGTGACCGGCAGCAGAGTGATTAGGGGCCTTTGGATGTGTGTCGATCTCCCAGTATACCAGTATACTGGGGGAGTGGTTGACAATCCCTCCCCTTCCCCCTCCTCTCACCATCCCTTTCCTCCCCCATCACCACTATTAGCACCCTCCAGTCTCACTATTCACCCTATCCCCAGCCATTGCAGTGCTCCTGATGACCGGCCCTAATCACCAGTGGCTGACCCCACCGTGAATCCCCAACCCCCTCTGATGCAGAGTTCCCCCCCCCCCCTTCTCTCCCCTTCTATTCCCTTCCGCCCTCCCTCAGGACTGGTTCTGCCATTACCCTTTTCCCCTGAAGCCGTGCCCTCTTGGCACTGTCTGGTGCCCAGTTGGCACTGCCACAGTGGTACTGTCCAAGGGGCACTGCCCCACCCCTTCTGGTCCTGACTAGTGGGTCTCAATGGCCTCTGGTTCCACCGGTGAGGCCATTACAACAGGTCCTGTTGCTGGGATCCAACTAGTGATCGGTCCTAGTGGAAACCTTGACAGGTGAGGTTGGAAATCCATGTGAGCCCAGATTATATTGTTCAGAGCTCGCTAAAGGGATGTAACTTGAGATGTGAATATTTAAATCAGAGTCAAGTCGAGGCTCTGTGCGCACAAAAGAAAGGCCAGTGAGATTTATGACCTGCTGGCCATCAGGAGGGAACTCGAATTCTTGACTCCTGCTGATAATTCCTGCCCTGCTATGCTGATTAAGTAGTGTAGCAGGATGGAATATTGCACTGTTTATAGCTGATTTCATAATCGAACACAAATTATAAAGCAGAAATATAGAACATAGAACATTACAGCACAGAACAGGCCCTTCGGCCTTCGATGTTGCGCCGACCAATTAAGAAAAAGCAATGACCCTTTAACCTAAACCATTCCCTTTTCATCCATAAACTTATCTATTAACCTCTTAAACGCCACCAAACTTGGCGCATCTACAACTGCAGCAGGCAGGGCATTCCATACCCTTACCACCCTCTGGGTAAAGAACCTATCTCTGACATCCGTCCTATAACTCCCACCCCTTAATTTAAAGCTGTGTCCCCTCGTGCTAGCTTTCTCCATCCTAGGAAAAAGGCTATCACTGTTCACCCTATCTAAACCTCTAATCATCTTATATGCTTCAATAAGATCCCCTCTTAGCCGCCTCCTTTCTAACGAAAACAACCTCAAATCCTTCAACCTCTCTTCATAGGACCTGCCCTCCATACCATGCAACATCCTGGTAAACCTCCTCTGTACCCTCTCCAATGCCTCCACATCTTTCTTATAACGTGGGGACCAGAACTGTACACAATACTCCAAGTGTGGCCGCACTAGAGTTTTGTACAGTTGCAACATGACGTTGCGGCTCCGAAATTCAATCCCCCTACCAATAAAAGCTAAGACTCCATATGCCTTCTTAACAATAAAGGGTAAATAAGTGGCTTAAAGAAGAAAGAACTTTAGCTAATTAGTGTTAGCAGAGAAAAAGTATTGGAAAAACATAAAGAATTCAAATCCAACAAATCCCCAGGATCTAATGATCTATATGATAGAGTTCTAAAAGCGGTAGCTTTGAGAGAATGGATATGTTAGCACAATGGCTAGAATCCTAGCAGTGGCCAGTGGGCACCCCAGGTGGGCATGGCCAATGTGCCAGAGGCAGTGCCAGGTCGGTGGAGCCTGAGTGAGAGCTATGACGGGGGTGCTCGGCATGGGGGATGGGTAGGTGCAGGTCACGCAGAGGTGGATCATGTCAGGTGTCATGTCAGGGGTCAGGCAGGGGGGACCCATCTAGAGGATCCCATTGCGGCAACCCGTGACGTGGAGTGGGTGGAGAATGTGGATTGCTCAGGTTTTCTCTGTTAAGACACTTGGGATGGAATTCTCCCAAACAAGAGCTGTCATAATGACGAGAAAAGTGGAGGGATCCGCGCAGCAATCATCCCACACTCAGTCATTTTTTTTGGGTGTGAGTTGCAGCATTGTGGGGACCGAGGTCTAAGCACACTGGTGAGCCCGACTGCGGAGCACTCAGGTGTCATTTCACATGGATGCCCTGATTTAAGTGCACTTCTCCCACAGATTCTCCTCCCCCCCCTGCCCCCACCCCACCATTGGTTGGCATGTTTCCCACCCCAATAAAGGTTGCTGACAAAGCAGTGTCAGGGCCTACCTGCTTGGGTCCCTTTAGCTGATCTCTGAATTGCCCTTCCATCATGACTCCCAACAACCACCCCCCTGCCCCATTCTGCATCTCTTCATGCTCCCTGTTTGTACATTCACCAATGCATCCCTTATTGCAAGGGGCTAGAAGTATACGAATAAGAAAGACTTGCTGTGATTGTATAGGTTTTGGGGAGACCATAACTGGTTTTGATCTTCACTTTTAAGAAAGGATGTACTTTGGGAGCTGCACAGTAAAGGTCTACTAGATTGATTCCTTGGGTGAAGGTTGTTCTGTGATGAGAAACAGGGTAAAATGAGCCAACACTGTCTGGATTGCAGAAGAATGAGAGGCAATGTCATTGAAACATATAGAATTCTGAAGGTGCCTCATAGGGTAGATACTGAGAGTTTATTCCCTTTTGCTGTGGGAGCTAGAACATGGGGTAAATCTCCACTGATGAATCACTTCGGTCTGAAATGAAAAATCTCTTCACTCAAAATTTTGCAAAACTCTGGAAATCTCTAACCCAAAGGTTTCTGAATGTTCCACCATGGAATGTATTTAAAGCTGAGATAGACAGATCTGTCTGAGAAGCAATGGATATGGTGAATAGGCAAGAAAATGAAGTTAAGAACAACGATCAGCTATGACCGTATTGAATAGCAAAGTATGTTCAAGGGCCTATCTGATCGATTCTTATTTCTTATTTTCTCATGAGTTCTTTGGATCATGAGTGTTATTCAGTAACAATTAAACTGGCAGAGTATAATGCATATTTTTTCTTGAGTAATTTTACGAATTACTAGAATTAACAAGATAGAACAAGCACACACAATACAAAGGCAAAGTATTGCAGAAGCAGGAAGTCTGAGCTAAAAACAGAATATGTTGGACATGCCCAGCAAGTCAGACAGCATCTGTGAACAGAAAAATTCAAGTTGATGATGTAAGCACATAAAAAGCTTAGAAAACCATGAAAAGTGGAAAGGAGTAAAGAATATCACAATTAGGAATATTCTCATAAAAAGGAGTCTTACAAGGCATATTTTATTCAAAGCATGTTGTCCATATGTTTTGCAAATAATTTGTCATAAATAAAGCAATTGCATCATAAAATGATTGCTTTAAAAAAACACTAGAATTTTCAGCTGAAATGTTGACATGACATATTGGTTTTCACCTTTCCAAGATCTTCTAGTGACATTGCTAAGAATGATAAAACCTATCTGTTTTTCTGAATGATTCCATTTGTTTTAACTAAGGAAACAATGTTGGAAGTTTACTAAAGCTGATCCAGAACTATATGATCATTGGAAAAACTCTGGTTCATTCTTTGTCCGCAGAGTGGTTTCCAGAGTCTGGCTTTGCATGCACATGAAGGAGTGCTTTGAACAAAATGGAGCCCTTCAAATTCCTACTCTTTAAGTCTACAAATTTATGTACAATAAATGTGATTACTATACTAACATTAATCCATGCAAATAGAATAAAGTCATTACTGTGCTTGTTACATGCGAAGTGGGTTAATTTGATTAATCGGTTTTGTTGTTAAAGTACTTTATCTAAGCATTACCTACGATGTGGGCTGTAAATTTAAAATAGTTTCTAACTATTCAGTCAGAGTTTACAAAAACATTAAGAATTTTTTTTACATTTTCTTTAAATACTTCAGTTTCTTTATTTCTTGTTTTGAGGGGACTGTTAAAGTGAAATGTTAAATAGTGCAGCAAATTATGTTTATTGGCAAAATCAGACTTCATTTCAGGTTGTAACAAATTTTTGCTTTAATGCAAAAGTTTATTCTGAAAGAATAACTAAAGTAGAAGCAGTAGAGCAACAAAAGTTGGCCTTGATAATTTATCTTAATACTGTATTTTAGTATGTAGCTAAGCAACCACTATTGATAACAAATGCACCACACTGCAAAACTAATTGCAATAATGATAGTAATAACTGCTTATTAATAGAGAACAGCTAAACAAAAATAGAAAACAGGAATTCAACCTGTGTGACATAACTACCTAATATGTTGCATCTATTAGTAAATCTCATTGTTTTGATTTTTTTTCAAAGTTTAAAGTTCACACTTGAGATAGGCATCCACTATCTCAGGAGATTATGGGCTGTACCAAGGTGTTTGTCAATTCTATATTGAACACGGTCTCTGTTGCAGCTCTAGATGCCGATTCATGAGTGGCAATCCCTTCTGCAACTGGCATAGATGAATAATGTAGTTTGAGATCACCTGATATTTTTCTTTCTAGCCAAGCTTTCTTTTCTGTCATTTCGTTGTTTCTTTTGTTCTCTACTTTTTCCACACCCTTGCTGACTGCTTATCTTCATGCACTCAGTTAGCTGCAAGGATTCCCTGACTTCAAACTCAGATAATTTGAGGCCACACTTGCAGACATTGTAGACATGGACATCTGTTGGTCTCATGCAAAAAGCGAGCTCACCATAGAGCAAGTTTTTGGAAATGTGGTCATCTTTCATCCAGCACACATGACCCAACCAATAAAATCATCACTGACTCAAGCAGGCAGACATGCTGGAAATCCCTTCAAGTTTCCCATGCTTTGTTATCATAAGGGAGGGTGTGACAACACAAGCCTAGTATACCAGCAGCTTTGTATTTGTGGTTAGTTTGCTGGTGATGCACACTAACCTCCTCAGTTTTGGCATGGCAGTTATGGCATTGGCAACCCTGTTGTTGATTTTTGGCATCAAGAGACAGATTTCTGATGATTATTGAACCAAGGTATGCGAAGCTGTTAATTACCTGCATGGTATTTATGTTGAAGGAAGATGGAGTGTCTCCACCTTCACCCATAGCCATGTTATTCCCAACCCTAACTGACAGTACAAACTCATTGTGAGTTTGAGAGATTTGATCTACAAACTTCTGCAGGTAAATTTCGGTATGGGACATCAGCATGCTATCATCAACAATCAGTAATTCACGGATGAATACCTTGCACACTTTGCTGTTATGCACAGTCTTGTCAAGTTGAGTGGTTGCTGTCAGCTGTAGGGTACAATTAAACACTCTCATTTATGTCACCATGAGCATACAGTAGTAGCAAGGAGAAGAATTTGCCAAAGAGCATTGGCAAAAGGACGCAGTTCTTCTCTATCCTACTGTTAATCTTGAAAGCATCTGATTATGATCCATTGTGACTGATAGAACTGTGCGTGTTCTCACAGAAAGAATAAATGGTGTACAGGAATCCAGGCAATCAGCCTATTTTTTTGCAATTGTTTGAGGACTGTGTTGCTGCTAATGAGGTCTTTGAGGTCAACATAGAGTGATGTTCATGGTGCTTCTCCTCTAACTGCCAAAGTAAAACAATGACATCAACTGAAAATTTGCCAGCTCTGAAGCCACATAGAATCTCAAGGTAGATGGGTGATGTCAACATCTGCAATCTGGTCAGAGCAATGGGAGTAAGGAACAAAGTCACCCCCACCCCACCACCACCACCACCACCACCACCATTACCACTTAGCAAGGAGATGCTTTAGTCACTGTGATCCTCTTTGTTTTTGAACAAGGTAAACTATGTTTGCATCATGTATCATGCAAATATTACCTACTTAAAGACATATTTGCATACTGATTTTATGTATTTGCCAAAAATTAACAAAATTTTTTTATTTAAATTTAAAAGGATCTATCTTTTTTAATGGCCCATTGCTAAACCTTAGGGATGTAAAATTGGATAAGGCCCAAAACAAATGCAAGGATTGTGATGCAGGATTATCCTACGGTTGTTGAATCCATTACAGGTGACACCCAAACTATGTGCTTCCTGCTAATTTAATGCTTTTGAATGGCTGCATATCTGATGGAGTGCAAAACTGTGTGAAGCTAGCACAAATTAAAACTAACCTGCATTACTCTGACAAAGAAATGCATTGAAATTGGAAGAGATGTTAGATATCATTTTGGAACAGTCAGTAATGGCATATCATAGAAAGTGGCTTCCAAGAGATTTGCCCACTGCACTGAAAGCCTTGGTACATGTCGTAGAGAAGAGAATGAATGTCATGTATCTGCCGTAAGGCCCTCCATGTAAACTTTGTGAAGGTAATGAAACCAGATAGGCATGGTAGTTGGTGCCAACCGCTATATGAACCTGGATGCAGTGTTGCAAAAGGTTCAGTGACCTGACAGGAATGCTCAAGGTCAGTGATTTTTTAATGTCAAGTACTACCAACTGCATCATTAACCTCATACTGCTCATTACACCACACCTCCATCATTCACCCGCTGGCAATCTACCAATCACAAGTTATACCATATGCTTTGTGTTATCCTCACACAACTTAGTATTGCACAAGCCTCACACCCACATCCTGGACCATACACGCTGCCATCTCTTCAATAAAAATAGCCATATCACCCAAACACATTGCTCAACTTCCCAGTCTTGCAGGCCAAAATAACACACAATCTGTTGCAATAGCACCTCACTGGCAAGGAACGTGCAGGTTTCCAAGTCCATACCATGCTGAAGGAGATGGTATCCACTATCATTGGAGTAACCATTGCTGAGGCTGTGGATAATGGTGGGGCTGAAACTATCAAAGACAACAGCATCCTCAAACCTAATCCTCTATTTCGTTTCTTGTTCATTCCCAATTCTCTCCAGATTTAGAAATTGCATATGATGGAAGCATGCACCTCTTTACTTCCCATACCTAACCCCCAACACATCCCAACCCCACCTACATCCCTTCTCTTGTGCCTTACTCCATTCAGATATCCAAGAACTGCATAAAAGCAAATTATTGCAGATGCTGGAATCTGAAACCAAAAAAGATTGATGAAGAGTCAAGTGGACCCGAAACATCAGTTCTTTTCTCTCCTTACAGATACTGCCCAGACCTGCTGAGCTTTTCCTGCATTTTCTGTTTTGGATCCAAGAACTGTAGCCTGACTAGGCAGTGATTAAAGAGCAGGAAGATGGTGATGAACAAGAAATTTCACACACTCAGCCAGTTCAGATACTGACACTGTGCAAACCCCTTTAAAACCTGAAAAAAGAGCAATCACATTGCCAGGAATGTTCTTTTGGCCCCCTAACAGACCAAGGAAAATAGAGCAGATATGTTGGCAAATTTCAGAGAAAAGTAATAGTAATAGGGTAGCGATAATGGGGGATTTTAACTTGTCAGCATTAACTGGAGTAGTCAGATTTTGAAAAGTTTAAAGAAAGTAAAATTCATAAAATGTGTGCAGGAGAACTTTTTAAGTCAGTACGTAGAATGTCCTATAAAAAAGTAGTGATCCTGGATTTGATTTAAAGTAACAAACCCGGGTAAGTGGCTGAAGTATCAGCGGGGGAGCTTTTTCCAGACAGCGATCATAACTCCATTAGGTTCAAGGTTGTTATGGAAAAGGACAAGAGTGGGCCAGAAATCAATGTTCTAAACTGGGGAAAGGCTCATTTAAAACGATTAAATATGATTTGGCCCGAGTCAACTGGGAGCAAAAACTTTTAGGTAAATCTGTGATGGAACAGCAGAACTAAATACTTAAATGTTATGATATTCTCTGCCTCCACCACCATTTTGGGCAATGAGTAGCAGATTCACACCACCCTTTGTGTGAACAAGTTTTTCCTCACATCCCCTTTCAAATTCTTCATCTTTACCTTAAATATAAGCCTCCTAGTCATTGATCCTTCCAAGAGGCAAAGTTTCTTTTCATCGACTCTCTCACTAGTGAACACCAATACAAAGTATTTATTTAGAACCAAATGGGCCCTTCTTTCCCTAGTTATCTCTTTTGCTGTTAATGTACTTGTAAAACAACTTAGGATTTTCCTACTTCAACCTTATTCTAATTGTCGGTATTTTTCATGACCCTTTTTGTTTTTCTACTTTCCTTTCAAGTTCCTTTTTGCACATCCTACACCCTTTTGGCTTCTGTTGTTTTGAGCCTTCAATTATTGTCTCCCCTTTTCTCTTCATTTCGAAGTATTTAAATGCACACTTGTGATGCCAAGGCATACAAAGCTATTAACCAAGTGTGGAAAATGGGATTAGAACCCTTGGATGGTTTATCTTTGACCAGTGCAGATGTGATGGGCTGAAGAGCCTTTTCTGTGCTTTGGACCGCTGTAACATGCATGCAGGCAATACCCATTCCTACCTCACTACTACCACTCTTGATTTCTTGATTTGATTTGATTTATTATCACACATATCAGTATACAGTGAAAAGTATTGTTTCTTACACGCTATACAAAGCATACTATTCATTGAGAAGGAAAAGAGAGAGTGCAGAATGTAGTGTTATGTTCATAGCTAGAGTATAGAAAAAGATCAATTTAGTGCGAGAGAGGTCCATTCCTCTCAGGAAGAAGCAGGGAAAAAGCTGTTCTTGAGTGGGGAATTGGTATGTGACTTCAGACTTCTGTTTCTTTTTCCCAACAGAAGAAAGTGGAAGAGAGTATGTCTGGGGTGCATGGCGTCTTTAAGTATGTTGGCTGCTTTTCTGAGGCATTAGGATGTGTAGACAGAATCAGTGAATGGGAGGCTGGTTTGCATGATGGATTGGGCTACATTCACAACCCTTTGTCATTTCTTGCGGTCTTGGGCAGAGCAGGAGTCATACTATGATACAACCAGAAAGGATGCTTTCTCTGGTGCATCTGTAAAAATTGGTGAGAGTTGTAGCTGACATACCAAATTTCCTTAGTCTTCTGAGAAAGTAGATGCATTGGTAGGCTTTCTTAACTATAGTGTTGGTGGGGGGGAATGTCCAGGGCAGGTTGCCAGTGATTTGGACACCTAAAAACTTGAAGCTCCTGACCATTTCTGCTTTGTTCCCATTGATGTAGACAGAGGCATGTTCTTTTGTACACTTCCTGAAGTCAATTACTACCTCCTTTGTTTTGTTGACATTGAAAGATTATTGTTGCACCAGTTCATCCGATTCTCTATCTCATTCCTGTACTCTGTCTCGTCATTGTTTGAGATACAAACCCTGTACAGTGTTGTCATCAGCAAACTTAAAAATTGAATTGGAGGAAAATTTGGCCACACCGTTATAGGTGTTTAAAGAAACATCCTCAACCTCTCTTTATGACAATCTGAGGTCCCTATCTGCTCAAAAAGATCACCATTATCCCAGAAACAATAAAAGATAAGCAGCGTGCCTTAATGACTATTCTCCAGTGGCTCTGACATCCATCATTGTGAAGTGCTTCAAAAGTCATGGCATGAACTAATTCCAGCCTCCTGAATTGCCTGGATCCACTACAGTTCGCCTATCGCTGCAATAGGTCTACAGCAGATGCCATATCTCTGACTCTTGCAGTCAACCCTGGACCACCTAGATAACAAGGCCACCTATATCAGAATCCTATTTATTGAGCACAGCTCAAACTTCAACACTGTTATTCCTACTAAACTCATCTCCAATCACCATGGTCTGGGCCTCAGCTTCACCCTTTGCAACTAAATCTTGAACTTCCTAACCCATAGATCACAGCCAGTAAGGACAGGCAAACACTTTCTCCATAATCATCCTCAACATCAGTGCCTCACAAGGCTGTGTTCCTAGCACCCTACTATATGAATGTGTGGCCAAATTCCCCTCCAATTCGATTTTCAGGTTTGCTGACGACAACACCATACTAGGTCATCATCTCAAACAACGACGAGAGTACAGGAATGGGATAGAGAATCTGGTGAACTGATTCAATGACAATAATCTCTTGCTTAATGTCAACAAAATAAAGGAGATTGTCATCAACTTCAGGAAGCGTAAAGGAGAACATGCCCCTATCTACATCAATTGGGACGAAGTAGAAAGGGTCAAGATCTTCAAGTTTTTAGGTGTCTAGATCACCAAAACCTGTCCTGGTCCTCCCAAGCTGACACTATAGTTACGAAAGCCCACAATACCTCTACTTTCTCAGAAGACTAAGGAAATTCGGCGCATCAGCTACAACTCTCACCAACTTTTACAGATACACCACAGAAAGCATTCACAGGTTGATAGATTCCTGTTCCGCAAGGGATACAAAAGGTCGTAAATTTAGCCCAATCCACCATGCAAACCAACCTCCCATCCATTGACTCTGTCTGCACTTCCTACTGCTTCGGCAAAGCAGTCAGCATTGTTAAGGACCCCACGCAACCCAGCATTCTTTCTTCCACCTTCTTCCTTCTGGAAAAGGATACAAAAGTCTGAGGTGTGTGACCAAACCACTCCCCATGTAACTGGACCACTCCCTTCATAATCACAAAATATGCTTTGTGCAATGCTTGTGCATGCTTGTGACTCAAGAACAGCTTCTTCCCTGCTGCTGTCAGGCTTTTGAATGGGCTTACCTTGCATTAAGTTGATCTTCCTCTACACCCTAGCTATGACTGTAACACTGCATTCTGCACGTTCTCGTTTCCTTCTCTATGAATGGTATGCTTTGTCTATAGTATACAAGAAACAAAACTTTTCACTATATTCTAATACACGTAACAATAATCAAATCAAATGTAGATTTATTTTTCATGCAGTGATTCATATTGGAATCTATCCTTTAAAGATAAATTGATCGTGACATTAACATATCTGTATATTTGTTCGTATGCACAATAACATGTCAAAAATGTTATAAAACAACCCTGTCAGCCTGTGATGTCATTTTTTTTAACCATGGTTCCAGCTGATTTTTTAAAAATGTTTTGGGCACTTAAAAAAAAAATGTGCAGTTGAATAAAATCTAACGCCCTTCTCCCTTCCTTTGATTGACAGGTACTGGCCCGTGAAACTAAAATGAGCACTTATTTTTTTCTTCTCAACGAGAAGTTTGAACAGCTATGGTTAATCAGAATATTGGCTGAGTTTCAAGTGCTAATGGAGTTCAATGTACTAGGTGTTCCATTCATCTAAGAATAAGTGATGATTTCAAGAAGTTGTAATAATAGATTTCCCCTTTGTTGTGCTTCCTGGTTGTTGGCACAAGCTAATAGTTATACAAGGTTTTCTTTTTCACGTGACAAAATGCATATTTCTCTCAAATGAAATGGGGGCTTTTATTAAATGGTGAAAGTTTTATATTTTTTAAGAACTATAGAATATTTCATTGATTTTACTTGGAATCTGAAGACTGTGCATACTGCATGACTGGAGAAGTTATGGGAGCATGGATGTTACATGGGTGATTAGGGACAATATAATCAATTGGACGTGACTCAATGTTGCTCAAGTAACAAAAAATGTTTATTAAATTGTAATAATTGCATAAACACTTAGGTTCTGACAGAATATATGCACAAATCTACTCTCTTTTCCCTGGCACCATATGAAGTGGTCCCAGGACTTGCGCCTTTTGTAATTGCCCAGCTTCCTGTGCCTCTGCTCCATGAGCTCCAACCCAATCATATGGTTCACTTAGGATTACTTCTTAAAGGAGCCACTTTACCACATCCTTCCCTCGCCTTTTCCCCACCTAGAGAAATACCAATACACATTGGCTATAGACACAATATCACATTAGACCATCAAAGACAAGTCTATTCAGAAAGTCAATCTGCCTGGCGACTTTCAGACTCTTGCAGAACAATGTAGCTTTATACAGGGACCTTTGGCAACCAATGAATCTGGCCTGATGGAAGCCTAAGGCAAACTCATCAACTTTAAACTAGAAAGGTTAGGGGGAGGGAATAGTGATGTGGAGACTGGGAGCAAGGAAGTTAGCTCCCAGGTAGGGAAGGACTCTAGGCAGGATGAGAGGCAGGTTAGACGAGTGGGGGAGAAGGGAAATGTCCAGTCTGAGGGGCTGAGGTGTGTCTATTTTAATGCCAGGAGTGTAGTAAATAAGGTGGATGAACTTAGGGCGTGGATTGCTGCTTGGGATTGTGATGTGGTGGCCATTACAGAGACTTGGATGTCTCAGGGACAGGACTGGGTACTACAGGTCCCGGGATTCAGATCCTTCAGGAAGGACAGGGAGGGAGGCAAAAGAGGTGGTGGAGTGGCACTGTTGATCAGGGACAGTGTCATGGCTGCAGAGAAGGTGGATACCGAGGAGGGAATGTCTACGGAGTCTCTGTGGGTGGAAGTTAGGAATAGCAAAGGGTCGGTGACGTTGCTGGGTGTATTCTATAGGCCGCCCAATAGTGACAGGGAAGTTGAGGTGCAGATAGGGAAACAGATACTGGAGAGATGTAGAAATAACAGAGTTGTTGTGATGGGAGACTTTAATTTCCCAAACATCGACTGGAATATCCCAAGGGTAAGGGGTTTGGATGGGGAGGAGTTTGTTAGGTGCGTTCCGGAGGGTTTCCTGACACAGCACGTGGACAAGCCTACGAGAGGAGAGGCTGTACTGGACCTGGTACTAGCTAATGAACCAGGACAGGTGATGGATCTCTCGGTAGGAGAGCATCTTGGGGATGGAGATCATAATTCTATCTCCTTCACCCTTGCATTGGAAAAGGATAGGATCAGGCAGGCTAGGAAGGTGTTTGTCTGGAATAAGGGGAAATATGAAGACATCAGGCAGATGTTGGGGCGAATAAACTGGAAGGAGGTGTTCTTGGGGAAAAGCACAGAAGGAAGGTGGCAGATATTCAAGGAATGCTTGTCTGGAGCTCTGCACGACAACGTTCCGGTGAGACAAGGAGGTTTTGGTAGGTCAAGGGAACCGTGGTGCACGAAGGCTGTGGTGAACCTAGTCAGGAAGAAAAGAAAGGTGTATAAAAGGTTCAAAGAGCTAGGAGATGTTGGGGATCTAGAGAAGTATAAGGCTTATAGAAGAGAGCTTAAAAAGGAAATTAGGAGAGCCAGAAGGGGTCATGAGAAGGCCTTGGCTGGTAGGATTAAGGAGAATCCCAAGGCCTTCTACAAATATGTGAAAAGTAAAAGGATGAGAAGAGAAGGGATAGGACCTATAAAAGGTGAAGGGGGAAAAGTCTGTATGGAACCGGAAGAAATGGCAGAGGTGCTTAATGAGTACTTTGCCTCAGTATTCACGGTGGAAAGTGATCTGGGAGGATGCACTACAAGTTTGCGGCAGACTGAAAAGATTGAGTATGTAGATATTAAGGAAGCGGATGTGTTAGAACTTTTAAATGCTATCAAGGTAGACAAGTCTCCGGGACCAGATGGGATGTACCCCAGGTTATTGTGGGAGGTGAGGGATGTCATTGCAGAGCCCCTGGCGATGATCTTTGCGTCGTCGATGGAGACGGGAGAGGTTCCGGAGGATTGGAGGATTGCGGATGTGGTCCCTATTTTCAAGAAAGGGAACAGGGATAGTCCTGGAAATTACCGACCAGTGAGTCTGACCTCAGTGGTTGGTAAGCTGATGGAGAGGCTTCTGAGGGACAAGATTTACGAGCATTTGGAGAAGTTTAGGTTGATTAGAAATAGTCAGCATGGTTTTGTAAAAGGCAGGTCGTGCCTTACGAGCTTAATTGAGTTCTTCAAAAATGTGACTGAACACATTGACGAAGGAAGAGCAGTGGACGTGGTGTACATGGACTTCAGCAAGGCATTTGACAAGGTCCCCCATGCAAGACTTCTTGAGAAGGTGAGAGGCCATGGGATCCAAGCGGCTTTGGCCTTGTGGATCCAGAACTGGCTTGCCTTCAGAAGGCAGAGGGTGGTTGTGGATGGCTCTTTTTCTGCATGGAGGTCGGTCACCAGTGGAGTGCCCCAGAAATCTGTTTTAGGACCCTTGCTGTTTGTCATTTTCATAAATGACCTGGATGAGGAAGTGGAGGGATGGGTGAGTAAGTTCGCCGATGACACGAAGGTCGGTGGTGTTGTGGATGGTCTGGAGGGATGTCAAAAGTTGCAGCAGGACATCGACAGGATGCAAGACTGGGCGGAGAAGTGGCAGATGGACTTCAACGCGGATAAATGTGTTGTGGTCCATTTTGGCAGATCCAACGGGATGAATGAGTACACTATCAAAGGTAGGAGTCTTAGCTGTGTGGAAGAGCAGAGGGATCTTGTGGTCCGGGTCCATAAGACTCTCAAATCGGCCTCCCAGGTGGAGGATGTGGTTAAGAAAGCTTATGGTGTACTGGCCTTCATTCATCGAGGGATTGAGTTCAGGAGTCAGGAGGTAATGCTGCAGCTTTATAGGACCCTTGTCAGACCACACTTGGAGTACTGTGCGCAGTTCTGGTCGCCTCACTATAGGAAGGACGTGGAAGCTATTGAAAGGGTGCAGAGGAGATTTACAAGGATGTTGCCTGGATTGGGAGGCATGCCTTATGAAGACAGGTTGAGGGAGCTGGGACTGTTCTTCCTGGAGAGACGAAGGTTGAGAGGCGACCTGATAGAGGTTTACAAGATGTTGAGAGGATTAGATAGGGTGGAGTCTCAGAGACTATTTCCCAGGGCTGAAATGGTCGTGACGAGAGGGCACAGATTTAAGGTGCAGGGAAGCAAGTACAGAGGGGATGCTAGGGGAAAGTTTTTCACTCAGAGGGTGGTGAGTGAATGGAATCGGCTGCCGTCGGTGGTGGTCGAGGCGAACTCGCTGGGGTCTTTTAAAAGACTTCTGGATGAGTATATGGGATCCAATGGGATTGGGGGTTATAGATAGGTCTATGGCTGGGTAGGTTTTGATGTGTTCGGCACAACTTGTGGGCCGAAGGGCCTGTTTGTGCTGAAAAAAAAACTCTGGGTCGATGCCTTCCTCAGTAGCTTCTTCTTCCTAGGCTACAAGACGCTAAGTTGGCTCCACAAAAGCGGCAAGTGTTCTTACTTTCGTTGCTGATACACGAGTCTGCAGCAGGATACACTTGTTCGTCCCCTAGATCCAGCTCTCTTCCTCAAATGATCCATATCTTTTCACATTACGACCTTGTGCTTCCAACATATGTGAAACTGATCCCATTCTCTCCACAATTCTTCTTGGCATTTAGCTAAATCCACTGCCAAAGTTCCTCGCCGCGATTAGATCATTGATCTCGAATGCTCTGACTCCTTTTATTGAGTCATGGTATACTTCCTGAGAGACTTGCCTAGCTTGCACCCTCCCAAACAAGTCTGGAAACAGCAAATCCAAGTGGGTTCATAAGCTTTGTTCCATTAAGGATTCAGCTTGTGTAACCCCAGTTGGAGTGCTCAACCTAATATTATTTAATAACAAGAAACTTGCCAGATGTAAGGTCATAGAGGTTTTAAATGTTAGTACGGCTTGCTCTACCGAGACATTGAAGGCTGGATGGTAAGGGACTGACCAAACATGGTATACATCATTTCACTTGGGAGAATAGTTGTAAATGCTATGTTATTGTCGGACACTATGACTTCAGGGATACTATGGATGGCAAAGACCTACCACAACCTGTCAGCTGTGGCCGTGATAGACTTCATTATTTGAACATCTAGCCAGTTTGAATATGCATCAATCAGGGTGAGAAACATATGTCCCATGTCCAGCTAAATCAATGTGCAAACACGACCACGACTGGTCCAGTCACTCCCACGGGTGTATGTTTGTTGGTGGCGACAGTGACTGCTGGGTCTGACAATTCAACACTGGTTGATTGCCTGGTATTGAAAAAACAATCAGATATAGCTTCAGGGTAATGCATTCATCCTGTTCTGCCCAGTATGTGCATCATGCAGCTCTGTAGTAAAAGCCAATAGCCCTGGGTGACCCTGTGATATGAACTACCACAATAACCCACCATTCTCACGTTCATTCTGTCCTGTGCTGTGGATAAGGTCTAATCTGCTCCAACTTGTAAAAGTGCTAATCTTGTAGCACCATCTTCTTAACTTTGGAGAGCACTGGATCCCTCTCAGACTAGGACTTCATATCAGCAGCTAAGACCAGCAATGTCTCTCAAAGATGAAATGGCAACACTTTTTTATGGTGCAGGTGGTGATAGGACAATCAGCAGAGGGAGGCAGCTTAGTGCAGCTGTGTTCAAAATTTGCATCCCTGATCTATGCTGGAAGGAGCAGCTGTATGTAGCAAATAGCAAGACCTGTCTATGTACCCTTGCAAAGGCAGTTGGTGGGTGGCACAGGCTTAACTTTTCGGAATAGTCCTAAAATGAATTGTGATTTAATATAAAGGAGGGGTGCCTTCCATAGGTAAAACTTTTTCACCATGTAGATTAACTCAAAACTTACTTTGTCAATTTGAGAATATTTCTTCTTAGTATCAGATGAGATTTTTGATGTGAATGCAGTTGGCCTCTTTACTCTGACATTTTGTGGGATAGGACAGCTCCGACTCCATATGGCAATGCATCACAGACAACCAACAACTGGATGAAAATGTACCAGTTTTGTTTACTTTTGCAAACTTCTCTTTCTGTGCCTTTCCCCATTTCCCCATTTTCATGGTTGATGCTTCATCAGTAGTCGGTGTAATGGGGCCAGAGGCTGGAATCCCTCTGCAGGAATCCCTCATAATAATTTACCGTCCATGGGAAGGATTTTAACTCTGTCAAATTCCTCGACTATGGTACTTATTTATAGCTGTCACCTTGACCTTGCGGGATATCTGAACATCTTCTGTTCCTCCTAAAATCTTCATCTTGCACTCTCATAATACCCTATAATTCTTTCTTACTGATTCCAAATGCCAGGAGTCCACTGGTTGTTTGAGTCTTTTTTTCACTTCCCTATTTTCTACTTCCCTAATTTTCTATCTGCTCCTTGCTAACAGACCCTATGACTACTAAAGCCTACAAGATTTTATTCAGTATTCTGCACTGTAAACTATCTCCACTACTTTTGAATTTCAAAACCCAACCATTATTTCTAAAAGATGTCCACAGTCTTTTTATTGCCACAGATTACATCCATTTTCCCACACAAATTACACTCTTACAGGCTGTTTTATATTTGTTCATTTACAAGATGTGGCCACTTCTAGAATGGCAAGCATTTATTGTTCATCTCTAATTGCCCACGAACAGATGATGGGGAGCCACCATCTTGAATCGCTGCACTTTGTATGCCAAAGATACTGCCATGCTGTCATTAGGTAAGGACCAGCAGGATTTTGATAATGAGTGACTGGCCTTCTAATTTCTAAGTAGGTATGTGACTTCAGGGGGAACCTCTAGATGTTGGTTTTCCCATGCACTTACTGCTCTTGTCCTTCTAAGTGGTAAAGGTCATGGATTTCTGAGATACTCTCAAAAAAGCCGATCTTCTAGATCGTACACATTGTAGCCTGGTACTGGTAATGAAGGGGATGAATGCTTACATTGATGGAATTAGTGTCAATTAACTGATTGCTTCATTCCTGGCTGGTATCAAGCTTCTTCAGTATTGGAACTGCATTCAGCCAGGCAAGTGGAAAATATTTAATCACACTCTGAATTGTGTCTTGTAGATGGTAATAAAGCTTTGATGGAGTTACGAGGTGAATTGCTTGTTGCAAAATATCTAGGCTCTAACCTCCCCATCTAACACATTACTTATGTAATTGATCCAGTTAAGCTTCTTGATAAGTGATAATGGGGGATTCAGCAGTGATCATGCCGTTGAAAATCAAATGGATACATTAGATTTCTCTCGTTGGAAGTGATTATTCCCTGGCACTTATGCAGCACAAATATTACTTGTCACTTGTCAGCCATGATTGAATTTTGTCCCAATCTTGCTGCTTTTGGGCACAGACTGCTTTAATATATGAGGAGATGTGAATGGTACTAAACAATCATCAGCATATATCTCACCTCTGACATTTTAATGGAAGGAAAAATGCTTCTTTGATGAAGCAGCTGAAAATTATTGGGCTAAGGATTCAGTGACATTTTGAGACTGAGGTGATTAGCAAGCACCGCCATCTTCTTTAATGTAAGGGATTTCCCTGATTCCTATTTATTTCAGTTTTGCTAGGAGTGCTTAATGCCACATGTGGTCAAGTGCTACATTGATATCCAAGCAGTCCTTCTCATCTCACCTTGGGAGTTCAATTCTTTTATCAATATTTGGACCAAGATTGTAACGAGATCCAGAGCCGAGTGTTGTGGCAAAATCCAAACTAAGCACTGGTGAGCAGGTTATTGTTCAGTAAATGCCGCTTGATGCCACTGTCATCGACATTTTCTATCACTGTGCTGATGATTGAGAGTAGGATAATTGTTAGTAATAGGCTGGATCTTCATAGAGAAGGCCATAATAGGACAATTTTAGACTTTGTCAAATTGTGATGCAAGTGTACTGGAACTGCTTGGCAATGCCCTAGCTACATTTGGAGCACAGATCTTCAGCTCAACACCCACAATATTTTTGGATTCAGTGCCTTCAATTGCTTGTAGACTGAATGGAATTACCTGGAATCTAGCATCTGTGATGCTGAGGACTTCAGCAGAGGGCTGAAACTGATCATTCACTTAGCATTTCTGAAATTAGTTGAAAATGCTTCAATCTTGTATTTTGCAAGTGGGGTTGTTTGCAGAGCCTCCTCCTCCTTCAGTCAGTTGTTTACTTGTTAACTGCCACTTAGAACGTAATGTGACAGTGCTCAGTGCTTTGGTCTGATTCATTGGTTGTAGTGATCTGTCATTTTCTTCCTATGCTGTTTAGCCTGCATGGAGTCCTGTATTGTTGTTTCAACATCTCATTTTTGGTATGCCTTGGCATGCTTTCCTGCACTCCTTATTGAGCCAGAGTTGGTCTCCTGCATTGATAGTAACATTAGAGTGAGGGATGGACCTGTGCTCATTTTGCATTGGTCCTTCTATCAGTACTGTCCTGGGCAGAAGCATCAATGACAGATAGATTGATCAGGCCAAAGTCATGCAGGTATGTGACTTTTATTGGTTGTTACACATCTGCTGTCTTTCAGTAGTAGTGCCACTGGGCTATACCTCATTATGTATTTTAGCCTGAGAGTCTAGTAGTCAAGTCAAAACACTTGATCCCCAGGGAAAACCTTATTTGATTGACAGTTCTAGCTCTTTAGACAATTGTACACTGTTCATTTACTCAAGATGGATGTTTCAAGTACTTGCAGTTTCTACTTTTGATACTTTAAAGGGTCTAGATGATTGACACTTAGTACTTTGTCACAAAATGACTTTGTAACATTACGTCTTGTCACAATAGAATTCTCTGGTTCTTTATACAGTGTTCAGTCAATCAGTGGGTATGGAAGGACTACAGCTTGGCATAGGGGCATGATGTGCAATGGGAAGGGGGCAATGTGGAGGGACATAGCCAGGCGTACGGAGCATAAGGGTTTCATGGGTAGAGAGGGCCTTACCTTTTTTATTACAAGTAGGACAAAATCTGAAGGCACCGTAAAGCATCTTTTAAACAGCCTGTCTCAACACCTGCTTCAAACTCTGCCCCAGATCGGCAGCCTGACTGCAGCTGACACCCCGTCCCTGGCGATGAAGAATCCATATTTGCAGAAGCTGGAAATTTTCTCAACTCCCATTATCCATCTTAGGATGAAAATCCAGAACATGATGTCAATTCAACACAGCAGATGACAAGATTATTTTTAGGAGCATTTATAAGAGCCTTGGCTTTATAAATAGATGCACGCGTGCAAAATCAAACTGGTTATTTTAAACCTTTATAATTTACTGGTTAGTTGAAGCATTGTGTCCAATGCTGGGCACCAGAGTATAGGATGGCTGGCAAGGAAAGGTGTGGAGAAGATTCACTTGAATAGTGCCAGAGTCTTGAGAATGGTGAAAGACTAGGCAAGATGGGGTTATTTATCTTTGAAAAGCAAGAATTAAAGAAAAGTTTAATAGAGATAATCAAAATCATGCTGAGTTTCAGCAGAGAATGTCAAGAAAATAAACCATTGCTGGTGGAGATAGGGGCAGAAACCAAAGGAACATAGAACATAGAACATAGAACAATACAGCACAGAACAGGCCCTTCGGCCTTCGATGTTGTGCCGACCAAAATAAAAAGCAATGCCCCTCCTAACTAAACCATTCCCTTCTCATCCATATACTTATCAACTAACCTCTTAAACGCCACCAAACTTGGCGCATCTACAACAGCTGCAGGCAGGGCATTCCACTCCCTAATCACTCTTTGAGTAAAGAACCTACCTCTGATATCCGTCCTATAACTCATACCCCTTAATTTAAAGCTGTGTCCCCTCGTGCTAGCTTTCTCCATCCTAGGAAAAAGGCTATCACTGTCCACCCTATCTAAACCTCTAATCATCTTATATGCTTCAATAAGATCCCCTCTTAGCCGCCTCCTTTCTAACGAAAACAACCTCAAATCCTTCAACCTCTCTTCATAGGACCTGCCCTCCATACCAGGCAACATCCTGGTAAACCTCCTCTGTACCCTCTCCAATGCCTCCACATCTTTCTTATAATGTGGGGACCAGAACTGCACACAATACTCCAAGTGCGGCCGCACTAGAGTTTTGTACAGTTGCAACATGATGCTGCGGCTCCTAAATTCAATCCCCCTACCAATAAAAGCTAAGACTCCATATGCCTTCTTAACAACTTTATCCACTTGACTGCCTACTTTCAGGGATCTATTGACACATACACCAAGATCCTTCTGTTCCTCAACACTATTAAGAGCCCTACCATTAGCCCTATACTCTACACATTTATTGTTCCTGCCAAAGTGCATTACCTCACACTTTTCCACATTAAACTCCATTTGCCACCTCTCGGCCCAGCTCTGCAACTTGTCCAAGTCACTCTGTAAACTAAAACACCCCTCTTCACTATCTACCACTCCACCAACTTTAGTATCATCTGCAAATTTACTGATCCATCCCTCAATACCCTCATCCAGATCATTTATAAAAATTACAAACAGCAGGGGCCCCAAAACAGACCCCTGAGGCACACCACTCGTCACCGAACTCCACGATGAATATCTCCCATCAACCACCACCCTCTGTCTTCTATCTGCCAGCCAATTTCTAATCCAATTAGCTAAATCACCCTCTATTCCACACATCTGCATTTTCTGTAGAAGTCTTCCATGGGCCACCTTATCAAAAGCCTTACTAAAGTCCATATATACTACATCAACCGCCTTACCCCCATCCACCTCTCTGGTCACTTTCTCAAAAAACTCAATGAGGTTAGTAAGGCATGACCTACCCTTCACGAAACCATGCTGACTATCCCCAATCAATTCATTTCTCTCTAAATAACTATAAATCCTATCCCTAATAATTCTCTCCAATACCTTGCCCACCACAGAAGTAAGACTCACTGGCCTATAATTCCCAGGAAGGTCTCTCTTCCCCTTCTTAAACAATGGGACCACATTCGCCATCCTCCAGTCCTCCGGAACCACACCCGTAACCAACGAGGACCTGAAGATCAGAGCCAGAGGCTCTGCAATCTCCTCTCTTGCCTCCCAGAGAATCCTAGGGTAAATCCCGTCCGGCCCAGGGGACTTATCCAACTTCAAACCCTCGAGAATTTCTAACACATCCTCCCTATCTACTACAATACTCCCCAATTTGCAACCCTGTACCTCAGTGCTCTCCACAGCTACATTTCCAGCACTCTGCGTGAATACCGAAGAGAAATATTTATTCAGTGCCTCACCAATCTCTTCAGGCTCCACGCACAACTTCCCACTGCTGTCTATGACTGGCCCTAATCTTGCCCTAACCAATCTTCTATTCTTAACATATCGAAAGAAAGCTTTAGGATTCTCCTTAATCCTATCAGCCAACATCTTCTCGTGTCCCCTCTTAGCTCTCCTCAATTCACTTTTTACCTCCTTCCTAGCTAATCTATAGCTATCCATTGCACTACCTGAGCCTTCAAGCCTCATCCTGACATAAGCCTCCTTTTTCTTCTTAACCAGCAAATCAACTTTTTTCGTACACCAAGGCTCTCTTACTCGTCCATTTCCTCCCTGCCTGACAGGGACATACTTATCAAGGACTCGCAGCAGCTGCTCCTTGAATAAGCACCACATTCCAGATGTTCCCAGTCCCTGTAGTTTCCTAGTCCAATCTATGCACCCTAATTCTCTCCTGATGGCCTCATAATTACCCTTCCCCCAGCTATAACTACTGCCCCCAGCTTCATGCCTATCCCTGTCCATCACTAAGGTGAACGTAACCGAATTGTGGTCACTATCACCAAAATGTTCACTAACTTCCAAGCCTAACACCTGGTCTGGCTCATTGCCCAGCACCAAATCCAATGTAGCCTCACCTCTAGTTGGCCTATCTACATACTGAGTCAAAAAACCTTCCTGCACACTCTGTACGAAAACTGACCCCTCTAACGAGCTAGAGCTATAGCTATTCCAATCAATATTAGCAAAGTTAAAGTCCCCCATCACAATTACCCTACTACTTTCACTCCTAATCAGAATTGACTTTGCAATCCTTTCCTCAACCTCTCTAGAACTATTAGGAGGTCTGTAAAAGACTCCCAACAGGGTGACCTCTCCTCTCCTGTTTCTAATCTCAGCCCATACTACCTCAACAGACAAGTCCTCATCAAACTTCTTTTCGATCACCGTGATACAGTCTTTGACCAGTAACGCCACTCCTCCCCCCCTTCTACCCCCTTCTCTACTCCGACTAAAGCATTTGTACCCCGGAACCTGCAACATCCATTCCTGTCCCTGCTCTACCCAAGTCTCTGAAATGGCCACAACATCGAAGTTCCAGGTACTGGTCCAAGCTGCAAGTTCCTCCCCCTTATTGCGAATACTCCTTGCATTAAAGTATACGCATCTCAAACCATGCCCCACCCCACCCGTACGCCGCTGTGTTTTACAACTCTCCTCTATAACCCCCTTACTCTCATCCCTCTCGGCACCCCAACTACTTAGGATCCCCCCCCCCCCCCGAATCAGTTTAAAGCCCCCATCATAGCCTTAGCAAATATTCCCCCCAAGATATTAGTCCCCCTCTGGGGACTAACATATGTAAATAATTGTCAAAGGGGCTGGAGGTGAGGTAAGAAAATTTTCTCATGCAGCAAGTTATGATGATTTGGAATTCACTGGCTAAAAGGGTGATAGAATCAGATTCGTATTAACTTGAAAAATGAATTGAACATCATGGGGAGAAAATTATAGGACCATGGAAAGAAAAAAGCAGCAGAGTAGGACTGTTTAGGGCAAGCTCGATCAAAGAGCCAACATCTGAATGGGCAGGCCGAATGGCCACTTTGCTGTGCTGCATGATTCTGTGAAATCGTAGCTATCTTTTACCCGTATTTTTAACCTTATTAAATTTCATTAGAAAGTAATCAGATTTTCATTGTGATATATTACTGATATCAGTGTGCCAATAAGAAAATGTTAAAAGATACCAGGGAGCAACATGTGAACTAATTAAAATTTTACAGGTTCTTTGTCAAGTTTTATTTGTTAAAAATGATCAAGTTCATTAGCTTGATAACAGATGTTTTTTAATAGCCTAATTATAATGACCTTGTTTGTACCCATCAGGTACATAATTTCTCACTGTTGGAATACTGCCCATTTTGAAATGCATAATAATAGTATTAACACTTGCAAGGCAAAAATAAAGAAAAATAGCTTGTTTAATTTTAAGAACTAATACTTGAGACATTATGTCGATTTTTTAAAAAAATTCCTTCAGCAAATATAAAAGAGGAGTTTTGACATTAAAAATATAAGATAGAAGAATAACTCTTTGATATGTACAGATATATAGTAGCAAAAAATCATTAGCAGCATTAGTATTCTGAGGATATATCAGAAAAAGATATCACTGATTGATCATGGGAATCTTCGGGATGTGCAACAACTAACAATTGTCCGACAGAGCATGAATCTTGAGAATTAAAACTGTAGATCCTATATGTTGTCGTTCTTTAAGCCTTAAAGTTTAGGACACGTTTCTGCTTCATTTGCAAAGCAATTACTCCTTTGCTTCCAAATCCTCATAGATCGATTAATCACACCTTTTCCCAGCATTTCAAAAATATTTCTTGCAAAGTGATTTTTTTTATCTATCACTATTAGTGATAGATAGCAACATAACTAATAAATTAACCTTCAAAACATTACAACAGGCCTATCCCACTGTATGTTGCAGTGTAAACCATTTTACTAATTTGACAAACTTGTTTACCACAATGCTACTACAGCACAATGCTATTTTATTCAGTAAGCTGAACATGGAAAAGGGAGCTTTTTAAATCCTCTGTTATCAGAGCAGGATTTCACATTTACTCTATATAGTTGGAAGGATGTTGATTACAGAACATCTCTTAAAGAGATCTTCGTAGCCATCAGTAGGTTAACAGCACATCTTCATTACCTACTTATAATTATATACATATAATATATATGTATAAGGGCAGGAACTATCACCATGTCTAGGTCTTTACACATCTCTACTCAACAATACTCTGACCCAAGGTCTAGGTCATATATCTTCTTGCATCACTGTCTGGGCAGTACTATTCAGCCCCTTATACTACTATTTTTGGCTGTCTATATATGAAAAAATCAAGAGAATCATTTTGACTTTTGTTTTATTAAAAGAGTATCATAATTTAAGAAATGACTTGCTGTTCACTTTACCAGTCATTTTATGTTTGAGATAGCAGAGCAACTTATTTAAAAATAATCCCTCCAGTGAGAGGCGGGGGTGGGGTATATATAATTTGACCTGTAATTTTTTCCTGAAAGACATCCTTTCAATTTATAATTTCCTTGAGTATTGTTGCACTTATTTTCATTGATTTATTCTGCTGATTATGATGGTGTTGTGATGACTCCCTAATGCTTCATTTGTTAACGTAGTTATTTAGGGTGATAGTATTCTGAAATGAAATTTATCTGAGATGATCCAAGACTACTTATTTTTGCATGTTGTTTGCAAATGTTAAACAGATGCAATTCTATGTTATCATTTTATTAGTTATACATAACAGTATGTATATTTTTTGTTTAAAATAGAACCATAGAATCCCTACGGTGCAGAAGGAATCTGCAGCAACTGTGGCAAGGTAGCACAGTGGTTAGCACTGCTACCTCATAATGTCAGGTACCGAGGTTCAATTCTGGCCTTGAGTGATAGTGTTGAGTTTGCACGTTCTCCCCATGTACATGAGGGTTTCCTCCAGGTGTTCCAGGTTCCTCCCACAATTCAAAGATGTGCAGTTAAGTGGATTGGCCATGCCAAATTGCCTCTTATTACCCCAAAATGTGTAGGTTAAGGGTATTCGTGGGCTAAATGCACGGGATTACAGGGATTGGGTGGATTTAGTAAGATGCTCTTTCGGAGAGTTGATGCATAATTAATGGGCCAAATCGCCTCTTTCTGCACTGTAGAGATTCTATCAATAATGACTCTGCAGAATAGCATCTTACCCACACCCATCCCCACCCTATCATTATAACTCTGTGATTTACCATGGCTAATCCACTTAATCTGCACATCTTTGGACTATAGGAAGAAATCACAACATGTGAAGGAAACCCATGCAGGTACAGAAAGATTGTGCATACTCCATACAGTCACCTAAGACTAGAATCAGATCCAGGTCCCTGGCGCTGTGAGGCACCAGTGCTAACCACTGTTCATGCAATTTGGATGAAGTAACAAAACAAAGGTGTATTTAATGAATGGCAGGACACTAGGAAGCTCAGAGGAATAGATGGATCTTGCAGAGGGGAGGAAATATTTTGTATTTGTATTTATTCCTGTTGACTCACTGGAGCTGTGCTGTATTAATGTATGCACTGGAAACAATGCATTAGATGGGAAACAGAGAGAGAAGACACAGCCATGGATGAGATCACACATCATTAATAAAGCTCCGTTCATTTTTAACCAAAATCTGTCTCGCATATCACATTTCCAATAAACAGCAGAACCAATGACAGTGAAGAATTGGCAATGTATGTCTATGTTAGGGTGATTTGTAATTTGTAGGGGATATTGAGGGATGATGATTTATCCCAGATATTATTATTCATGCCCATCTTGATAATAAGAATTCCATGGTTGTGCGATGCTATTGAAGCAAGCTTAATGGGTTGTTGCAGTGAGACCCTGTAAGTAGAACATTGGTTAGACCTCATTTGGAATACTGCATCCAGTTCTGGTCGCCTTATTACCGGAAGGACGTGGAGACCCTGGAGAGAGTGCAGAGGAGGTTTACCAGGATGCTGCCTGGTATGGAAGGTCTGGGTTACAAGGAAAGGTTGGGCAAATTGGGGCTGTTTTCTTTAGAAAGATGGTGACTGAGGGGAGATCTAATAGAGGTGTGTAAAATTATGAAGGGTATAGATAGAGTAAACAGTGGTAAACTTCATCCTAGATTGGAAACAAATATTATAAAGGGCCACGGGCTTAGGGTGAGGGGGGCAAGGTATAATTTAGCTGTTAGAGGGAGGGTTGTGGGGGTATGGAATGCATTGCCAAGTAAAGTGGTGGAGGCAGGCACGGTGGAGTCATTTAAGGAATACTTAGGCACATGAGTGGAATAGAGATGGAGGGATATAGAAGACTGTTTTAAATAGAGATCAAGAGCCTTAGGACATTCCTGGGAATCAATTGATACCTACGGATCTTCCAACATACTTTTCTGGCTCATTTGTTTTACTTTTCAGCTTCTGGGGATTCCCTTTAATGTTTGCATAAGATGTGCATGTTATTGATGTTTTCCTCTTTGATTCCACGGGTGCTTTGGTCTGCGTTGTTGCCCAACAAGGGGCATACACATGATGAGTCGTGAGAGGGCTGCTCTTGGATGTTTCGAGAGTAGCCTAGTGCTTCACGTTAGTTAGTGTACGCTCAAACTGGACCAGTTGATGAGCAACATGACAGCTCAGTGACTATTACAGTTTGCTGTGCAGATACATGGATTTGGGCCAGTATCTGTGGGGGTTTGCGCATTCTCCCCGTGGTTGCGTGGGTTTTCTCCGGATGCTCTGGTTTCCTCCCACAACCCCAAAGATGTGCTCTTGGGCTGATTGGTGTAATAAATTGTCCCTAAATTGTCTCACCTCAATCTGGTTTCCAATGTGAATTTCCATAAACATAGACAAGGGTCATGGGTGGAAGAGGGAAGTCACACTGTTAAAATGGTGGTGCGAGCTCGTTGGGCCAAAGGGCCTGTTTCCCTTGCTATGTTGTTCTTTGTTCTTTGTAATACACAATATACTACTGGTGGAGGAAGTGATATTGAGTCTAGTGGATGGCAGTCAGTCAAGAAGGGAGCTTCATATCTGCTGCAGCAGCAACCATCTAGATGAGTTGTAAATGTTGCTGATTTGAACTTTACACATTATACCCAACCTCGGCTCTGCTTTTACAAAACATTTACAGCACAGAATAGAGCCATTTGGCTCTTATATCTGGTGTGTTAATATTGTTGATCCCATTAAGCTTCTGTTTATCAACAGATCTGACAAGAATGATGGCACTGAAGCTTAGGGAAAGGTACTAATGCTTCTCCTTGTTGGAGAAAATATCACTTGGCACTTGTACAGCTCATATAATACCTGCTATAGTTTGAATATGGAAGAAACACATTCAAAATAAATAAGGGGTATTGAATTGAATCAGTCAAAATGTTATTATACACTATATTTCAAATAGAAACTGAGTTTTCCCTCCCATTTATTCTCAAATTTACGCTTTTTGGAGGAGGGTCTATTTTTCACCCTACAAATAGACCCCAAAAAAAAGCTTTCCTTTTTTAAATTAACATAAAAATCACCTGTAATGAACATAGATAGATACATGTTTTCTAACATAACATTTTGAACCTTTTATTATTCAAATGTTAATTTCATTTATATGGTTCTTGAAGACCAAAACCCTGAAGGTATTGGTGATGATATTAACTTTTACTGGGATGTGTTAATTATCTGCTGTAACTATTATAATTCAATTCTAAATTTATAGTAATGCATTGGCTGTCAATAACAATCAGAAATCTTAATATTCCAGATGTTCAAAGCTTAGTATTCATTTAATTTTCAACAGAAGCAAGCTTAGTTAGCTTGCTCCGCGAGGTCGAAAGCTTGTTAATGCTTACTATCATAGCTGGCATATGAATATTAATAAAGAAAATATGCCATGGAGAGAAGTTTATTGTTGGTCTTGATTTTTTTTGTTCTTGAGTGGAACTTTCGTGTTAACCAGTGATTTGTTGGTGAGGTGAAAAAAAACAAAGGATAGCATGAAGTGATATTGTTTAATTTTTTCAGAAATAATTTATTGGATATAATTTTTGAGTAAGAATACAACAGAAAGCTCAACATTCTGAGTATTGCTACCCCACAGTGCCTGAAACCATGTTCGATTCCTGACTTGGGTCACTGTCTATATGGAGTTTGCACATTCTCCCCATGTCTACATGGGTTTCTTCTGGGTGCTCTAGTTTGTTCCCACAGTCCAAAGATATGCAGGTTAAGTTGATTGGCTATCTGAATTGACCCTAGTTTCAGGGGGTTTAGGAGGGTAAATATGTGGGGTTACGAGGATAGGGATGGGATTGTGCAGGCTCAAAGGGCCAAATAGCCTCCTTCTGTGTTATAGGGAATCTATGATTCTACTATCATGAAATGGTATTTGTCTTTTCAAACTCTAAAAAATGTTCTTTGGAACGTTGGAGTTGATAATGATAAATACTTATGGCAAGCCAGAAAATTTCTTTGTTAATAGCTATATTGTAAAGATTTCTGTAAATCATAGGAGATTCATTTAACTTTCCTAAACAGCCTCCTGCCAAATAATAATGTTGATGGTGGTCCTCCTTAACTGGATGACTTTCAGCAGCACCAACCATTGTTGTTACTCCAGCTTCACCACATGTGCATTTGGACTTTCCAGATGAGACAATTATTGTATACTAGGAACGTAACCTCAGCAGCAAGTAATATCCAGCATTGTTTCTAGGACTGTCAATATTTTACTTTGTTGGCTATACATAGAAAAACAAAAGACTCAACCACATACTCAGTAGCAAAGCTGTTATTAGAAGAGGATGTTTACTTGATGGTTGTACCTATCTGTGCTTTGCTTCTTCACATCTTTAAATTGTGTCTGCTAATTGCTAGTTAGGTAGAATAGCGTATTTTTTGACATCTTAATTCCACATTTTATGTATCCGTACTGTATCAACCTCGGAATACCTTGCCATCTGGGACTAGTAAAGAGAAATTAGTAGACTTAAGAAGTAAAATATTTACAGTGCTATGGGGCACGAGTAGAGGAGTAGGACTAATCTGATTGCTTTTTCAAAGTGGTGACACAGTAACAGTGGGGTGAATGGCCTCCTGTACTGCAAGATTCTATGGTTTGAATACCTCTAACTTTCCTAGTGAGCTTTCCAGAATTTCGAATGCAAATTAATGTTTCTTGTGTGAAAGTGACAGGACAACATTTTTTTTTAATTGAGTTACTACTGAGGGGAGACCTATTGAAAGTTTACAAAATTATGAGAGACATGGATAAAATAGATAGTTGGAGCCTTTTTCCCAGGATAGAAATGTCAATTATTAAGGGACATGGGTTTAAGATATCAAGGGAAAGTTTAAAGATTTGAGAGAAGTTTTTTTTACACAGAGGGTGATAAATATCTCGAATGCACTGCCAGCGCAGGCGGTAGAAGCAGATGCAATAGCAAAATTTAAGAGGCATCTTGACGGACTCATGAATGGGCAAGAATGGAGAGATAAGGACCGCATAAAGGAGAAAGATCTTTAGTTTAGAAATGATTGGAGTAGCAGCAAGTGGGGAGGGTGGGTGGGCGTGGGTAGGAACCTATAATTGGAAGATTTGAAGCAGCATGGGAGAGACAGGAGAAAAGGAAGCCAAAGTGGTGGCAGATCCAGTGTAGGTGAAGCATCTGTGGCTGTGTCTGTGAGGGAGAGAGGGAGGGTAGAAAGAAAGTTTGATTGAGAGAGAAAGAAAGCGAGGGGGACGTTTGGGAAGGAGAGGGAGCATTTGGGAAGAAGGAGGTGGTATTGGGAGGTGGGGGCAGTGAGACAGAGAAGGAAAGTATGATCAATTTCATACTTAACCAGCTTATTATGTACAATCTTGCAACTTTGTCTTCAAAAAATATTTTATTTTTCTTCCTTCTAAAACCCTCTTACTGTGCCTAGATTTCAAATTAACAGACTATGACTGGAACAGCAATAATCAAAGAAAAGTTAAATTATTTCCCATGTATTTCTTCCCTTTTTTCATTTTGTAAGTAAAGGAATGAAGTTTGAAATGGAGAGATCTGGGATAGTGAGAGAAAAAATATTTTGAGGGAAATCCAGTTTTTTTTTCTATTTCACCCTCATTTTTCTTTGGTTCTACCATCTATCTTTCTACATACAAGGTGTGCGTGCATGCATGTGAGCATCAGGTTTGCTGTACATGAAATGGATGTGGGTGGGGGGGTGGTAATGGGGGAGGAGTACATTAAGGAAACCTGTTTATTTGTTGTTTCATTCTTGATTGCCAGTCCCACATCAAGTCTCTTGTTTATTTAATATCCTTTGATAGAGATGTGGAACAACTTTTCACGTTCCCTGCTTCAAGAACAGCTTGGTTTTTGACATAAATCGTTAAATCTAAGATCCCCATTAAAATGTAGTCCCTGAAAATCAAAAATGATCCTCAGGAAAATCTCAAAAAGAGCCTGTGAAAAAAAAAGGAATTTTGACTACAGGCATCAACATCTGTCCATTGTCTGGAGAATAATTTGAATAGGTGAAGAGCTTTTTTTTATTCTTTCAAGGGATGTTGCTCACAATGTGTTTGTTGGCCCACCCTTATTGACCTTGAACTGAGTGACCTGCTGGATCATTTAGGAGAATATTTAAGAGGCAGCCACGTTGCTCGTGATGATCACTATTATTGAGATTATTCCAGATTAATGAATTGAATTTAAATTCCACTGCCATGGTGAGATTTGAACCTATGTCTCCGTAGCCTTCAGATTAATACTCCAGTGACATTAGTATTACCCAAACTCATTAGCCTGACCAATCAGCCATAAGATCCTACCTATATTTTCATCTTCCACTACATATAATTGTCTCTTTCATCTGTCTCTTTTCATCATTCTTACAAATGGCAAGCAGAGTACACTGCCCAGAACTTTGAGGCTAATATCATAGAATACCTACAATGTAGAAGAAAGCCATTTGAGCAGTCCATCGAGTGTGCAGCGACTGTAATTCCATCCAGACCCTGTTTCCATAATCCCACACATTTACCCTGCTAATCTTGCTGACATTAAGGGACAATTTATCATGGCCAATGCACCTAACACATCTTTGGACTGTGGGAGGAAACTGGAGCACCCAGTGGAAGCCTACACAGGCACAGGGAGAATGTGTGGATTTTGCACAGACAGTAAGTGACCTGAGGCCGGAATTGCATCTGGGTCCCTGGCGCTGTGAGACAGCGATGCTAACCACTGTGCCACCGTGCCATCCATATACAATCTGTATAGCACTGAACTCATTTTGGTTGCACACCTGAAGCTTTGTTTTCTCTTAACATTACAGAAGTTTATCAAGTGGCAGCTTCTAAACAGATCCAATTGCTTCTGCATTTAGTTGTGTTTTCTTTATTCACAGCTTAGCATTAAAATCAGAAAGTCCAAGTTGTCGGCTAAAAGATTGAGCCCCTAGAGTGAGTGCAGTGCATCATATATTGGCTTTGCTCAGTTACTCAAGGCATTGCTTTACCTTTATCAGTAGAATGTATTAATACAAATGGTTGTCTAAAGCTTTGAGAACATTGTAGGGACTGAAATGTGTGGAAATGCACAGCTATTTTCTTTGCAATATGATTTGAGAAAGAAAAAGATTTTGGTTAAGTTCTCTCCAGTATTTAATCTGTTTTTTATATAAAATGCTGTGAAGAAATGCTGCTGTTAGGAAGTTATCAGCACCCAAAGCCCAGAGAAGGATAAAACCAAGCTTGAATGGCCAATAATAAGAGGCAATAATAAATCCTTCCAAGAAACTCTTAAAGCAATATTGCTGTTTTCAGAGCAAATATTTATCTTCCTCAACAATACTCACCATGAAAACCTTCAAACATTTTTAAAGTATACACTATTTATTTGACAATACAAACTATTTATAGACTGATATGAAAGGTGAGAGGAAGTATTCTATATCTGAGAGGTAAAGACCTCGCACTGTGCATTTTTATAAAATATTTATAGGTATGCTCATTGCTGTTTCTATTTTTAACCGAACAAGACTTTGAAAGTGGCTGAAACTGTCTATTTGTGATACTGGAGCAAGAGAAGCCACTTGGCACTCCTAGGAAAATTCATACCTCATGATCTCTGAGGAGCCGCTAACAACCTCATGGTACGTTCAGCCCAACTTCAGAGAGCTACAAAAAGGTCATCTACATTTAATAACCCAATCTGGCCAGAAGGTGATGGATCATGTGCTTAGACAAAGGCCCCACAACCTTCTTTTCAATTTCTAGTGTCTGATAGGTTTAATAGTCGTTGGAATCCAGATGATGAATAGATTTGTTAGAGATGATGGAGAGATGACAATCACATGACACAGACTTCAGGCTTGTGAAACAAGTAATATTGCTCTGTAAATGTGAAAAGTTCAACCTACTGTTTAACATCTGACAAGCAAGCCACATTGAATGAGCTCCGGTCTATATTTGAACACCTGGCCCCATCCACCTTGCATCCGTTGGAACATTTGTACCATCAGCTACAAGATTAGTTGATCTTTGCATGCTTATCTCAACATATGATATTAATACTACTGGTTTTAGCCTGCCTCCCTCAGTGAAGGCATTCCTCATTGGACGTTGCTTCTATACTTTGGAACAAAATGACCTATATTTATTTTCTCTGTGCTGTAAATCTTCCTTTTCTTCACCCCTCACTTTACTGCCATAGTATGGAGGCAACATTGAAACTCTGCTCCCATGTTTTGGGTGAAAATAAACTAACCCATTGTGTTCATTCTATCTCAAATTTGTTATGAGGTTATTTTTAAAATCATAAAAACCTAGTGGTTGGGGGATAAAGCTTATTAAGAGGGAAACAAATGAAAATCCGTTCTTTTTATGGATGGGTAATGAGAGGAGAAAGTAATGCTGTTTAAATTAACCCTCCTCCTGTGTGTAACACAAGTGTAATCGCTGTGTAGTAGTTGCTTCAATACTTTGGGCCCTATTTTACCAACCGGAGCCTAAGGGCCAGATCCAGGTGTAATATAGAGCTGAGCCCAGAATCCTCTTTGCAGCATGCCCGTACACTTCTTACCGGCCCCAATTCAATCCATGCTGTGGGCGTGGCTTAGCGCTTAAGCCAGAACGACCAGAACTCAGAACTGCGCATGCGCAGTTCGAAAGAAAACCTGAAACAGCGCGCTGGACATGAAAGAGAAGAACAGCAGAGAAAGCAGTGGGTGTGGGGGATATGGGGGGGAGGATGAAGTGTGATCGGACACCCCCTGGGAGGCAGGTCTCCCTTGGCAGAGCATATCCCTAACTTATCTCAATTGCTACTCTCCCTCAACCATCCTTCTGATCTGATTCCTGGCCTTCCACTTGTGTCTGCCAGAGGAGAGAGGGGGTCAGCTCAGATGGATCTCTGATTGGGGGGGAGAATAGACTTGGGAGAATCTTGCAAATTGAAAATAATATAGTGTCTTCTTTGTGCTGCCTAATTATCTATGAGAAAGGTAATTAAACTACAGTGTCCTAGTGAGCAATTAGTGACCTGTATGTCCCTGTAGCCATGTGCCAGATGCTCAAATGTTCAGTCATGTGGTGAACTTGGAAGAATTGTCCCCATGGTGGAACTTGGTTGGAAATAAGATTCAAGGAGATTACTAAATCTGGGAAATCAACCACAGTGAAAAGAAGTTTGTATTGGTAACTCTTCTCTGACATTCCTTGGCAGAAGTGCCCCTACTTATCAATGTGATTTGCATGGGCAACATTGGATGCAGCTAATTTGCTTCTGGAACAGCCTTTGATCCTTTCATCTTGTTTTCATCTGAACATTGTACCGAATTAGAGGAATTCTCTTTAGAAGATTGATGTCAAAATTATAATCGCAGGAAGTAAAAACCTGACAATCAAGAATTTGGGAAAATATTTCAAAATATGGATGGAGAAATATATATTTTGAAATATTTTCCCAAATTCTTGACTGTTGGGTTCTTAGTTCCTGCGATTATAATTTTGACATCATCTTCCAAAGAACTCCTCTAATTCTGTGCAATGTTCAGATGAAAACAAGATGAAAGAAAGGATCAAAGGCTGCTCCAGAGGCAGATTAGCTGCACCCAACATTGTCCATGCAAATCACATTGACGAGTAGGGGCACTTCTGCCATGGAATGTGAGGGAAGAGTTGCCAACACAAACTTCTTTTCACTATCATTGATTTCTCAGATCTAGTAGTCTCTTTGAATCTTATTTCCAACCAAGTTCCACCACGGGATAAAGCTTCCAAGTTCGCCACATGACTCTGAACGTTTGAGTACCTGGACATGACTACAGGAACATAGGTCACTAATTGCTTACCAGGACACTGTAATTTAATTATCTTTCCCATAAATAATTAGGCAGCACAAAGAAGATGCTACATTATTTTTAGTTTGCAAGATTCTCTCAATGCCATCCTCTCCCCACCATCCTCTTTCACCACCACACACCCCACCCCCCAAATCAGATGGATCTCTGAGCCCCACCCCCCTCCCACCCTCCAGTGGATGCCAGTGAAAGGCCAGGAGCGTGCTACAGGCTCTCGAAGGACTACAGGTTGGAGGGACAATGGAGGAAGAGAAGTGATCGAGGCCAGTTGCGGGTGTGCTCTGCCATGGGGGGACCTGCCTCCCGGAGAGTCTGATCACAGCGGGGGCTGGGTCTGCCAAGGGGGTTGCCTCCCAGGGGAGGGGGGTCTGATCTGGAAAGAGGGGGTTTGTCGGGTGTCCGATCTGGAGAGGGGGTGTGTCTGCCGAAGGGGTCTACTTCACGGCGGGTGTCCGATCTGTGGATAGGAGGACAGGGTATGCCGTGAGGAGGGGGGGGTCCTGCCCCCGGGGAGGGTGGGAAGGGGGGGGCGGTCCAGCAGTAGGTCTGCGAAGGATGTTCGAGAAAGATGGGCTTCAGAGTTTCCCTAGCAGAATAGGAATTGGCGTCAGATTTTTATTTTGGGTTGCTTACAGCGCGGATCCAGAAGGGACCAGAAGACAGTAAAGTGGAATTTGGCAGTAGAGTTGGGTGTGCGGTTCATTAATGCATTTAAATCATCGGGCCACCCGATTTGAGTGTGGACCTGACCTGCGCCCGAATTGGGTGTCGGTAAAGTCATCATCTGCTCGAATTCAGGTGCACATTCGAGTTAAAGGCCTGACGCCCAAATTTACTGCAATTTTGCACCTGAAAACAGTAAAATTGGGCCCTTTGTCTTTCAAGGGCATGGATCTCTAAATTAGAAGTATAGAGAAATCAGTTATAAGGCGCATTAAATAATATGCTTATATAGCACTTATAGGAACAACATCATTTGGTGTTTTATAAGAGACAAGAGGAGGAGGTTCTGACAGGATAGATCTGTAAACATAGACAGGGATCACTGGTAGAGGTGAGAATATCAGGATGGCGGCGCGGGCTCGTTGGGCCGAAGGGCCTGTTTCCCGTGCTGTTTTGTTCTTTGTATAGTATCTTGATTGACGAGCATCAAATGTTATGGAAGGTGTAGATTGGAAAGTTCTGTGAGGTCACATTCAGATCAGCCATAATCTTATTAAATGACAGAGTAAGCTCGAGGGACCAAATGGCCTACTCTTGTTCTTAATTGATATGTTTACGTTATAGACAATTGCCTCTACCTGTGTATTTGTCATGGTATGTCTTGCTTTTACTCACATTGGGGTAATAGGCCTCAGTGATGGAAATAGTGAGCCTTTGCGGATGATAAATAATTCAGTTAAAGCTATTATCTTTAAATGTCAAAGCTTGCCTGAAGGCTGTAAAAACCTGCTACAACTGCAACTAGGTTGTCTCAGCAGTAAGTAGACAATGGACAATAATGCCTTGGAGACCAAACATGTAGGATTCAATCAAAAATAATTAAAAAATCAATTAATGACATTACCATTTCAGAGATAATTTAACAGAAAAATCATGGCAGTGTTACTTCGTAAGGGAAACACAGGGAGTTCCAGACACACTCAGGGCTAAAAAAAGAAATCAATATCAAGACGATCTGAGTGTTCCAGGGAGACACAGTAAGAAGTCTGACAACACCAGGTTTCAGTCCAACTGATTTATTTGATAGTAAACTCACAAGCTTTTGAGGCTGCGCTCTTCGTCAGGTGAATGAGGTGTCTGGTCTCAAACAACGCATATATCAGCACAGACTGTTTACAGATTACTGATTAGAATGTGAATCTTTACACCTAATCTGCTATTCAAGTCTTAAAGTGGCTAACAATGTGAATGGAAGGAGCACTGAGCACAGGTTAAAGAGATGTGTATTGTCTCCAGACAGCACAGTAAGTGAGGTTTTTTGATAGCCCAGGCAAGTCATGGGGGTTACAGATAGTGTGGCATGAACAAAAGATCCCTGTTGAGACTGTCCTTGTGTGCGGAACTTGGCTATCAGTCTCTGCTCAGCAACTCTGAGTTGTCGTGTATCGTGAAGGCCACCTTGGAAAACGCTTACCTAAAGGTCAGAGGCCGAATGCCAGTGACCACTGAAGTGTTCGCCAACAGGAAGGGAGCAGTCTTGCCTGATGATTGTCGAGCGATGTTCATTATCCGCTGTCGTAGTGTCTGCATGGTCTCCCGAATGTACCATGCTTCGGGACATCCTTTCTTGCAACATATTAGGTAAACAACGTTGGCCGAGTTGCAAGAATATGTACCGTATGCCTGGTGGATCCAGCCACACGGAACGGCCCTTGGGACTAAATTTGCACCTCAATATGCCAAATCTTCATGCGCAGGTTCGAACAAGACTTCTTCACCGCCCGGGATCTTCAACTGAGGCTATACACTAGATATATCAATATCATTTTTTTCCTTTGGACTCATGGTGAACAATCATTGAAACAACTATATGATGATATCAACAAGTTCCATCCCACCATCAGATTCACCATGGACTATTCTCCGGAATTGGTTGCATTCTTGGACACGCGCATTTTCATCAAGGACGGTCACCTCAGCACCTCACTGTACCGCAAGCCAACAGACAACCTCATAATGCTCCATTTCTCCAGCTTTTACCCTAAACACATTAAAGAAGCCAACTCCTACGGACAAGCCCTCGGTATTCTGTGTATGCTCAGATGAGGAAGATCGTGACAGACACCTCCAGACGCTGAAAGATGCCCTCGTGAGAACAGGATATGGCGCTCGACTCATCGATCGACAGATCCGATGCGCCACAGCGATAAACTGCACCAACCTCCTCAGAAGACAAATACGGGACACAGTAGACAGAATACCCTTTGTTGTCTAGTTCTTACCTGGAGCGGAGAAGCTATGATATCTTTTCCAGAGTCTTCAACATATCATTGATGAAGACGAACATCTCATCAGGGCCATCTCACACCCCCACTTCTTGCCTGCAGACAACAGCGCAACCTCAAACAGACTATTGTTCACAGCAAACTACCCACCCTTCAGGAGAACAGTGACCACAGTACCACATAACCCTGTCACAGCAACCTCTGCAAGACATGCCAGATCATTGACATGGATGATATCATCATATGTGAGAATACCATCCACTAGGTACACGGTACATGCTCTTGCAACCCGGCCAACGTTGTCTACCTAATACGTTGCAAGAAAGGATGTCCCGAAGCATGGTACATTGGGGAGACCGTGCAGACACTACGACAGCGGATGAATGAACATCGCTCAACAATCACCAGGCAAGACTGCTCCCTTCCTGTTGGCAAACACTTCAGCGGTCACAGGCATTCAGTCTCCGACCTTCGGGTAAGCATTCTCCAAGGTGGCCTTCACAACACATGACAGCGCAGAGTCGCTGAGCAGAGACTGAGAGCCAAGTTCCACACACATGAGGATAGTCTTAACAGGGATCTTGGGTTCATGTCACACTATCTGTAACCCCCATTGACTTGCCTGGGTTAGCAAAAAACCTCACTTACTGTGCTGTCTGGAGACAATACACATCTCTTTAACCTGTGCTCGATGCTCCGTCCATTCACATTGTTAGCACTTTAAGACTTGAATAGCAGGTTAGGTGTAAAGATTCACATTCTAATCAGTAATCTGTAAACAATCTGTGCTGTTATATGTGTTATTTGAGACCAGAACACCTCATTCACTTTACGAAGAGCACAGCCTCGAAAGCTTGTGAGTTTACTATCAAATAAATTGGTTGGATTGAAACCTGGTGTTGTCAGGCTTCTTATTGCGTTTACCCCAATACAATGCCGGCATCTCTACATCAATTCCAGGGAGAATCAGGATAGGAAAAAAGCAAGTGTGCTGTGCTTGTGACTGGTGTCAAGTGGAGACTACAATTGATTACCAGGCTGAATAAATAAGGTTCAGAGAGAAGATGAAGAAGCAAATAAAAGAAGGAATGAGGGAGTGTGAAAAGAGACTGGCAGTTAATATAAAAGGGAATCCTAAAGTCATCTGTAGTTAAAGGGAAGAGGAGGAGGGATGATGAGAGACCAAAAAAGAAATTTACACATGGAGGCTGATGGGATATCTGAAGTATTAAATGAATTCTTTGCATCTGTTTATAGTAAAGATGATGATGCTACCCAGACCATGGCAAAAGGGAACTAATTCAAATACTACTTGACTATAAAATTGAAAAGAAGGTATTGATTAGGCTGTATGTACTTAAAGTTGATAACTTATCAAATCCAGATGGGATGCACCCAAGGATGCTGTGAGAAGTGCAAGTGAAATTTGCAGAAGCGCTGATCTAATTTTTCAAATAATTAGTAAAATGAGCAGTAGTGATATAAGGGAAAGAAAATCACACAGTGAGTTGTTAGGCTTTGGAATGTTCTGCCTGAGAGTGTGGTGGAGATAGGTTCAAATTGGGCATTTGCATTGGGAGTTTATGAATCTAGTTTTAAACTGCGAGATTGCAGGGTGTTGGGGGTTGGGGGAGGAGGTGGGGGTGGAATCCTGAATCTGAAAGGATGAAACTGGAATAAATGGAGGGAGAAGCAAGTATTAATGTCAGTTTACATTCTAAATGGGAATGGGCATCCAGGAGTTCTAATGGCAGTGTGGCTATTCATATATTTCTGGTTTGGTGACATGAAGGACAATATTCTCAGATAGGAACAGACAAGACCAGCAAAAGGAATTTTAAAAAGTAATCAATCATACTGAAAAGTAAAAGTGTCTTTTATCTTTATGGGAAGAGGGGCTTAGCATAGATGTAATTTGCAGATAGTGATAGCAGTGCCACTCACAAGTAGTGGGAAAATAAATAGAGTTGCAGTTCCTTATTAAGAATAATGGAAATCCATTTAAGTTGCAATTTTAGTATAACTTGTTACAGGTTCAGTTCGAACTCAGCCTTGTTACGCTAATCATTCAAGTCATCAGTTCAAATGCCTTGTGATCGAGAGTTGCCCATACTGTTCAATGTCTTAATTATACACTAATGTAACACAAGGCATAATGACAGAACAGTCATAAGAACATAAGAAATAGGAGCAGAAGTAGGCCATCTAGCCCTTCAAATCTGCCCTGCCATTCAATAAGATCATGACTGATCTAAAGTGGATCAGTTCCACTTTCCCGCTTTCTCACCATGACCCTTGATTCCCTTGTCTATCAGAAACCTATCTACCCGTGACTTAAATACATTCAGTGAGGTAGCCTCCACCACTTCAACAGGCAGAGAATTCCAGAAACTCACCACCCTTTGAGTGAAGAAATTTCTCTTCGATTCTGATCTAAACTGCACTGTCCCCCACCCTGCCGCCCCCGCTTATTTTGAGGCTGTGCCCTCAAGTTCTGCTATCCTTTCTAAGTGGGAAGAATCTCTCTACCTCTACCATATTTAACCCCTTCATTATCTTATATGTCTCTATAAGATCCTCCCTCAGCCTTCTAAACTCCAAGTACAGACTGAACTGGTTATTGTGTCATTCATCCGCTTTGATGTGTGCTTATCTGGTTCTTTCATAAGCAGCCTGGAACACTGTACAGCATATATCAATAAACTGCTGTATTTTACAAGAAATAAGTGAACACAGATGTAATTCAAACACCTTGATTTAACCAACTACAGATCCTCTATGAAAGCAAGAATATGTCACACTTTCCCTCTCATCAGGTCCATTTAACTTTTACTGGTCAAGTTTGAGATGAATGAGTTTTCCCTTGATAGACCAGACCCAGCTGTCACACCAACTGCCCATGTTTAGCTGTTCAGGTTTTCATTCGACCTTTTCATTCATTCCCAATCTGTGGTAGAACAGTGCTTCTCAATTCTCTCCTGTTCAGCAATTCACCAGTAGGCTCCTCAAAATAACTATTACTGCTCCCTACCTTAGCACATTTCAGTAAAGCATCTTATACTTTCTCAGGAAATAATCTTTGCTTTTTGAATCTCAGTAAGATAGTTTACTCTCATTATTGAAAATTAAAGTCAAAGATGAATCACATTGGAAAAAATAATTATAGAATTTCCACAGTGCAGAAGGAAGCCATTTGGCCATCAAGCTGCGCTAACAACAGTCCACCCAGGTCCTATCCCAACAACCCTATGTAACCCCAGTTAACCCCCCTGACACTGAGGGCAATTTAGCTTGGCCAGTCAATCTAATCAGCACACCTTTGGACTGTGGGAGAAACCAGAGCACCTGGAGAAAACCCATACAGACAGGGGGAGAATATGCAAACTCCACACAGGCAGCCTCAGGTTGCTCATCCTTGCAGACTGCATGCTGAACCTGGACTTTTAAGAAATTTAATGGAGTCTCATGCAGAAATAGAACTTCTATCTTTATGCTTCTAGGCTCATCTCTGGAACTTTTTTTTTCCCCGGCGAATATTTTTCACATCTGTGGCTTCAGTTAGGAGTTTGTTTCAGTTCAGAAACCATTGAGACTTCCTTTTTGTTAGGTTTTCTGTGTTCTAGTGTGCATAAGAGTTGTTGATCTAGACTCCGTTGCCATGGAGAATCCTGGTTTGGACACCATAAAGTAGGCTTTTGTTCTTGAATATGTTAACAGAAAGTCTTCATTAACAACTCATTACTATATAGTATATTACATTATATTACATCATATAGTAGAGGATAGTGGTTGGGAGCTGACGCCTTCCTGAGTCTTTGCACATCTTTTGTTTTACATCACTGTTAGGGTGGTATGTACTCCCACATTAACCCTGTATATACCAAACCCTACTCCTAACATCTCCTTTAACAAAAATTACAAGTTTTTAACTGGATCCTAACCAAATTGCAGGTCTTAGCTAGGAATGCAAAAAAAAAGGGGGGTTCTGCTTTGGGACTGTAACACAGCAATCTGTTCTCATTGGCAAATTCACATAAATGCTAATGTAGGGAGGTTCAACTTAAGCTAAAAAATTGTGACAACTGGATATATGCATGTCACTTCAATTATATTTAAGCCATATGTTTTTTGGAAGCCTAGTTTTTAACATCCAAGACTTGCATGTAATAGCCTAAAAATTACAAGAACAAAATTCTGAAGAATTTGGCAATCTGACGTGCAAACAGAATGCTGGAAATACACAGTAGATTTGGCAGCATCAGTGGAGCGAAAAACTGAGTTAAAGTTTCTGACTGGTGACGACAAAGGATTAGGTTCACAGCATATGTGTAACACAAAGTAATTTTTAGGGTTGTGTGCATTTAATCAGCATGTTTAATTAATAAGTTTCATATTTGGGGCAGGTAGTGGCACAGTGGTAATTTCACAGGACCAGTAATTCAGAGATCCAGATTACGGCTCTGGGAACGTGGATTCAATTGCCACCATAGCAGCTGATGGAATTTAAATTCAATTAATAAAACCTGGAAGTGAAAGCTAGTGAAAGTCTTAGTAATGATGACCGTGAAGTTATCATGAATTGTTATAAAATTCCATCTGGTTCACTAATGTCCTTCAGAGAAGAAAATCTGCTCTTCAGACTCAGTCTGATCCATATGTGACTCCAAGGCTCACTGCAATGTGGTTGACTCTTAACTGCCTTTGAAATGGCCCAGCAAGCAAGGAATATTGCTCTTGTCAGTGACGCCCACATTCTATGACCTTTTTAAATATTAATGCTCATACTTTTTGCCTTCATAAATGCAAAAACAATGGGAAAATATATTTTGGTATGACTTGTGGGTAGATTATGCCAAGATTTTTGTAATTACAGTTAACACCTAGCAATTCCATTTTCTGTTGTGTTTAATGTTTGTATGTTGACTTCGATTATAATTCTAACAGTTGCTATTCAAGCTTTTGAGGACAGCTACTCGTGAGTAAAGCATGTCCCAAATACAAAAGAATTTGGTTTCAATAACAACCACAAATCGTGCGATGTAGTGAAATGTTCTTCCTTAGGGGTGTCAAACACAGCCTACAGGATAGTCTTACCCAGCCCACAGAGCACTGTGCCATCTATTATGGAATGGAACACAAGTCCACTGGCAATGCTTTTAACAGCCCAAGAAGATTACTGATTTTAAATTGTACACACCAATGGAGCAAGAAAAATTTTGGGAATAAGGAAATTAGAAATCTGTGGGAGGTATGGTAAGAATGTGAGACTTGGGGGTGGGGCAAAGGAGCTTGGTACTAGAGGTCATTCGGGATACTGAGCTCAGGGCATGGAGAGGGTGCCAGTCTAAAGCAAACTGGAGGAACATCACACCATCTTCCAGTTAGGCATGTTACAGTCTTCCAGAATTAATACTAATAGTCCAGATTGGTATTCCAACCATTATTTTGCAGTTGTGTCACTGTCTATGTATGCCGTATTTGTGAACCCACTTTTCCACTCATCTGATGAAGGAGCAGCGCTCTGAAAGCTTGTGAGCTTGTGATTCCAAATAAATATTTGGACTTCAACCTGGTGTTGTGAGACTCTTTGCTGTTCCAGGGGTCACTCATTATTAATCTGCTTATCTTTGTTCTGCCATTAAACACATTCTGATCTTTTAATATGCTATTATCAACTCCTTCTTGGCCAGGATCACTACAATTTACATTCCCTTTGTATCTTTGTCCATTACATATTTATCAATTTCTCTACAGCCTCCACGTTTCAGTGGCCCTCTATCCCCTTTTGCTTAAAACCCCACTCATCTCTCATCCCCACTGCCACAACAGTATACCTGTTTGCAGCTCTGACAATGAGTCATCCAGGTTTGAAACATTAGCTCTGTTCTCGCCCTACAGATCTGTCAGGCCTGCTGGGATTTTCATCATTTTCTGTTTTTGTTTCAGATTCCAGCACCCACAGTAATTTGCTTTTCTCTAGAGAGTGGCAAATCTTGGCGGTCAGGGGAGAAAGCAACAGGAGTGGGATAGAACATAGAACACTACAGCACAAACAGGCCCTTCGGCCCACAAGTTGCGCCGATCATATCAGTACCTACCAGGCTATAGAACTACCTGTAACTCCCAATCCCATTAAATCCAATGTAATCATCCAGAAGTCTTTAAAAGACCCCAGCAAGTTCGCCTCTATCACCAGTAACAGCAACCGGTTTCATTCACTCACCACCTTCTGAATGAAAAACGTACCTCTAACATCTCTTCTGTACTTGCCGCCCAGCACCTTAAACCTGTGTCCTCTCGTAGCGACCATTTCAGCCCTGGGAAATAGCCTCCGAGAATTGACCCTATCTATTCCCCTCAACATCTTATAAATCTCTATCAGGTCGTCTCTCAACTTTCGTCTCTCCAAGGAGAAGAGACCTAGCTCCTTCAACCTATCTTCATAAGGCATGCCTCCCAATCCAGGCAACATCCTTGTAAATCTCCTCTGCACCTTCTCAATAGCTTCCACATCCTTCCCATAGTGAGGCGACCAGAACTGCACACAGTATTCCAAGTGGGGTCTGACAAGGATCTTATAAAGTTGCAGCATTACCTCCCGACTCCTAAACTTAATCCCTCGATTAATGAAGGCCAGTACACCATATGCCTTCTTGACCACATACTCCATCTGCGGGCCGATTTAAGAGTCTTTTGGACCCGGACCCCAAGATCATTCTGCTCCTCAACACTGCCAAGACTCCTACCCTTGATATTATACTCCTTCATCCCATTGGTCCTGCCAAAATGGACCACCACACACTTATCGATGTCAAAGTCCATCTGCCACTTCTCTGCCCAGTCTTGCATCCTATCTATGTCTTACTGCAACTTCTGACATCCTTCCAGACTATCCACAACACCACCAACCTTTGTATTGTCGGCAAACTTACTCACCCATCCCTCCACTTCATCATCCAAGTCATTTATGAAAATGACAAACATCAGGGGTCCTAGAACAGATCCCTGGGGCACTCCACTGGTGACTGATCTCCATGCAGAAAAAGACCCATCCACAACCATTCTCTGCCTTCTGCCAGCAAGCCAGTTCTGGATCCACAAGGCCAAAGCCCCTTGGATCCCATGCCCTCTTACCTTCTCAAGAAGTCTTGCATGGGGGACCTTATCAAACGCCTTGCTGAAATGGACAGAAGATAATGGTATTGAAAGTGAACTGAAGGAGGGAGGGTGACAGCATTGCAGATCCTCAAGAGTATAAAATTTGCTCTGAAGCCACGCTGGCTATTGCACACAGACTACAAGTGTGTTCATTTAACAGAAAACTGACCCAGGGAAACAGTTGTTCTAAGATCGTCATTGTTTCTTTAACTTCTTAAATATTTCTATAGTTACATTATTCCCCTAGTACGTTACAAAGAACAGTTATATGTGCTGTAATGATAGATGCGTGGAAGGCGATAAAGATATTATCAACAAAACATCAATTATGTATCATCCCTAAAGTGCAGCAGAAGCCATGAGCTGTAGTCCTGGGTAGAAGTAAAAGAGAATTGCATTTCTATAGCACCATTCACAACCTCAAAATGCTCTCAAATCACTTTACAGCCAGTGAAATACATTTGATTCGTGATAACTGTTATAATCTAGGACATAGGGTAAGCAATTTATTAACAGCAAACTTCCACAAACAGCATTGTGATAATGATCAGTTAATCTGTTTTTGTGATATTGGACAATCAGTGGAAGTCACATTTAATGGTGTCAGTTATTATTTCTAATGGACAACTTTGTAACTATCTACAGAAGCAGATTGATTCAGGGTGATTTCATTTAATATCCTCTTAAACTAGGGAAGAGGCTGCTAATGGCAACTGTTTTGAATCTTTCAAACTCCATTTGAAATGCATCCATGCAAATGATAATTGTTTTTTGATCAGTCACTTTTGAACAATATCTGATGTAGAATATTTAGGCACACGCTGTGAACAAGCTACAGATTACAGATACCAACATAATTTAAATACTCAATCTCCAGAAACAATGTGTAGTGAGTCATTAATACTGCTGAAGGCGAAATGATAACCAGGACAATCACATAAAGGCTCATTTACTTTAGGTGCAGCAAATATATATATAAGAAAATGCACAGAAAATACAGTATTAATGTCTGCTTTAGGCAAGGAAATGCACATTGCTTCGGTCTAGGAACACCTTCATTCCATTAAACAGTTGTCGAGATAATCCCTCTTTATATGAGCAGACTGTTTTGCACTGCATTCTGGTGAATTATTTCAAGTGCCTATTGTTTTTTGAATATTTAATCCCATTTATTAAAATAAACTGCTGATAAAAACACAAAATTGTGATGGTCATATCACATTTGGTAATTGTGCATTGTGAATAGCGTAAATTAACAATTTAAGCTATATTAGATCTTTATAAATCACTGGTTAGGCCTCAGATGGAATAGTGTCTCCAGTCCAGGGCACAATACGCTTGGAAGGATATCAAGGCCTTGAAGAGGGTAAAGAGGCAATTTATTACAATGTTAACAGGATGAAGGAATTCAATTACCTGGAGAGATCAGATAAGCTCGGATTGTTCTCAAAATAGAGACGAAAGGGAGATTTAACAGATATTTAAAATCATAAAGGATAATGACAGAGTAAATGAGTAGAATGTTTTCACCAACAGAAGGGTTAGTCATCATAAGGCTCAAATGTAAGGTAATTGGCAAAAAAAGGTCAGAGATGGGATGAGAAGACCTTTTTTGACACGATGCATTGTTATGATTTAGAATGTACTGCCCAAAACAGCAGTGGATACAAATTCAGAAGAGAATTGAAATATATATTTGTAGGTGAAAGATTGCAAGGCCTTGGAGAAAGAGCAAATTGGATTGTCCTTTCAACGTGCTGCACAGGCACAATAAGCATAACAGCTTCTTCCTGTGCTGTATGATTGTATGAACTACGTTATGCATATTCCCCAATAAATAATTTCAAAGCTGCAATATTGCTAAACGATTAAAATAACTATTTGCATTTCATTATGCCCTCTAACCCTGTAATGATACTGACTTGTAATTAGTTTCAGAAATGAATTATTCTACATGACTGAAGGTATGCACTTACATCACCTGAAACTATTAATCTTTGGAGACATCAAAAATGTTTGCTTGGCTTTCTGAGCAAAGTTAACTTTCTATTGAAAGAAACTCCCTAATGAAAATTAAATTGAATTTCAAACATGCCTCTCAGGAAAAACCCAAACAAAGTGACATTTGCACAAATTAAATTGAGTTTGCATATCTACATATGCTACATTCCTTTTAAGAGGAAATTTCAACTTCTGTTTCTGTCAGCACAATTGAGTTAGATGCTGTTTAGTAAAATGTCTGCAATTTCAGTGCATGAATCAGTTTTCTCCAAGTTAATTCTTATTTAACAAATTACAAGGGAGAAGGAGAAGATAAATTTTGAGATAATCAGTGTGCCTGTAGCATAAAAATAATAAATTGAGGGTCACAGAGCAGCAACATGCCCAACCAGTACTGTGTATTTTAAAATTTTCAGATTTTCCTACACCACTGGCTCAGTAAAACATATACTGTTTTGGTAACAATAATCTCTCCCAAAAACAAAACAAAGGAGATTGTCGTTGACTTTAGGAAGCGTAAAGAAGAACATGCTCCTGTCTACATCAATGGAAATGAAATAGAAAGGATCAAAAGCTTCAAGTTTTTAGGTGTCCAGATCACGAACAACCTATCCTGACTACCACCGACCCCCCCCCCCCCCCCCCTTCCTCCTGCTGACAGTATAGTTAAGAAAGCCCATCACTTTCTCAGAAAGCTGAGGAAATTTGGCATGTTGGTCACAACTCTCACCAACATTTACAGATGCACCATAGAAAGCATTTTTTCTGGTTGTATCTTAGCTTGGTATTCTTCCTGCTCTGCCCAAGACTGCAAGGAACTACATAAGGTCGTGAATGTAGCTCAATCCATCACCCAAACCAGCCTCACGTCCATTAACTCTGTCTACACTTCCCACTGCCTCGCAGAGCAGTCAGCATAAAAAACCCACCCCGGGATTCTCTCTTCCACCTTCTTCCGTTGGGAAAAAGATTTTTGAAAAGTCTGAGATCATGTACCAACCGACTCGAGAACTGTTTCTTCCCTACTGCTATCAGACTTTTGAATGGACCTACCTTGCATTAAGTTGATCTTTCTCTAAACTCTAACTATGACCATAACAGTACATTCTGCAGAAACTTGTTCCCTTCCCTATGAGCAGTATGTTTGTCTATATAGTGTGCAAGAAACAATACTTTTCACTGTATGTTAATACATATGACAACAATAAATCAAATCAAATATAACTGCGAGTAGGAAAAGCTGGGTAAGCAACATCTTGGAGAAGAGCATTTACTTTATTTGAAGGAACCACAGTACTCCAACTCCATTAGTGCTCCCAGCAGTAATGTGATGGGTCATACTAAACAAATGGGAAATGATATTTTGTAATATTATAAATAATTTGAAGTTATAGGTTGTTTCAAAGAGATTAATATAACAACCAGCGTTTATACTGTTGTTTCAATCCATACAGATTTTTCATGCCAATGTCTAAAGGGAATGTCTTTCCAGCTAGGTTTCTGATGATTGTCATCTATGTAATGATGATCAAGATCATCCCTGATGTTTTAGCAAACGTAAATTGAAAGAGCCCGCATTCCCTCCTTCCTCTTCACCCACTTCCTCCCCCCCCCACCTTACTTTTCCTACTCGCAGTTATATTTGATTTGATTTGATTAATTATTGTCATATGTATTAACATACAGTGAAAAGTATTGTTTCTTGCACACTATACAGACAGAACATACTATTCATAGAGAAGAGAACAAGAGACTGCAGAATGTAGTGTTACGGTCATAGCTAGAGTGTAGAGAAAGATCAACTTAATGCAAGGTAGGTCCATTCAAAAGTTTGACAGCAGCAGAGAAGGAGCAATTCTCTCTTTGGGAGAATTCTGGTGCATACTTTTGAGGAGTTGATGTGGTATATATGGACTTTAGTAAGGCGTTTGATAAGGTGGCCCATGGAAGACTTCTGCAGATGTATGGGATAGAGGGTGATTTAGCTAATTGGGTTAGGAATTGGCTAGCAGATAGAAGACAGAGGGTGGTGGTTGATGGGAGATATTCATCTTGGAGTTCGGTGACAAGTGGTGTACCTCAGGGGTCTGTTTTGGGGCCCCTGCTGTTTGTAATTTTTATAAATGATCTGGATGAGGGTATTGAAGGATGGATTAGTAAATTTGCAGATGACACTAAAGTCGGTGGAGTGGTAGATAGTGAAGAGGGGTGTTATAGTTTGCAGAGGGACTTGGACAAGTTGCAGAGCTGGGCCGAGAGGTGGCAAATGGAGTTTAATGTGGAAAAGTGTGAGGTAATGCACTATGGCAGAAATAATAAATGTGTAGAGTATAGGGCAAATGGTAGGATTCTTAGTAGTCTAGATGAACAGAGGGATCTTGGTGTGTATGTGCATAGATCCCTGAAAGTAGGCAGTCAGGTCGAGAAGGTTGTTAGGAAGGCATATGGAGTCTTGGCTTTTATTGGTAGAGGGATTGAATTTCGGAGCCGCAACGTCATGTTGCAACTGTACAAAACTCTAGTGCGGCCGCACTTGGAGTATTGTGTGCAGTTCTGGTCCCCACATTATAAGAAAGATGTGGAGGCATTGGAGAGGGTACAGAGGAGGTTTACCAGGATGTTGCCTGGTATGGAGGGCAGGTCTTATGAGGAGAGGCTGAGGGATTTGAGGTTGTTTTCGTTAGAAAGGAGGCGGCTAAGAGGGGACCTGATCGAAACATATAAGATGATTAGAGGTTTAGATAGGGTGGACAGTGATAGCCTTTTTCCTAGGATGGAGAAAGCTAGCACGAGGGGACACAGCTTTAAATTAAGGGGTGATAGTTATAGGACGGATATCAGAGGCAGGTTCTTTACCCAAAGGGTGGTTCGGGAGTGGAATGCCCTGCCTGCAGCAGTTGTAGATGCGCCAAGTTTGGTGGCGTTTAAGAGGTTAGTTGATAAGTATATGGAAGAGAAGGGAATGGTTTAGTTTGGAGGGGCATTGCTTTTTATATTGGTCGGCGCAACATCGAAGGCCGAAGGGCCTGTTCTGTGCTGTAATGTTCTATGTTCTATGAGTTGGGTAGTAGACAGCTACATATTCAGAAAAGCTGCCACAAAAAAGTTCGCGGATATTACAACAAGCAGTACACCACAAACAATATTGGCATGGATTTTCTCCTTGTTATGCAATCTGCGGAATGTTCTGGCCACTGCTGTGACAGAGTTACACTGAGGCTTCCACATAAACATATTTACATAGCCCAAACATAAAATCTCTCATGAATTTGCATGGGCAAGCAGATCATTAATGATTATTGACTGAGGTAGGGTATTCTCACAGAGATGTGTATTTCCCAAGGAATTAGTCATTCTTTATTGATTTTAATGCTGTTGATCTTTTTAATTCAGTTCTATACTGATCATTGCTATCCTCAATTAACTACTGCACCATATCGAGTGTGGTTTTATTTCATTGCTGATTACAAGTCTTATGTGTCAGATTAACTGATCAAGTTTAAAGCAATTTTAACAGAAAGAAAGAGAAGTTAACTGTCTGTCACTGAAGATCAGCTAAATGGCTAATGGATTGATATGACCATAGATGACTCAGCCTAATGATCTGTGTACATGAATCACTCAAAAAGAGCACAGTTGGCAGAATCTTGCCATCCCAGCCTGGATCTGTGGATAATTTTATAGGCTAGGACTGCTTCAGGAAAACAGACATTTGAAACAGCTTCAAAATTTTTAAAGTGGTTATAAAGGTAACTCACTTGTATTTAAAATTCCCCAATCTGATATCAAAAGCGACAACGTATATTTACGTAGTGAGTGGAATTTTCTAGCCACACGCTCCCCAAGACCAGAAATTCCCACCCAAGGTCAATGGATCTTTAAATGATCTGCCAAATTTTCTGTCCCGACCATTACGATTATTGCAACTAGCCGGACCACAAAATCTTGCCCTGTGTCTTTAATGTAGCGAAAATCTCAAAGCCCTTCGCAGTAACATTATACAGGCAAAGTATCATAAGTTATAAGTTATATAAAAGAGACATTAGGTCATACTGTTAAAGCACAGCTGATGGCAACTATCAAACAGAAAATATTGGAAATCTTACCTGTTGAGATTTTCCAGCATTTTCTGGTTTTGTTTCAGATTCCAGCATTCACAGTATTTTGCTTTTGGTAGATGCTGAGTTGTTCAATTCCCAGAAAGGAAATTTGAAACAACTGCCCTCATGTTTGTGTTTGCAATTTGTGTAGTATGAGGAAAGGTTTTGAAATTCATAAGTGATGCTTCGAGCTACTTGTGATGATGTCACAGTAGAATAAATGTTTACTAAGAAATAGGGAAAAAGATAACTTAGATTATGATAATAGCCTCACATAGTACCAACGCTATAAATAGTTCCAAATAATCTTAATTTATTTATCTTCAAATCTAATTTTCCCATCTGTTTCACAGCACCTTATAGATTTTAAAATCTATAAAAGCACTACAATTTTACCACACAGTGCCTTTAATTTTCTCGTGAGGTACCCTTTCTGGTTATACCAGTTAACTTCTCAGATCTGGATTTATTCATGCTAGTAACTGGGAGTTTATTAGCAATTCTTGCTGCCTTTTGAATGCTAAAACAGAAACCTTCATAGGTTTTAATGTTTCCTTAAATAGGTTCTTTCCCTTTGTCCATCCTTTGTCTCACCCAGAATTGATCAATTTCATGTCTTTCCATTAGCTGCTAGAATTTAAAAGTAAACTCATTCTGTCCATTCTTTACCTGTAACAACTTTCTCCCCCACCTTGCACATATTCTCCTTTGAATCACCACAGCCAATTCAAATCATATTCTATAATCATCCTTACTCAATTAACCTTCAGTTTGAAGTCCAGCTAAACCCATTATCACATCAAACCCTCAATTTAGATTCACACAATCACACTCTAATAACCCAATATAACAAGAATTTTACCAGAGAAAAATATTACAATTTCTTGGATTTTCCTGACAGGTTTTCTTGATAATTTGACCGAAAGCTCAGTCAAGAAGTTAGGTTTTAAAAAGTGATTTAAAGGAGGAAAGGGATGTGCAGAAGGATGTAGGAAGAGAATCCAAGAGCCTGGAGCCAAGGCAACTGAAGACATGGTCACTAATGGTGAAACAGTTATGGTTGGAAATGTACAAGAAGTCAGAATTCAAGGAGCGCAGATATCTTGAAGGATTGCAGAGTTGGAGGAATTTACAGAGATAGGGAGGAGCAAGAACATGAAGGACCATTGAAAACAAAAATGAGAATTTTAAAATCAAGATGTTGCTCAGCAGAAATTATGCAGACTTACTGAACAATATAATGAAGAAGAAATTTTATTGACCAGGCATTGTGATATGTGATGCATACCCAATCAAATGAGCCTTGATGTTTCATGTAGATTTCTTATTTCATCAACTATCTTAAAGTATAAAACCATACAGTGCAGAAGAGGCCCTTCGGCTCATCAAGCCAGCACTGACGCATTTGAAACACCTGAATTCCCACTTAAACTCATCTGCCAGCCCTTGACCCATATTCCTGAATATTATGATGTACCTTTTTAAAGGATGTGAGGCAACTCGTCTCTACCACCATTCCAGGCAGCGCATTCCAGACTCACTAGATTCTGGATAAAGAAGCTTTTCCTCACATCCCCCCCAAACCCCCTGCTCCTTACCGTGAACCTATGTCACCTCGTGACTTGCTCTTCAACCAAGGGGAATAGAATTGGTTTGACCAAATTAGATTAATACAATTTAGATAATGTCATTAGATTCTTGATGACAAACTTTGGAGCTCCCATTTTAGAATATGAAATAATGTACCATATTTTTCTGTGAAGCCTAAAAATTTGTTTCACTTTTTTATTCTTCCTAGAACAACCCAAGACCTGTGAATTACCTGTTCCAGCAGAATCTAGATTATTACATGGCTCGTGGTGCAGAAATTGTAAATAAGACACGGTAAGATTTAAATGCAGATACAATATTATTTTTGTTATTCCTACCAAGTTTCCTTTTACAAAATATTTATCTTCCAGTCATTTAAATTGCCAAGCCATAAAGAGTAGTAGGCGGACACACAATCTTCGAGCTGGCTTTGCCATTAAATAAGATCATGACTGAGCTTTTACATCAACTCCTTTTCCCTCATTGTCCAAAATCTATTGATTGCTTGTCTTGACTATATTTAAATGATTGTCCACATTCCTTGAGGGTCGAGAAATCCAAAGGTTTAGAACCTCTTCAGTGAAGGAGCTTCTCCTCTCCTAAGTAGTAAATGGCCAAACCTTTCATCCTGAGACTATGATCCCTGATCTTAAAACTGTCTGGCAAGGAGAATAGACCTTTGGCATCCATTATTTCAAAAGTGCTGTGAGTTTTATATATTTCAATATCATCTCTTACTCCAGAGAACATAAGACCATTCTACTTCATCCTTCTTATACTTCTCATCCCTAGAATCAATCTAGTGAATCATAATTACACCCCCTCTATCTTTCTTTACATTAGGAAACCAAAACTGTATTAAGTGCCAGGTGTGATCTCTCCAAAGCAGTATAAAATTTCAACAAGACTTCCTTACTCTTATATTCCACCCCCCGCCCCTTTACAAAAAAGATTACTATTTTGCTTTCTCGATTGATTGTGATACCTGCGTGGCAATGTTACAATCTCTGGGGTGAACCATAAACCAAGTTTACCAAATAGCCCTTCACTCAAATCATTAATGTCCAAGTGTTCATTAATCACATCCTTCATAATAGGTTGTAGCATTTTTCTTACTACTGATGTAAAGCAACAGGTGTGTAATTCCATCTTCTCTCCTTTCCTCCCATCTTAATTAGTGGGTGACATTTGCTACTTTCCAATCATGCAGGAACCGTTCAGAATTCATAAAATTTTGGAAGACCAATGTATCTTCAAAGCAACCTTTTTCAACACTGACTTGTAGACTCCTGGGACTTATCAGCCTTCAGCCTCTAATTTCTCCAATAGAATCTTGTTATTAATGCTGATTTCCTTTAATTCCTCGTTCTCCCTTTTGGATCTCTAATTCTGGAAGATTTCATGCTTCCGACTCAATGAAGACAGTCAATCTAACAAACTAATCAATCGGTTTCTCTGCCATTTCTCTACTCCTCCTTATAAATTCCCCTCACATACAATTGATGCAAACTCTTAAAAGTCCTTTTAAAATATTTTTAAAGACAGTTACAGATTCAATATTTATTTTAAAGTAATTACAAATTTTCTTTGCTGTTCTCCCTTCAGGTCATAAAACCATAAGATATAGGAGGAGAAATAGACCATTTGGCCCATTAAGTCTGCTCCACCATTCAGTAATATCATGGCTGATCAGATATGATAATCCTCAACTCCACTTTCCCGCCTTATCCCTATTGTTAGGGAGAAAGATACAGCTCTTTGGCTGTAGTGTACTTCACACTTTCACTCTTCAGAAAACCAGACTAAGCCTCTTTTTTTGGGGGGCGTGGGAGATGGCGGGGACACAGGAGTGGAATTTTCCCATCAAGCCGCTATGGGAATCGTAACGGGCAGGGGTGAACCATGTAAAGGACTGTTGACCTCAAGTGGGATTTTGTGATTTTGGGGCGATGCGATTGGAAAATTCTGCCCTTGGAGTTTCAAACAAGGTCTTTATTATGCACTATAGAATGCGCCAACTAGTGGCTCACCAGGAAGACCGCTGATTCAACATGAATGATAGAGACAGTTATAGTTAAGATCTAGTTACAATAAATTAGCATATATCATTCAAAAGACATACATTTGCACAGGAGTTGCACATCCAATCATGATTATTCATTAGGTTTATGTCATGCCTAGATTGCAAGTATAATTGACCAATTACAACATGTACATGTCTACTTGATTATAATATCCAACCAGTATAAGGATTAGTACATGTTATCTATTCTAATTCATTACATGCTACAATTGGTTTAACATAATTTGTGTCTGGCTTGTGGATTTCACTCCCTTGTCCAGTTTTACTGGTGCTTAATGAAGTCTATAGCGTCACCTTCCTAAGTTATTGCTAGACAGTTTTGGCTGTCAGAGTAGATAGTAGAACAACCCCAATTGTTTTTACAGACTTTGCAATCTAACACTTGTGAAGTCCTGTGTACGAACTAGCCCCTAGCTGATTGTGCTATTTGGATGCCTCCTTCTAGCTAACAGCTTGCCTCTCTCAGACTGAACAGAAGATTTTTAAACTCTTTTAGTAAATAGCAGAAATGATAATCATATATTAGAGATTTTAATACCATATTACATTTGCTATTACATCCTTTATAATTGACTCAGCATTTTCCCAATGACTATTGTCCCTCTTTATTGTTTTGTCATAGAATCTCTACAGTACAGAAGGAGGCCATTCAGCCTGCACTGACTTTCTGACAGAGCATGTTACCCAGCCCCACCTCCTGCCATATCCCCGTAACACCACATCTTTATTCTACTAATTCCCTTAACCTACACGTCTTGGGAAATTAAGGGACAATTTAGCATGGCCAACCCATTAACCTTTTAGACTGTTGGAGGAAACCAGAGCACCCAAAGGAAATCCATGCAAACAAAGGGAAAATGTGCAAACTTCACAGAGACAGTGACCCAAGGCTTGAATCAAACCCATGCCCCCTGGTGTTGTGAGGTAGAAGTACTAACTACTGCCACAGTACTATGCCCATCATTTGCTGGTTTCTAACATTTTCTGAATTTTCTGGCTTTCCACTAATTTTCGTAGAATTCTATGCCTTTCTTTCAATTTGAAACTGCCTTAATTTCTTTAGCTAGCCACAGATGGTGCATTCTTCTCTCATAGCCTTTCTTTTAAAATAGAAATTTTCTTAATTGAGAGAGTTACAAAACATCGCCTTAAATGCCTGCCGTTGATTTTCAATGGTCTTGTCTTTTGACCTATTTTTCAATTTCGCTTCAGTCATTTGTCATCTTACTCTTGCAATTGTTTTTATTTAAATTTAAAACAATAGTTTCAAACCTTACCCTGAAACTGAATGTAAAATTTACCATGTTGTGATCACTTTTGCCTAGAGGATGCTTTACTGTAAGATATTTAATTAATCCTATATCATACATAGCCTTGCCTGCACCCTAATATTGTGCTAAAAACCAGTCCCAAATATACTGTATGAGCATTTAAGTTCAGTGTCAGAGTACATCAAGTTTGATACATTGCTATCAAATTCCACACTGCTGTGTTAAGACATGTTAACTAATTTATTGTAATGGTTTCACATTTTCATTGAAATAATAGAAAAAAATAATTTGACAGTAACATGTACTTGTATTTGCCATCACTCTTTCCTCCAGTATTTTGTATTATTATTTCATGGGGTGTGGTGTCACTGGCAAGACCAGCATTTATTCTCCACCCTTAATTGCCCTTGAATTGAAAGGCTTGCTAAAGTGAATCATATTATGTGAATCTGGAGTCATATGTAGGACAAAGCAGGTAAGGTGGTAGATTTACTTCCCTAAAGCACACTGTTGAACTAGATGAACTCTTAGGACAGTCGGTAAGACACGCTTTCGATTCCAAATTTTATTAATTGAATTTAAATTCCATCAACTGTTGTCATAGTATTTGAACCTATATTTCCAGGGTATTAGCCTGGGTCTCTGGATTGCTAGTCCAGAAACTGTACCATCATCTTTCATCGCCCATTTATCTATTTTCTTTCCTTAACTTAAAAGTTACTTTACTTCCTACCTAATCAATTTTTCCAGTATCAATATATCTTTCTTAAGCTGCCATCTCATTCCCTTTTGAGGGAATGTTATGGGCTTCATTTTAGCAATGATTTGTGGCACAATTCCCCATTTTAATCAACCACCATATTAATAAATATTTTCTCCACTCCTGATTAATTCTGTGTATGATCACCTTTAATTTGAATCATGTTTTAGGAAAGTGCTTTTCTTCAAAGAGTAGTTTTGTTATTTGCATGTTGTGAACATTATTAATTTTTAACTTTTATTCACAGACAAGAAATTGTTAAATTGATTATTGGCACTGCTAAGATATATAAGTACATTTTCTATAAAAATAAAATAATTCTTAAATATTTGATCGTTTTCAGTGCTGGGCCAAAGGTTACTCCTCTCAACATCAATAAAGTGTCCAGTAGCTTAATGAACTTTGGAAGGAAACTGATAAATCCAGCTATTTTAGGTGGTACCAGCAGTTTTCAAAACACTGGGACAAATTACAGCAGCAGTCCTGCACCCCATCCATCCATGCACAAAGCCATAGGGGAACACACCCCACAACATCAGCAACAGCGAATGATGAAATCTGAAAGCATGCCTGTACAACTCAGCAAAGGTAAAAGTTAATAAATTGTAAACTGTGTTGTATTTTAGTACCTTGGGTAATAATACAAAGTTGTTCTTTGAGGTTTTAGACATCCCTTGTTAGTTTTAATTATAAAAGGTGCACTGTAATAAAAATACAGGTCCTAAATTTAGAAAATCACGAGATGTGAAAACCATTTTTGGCATATTAGCACAGAGCCTTCAATCCCTGAATTCAGTCATTTTTCTTTATCATACTGTTTTGCTTGTTGTATTTTCAACTCTACTGAAGTATGAGAGCTGCTGCTGAACCCAGTCAACTAGGGAGGACTTCTAATCCCGTCTAAAATTTTGGCCTCACATTTGCTTTCAGGAGATCATCACCAGGCAGCTAAACTGCCCCTTGCCATATCTGGAAACCTTAGGCTGATTGGAAGATCTCAGTTGACCTCCAAAAATTGACCTAAAAACGGCCATTATTTGATTGAACGGTTATCCATTGCCACTTGCAGGTGGGTAACCCTGCTGCCTCCCTTGAGAAAATGCCCTGGGATGGGCTCAATCTAGAGGAAGTCCAGGTCTACCTCCATTCCATTCCTAGCCTTTACCTCCCTTTAGTATCAGTGTAAAGAAATCATCTTCACTATCAGGTCTGATGGTAACACCCTCTGTCTATTCACCCTTACTCCTTGCACGCAGGAGCTCATAAAAAGATAGAATCCCCCCCCCCCCCCCACCCCACTGTAAGCAATTTCACCTTGAATCCAAAAATGATTTGGTAAATAAAAACAAAAAATGCTGAAAAACGCAACATTTATCACAGCATCAGAGTTAACATTTCAAATGTGCATGACTCTTCTTCAGAGAGTGAGAGATTTGGTAATTCTTGTCAATTAAAATTCAAATATCAGTTGAATCTGGATTCAAAGTCATGACTTCAAAACAATTGTCCAGTTTTATAGCAGAAACACAAGAACTGAAGAAAGGCAGGCTGGATTAGACCATTCAGCCTGTCAGCCCTCCTGCCATTCAGTACGATCATGCTTGATCTTAGGCTTCAACTCTCTTTTCTCACTTGCTCCCCATTGTCTTTTAATTCCCAAAGGAACCAATATTCTGTCTAGCCCAATCATAAATATTGGTAACAGTGGCACATCCACAGCCCTCTGGTTAGGAAATTCCATTTGAGTGATGAACTTTCTCCTGATCTTGGTCTGAAATAATTGACTCCTTATCCTGAGACCTTATCTTCATGTTGCATATTCCCCAGCCAGTAGAAATAACTTCTTGGTGTCTATTCTGTCAAGCTCCTTCAAAATAATTGTGTTTCAGAGAGATCATCTCTTTTTTCTTGTCTCTATATCCAATTCAGCCCAATCAAAGTCTAATTCAGTGTCTCAATAAATCGAAACATTCCTGATCTAAGCTGACAAGACAGAGCTCTCACCTCCTGTCTTGGGTTTGATCTACATGATCCAAGCTGATTGGAGTTGGCATTGCACTTCCTACAAAGCTTGTTCTCATTTGCATGTTAGCCCAAAGCCAAGATGCGTTTTTAAAAATTGCTTCAATTGAAGCCACAGTGTAACCTCTGGCTTTAACCAAGTACAGCATGTCGATACTACACTTGATCTTAGCCAAAAGGGGGATCATCTCTCATTTTGCTAAACCCCAGAGAAGATAGGTCGAATTTACTCAGCTTCTCATCATTAGGTCAGCCTCTCATCATTAGTTCAGCCCCTTATTCAGAAACCAATCTCATGAATCTTTGCTATACCACTTCCAATGCAAATATCATCTTCAATATGGAAGCTGAAACTGCACCCTGTTCCAGATGTGGTCTCATCATATTCTATACAACTGGAGTAGGACTTAATTATTCCTGTACTCCAATCCTCTTGCAATAGAGGCCAAAATGCCAATTGCCTTTCTAATTGCTTGCTGTGTCTGCATGCTAGCTTTCTACATTCTTTGTACGAGTAAACCCAAATTTCTTTCAACATTAACATTTAAAAGTTTCACATCTTTCAAAAAACATTCTGCTTTTACATAGAATATAGAACATTACAGCGCAGTACGGGCCCTTCGGCCCTCGATGACCCTCTAACCTAAACTATTCCAATGTTATCTATATGCCTATCCAATGACCATTTTAATGCCTTTAAAGTTGGCGAGTCCACTACTGCTGCAGGCAGGGCATTCGACACCCTTACTACCCTCTGAGTAAAGAACCTACCTCTGACATCCGTCCTATATTTATCACTCCTCAATTTAAATCTATCACCATCCGAGGAAAAAGGATCTCACTGTCTACCCTATCTAATCCTCTGATCATCCTGTATGCCTCAATTAAGATACCTGTTAACCTTCTTCTCTCTAATGAAAACAACCTCAAGTCCCTCAGCCTTTCCTCATATGACTTTCCCACCGTACCAGGCAACATCCTGGTAAATCTCCTCTGTACCCTTTCCTATGACCAAAGTAAACAACTTCATACTTCTCCACTTTTCACTCCATCGACCATCTTGCTGTCCACTCTGTTAAACTTCTGCATCTTTTTGCAGTGTCTCTCTATCCTCTTCACAATGTAGATTTCCACCTAGCTTCTTTGTATGATAAAGGGATTGCCTTGCTAGCTTTTAATTGACATAACTATTTTTCATAATAAAAAACAGATTCACAGAACTTTTGTACCAATAGTAAAAAAATAAGCACAAAGGTAAAGATGAAATCACAGCAAAATGATGTACTTAAAAAGGCTTGGATGAATAAGCCATCAGCCAAATCGTTGACCAAATATGTTAAAAGAAAATGTAAATTTGAAGAATGTGTTTAGGTTGTGCAATGTTTATCGTTAGCTACTAAATTGTAATTTTCTCTTTTTCTTTTATTTTGCTGGAAATAAGATGACCTTTGTTTTCTTTCCTTGGGTTAGCAATAACAATGAGTCACTCCAAAATATTCCATATGAATAGTGGTGATCATATTACCATTAATTTGAATCACAGTTTATTGAATTATATATCACCGCTGTTGTAGTTACAGCAGTGTTTCGGTATGAGTGCTTGAAGGAGTGCTATTCTTCTTGCACTTAAGAATGCCTTAAGTAGGAATTCTAATAGAATTGGAGTGATGAAAATTGGGTTGAATGAAGATATTATTAACAGAGAGAATGCTAATCTAATTTTTCAACATTGTATATAATTAAGAGTTCAGGACAGATCAACCATTATAAAAAGTGTTCATTACATTGCTAGTTAATCCTAAATGTAATATGTATACGCTACCTAGTGCTTCTAGCCTTGTAAAAAAGGTTTTTTGCGTGTTTTTTAAAAAATAAATGAGTCAAAGGTATTGTATGTGAAATGTTTTCAATGGTAAGATGGGGCACTGCCCTGTCCCAGTTCATAAATATAACCATGATCTGAACAACTGAGACAAGAAGTTCCATTTTAACTCTTCAGAATCTGAAATAGCAATGGGAGGTAAAATAGTTATATATATTGTTGCTAATTGAAACTTTGGAAATTACTCTTTTTTAAATTAATTCACAGATGTGGACATCACTAACTGGCATTTATTGTCCATTTTCTGTTATACTGAGAAGTTGCCATCTTCAAACACTGCTCTGAATGGTTTGATGCAACTGAGTCACTTGCTAGAGTGAAGACAATAAAGAATCAGTCATGTTTATGTGACACTACAAGTTTCCTTTGATCAAAGACAGTAATAAACTAGTTTTTACAACAATCCAATTAACCTTTTTAAAATTTGCAGAATTCAAATTCCAAATTGCTATACTGAGGTTTAAACTCCCATTCTCTAGATCATACACGCAGGTTCAGAATCACAGTAACATCACCACCACATTATCAAGAACTAATAATCTCAAAAATGAGTGAACTATTAGCTTTTTAATGATTTAACTACTCAACTCATTTGTTTTAGTATTTTCTAGATGGTACGCTTACTTTTGTTTGAGAACTGAAATTTAGTTAGAATTGACTCAAACTGCTTCCTCATATTCTTAAAACAGATGTGTGTAGCCTTGATAAATGATACTACTCACTTCATTAGTAAGTCACAGAATTAGAATAATTTCAACTCTGATCTAGTGAGCAAAATATTTAAATATATTTTTATTGCCCACTGAAAGAACAGAGAACTTTTTATTGAAAAAAGAAAAATACTGTGAGTATTAGACCACTCCAAAATAAAAGATTGTAAATATGCAATTACACAACGCATGAAGGAGGGAAATATAGTTACCTGTCATCAGAATGAAAATCATTAGAGATGTAGTATTTATGATTTAAGGAGGTTCATAGGCAGGTAAATGAATGTCTGACAGGTGAGTGGGGTGGAGGTGGGGATAGAATGATAGGAAGATATGTGACAGGAATGATGGGAAGATGTGTAATGAGGTGGAAGACAGGAATGATTAAATGACAGAAGGAATGATGGTGTGAGGCTAAAGGGGCTGGTAATAGGATGAGGAAAAAAACAAAATATGCAAAATAAAACCAGAAAATTCTGGAAATACCCAGACATTAGGCAGAAACTAGGGAAACGGAATTAGTGTTTCAGATCAATAACATTTTTTAGAACAAAAGGTACATATAGAGAAGTTGTAAGTGAGAATGACAGAATCATTGACATTGCCTGAAAAAATTAAAAGCATTGGTTATGACCTGAAATTAAAGACAATGACAACTTGTATTCTCTGCCGGAAAATAGGTTCAATCTACAATACCATAATTCCCACCACAGGTAGGGAAAGAAGGCAGCTTCTGCATCCACTTCAGGTGGCACAAGAATCAAATCCTATGTTGTTGGCAAAAAGTCTTTTATGTTGACTCCTCTGACAATTTATTGGAAGTATGTCCAGGACTGTCAGATTGTACTAGTGGCATTCCTGCTACTGAGTCATGCATTCCAAATAAACTGTTAATTTTTTTCTAATCACTCTGACCGTTCGTTAGAATTTCTTGAAGAATTGTGCGTTCTGAAATAAGAGCTGGGACAGCTCCTGGGATTTTGCGTACAGTGCCAGTTGTATGTCTGCAGATGGATCACCAGGCAGCACTAACAACAATGTTAACATGACTGCAACTCAATATTCTAGACAGAATCTTAATTATTACAAATTAAATAGTCAAAGTTGGCTCACCTGCAGGTTCAGGCAGTTAAACATTTAGTTCTTGAGCTATGCAGAAAAGGACAATCTGAGTTACTAAAGCAAATTACTGCGAATGCTGGAAATCTGAGATCAAAGCAGAAAATGCGGGCAAAACTCAGCAGGTCTGGCAGCATTTGCAGAGAAATGGGATTAATATACGGGATTTTACGACCTTGTTTGGGCGAGACTCGTAAATTCCACCCAAAACCAACAGAGAATTGCGTTCTGTGAGCCTTGCCTGCCCTGATTTTGGAGGTGGTAAAGATCCAGCCAGTGTTCAGGTCAGTGACATTTCATCAGAACTGACGACAAGTCACACATTGGAAAGGTTAATTCTGTTTCATTCTCCACTAATGTTGTTGGACTTTCTGCCAGTCAGAGTTTGCTGATTTAAAGTGGCAAAAGGGGTTCGCTGCTGGCCATAAGGTCTGGTATTGGGATTAGAAAACCAACCAGTGTTCCAACTCGATATCGCTATCCAACAGCCTTTCTATTGGAAATGTTAAGAGCTATTATTAAAGATGTTATTGGCAGGACATCAACAAATTTCAAAGTAATCAGGTATAGTAAACTTAGTTTTGTGAAAGGCAAATTATGTTTAACTGATTTATCGGAGTTCTTTGAAGGAATCACGCACTGTGGATAAAGGAGGGCCAGTGGAAGTACTACACTTAAATTCTCAGAAGGCATTTGCTAAAGTGCCACATCAAAGGTTAATTGTGGAAAAGCTCTTGATGGAGGAGTAGTATATTTGCATGGATAGCAGATTGGCTAGCTAACAGGAAACAACATTAACTTAAATGGATCTTTTTCGGGTTGACAGGTGTGGTGTACCACAAGGATCAGTGCTGGGGCTTCAACATTTTACAATTTATATAAGTGACTTGCATGAAGGGGCCAAAAGTATGGTTGTGAAATTTGCTGATGACACAAAGATAATTAGAAAATTAAATTATGAAGAGGTCTTAAGGAGACTACAAAGGGACACCGACAGGTTAAGCAAGTAGGCTGCAATTGGAACATGGGAGATCTGTGTCCCATTTGGGGAGAGGTCTACCACGGTTGGGGGGGTGGTGTGGACGGAATCGTCACTGCTGAGGAGGGGAGGGGACTGGAGGTTGGGGCGCTCCAGGACATGGGTGGAGACTGTCAGACTCTGGCGTGAATCAGCCCCACCCGAGCTTTAAATGATATTCACGATTGTGACCTCTGCAGTGCAGTGGGCAATTTGAGTCTAAACTTGAAAAAGCAATAGTGATTTACACCACTTTCCCACAAATTCAGCACTTGGAATTTTTTTGGAAGAATCATCCCAAAAATGTGGGAAAATGTGAAATTGGCCATTTTGGCAAGAGAAATAAAATGGTGTGAGAATGCAGAGCTCTGAGTTTGAGGAATGTGAATGCTGTAGTGGATGGATCACCAAAGGCTCATATTCAATTGGGCAACTAATTAAGAATGCTAATAGAATATTATTGTGAGTGGAATTGATTTCTGAAGAGGCTATTGTGTAGGGTGCTGGTGTCACCTCACCTGGAGTACGATGTACAGTATTCATTGTCTTGTTCAAGGAATAATGTAAATGTGTTAGAAGCAGTTCAGAGAAAGTTTACTAGATTAATACTTAAAAACCATTAGAAACCCTCAGTGCAGGAAGAGGCCATTCAGCCCATCGAGCCTGCACTGACAACTATCCCACCTATCCCTGTATCCCTACATTTTAACCCACTAATCCCTCTAACCTACACATCCCGGGACACTAAGTGGCAATTTTGGCCAGTCCACCTAACCTGCACATCTTTGGACTTTGGGAGGAAACCGGAGCACCTGGAGGAAACCCACGTAGACATGGGGAGAATGTGCAAACTCCACACAGACATTGACCTGAACCGGAATCGAACCCAGGTCCCTGTCACAGCTAACCACTATGCTTCCATGCCACCCCAGCTTAGAATGGACGGATTGTCTTAAGAAGAAACATTGGACAAATTAGGCTTATATATACACTGGAGTTCAAAAGAATAGGAGGCGACTTGATTGAAACCCTTAAGGTCCTTGGGGGTCTTGACAGGGCGTATGTAGAGAGCATGTTTCCTCTTGTGAAAAAATGTAGAACTAGGAATCACTGTTTACAAATAAAGTTTTGCTCATTTAAGACATGAGGATTTTTTTCTTGTGAGGATCATGAGTCTTGGGAACACTTGCCCTCAAAAGGCAGTGGAAGCAGAGTCTTTGAATATTTTTAAGGCAGAATGAGATAGATTCAAGATTAACCAAGGAGGTTTTAATCAGATCAGCCACAATTTTATTAAATGGTGGAACAGGCTCAAAGGGCTGCATGGCCTATTCCTGCTCCGTGTTCATATGTATATTTGTATGTTGGAGGGCAATATGTGTGGCCATATTTTAAGGAGAGATTTGGAATCAATTGTGATGCTTACTGTAGCCTTGCTTTTTAGCCTTAAAATAATCTTGATGTCTAAGCTCATAAATGAATAATGGCTACTCGGATCAGTGGTTGATAATGTTTTATTGTGAAGTCAGTCTTTCGTAATCAGTTTCAGCTCATTTGCCATTGTACAGTGATTTATGCAACTTTCCCTCTGGTCTGAGACAAAATATACCAAAAGTTCAAAGAGGTTTAGTTAACCTTCAAAGGGCATGTTATCTTGATAGTTAGTTGGGGGAACGGCAGGTAAACATATTCCCCTAACGTGACGTTGAGCTCTGCCCGCTGGGAAAGTTGGGTTTGGTCGCTGAATGATGTTTGAGTTAGCTGATCTCTCAGTTTGTTTCTGAGGGACACTACACTTAGGGCAATGCCTTTCCGCTAGGGGAAGATTAACCAGTTCTTGGACCTGATCACTGGAAAGCATGCTTCTGTAATGGCCAGTTTTAACACTGGATTGAATTCAGCTGTGTTACCCCCGTGGAGAGAACTGAGTAGCGCTTGCTATTGAAACTCATCTAAAGAGCAAGAAAACTGAATAAAAACATACCAGATTAAACTATTTCATGTTTTCCTCATCAGTAGTTGATAGATTTATTTGTTCAACTTGCATTATTAGTTTATCACTCTGATATAAAAGTAGCTTTAGATTTTTTTCTTATGTATTTATTATGTAGAAACAAAGTGTAGATTTTTATGAAGGACAAAACTTAAAGTGCCATAAGACAATTAGTCCTGCCTATGCAAATAACTTTTTTTATTTACTAGGACAGGTAGTTACAGGAGATGATGCTAAGGCTTGTACCCCTGTCAAGACTATTACTGAGCTCCCAGGTAACAATCACTGTAGTAACTCGCTTTTATAGCTGGCTGTTGTAGTGACATTTGCTTGTACTCACTAAAGCATTTTGTCGTTTGTTTCCTTGTGCTTGTTACATCACGTTCATTTCTAGTTGCTGTGATCCATTGTCAGGCTTTCGCCACTGTGGGGCAGTGTTGTTCAAATAATTAATGAATTCCATGAGCCTTCCTTACTGTGCTTGTTTGCATGCCTAACTAGCAAATTAAATCCCCAAGGTGCAAGTTTTCTCTTTTGATTTTACAAGCCAACGTACAAGAATGTCTTTCTTAAACGAGTGTGATTGCAGTGCTATGTGTGTATGTGAATAGATATACAAAAAAAGTGGGAGAATCAATCCAATTTTACTGCAAAATGGGAAACTAGTGGTTATTTGAATGTTTTAACAAAAGTTTTACCTAGATGTGTGAATATGAACATACAACAATTGTAACTTGGTCTTTTGGCTAAGATCAAGTGTAGTATCAATATGCTGTACTTGGTTGAAGTCATTAGGTTACATTTTAGCTTCATTTGAAGCAATTTTTTAAAGTGGCATCTTGGCCTTTTGGCTAAGATGCAAATGAGATCAAGCCTTGGAGGAGGAGCTGTGTCTACTCCAATCAGCTTGGATCATGAAGATCAAGCCCAAGACAGCAGGTGAGAGCCCTGTCTTGTTAGCTTGGATCAGGAATGTCTCAACTTGCTGGGACTCTGAATTGAATTGGATTTGATTTGATTGGATTGAATTGGAATAAAGTTTAAAAAAAATTAACATTTTTATGCTCAAAAGTCATAATTTGCACCCTCAAGTCAAAGTTGATAAAACAATATATATCACTTTAGTGCTTCATTATTTCAAGAGGAAACATTAGACATGGCTACAATTTATTAAAATTAACACAAATCAAGGGCCAGAATTTCATGGGGCAGTGATGACACTGTTCACCAGCCAGGTAGTTAGGCTACACCACTCTATCCACCCTCTTAGGCAGTTAATCATCTGCATTCCTGGCTTCTGTCCATCTCAGTCAGGATGTCCAGTTTTCGAGAGCTGCCGGCCAATCTCGGGGCCAGAAGCTCTCCAGACACAACAGCTCCACCAGAAGCTGTGACCACTGCCAGGACTGCAGTAATCTGAACCAAACACAATGCAGATGGCCTCAGAGTGCAAGTAAGTGGGATCAGGGTTCACCAGGGCCAAATATTTGGGCTCTGGTGAGAGGAGGGAGTCTTCCCGCAAAACCATGATGGGGTCCTCCATTGGCCAGGCCAGTCAGGAGGAACTGTCTCCCCCCGCCCTCCATTCCAAATTCACTGGGAGGCTGCCAAGTTTTACTGGGTATTCCTCCAAGGTAACCATTTTCCACTAGTGAACTATCATCAACAGTGGAAAGAGTTATTTGGTCACTTAAGGGCCTCATTTGGACAAATGGGCTGTCCACTACCTTCCTCGCCATTGGTAAAATGTCAGCAGTGCCAGAAAAGTGATGGGCATAGAATCGCTCACCATCCCATCTAATTTTAGCATTTACCTTTGAGAATATTGGACTGCTTAAAGCTCGTCTAACCATATGTTATTATGACCATTCCCCACCATTCTAATTCACCCTCTTCTAGCTCAGGCTTCCCTTGCTGCTATCTTCTAGCTAACGTTCCTTGGATTCGGCTATCCTCAATTCCACACATAGGCCAAATGTATTCTTAAAAACTGAAACACTGCTTGGGTTTGATAAAGTAGACTTCACAGGAGGAACGCAGGAAAAAGTATTTCACTTATCGGTATTAAATTGTTAACCAAGTCTCACTGCAGAATATCATCTAATCAGGATGAAATCATGATTGTGCAGTTGCTTTGCCCAGGACAAGGCTAGTCCGTTGCACTTCAGGTGTGCTGATGCTTGCAATGTACCCAAATGCAGGATACTCAACTGCAAAATTTGTGGTAGTAGGGAACTGCGTTTAAAAAGAATCATTGCTAGAATACACTTAAGTTCACACTGAACTCCATTTCAGACCAATGCTCTTATTTTAAAAAGCTCTGGAAAATAATGAAACACCATGACTAATGGAAATATTAAAGTATTCAATGTTATTTTTTCAATTTTCAATTTTTTTTTTACTTTAGTCATCAAATATTTGATTTACCTCATGTTGTCTTTCCCATTTTAAATCCGGTTACTGCAATTATCTCTTTAACACGAAACACTTAAGTTTATTCTTCTTGAATTCTTCTCAACAGTACCATGTTCTCTGTTCTCTTAATTTCAGTCATTTTAAGACATTCCTTCTGTCCCAATTGTCTTATTATCTGGACATTAACTGGATCTTTGGAAGCCTGCCTTGTTGCAGCTCCCTTATTCTGTCCAGCCTTTCCTAGCACAGTTGAGAGATGTTCACTTGCCCCCGCCCTCCCCACAACCAAGTGTTCTGCCTCCAACTGCAATCAAATTCAGCTAATCTAAGAAAAGAAAAGTTTTCTTTCCCCTTAAAAGGGTCTCCAGTTTCTAAGCGACACCTACTTACGTCGGCTGGCCTATTTACTCTTCACATTCTAGCCCTCTCTAAGCACAATATTCTCTCAGAATTGAAACCAACACCCACACATACAAGAACCTTTATCCAGGATGAATTTAACTATAGATTTTACCCTTCCAGGCACAGGCATATCAAGTTAAACCTACTTAAAGTTATACCTTGTATTGTTTATTAATGTGAATATAAATAAGCAGCATTTCCTGTTTTTATAGCTGGAAAATCTGTCAGACTGTTGTTTGTCTAGAGGTTGGACATAGCTTCCTAGTGCACGCTTTTAAATAAAATTACATTTATCTTCTAAGGAATTGATAGGAAAAAAAGAGAGTCTTAGGGAGATACAAGAGGCTCTTGAGGAGTATAAAAAGTGCAGGGGGGTACTTAAAGAAAAAAATAGGAAAATGGAGGGGGGGGGACATGAAAAAACACTGGCAAGCAAAATAAAAAAAATTCCCAAGTGTTTTATAAGCATACTGGGGACAAAAGAGTAACTGAGGAAAGAATAAGGACAAAGTGGCAATTTGTGTGTAGAGCCAGAAGATGTAGGTGAGGTCTTAAATGAGTTTTTTTTCTATCTGTGTTCGCTGGGGGAGAAATAGGGAGGGCACTGTGATATAAGCAAGGAAAGAGATTGCAGGGCTCTGAAGCTAATTTTAAAATCCTGTGTGACCACGGCAGAAGTAACAGATGATCGGAGGACAGCTAATATGGTGCCATTATTCAAGAAGGGAAGTAGGAATAGACCAGGTAATTGCAGGTCAGTGAGTCTAACATCAGTGGCAGCAAAATTATTGGAAAAGATTCTGAGGGACAGAATTAATCTCCACTTGGCAAGGCAAGAATTAATCAAGGATAGTCAGTATGCTTTTGCAGGTGGAGATGAGGGCATTGCAGTTGATGTAGTCTACATAGATTTCAGTGAAGGTTTTGACAAGATCCCACATTGGAGACTTGCTGAGAAGGTAAAAACCAATGGGAGCCAGGGCAATTTGAAAAATTGGATCCAAAATTGGCTTCATGGCAGAATGGTTGAAGGCTGATTTTGAGACTGGAAGTCTGTATCTGATGGTATACCACAGGGGTTGGTACTGGGTTCCTTGCAGTTTGTAGCATACATTAATAATCTAGATGTGAAAATAGAGGTATGATCAGTAAGTTTGCAGGTGACACAGAAAGTGATGGTTGGTAGATAGTGAGGAGGAAAGCTTTAGATTAAAGGATATTCTAGACAGGCTGATCAGATGGGTAGAACAGTGACAAGGTGAATTTAATCCTGAAAAGTGTGAGGTGATGCATTTTGGGAGGACTTGCAATGCAAAGGAATGCACAATGAATGCTGGAACAGACTATCAATATATCATAGAACCCACCTGATTCATCTCCCGTCATAATTCTGCTCTTAACTGTCTTTGATAAATGATCTACTTGCATGTTTTGTAGTGTAAAAAGTACTACAAATATATGTTACCGTTATGAACAAAAGACAAACTATCTTCAAAGTATAAGAGGCTGCAGTTGTTCTTCTTATGTTATTCTTTAAATGAACAACAGATTTGTTTGTAGTGTTCTGCTTAGCTTTTCATGGTCATTATTGCATTATAGATAATTAATGTTCTCCTTATGTTTGTATAATTTTTTAATTCTGAAGAAATTTTGCATTAAGAAAGTATTTTTTACATCTATTTGCATTAATTAAGAACCATCAAATGTTTGCATTTTGCAAATTCTACATGATCATCAGTTAAAATATGCACCTTGACAGAACATTAAATACTGTGCAAAGAACCTCTCATGGTCCAGTCAATAAGCACATCTCACTCTTCACATTTAAGTGAACTGTGCCAGCTGTTGAGTCCATGAGTGTGGAACATGAGATAGATTTGACTTTTAAAAATTGGCAGTAACATTAAAAGTTTTGAAGGGAATACTCATGCTACATTTTAGTATTGATCATTTTGAACAAGACTGTAAATACCATTGTTTTGAACAAAGGGCATTTAGTTCTCAGGATCTCTTTTGAGCTTAACTCACCATGTGTGAAATTACTTTCAGTTAGCTTTGCGTAAATTTCATTCACAAATTAACTTTGAGAATTTTTTATATTGATCAATATTCAATGAGCTCATCTTGAAAATGTTTAAAGAAATAATGATGAATACTTATCAAGCACCTTTCAAAACTTCAAGAAAGCATTTTAAAGGCCAACATCAGGTACAATGTAGGAAATATAAATTTTGAGAATGAGATATATAATGAGCATCTATAGTATATTCATTCTGTTAGTTCAGACTTTGTTTTTTTCAGGTTGAATTCCTTCTAACATTTAAAATTGGATCTGATTTTGTATGTGAGGAAGAATTTAACCTGAAAATTATCTTTTAAAAGAAAAAGAATGTATAGAGTGTACGTGAAATCCTTATTATTTCATATGCTAATACGCTGGTTGTATGATGGCACATGGGAATTTATGCATAGCAAATATAATGAATCAGACTAGCACTGAAGGATATGTACAATATATGCAAAGAATCCAGATTTCAGAGACTCAATGCTATCTGCTTTGATGCACATTGAACCTTAATGTATTCTGTCATGAAATAAGATACTGTTAAAATGAATGTATTATTTCCTGCACAAGTAAAATCAACCTGCCATATGTTTTGCCAACCATGTATGGGTAACAACTAAGAGAAGGGAAAAAAACAGGAAACAGGATGTTCTTTGTAATTGACATAATATATAGTTAGAGTACTGTGAGCCAGGAAACAGTTTAGACACCAATGAAGTACTGAAGAAGCAGCAGCAAGAGAAAGAAGTGCCATCTCCAGAAACTAGTTCAGTCAGAGATTAGGAGCTGAAGGCTGCAAAAGAGCATGAAGAGGGGCAACCATCCTCAGCAAACTGCTCAGCTAAAGATGAAATATTGAGGGCAAAAGAACCAAATGCAGTCCTGTCAAAGTACTGTTCAGAGGAGAATCCAAGGGAAAACAGACAAAGTGTTGCTTAAGAAAGAGACAGTTGCAGTAACCAGAATTAAAGGGGGAAAGCAGACTTGAAAGATAAATCAAACCTTTGATGACATTTCCGTAGAGTTTGGGAATCAGTAGTTAAAGCAAATGTGAACAATTTGTATGACTGTCAGGACAGAAACCCTGAAAAGGTTGCAGGGGGGAGAGGTAATGGGGGAGGAGTTGAAAAACCTGAATGCTGGAATTTTCGTTAAGAGTAGAATGGAAGCTTCACTTTAAAAAGTTGTTTGGATTGGATTTCAGAATACAAACCCTTGATGGAAAGCATTATTATGAACAAAGATTTTTAAAGTGGGTTTTTGGAAGTAGAGTTTGGAAACTCATGTGGCTATCATCTGGAGGGATTCTGGAGAGAAATCCACGGCTATTAACTTGGATTCAGACCAGAGTGTGTGTCTTGACACAGCCAACTTGTGTGTTCAAAGGGACTTTGTGTTACTGAGACCATTGTGGTTCAAGATGTATTTTGTAATCCATGTTTTTTGAGAAAGTGACCAGAGAGGTGGATGGGGGTAAGGCGGTTGATGTAGTATATATGGACTTTAGTAAGGCGTTTGATAAGGTGGCCCATGGAAGACTTCTACAGAAAATGCAGATGTGTGGAATAGAGGGTGATTTAGCTAATTGGATTAGGAATTGGCTGGCAGATAGAAGACAGAGGGTGGTGGTTGATGGGAGATATTCATCGTGGAGTTCGGTGACGAGTGGTGTGCCTCAGGGGTCTGTTTTGGGGCCCCTGCTGTTTGTAATTTTTATAAATGATCTGGATGAGGGTATTGAGGGATGGATCAGTAAATTTGCAGATGACACTAAAGTCGGTGGAGTGGTAGATAGTGAAGAGGGGTGTTTTAGTTTACAGAGTGACTTGGACAAGTTGCAGAGCTGGGCCGAGAGGTGGCAAATGGAGTTTAATGTGGAAAAGTGTGAGGTAATGCACTTTGGCAGGAACAATAAATGTGTAGAGTATAGGGCTAATGGTAGGGCTCTTAATAGTGTTGAGGAACAGAAGGATCTTGGTGTATGTGTCAATAGATCCCTGAAAGTAGGCAGTCAAGTGGATAAAGTTGTTAAGAAGGCATATGGAGTCTTAGCTTTTATTGGTAGGGGGATTGAATTTAGGAGCCGCAGCATCATGTTGCAACTGTACAAAACTCTAGTGCGGCCGCACTTGGAGTATTGTGTGCAGTTCTGGTCCCCACATTATAAGAAAGATGTGGAGGCATTGGAGAGGGTACAGAGGAGGTTTACCAGGATGTTGCCTGGTATGGAGGGCAGGTCTTATGAAGAGAGGTTGAAGGATTTGAGGTTGTTTTCGTTAGAAAGGAGGCGGCTAAGAGGGGATCTTATTGAAGCATATAAGATGATTAGAGGTTTAGATAGGGTGGACAGTGATAGCCTTTTTCCTAGGATGGAGAAAGCTAGCACGAGGGGACACAGCTTTAAATTAAGGGGTATGAGTTATAGGACGGATATCAGAGGTAGGTTCTTTACTCAAAGAGTGATTAGGGAGTGGAATGCCCTGCCTGCAGCTGTTGTAGATGCGCCAAGTTTGGTGGCGTTTAAGAGGTTAATTGATAAGTATATGGAAGAGAAGGGAATGGTTTAGTTTGGAGGGGCATTGCTTTTTATTTTGGTCGGCACAACATCGAAGGCCGAAGGGCCTGTTCTGTGCTGTATTGTTCTATGTTCTATGTTCATCTTTGTGTATTTGTTAAACTAAGGGTGAGTAAAGGTGTGGTAGTGTATCATATTCCTTTTTTTCATGTTTTGTTTTCATGTTTGTTTTTTCTCTTGTTAAAACTATTTATTGATTGTGTTCCTCCACGGTTTCTTTTAAAATAAGTAAAAATGATGGTCTTTCTGGAATCTTCCTGTCCAGTTATGACATCAACTGGGATTATAATAATGGTGAGCTGCCTTCTTGAACTGCTGAGGTGTAGGTGCATTTACAGCGCTGTTAAGAATGAAGTCTAGGATTTTGATACAGCGAGAGCGAAGGCCTAAGTCAGTGCTGGGTAGTCCATTCAGTTTCATTCCTTTTCGTTTTTGTTGTAGCAGTTGGATAAAAGTGAGTGGCTTTATTGGCCATTTCAGAGGTCATTTAAGAGTCAACCATATTGCCATGGATCTGACATCACGAGTAGAGCAGTTAAGACAGGTTTCCTTCCTAAGTGAACCAGATGGATTTTTATGACAATGATGCTTTCATCATTAGACTATTAATTCCAGATGTTTTATTGAATTGAACTTCCATCATCTGCCGTATTTGGATTACTTGTTCAGCAACAATACCAAGCAGCCATTGCCTCTCCTAGGAAGGCTTCTCAAAATATGTCCTTTATTTGAAATATTGTGGAGTTAAAGTAAAGGTTACATTTTGAAATTATGGAATGAATTGCTGGTGAGTTCATTCCTTAGAATAGTGTTCACCATTATGAATCATTCAAGTATATTGAGAATATATAACTGTTGTAGTACAATAATAATATTTCCCATCATTATCTGAATTTGTAAATAAAGTCAATGAAATACTAATCTACTATAAAACAGAACAAAAAGACCTTTGAAGCAAACAACATGAAATCACTTTGGTAATTTCTGTGCTCTTTTGAACTTTTTGTTGTAGGTCACGGTGCCACTCATATTAGTTCCTCACCAAGTACTGAGAGTTTGCCCACTGCAAAAGATAACACAGCATCTCCTCCATATTCTACTGCTAAAAAGGATTCATTCTTTAGTACAATCTCTCGTTCACGGTCACACAGCAAAACTATGGGTGGCCGAAAAGACATGGTGAGTCCTTTCAGTTATCGCTCATGTTAAAAGGTAGGGTTTTCAGATTGCAGCCTTTTGCGTAGGTGTTAAGTGGATAAGAAGGGAAAGGTAAGTTCATGGAACCATATACTTGTTATGCTCACTTTCATTTCATTTAAGTAGAAAAACGTTTGCTCAATTTAGGGGATAGTGACACAGCCATCTCTCAGATGATTACTGGTAGAGCATTGGATTATGTAATTATCCTGGGGTGATATGCCTTGTAATAATGTTGATCTTCCTCAATGTTATTCCTGATTGAACAGCTGAGATCAGAAACTGTAATATAAACAGATGCAAGATTAAACCTTTCCATCCAAATTTTTTGGACACAGCCAATATAGATTGTTTTACTTTCATGTAAATTGACATTTTGGTTGTAAATTTGAACAGCTAAAATATTTAATTTTCTTTCAAATCACTTGATTCAAAATGGGCTTGGTCTTTGAATCCACAAGGTGTCAGTCCCCATTTTGCCATTAAAGACATTCCTTCTGCATACTTATTGTTTAAATTTTCACTTCTTAAAGTGTAAAAATAATAAAAGAGACACTTTACTGACTCTTAATATATGTAGTTTTGCAATTGAGGCAGTCTAGAAAAAAGTAACTGGTCTTTTACAGTTAAAAGGAAGTTAATAAAAGTACTGGATCTGAAAAATGAAGGAAAATTGGGACTATCTAAACAATGCTTATTGTTCACAATATATGTAAGGGAATGGTCGGCAAACATATGAGAAAAAAGGAATAGAGGGTTATGTTGATAAAAATTGATGGGGGAAGATGAAAGGAAGTTCAAGTGCCAGTGTAAACGACGGCATGATCTGTTTCTGTGCTCTTTACCCTACATAAATAATGATTTTCTATTAATCCTGCTGCGCAATCTTTCAGCCCAAGATTGAATATTGTCTGAGTCTTTCTGCATGTGGACACAGACTACTTAAGTATTTGAGGAGTCGCAAATGGTGCTGTACACTGCTGTCATCCATGAACATCCCCGCTTCTAATCTTATGATGGAGGACAGGTCATTGATGAGCAGCTGAAGGTGATTGGCCATGGAACATGACCTTGAGGAACTCCTGTACCAGTGCCCCGAGATTGATCGACCTTCAGCAATCACAACCATCTAGGTGTGGCTCCAATCAGCCGAGAGTCGTGCTTCCACAACCACCACCACCACCACAACCTCCCCCCCACAACCCCCTTACCCAAAGTCCATTGATTCTACAATTTGCTACGGTTCCTTGATGCTATAATTGGCCAAATCCTGTTTCAGTGACAAAATCAATCATCTCACCTCCTGAGTTCAACTCTTCAAGTTTGCACCATCTTCACATTGAAAATAACCTCATTTGTTCTGTGTTAAATTGGATAGATTTTGAACAGATCCAGCAACTCAAAACTGGGCATCCTTGGGGTGCTGGAGGCCATCGACTCCATCAAAGTTGTACTCAACCACAATCTGTAACTTTATGGCCCAACATATCGCCCATCCTATCAGTGGGGATCAACTCTGGCACAATGAAGAGCACAGAAGTGCATGCCAGGACCTGTTATAGACATGCATTTGCACTGGGCATACATACTGGAAGTAATCTCTCTCCCACACTGAAATTCCCACTTACAACAAACGTCAGCTTCCTATGCCCTGTTTTTGATGCATTTTGTTCTGTGATTACTCTCTGCTCATCTCTCTCTGCTGCTAATGAGCTAAAAATATTTGAACTATCACAAGTGACAGAAGCGAACAATATAGAATTAGTTTAATTTGGGAAGGTTCAATATCACCTATCTGCATTAAGTTTCCCTGAGATGCAGAGTTAATGATTGGGCAGTTAGCAAGTTCAAGAGCTTTAGCCTTGTTTAATGTGCTAGTATTCCCCTTCATTGAGAATGGGTATATTTGTGGAGCTTCCTGCTTTTGTTGTTTAAATGTCTAATGCCATTCTTGACTGAATGTGGCAATATAGCAGAGCTTAGATATGTTCCATTGATTTTAGGATCGCTTAGCTCTGTCTATAGCATATTACTTGTACTGTTTGGATTGGAGGTAGCCCTATGTTGTAGTTTCACTAGTTGACACCTCATTTTTAGATATGCCTAGTGCAAATGCATCTGTTCTTGACAGCGCCATAAAGTTACAGATTGTCGTTGTTGAATTTACTGATGTGCAAAAGTAGATTGAAAAGTATGCTCTGAGAAGAATACAAAGATGCTTCAAAAGGTCACAGTTAGGTGAAGCAAGTAGGCAAATTTCTGTCAAATGGAACATAATGCAGGAAAATGTAAGATTGTTCGTTTTGGCAGGATGAATGTAAAAAGAACATTATCTAAATGGTGAGAGATTGTGGAGCACTGAGATGCAGATGGATTTGGTGTTCTTGTGCATGTATTGCAAAAGGTTAGCATGCAGGTGCAGAAAGTAATTATCAAAGATAATAGAATGTTATTGTTTATTGCAAGAGGAAATTAATATAACAGTAGGGTAATACAGAGTATCGGTAAGAACCACATCTAGAGTACTATGTACAGTATTGGTCTCCTTATTTAAGGAAAGATGTAAGTGCATCAGAAGCACTTCAGAGTAAATTTATCTGGAATGTACAGGTTGTCTTACGAGGAAAGATTAAACAGGTTAGACTTGCTGGAGTTTGGAAGAGATTGAAGCGATAAATTCCAAGGGGTTTTGACAGACGGAATGTGGAGAGGATGTTTCTCAGTATTTCTTCATACATGACATACATCTTGTGGGAGAATCCTGATCTAGGCTCGCTGTTTAAAAATTAGAGCAAGAAAGAAGTAGATTGGGGCAGAAAGAAACAAAAACAGTTAAGGGAATGGGACCTCAGAGAATTTAGGAAGAGAAAAAAACACAGATGGAGTGAAAACAGCAACAAACAGGCATCAGAAATTAGAAAGAAAGAATTGAGCATTTTCTCAGATTTATTGCATGCATGCCAGAGATCAAGTAATATTGTCTGCAGTACACATTTATATTGAATTGTATTGATAATTACTATAAATGCTTAGAATTGAAAAATCAGAATGAAATAGAATATTAACATTTTTAGCCTGTTTTGAAACTGTGCCTTTAAGAAATATATATATACATGCATCATGTTTCTTGTAAGGGGTGTATTTAGAATTCTGAAGTGTTTGGCAGGGCACAAGTTTGTCTAAGAAACCTTTAAAAAGATAAGTACATGTTTAAGAAGAGCAAATGTATTTTTGTTTACTTAAGTTTCCCCTGGAGTTTCAGAATAGAGTTTTGATTAGGTTGATTGACAGAGACAGAATCATGAGCTTAAATAAGAGGAGCGAAGCTTTTGGGGAAAACACAGTTTCTCTTTCATTTTTAAAACAAGCAACTACTACCTGGGTCTGAAAGAAGCAACAACTTTCTCAATTCTCTCTGTCTCTCTCACTTTTGTGCTCACTCATTATCTCTCTCTCTCTTGCTCTTGCTCTCGAGCTTGCTCTCATTGTCGCATATGCTCTGGTTCTCATGCCTCGAATGAAACTCTATCTTCACGTTGCCAAAATACAAAATTGTTGAGGTCTGATCTGACTTCATAATATCCCTTGGAGTTTATGATCTGATATTCTAACAAGTCTTTATGTCAATAATGCTACTTGTTTTAACTGAAGCAACAAAAATTATTCTGAGATTCTTTGCATGTAATCCTTTAAACAAAAGTATACGTTTTATCTGCAGCTGCAATTCCAAATTGTCTCAAGGGCATTGTACACAAGTCGATAATGTCTGTGAAATGTTTCATATTACTTTAAGAATGAAACTTATTTATTCAAATGTCTATATTTATCCAATTTAATAGGTGGGTTATTTAATTAATTTATCACTGTTATTACTTCACAATAGATTATTCCTATGTGAATGGAATCCTTAGTTTGTACAGCAGAGGGCAGCTTTTTAAAGGAGAACTTTAAAAGAAATAAAATTTGTGACTGAGTTATGATCAAAATGTGATATTTAAATAGAATCACTCAGTTGGCTTATCTTAATAAGCAAACAAGTGGAACAGAATTTAAAATTATAACAAGTTAATCCATATGTTTTTTGGAAAACTAAAGCCACCTAAAATAATACTGATAGCCTTTCATTGCGAATTTATTTTAAGGTATTTGCTTATGTTAGAAAATCACTGGAGTTTTGCTTTAAATTTAATGAAGAATCAAAAATAGATGAAGTGAACTTAAGCTTCTAAGTTTATTTATTACTGTCACAAGTGGGCTTACATTAACACTGCAATGAACTTCCTGTGAAAATCCGCTAGTTGACACACACTGGCACCTGTTCGAGTACGTTAACATTTAGAAATTGAATGGATACCTCCTTTAAGTCCTTTTACCAGCTATGAGACATTAATTACAGATGATCTATTAATGATCAAATGAACATTTTCTTCCATAACCATCAATTATACAACTCAGAAGTTGCTAAAAATATTTTAACCCAAACTCAAGTAGTGGAACAAAACAGCATTCTGGAAAACTAGGAATGGTAACATGTCTAGGGAGAGAAACAAAGTTCATAGGGCGATTCTCCCTAAAATGCTGAATTGGCGGGAAAACTGTTCTAATCAGTTCGCTTTCTCAGCTGAATCTCTGCACTATGTGCACTGCCGAGATCCCAGTCGTGAATCTAATTAAATCCCCGGAGGTGGGTGTGGGGGGGTGGACCTATTCGCACCGAAATTTGACAGTTCTGGAACTCTGCACATGCGCAGTGGCCTTGATCTATTAGATTCCCCATTTGCTTACCAGCCCAATCATTGGCCAGCCCAGGTCCCCTACAGTACTGCCCCTCCAGCCCCCTGATCATGGCCCCCATAGCAATTCTAGGCAGCCCTGACTCTGGATCACCCCGATGTACAGCCCAACCGCCACCCCCCCCCCATCTTTTTTACCCCAGCCTGCCCCAATTGCAGTACTTCCATCCCAGACCGATAACCATGCAGAGTGGCAGCTGGACCTCTCACCCCCACCAATTGCCCGAAGGGCCCCACCCACAATAGACATGCCACCTTGGTACTGCTCAATACTTGATGGACAGTACCAGGGTGCCCCCAAGCATGGCACTGCCAGGGTGCCTCTGCTCAAGAAGCACCACCCTCTATTGCTCAGCCCCCTAAGGGACCCCGATTGTGCCCCCCCTTCATTCCACCAGGATCTCCAGCTAATTCCCTAAACATGGGGAGCAAGTCTGAACCCTACCGGAATGAAGCATTCTTGGCGGGGTGGGATATTGAATTGGGACGTGAAAGTTCCCCATAATGAACTGCTAAGCATATTTAAAACACATTGGAAAAAAGATTCAAATTACTTACTTGCCTTCCCACCGGTTTCCAGCATGGTCAGACCAGCGACTGTTCACCAGCTCTGGGAGACACGCGTGCATTTCCGGCACGTGTGCAAATCCCAGTACAAGGCCGGCAACATGTATCTCCTGCCTCAATGCGCCAAAAAAGTTGCAAGTCGCAATGGGAGAAACGTGGCCACTGATGCAGATCCATTTGACTCTTCAGAACTGAAAAAAAGAGCAATCATGTTGGCTATTATACTATAGGTAGGAGAGATTGCAACAAAAATGTACCAAACTTTAAAACAAGAGACAGATGTGCTAGCTTTGGGTGGTTAGTGGAGTAGGAGGGAGGGCTTTTGCACTGAGACAGAAAATATATGGGATATTAGAAAAATGAGTTAAGATGCAGGAGAAAAGTCAAATAATGGGAGCTGTGTTAAACTGAAGCTAATGAGTCTCACATCTTATAAGTTAAGATAATCTCACTTTAATATTTGATGGATATCCATATTCTTTCATTCTTTGAAAAAATCTTATAAATGTATAATAAGTCTAAGGCTTGGATTCTCTTGTAAAACTAAGAACTAGCCATTTATTTTCCTTTTGGGATTAATCAAGTGATTTATGCTTTTCATATAACCACCAAATTGCATGCTTTCTTATTCTAATAAATTTGTGTGTACTTAAAACTTAAATTGTCTCATTTAATCTTCTGTATCAAAGACTCATGAGGGAATACTGACTGAGGAGTTTCATCTGAACTCCTATAATTTCTGGGAAAATTATGAGCTACCTAAAAACTGTAAATAAGGAATAAGATCATTGTGACCGATTTCACTCCTTTATCTGAGCTTGGAGTAGACGTGGAGAACCTAATTGCGTATCTTTGGGATTGGCTTCCTCTAGGAGAGGAGAATTAATCAGGACATGTGTCGGACCTTGGAAAAACTTCAAATAATTACCTAAAATCACAATACACCATAGAATATTTCCATTAAACTGCCCATTAACTGGAGTTTTGCTAGATCTTCTTGCCATCATCAGCCAAAAGTTGTTTGATGAGTGCAACTATTCTCACCTCACTGCTGGCATAGAACTCCTGTCTCCTGTGTTGTAATCGTGTGAGCTGACTCATTCTGGTGGAATCCAAATTGAGTAGATGTCATTGGTGGCAGTATCGATAATTTTACTGATGACTAGGAAGATGTTCATAGGGAGTTATTTGAATGTTATTTTGTTTTTGTGGGGGAGGATTTTGCTATCTCCCCATATTATCAGATATATAACAGTGTCACATCTGTACTGGAACACTTTGGTTAGCAGTTCAGCTACCTATAAATTAATTAAGCCTTCAGTACTACTTCTGTAATATTAATTGGCATGCCCCTTGTTTTGAAGTTAGTGCGCTCAATCGCTTCTTCAACGTCACAAAAATCGACTATCTGAACTAAAATAGTAGGGATCTCTGGAGTAGACCGAGTGGAATAATTTGCTCAGAACTTTTAATTGGAAATGCTTGAAAGCAAATCAACCTTACCTTTTGGATTTATGTGCTGGACTCCATCGTGGTTGAGGATTAGGATGCTCTATCACCATATTCAGTTACATTGTAATACATGGGAGTCCATAATCAAATGATGAATTGTCATGAAGCAATTCTGTACTCCTGCCTTTCTGAAGTTTGAAGTAGTATTATTATTTTTGAGTTGGAACAGATCAGCTATTGAGAAGGAGAAGTAGCTATTGAGAAGTAGGCTATCCAAATGCAAGGTATCCATCCTAAAATCAATGAAAAATGAAAGGTAGCTATTCAAAAATCAATTTCACAGTTGAACAGCATATTAAGTTACTAATGGAAATTTAAGTATGCAATGTGTTGATTAAAGATTCAAACAGAACATTTCCAAACTTTTCTTAAAAGTCAGTAAGAAAGTGGTTTTCTGTTCCAATCTCATTACACTGTTCCACGAATTAAAAATATCTTAAGTGGATGAATCAAGTAATATCAGTGTTATGAAGATGTTTAATTTAATATCTTATGTCCCTCAGTAATATTGCTAAATTTATTTTTACGTATTGAAATCAAAGTTAGTAAAACTCCCGAGAAGCAAGCGTGTGCCAGTATAAGATGTTAAAGATTTGTAAGAGTTAATTTTTTTAATTCCAGGAGGATGAATTGGAGGCACAAGTTTCATTTCTTCAAGGGCAACTGAATGACCTCGAAGCCATGTGTAAATTCTGTGCTAAGATGATGAATGTGCACATATGTAAGTATTGGTTGTTTTATTCCTGGCCAAAAAACCCCACTATTGCAAAAAGCATGTTGATGTTTGTACTAATGCATATATTTACTTGCATTATTTCTCAGAAAATTTCACCTAATGTTTTTGCTTTTTTTTATAAGTTAATTAATTATTATATCTCTCAATCTCTGTATTAGTTTTAGACCTAATTTAATCAATTGGGCAAGCTATGGGTAGCTAAAATTTCAGCTCATAAAGCTCAAGCAGTTAGGTTTTATGTCCACTTGCTTTTCTTGCTCTGTTGGTTTATCATGTTTAAATTATTTGTGCTAGGGAGTTTTGAGAAGAGCTTAGTGTTAACTGGGAGAAATCTTACCAAGAGATAGCAAAGTGTCATATTTCTCTCCAGGGAAACAAGCAGGGTTTCTCTCCCAGTCTTATGACACCTTACCAAAAAAATGAGAGGAGTGTTGCATGCCTTCATTTTGAGGGACAGTACCTAAAATACACCGAGAAAGCCACCTGCACTGAGATCAAGGTGCCATTTTGAAAGCGTGCCCCAATCAGACCAGGATGTAATCATGCCCACCCCACCACGAGGTTTCAAAAGCACCCTCCTTCCCCCACCTACACCTTTCTGCTCTGGAGCGAGTCCCCACAAGTTCAGATCTGAGTGAACCTGAGGGTGGTGAGGTGGCACAGTGGTTAGCACAGCTGCCTCATAGTGCCAGGAATCCGGGTTCGATTCCCAACTTGGGTCACTGTCTGTGCAGAGTCTGCACGTTCTCCCCATGTCTGCATAGGTTTCCTCCGGGTACTCCAGTTCCCTCCCATAGTCTGAAAGGCACGCTGGTTAGGTGCCTTAGCATGCTAAATTCTCCCTTAGTGTACTTGTGGGCACCAGGGGATTTTCGCGGTAACTTTATTGCAGTGTTAATGTAAGCCTACTTGTGACACTAATAAATAAACTTTGAACTTTTAACTGTTGTAAATCTTGCTGATGTGATGGCACATTGGCGAGTATAAAATTTTAGTGAGGGAGGAAAGATCTGGTGAGAGGGGTATTTAATTACACTGAAATTTATTTAAATAGATGTAATCAGATTCTTGTACATTATGGGCAAGAACTTAATTACATCACCGACAAGGGGCAACAGAAATCAGAAATTGCTCTCTCGCCAGCAGGATTTGCGATTTCCAGTTGCGCCATGTCCTGAGGCCTGCTGCCAATCCTATGGATGGAAAGTGTGAGCTCAAGATTGTCTCATTGGTAGACATCTACAAATCACAATATTCTAGCTGTGTCTGTTGGGTTTCCTCTAGGTGCTCCAGTTTCCTCCCACAATCCAGTGACACGCAGGTTAGATTGGTTGGCCAAGCTAAATTGCCCCTGGTATCAAGCGGATTAGCAGGGTAATCCCAAAATTATGGGAATGGAGCCTGGGTGGGATTGTGATCAATACAGAACTGATGGGCCGAATAGTCTCTTTCTGCACTCTGGGGATTCTGTGATTCTGTGAAATTATTTGATTAATTGCAACTTGAAATATGCATTAATTCAGGACAACAAAAAATTAAACTAACAACTCTGTTTAAAAGTACAATTTTTGAAGGATTTCACAATATTAACACTGTTTTATTGATGAATTTATTTTAGTTTTTTAAAAGTTCTTTTTCCTGGAAATATGAAAAGCAATCCTGCACTTATTACTGAAATATTACTGCATCTGGAGTGGATTCAATCTATTTTTGTTTCTCTAATTAATTCTAAATATTAAGATTTTGAACTAATATTGAATAGTTTTAATTAATTTTATTTTCAAAAAAATTTAACATCATAAGTTCTTGCTTTCAGCAACTTAACCACATTTCCAACGGACGTGTACATTTTCTCCCAATGAAATCTGGGTAATAAAGGACTTTCAGCAGGTTATTCATAAATTGATTCATGTGCCTGACTCAGAACTGACTGTGGCTCATAGCTTGAAATGTTTTCATTAATGCTTATTTACTATTTCAAGGTCAGTTTTTTATACTGCGTAAGGCTTTGCCCCCTGTTGTATGACTCTTCTCCTTAGCAATTAATCTCCACTTCAGAATCTTGTCAAAATTATATTAGAATTCTAAAGCTGGCTACATTGCAATTGTCCACTATGGAAATATTAGTTTCAAAGTTATTTGGAAGGGTGAGGGTTGCAGCATGAGTTGATTTGGTTTGGATTTAAAAAAGTGCTGAATTGTAAAAGGATTTGTGTGATTTTATTCAGTAACCTAAATTACAATTGATCCCTCCAACATTTTTGTATCTTTTCTGTCTAATATCTCAAGCAGAAACATCATATTTAGTTCAGTGGTTGTGATTTTGTCAGGCCCACTGATCAGAGACCCAGAGGGAACCCCCTTTAGTTCAGCGAGGGAGGCCCAACAGAATTTAATTGCTTTTGAACCTTCCTGTGTTTTGAGGTTCACAGTAGTAAAAATTGAGCCTGCCAGGAGCTGCTGGCCCACCAGAGCCTGACAGCTTGTCATTGCCACTAGCAGTGTCTGCTGGCAGCGCTGCATCTGCCCAAGACTCAAGAATGCAAGGGCTGTCAAGCTACAGGTGAGTGAATTGAGGTTATGGGGTCGTGGTGGCAGGATAAGCACCTGAAGATAAGGTCAGGGGCAAAGCTCTCCCACTGTCCATAAATTTGATTTGAGATCATTTTTTATTCATTGTGATTCAAAAACATGCTTTTTCTTCAAATAATTTGGGACCATGACCAGTTCTGACACTTAGGATTCAGATGGCCTGCTACTTTCCCCAGTACATTGGGCTACAAAATCATTATTTGTTAGACGTGTTCCACCACTGACTCGAATCATTTCCAGTTAACCATTCCTGCAGGAACAAAGTGAGAGGTAGAGTGAGCAGATGGGCAGATGTCCTCATTAGTTGGTCCATCATAGCCAGGTAGGGCGAGGTGCATGCAGTCCTGTGTGATTTACTCTTATGGCCATCACACATCTAAGTAACATGTTCACCCATTGTGTGGATAATTTTCACAGAAGTGGAAACCTGTTTGTTTGAGGCTAACCAGAATGTTGTGAAACTCAATGTTTTCTTCCTCTAAGACTGCATAGATCACCCTTTACGACTCCATGAGCAAGACCATAGTCTCCTTGTTTGTTTAATGTTTTAATTCTAGGCAGCGAAAAGCCAGGAACATCTGTTTAAAATCATCATTTTTTAACTTAACATGTTCCCATTTTAGCATGAGGATAAACAGGTTGGAGATCATGTCCATAGTCATTCCCAAATCCTGTCTCAGAGTTCTAACCTCACCATAAGAAAGGGGTCTGATGCGGTCATGACCTCTCACTAAAGCATCATCTAATTACACATGACCGGTGATACTTCACTTTTCTCCTCCATTCTATCATTACCGTGAGTCGGATAACCACACACGTCGCATTTCCTTACCACAAAGGAGGGATAGAGCAGAGCAGAAAGTGCCAGTGTCATCTCCTCTGCAGAGCGAGCAGCCACAATTACTTGCTGATGGCCAATCTGTGTGTAGAGTTTTCACTCTGCACAGGGGAGTCAGAACCTCTCCATCAGTCTAATTCTCTTAAAGCTTCTCTTGCCCCCCTCACTATCTCTTCAGCTTGGCATTCTCTGCTTGTAACTCGATGTTTTGTTTTAATATTTTATCTCAATTTTTTTTACAACGTACTCCCATCAAAAGCCTCCTGTTCTGATTGTAACTTATAAAGATATCCTCTTGCTAGCCATGGCTTTCTTTTTGCAGCTCATCTATCCCTTCCCTTATCTCCTTTTGATTTTTATTCAGCATGTGCCCCATAGATAAATTTCTTCCAGACTTTTTTTTAATTAATCTTATTCTCTGAACTACTTTAAAAAGCTTATCAACTTGGACTTGTATACTCACCTATATCTTCTATAACTCCAAGTGTCAAACATAGTAGTAGAGGCGAGTACAATTTTGTCTTTTTTAAAAAGCATTTAGACAGTTACATAGGTAAGATGGGGGTAATTGGGATTAGTTTAGAGATTTAAAAAGAAAGGCGACATGGACAAGTTGGGCCAAACAGTCTATTTCCATGCCATAAAAGTCTATGACTCTGATTATTGCACCCTCACATACCTCAATGCCATTTTAACTTCTAGTTTCATTTAAAAATTGTTCCACACAAGCCTAAGACTGTTGTTTCTCAAATGTCAAGTTAATAACACCTTGGTCAAAAACTAGTTAGATATTTAACGATCAGATTTATTAAGAATCAAGATTTTTATAACCATTCCAATTGTGTTTAACGACGACAGTTTAATTATGCTAATTATTCCACATCTATTTAACTACAACCTAAGACTTTCTGAACCTTTCAACCATTATTCCACTGAAAAATAAATTAAAGCATCATCTAATTACACATCTCTTGTTTAAAGGACATGGAGTTGATTAGATTTTCAAAATATGACCCTTACGTTTTTCTCATTGACTGACTGATAAGCAATTTGTTAGCTTGTCTCGGCAGTTGACAAGTACCTCACGTCCACTATGTTGGGATAGTTTTGCTTTCCCATTTGTGATTAGAGAGGTATCCATAACAATTCAAATCCAGAAAAGGTTGCAAAAAAATTATCACTTAAGAGAATAATTTGAAGTTATATTGCTTAAGTCAAGCAAAATGATCCACATGATGCATAAAAGGAATCTGTCATCAAAGCAGAAGTAACGAGGCACCTGGATACGAACTGTTTGATCAGGCAGACACAGCACGGATTCGTTAAGGGGAAGTCGTACTTGACAAATTTATTGGAGTTCCATGAGGAAATGACTAGTGCGGTCGATAGAGGGGAACCGGTGGATGTGGTGTTTTTGGATTTCCAAAAGACGTTTGATAAATTGCCTCACAAAAGATTGCTGCAGAAGGTTAGGGTGCAACGGTTCAGATCAGAGTTGAGGAGGACTTTCTTCACGCTACAGGTGGTGAATCTTTGGAATTCTCTGCCTGATGAAGTGGTGGAGGCTTTCTCGCTGAATATGTTCAAGTCAAGAGTGGATAGGGATAGGTTTTTGATTGACAAGGGAGTTAAGGGTTACGGGAGAAAGCGGGAAAGTGGTACTGAACCCCCACAGATTAGCCATGATCTTATTGAATGGCTCGAGGGGTTGGATGGCCTACTCCTGCTCCTATTTCTTATGTTATGTTCTTATTATTGTTTATTATTTTGTATGATTAAGGGAAAACAATTGATGCTGATTGAAAAAAGTGAATCTAATCATAACTATTGCTCATTATGTTAACTCATTGTGAAATAAAATAGCTAAATAATTCCATCTAGCTTTGTTTTGCCAAATGCTTTCTTGATCCTGTTTTGAAAATACACATGCATAAAGAGAGAGAATGTTTGGTTCAGATTTCAGGAGATTTCACTGTTGCACTCCTAAATTATATAGTGTTAGATATTTGCCAGTATAGGTGAATCTCTGAACCTAAGATGCTCTGACCACTTAAGGGAGTAACGAGCAACTTTAGTTCAAAAATCTAAACTTATAACAACGCTCACAAGAATTGCATCTGGTATTACAGTCTATTTATCCAGATTTCCTCTGTTCTCAGTAGAATAATTTTTGTAACTGCTCCCTTTCCTTTTTAGGGAGAGGTGGTGTGTCATGGTACAGCATTGTCACTGGATTAGTAATCCAGAGACCCAAGCTTATGCTCTGGGATATTGGTTCAAATCCCACCATGGAATCTGGTGGAATATAAATTGAGTCTCAGTAACAGTGCCCATGACAACTATCGTTGTTTGTCACAATAATCCATCTAGATCACTCGTGAAATCTGCCATCCTTATCCGGTCTGGCCTAAGTGTGACTGACCAACAGCAATGTGGTTGACTGTTAACTGACCCAGCAAGCCATACATTCCAAGAGCAATTAAAGATGGGTAACAAATGCTGGCATTTGCCAGCAACAAGCACATTCTATGAAAGAATATACTTTTAAAAAATGTTTCCTCTACCACTTCTTGATTAACTCACTGTGGCTTCCCTCTATCTTCTCACTGTCACGTAATCCATGGAGCAAAAGCAATGCCAAGTAAAATTCATAAATGTTTTAGTGATTAGGGTTGAACAATGTAAGTTGTTTTAATTTCAACTGACCAGATTGAATAACATTAGGTTAGTACACTAAGGTTGTTATCTGATTGCTTTTAGAAGGTAGATTACACATTTCAATGTTACCTTTTAGCAATTGAATTTTCCTATTAGTTTAAATAAATTAGACAATGCCTAAGGCAACATTGATTTGAATTATCTTTCGAGGAGTCTATACTTGATGAGGTTAATGACTTTTTACTATTCCATATTTATGTTGAGCAAAGTTATTATTCGAGACAAAGATTGTAAGTTCTGAAACAGTGGCATAATAAAGGTATTGTTCCTTGGGAGCACTGTGGAGAGGCAGCGATTTGCGAGTGGAGAGCTTGTGAGTGAGTAGAGCGATTTTTTAAGTCTAAATTTTACTAGTTTTTTTTAAACTTTTTAAACTTGTAAACCCGGAAGGTGTTGCAAAGCACCTTGGGTAGTGTAGTTTTTTTTAACCACACTATAAATTGGAGTAGTGTGGAATCCCGATACTCTACACAAGTAGAGTATCCCAACCCCCCCTCCTCCTCTAACCTAAAAAAGAGAGAGAGAGAGAGGAGCTCAGAGAAGGAACAGGTAAGTTTGTTTTTGTGTGAGCTGTAAGGTCCTTGGCTCACAGGGCCTAAGCAAAAAGGGGAAGGCAAGGTAGTTTTTTTTAAATCTTTCTTACTTTTTTTTTCTCTGGGTTACTAAAAAGGGGCAAGCATGGGTGTGAGGCCAGCATGTTGTTGCCAGTGTAACATGTGGGAGGTCTTGGAGGCTCCTGGTCTCCCAGATGTCCATACCTGTGATCGCTGTGTGGAGCTGCAGTCCCTACGGGACCAGGTAAAAGAACTGAAAATGCAGCTTGAGGACCTTCGACTCATTAGGAAGAATGAGGAGATTATTGATAGGAGCTACAGACAAGTAGTCACACCAGGGCAAAGGGAAGAAGGCACATGGGTAACTATTAGGAAGGAGAAACCTCAGGTGATGGAGAGTACACCGGTGGATGTCCCCCTTCAAAATAAGTACTCTTGCCTGAGTACTACTGTGGGTGACAGCTCATCCAAGGGAGGCAGCGTTGGCCAGCTCCCTGGAGCTGAACAAAAACAAAAACCTGAAAAACAGAGCAAAAAGGCAGTGCTTAAAGGGGACTCCCTAGTGAGGGGGGCGGACAGGCATTTTTGTGGACGCAGACGGGAGTCGCGGATGGTGATATGTCTCCCTGGAGCTGGGATTCGGGATGTCTCTGGACGCGTCCCAGACATCCTGAAAGGGGAGAGTGAGGAACTGGAAGTTGTAGTACGTATAGGTACTACTGACATAGGCAGGAAGAGGGAAGTGGACATGAAAAGGGATTATAGGGAACTGGGTAGGCAGCTGAGAAAGAGGAAAGCGAAGGTAGTAATCTCAGGATTGCTGCCTGCGCCTCGGGAGAGTGAGATCAGGAATAGTATGAGGTGGAGGTTGAATACATGGCTGAGGGACTGGAGCAGGAGGCAGGGATTCCGGTTCCTGGATCATTGGGACCTCTTTAGGGGCAGGTGTGACCTGTACAGCAAAGACTGGTGGCACCTGAATCCCAGGGGGACTAATATCTTGGCAGGAAGACTGGCTAGGGCTACTGGGGGGACTTTAAACTAGGAAGGTTACGGGGAGGGAATAGTGATGTGGAGACTGGGAGCAAGGAAGTTAGCTCCCAGGTAAGGAAGGACTCTAGGCAGGATGAGAGGCAGGTTAGACGAGTGGGGGAGAAGGGAAATGTCCAGTCAGAGGGGCTGAGGTGTGTCTATTTTAATGCCAGGAGTGTAGTAAATAAGGTGGATGAACTTAGGGCGTGGATTGCTGCTTGGGATTGTGATGTGGTGGCCATTACAGAGACTTGGATGTCTCAGGGACAGGACTGGATACTACAGGTCCCGGAATTCAGATCCTTCAGGAAGGACAGGGAGGGAGGCAAAAGAGGTGGTGGAGTGGCACTGTTGATCAGGGACAGTGTCATGGCTGCAGAGAAGGTGGATACCGAGGAGGGAATGTCTACGGAGTCTCTATGGGTGGAAGATAGGAACAGCAAAGGGTCGGTGACATTGCTGGGTGTATTCTATAGGCCGCCCAATAGTGACAGGGAAGTTGAGGTGCAGATAGGGAAACAGATACTGGAGAGATGTAGAAATAACGGAATTGTTGTGATGGGAGACTTGAATTTCCCAAACATCGACTGGAATATCCCAAGGGTAAGGGGTTTGGATGGGGAGGAGTTTGTTAGGTGTGTTCAGGAGGGTTTCCTGACACAGCACGTGGACAAGCCTACGAGAGGAGAGGCTGTACTGGACCTGGAACTAGCTAATGAACCAGGACAGGTGATGGATCTCTCGGTAGGAGAGCATCTTGGGGATGGAGATCATAATTCTATCTCCTTCACCCTTGCACTGGAAAAGGATAGGATCAGGCAGGCTAGGAAGGTGTTTGTCTGGAATAAGGGGAAATATGAAGACATCAGGCAGATGTTGGGGAGAATAAACTGGAAGGAGGTGTTCTTGGGGAAAAGCACAGAAGGAAGGTGGCAGATATTCAAGGAATGCTTGTCTGGAGCTCTGCACGACAACGTTCCGGTGAGACAAGGAAGTTTTGGTAGGTCGAGGGAACCGTGGTGCACAAAGGCTGTGGTGAACCTAGTCAGGAAGAAAAGAAAGGTGTATAAAAGGTTCAAAGAGCTAGGAGATGTTGGGGATCTAGAGAAATATAAGGCTTATAGAAGAGAGCTTAAAAAGGAAATTAGGAGAGCCAGAAGGGGTCATGAGAAGGCCTTGGCTGGTAGGATTAAGGAGAATCCCAAGGCCTTCTACAAATATGTGAAAAGTAAAAGCTTGAGAAGAGAAGGGATAGGACCTATAAAAGGTGAAGGGGGAAAAGTCTGTATGAAACCGGAAGAAATGGCAGAGGTGCTTAATGAGTACTTTGCCTCAGTAATCACGGTGGAAAGTGATCTGGGAGGATGCACTACACGTTTGCGGCAGACTGAAAAGATTGAGTATGTGGATATTAAGGAAGCGGATGTGTTAGAACTTTTAAATGCTATCAAGATAGTCAAGTCTCTGGGACCAGATGGGATGTAACCCAGGTTATTGTGGGAGGTGAGGGATGTCATTGCAGAGCCCCTGGCGATGATCTTTGCATCGTCGATGGAGACGGGAGAGGTTCCGGAGGATTGGAGGATTGCGGATGTGGTCCCTATCTTCAAGAAAGGGAACAGGGAAAGTCCTGGAAATTACCGACCAGTGAGTCTGACCTCAGTGGTTGGTAAGCTGATGGAGAGGCTTCTGAGGGACAAGATTTACGAGCATTTGGAGAAGTTTAGGTTGATTAGAAATAGTCAGCATTGTTTTGTAAAAGGCAGGTCGTGCCTTACGAGCTTAATTGAGTTCTTCGAAAATGTGACTGAACACATTGACGAAGGAAGAGCAGTAGACGTGGTGTACATGGACTTCAGCAAGGCATTTGACAAGGTCCCCCATGCAAGACTTCTTGGGAAGGTGAGAGGGCATGGGATCCAAGGGGCTTTGACCTTGTGGATCCAGAACTGGCTTGCCTGCAGAAGGCAGAGGGTGGTTGTGGATGGCTCTTTTTCTGCATGGAGGTCGGTCACCAGTGGAGTGCCCAGGGATCTGTTCTAGGACCCTTGCTGTTTGTCATTTTCATAAATGACCTGGATGAGGAAGTGGAGGGATGGGTGAGTAAGTTCGCCGATGACACGAAGGTCGGTGGTGTTGTGGATGGTCTGGAGGGATGTCAAAAGTTGCAGCAGGACATCGACAGGATGCAAGAATGGGCGGAGAAGTGGCAGATGGACTTCAACGCGGATAAATGTGTTGTGGTCCATTTTGGCTGATCCAACGGGATGAATGAGTACACTATCAAAGGTAGGAGTCTTAGCTGTGTGGAAGAGCAGAGGGATCTTGTGGTCCAGGTCCATAAGACTCTCAAATCGGCCTCCCAGGTGGAGGATGTGGTTAAGAAAGCTTACGGTGTACTGGCCTTCATTCATCGAGGGATTGAGTTCAGGAGTCAGGAGGTAATGCTGCAGCTTTATAGGACCCTGGTCAGACCACACTTGGAGTACTGTGCGCAGTTCTGGTCGCCTCACTATAGGAAGGACGTGGAAGCTATTGAAAGGGTGCAGAGGAGATTTACAAGGATGTTACCTGGATTGGGAGGCACGCCTTATGAAGACAGGTTGAGGGAGCTGGGACTGTTCTCCCTGGAGAGACGAAGGTTGAGAGGTGACCTGATAGAGGTTTACAAGATGTTGAGAGGATTAGATAGGGTGGACTCTCAGAGACTATTTCCCAGGGCTGAAATGGTCGCGACAAGAGGGCACAGATTTAAGGTGCAGGGAAGCAAGTACAGAGGGGATGCTAGGGGCAAGTTTTTCACTCAGAGGGTGGTGAGTGAATGGAATCGGCTGCCGTCGGTGGTGGTCGAGGTGAACTCGCTGGGGTCTTTTAAAAAAAGACTTCTGGATGAGTATATGGGATCCAATGGGATTGGGGGTTATAGATAGGTCTATGGCTGGGTAGGTTTTGATGTGTTCGGCACAACTTGTGGGCCGAAGGGCCTGTTTGTGCTGTAGTGTTCTATGTTCTATGTATGTTGTAAGAACAGAAAATTATGAAATAATGAGCAATTCAGGCACAATTTGTGGACAGAGAAGCAGAATTTACATTTCAGGTTGATGCCTTTCCATAAGAACTGAAAAAGTAAGAGATGTAACAGGTTTTCAGCAAATAGGGATATGGGCTGCTCAGTGTGAAAGAGCAAAAGATCTTTGATAGAGTGGAATGAAAATGACAATGAATGACAAAAAGAGTAATGTTGCTAAACAAAATAAGATGGTCTTGGGACAAGTAAAGAAATTAAAGATCTTTCTCGAGTAGGTGTGAATGGGAATAGCAGAATTATCACCATTAGCTGTCATTCTTAAAAAAATGGGGTCAGTGGCTATGAATTGAAACTGTTAAACTCAGTGTTAAATCCTGAAGCGGTAAAATACCTCATCAAAAGATGAGGTGCTGTTCCTCAAGTATAGGAGGCTGAAGTCACTGTAGGAGTGAGGCAGAGAGTTAAAATGACAAGCTGCAGAAAACTGAAATGAAAACAAGGGAGAAAATTAAAAGTCACCATCACCAGGAAAAGTTAGTTGGTAAACTATTAGGCCTGAAAGCTGTTAAGCTCCCTGGACCAGATAGCCTGGATCATATGGCCTTAAAGGAAGTGGCTGTAGAGATAACAAACGTATTGGTATTAATCTACCAAAATTCTTTAGATTCTGGAAGAGACCCAGCAGATTGGAAAATAACTAATTTAGCACCTTTATTTAAGAAAAGAGGGAAACAGAAAACTTTGGGCCAACTAATTGAACATCTGTTACAGAGAAATTGGTAGAATCTATTATTATGGTAAGTCAGTCAGCATCTGTACAGAAAACTCTTGACAAATGAGCTAAGTCTGAAACAGCAGGCTATTTTGTTTGCACTTTTCAACTTCTGATGTATCCATTGTGTGGTTACTACATTTTCTGTTTTTACTGCTATAGATTTCCATAATTGAACAGTCATAAATTATTGGAATGGTTAAGATGATTATTATGTTTCTTTGATTTATGAGCGCAAATTTACAATTCATTTGAGTGTGCAGTATCCTATTTATGTATCATGGCTAATGTTCAAAGAACATTCTGTTTTTATTTATTTGCTTGAATACAATAATTTACATTTTATAATTTATAGATGCTCTCTTTTTATAAAGAAGAAATATTGTACATGTAATTTACTGGATTTGAAAGACCTTTTCATGAACCAATAAAAGAAAAACAATAAAATAAATTAGATTTCAATATATTAAATGCAAGTACCTGGTATTGAGATCAGTTCAAAAGAACAAACATGGATAATTCAGTATAAATAGCAAGTTCAAAACTATGCTTTAAACCAGTTTGTTTGTGTTATGATTTTTAATCCTTGTGTAATGAATTCTGCATAGGATTCTGTGTGCAGGCCAGTCAGTCCTCCGTCAGCATTGAACACAAGTACACATGTATACAATTCACCCACATAAGAAGAACATAAAAATGAAGAAAATGTGTATCAAAACCAAAATTAAAATTAGCCAATATAGTGGTACCTGGGTTCAAATGCAATCTCATTTGATGAATGTCATGCCCATTGATTGGTTGTACTGTACATGAAACGAATTTGGGTAGTTTTAGCTAGCATCTCAGGATGTTGAGTCATCACTAACTGAAAATAATTTTGCACTAATTGGTAATATATTTCAAACAGATTACATTAATCTTGTTAATTATGAAAGAAAAGAAAGAAATGCTACATTGGTAGAGTAACAGCTGCTTTTCAGGGTTGACTGGGGCATTTTGTTGGGCTAAATACAGCGACTGTTGCTGTGCATCAAGCTAATCTGGGAGTGACTCGGGATACCTGACATGAAATTCTTTTATGTTTGTCTTTTCTAAACTACAATATCAGGAGATAAAACTACAGTAATGATAAATAGAAATCCAGAAATGTATTAATTGGCAATAGGGACATTGAAGATTGATAGCCAAATTTAGCAACACCTAGAAGTGAAATAATTAAGTGACTGAATTTGAGAATCAAATTGTTCTGTATGTGGTAGGGCAGATGTAAGTAGAAAAGCAACTGTGATCAAAGACTCAACTGTAAAATGTTTGCAGAAAATATAAAATCAGCCAATCTTGACATTATTTACAGATCAGGAATATAAAATAAAATCCATCACCAAGTGACTGGAGGTGAGGGATAAGCCAGTAGTAGTATAAGTGTTAATATGATACACAGGCTAAATTGGATAATCTACAAAAACAGGAGTGGGAATCAGGATGTACGCTTAAATCCTATCCACTGATAGAAATACAACTGCCAACTTTGTGCTTGCTGGAATGATCTCTGCATTTCAGCCTGAGCTAAGTGCATCAACAGGGACCCAATAACATATACAATTAGCGCCATTTAAGACATGCCTGAAACTCTAAAAAGCCTTGTGGCTACAACAGTTGCTAGGAGTAGTGTTTATAGAGAATCTAATAGCCAAATTCCGTACACATGAAGACTGTCTCGACGGGTATCTTGTGTTCATGTCATACTACCTGCAACCCCTTAGCAGGGCTTGCAAAATCCTAGTAAATGTTCTGGCTTGAGATAATTCACACCTCTTAACCCTCTATTCACTCACATGGTCTGCACCTGTAAAGACTTGGTTACCTGTTAAGACTCGCATACCAACCATTATCTTGTCATTTAGTCTTTGTCTATATATACCCTGTTTGTGAAACCAACTCTCCACTCACCTGATGAAGGGACAGCACTCTGAAAGCTTGTGATATCAAATAAACTTGTTGGATTTGAACCTGGTGTTATGAGACTTTTATTGTGCCTACCCCAGTCCAATGCCAGCATGTCCACATCGTAGAAAATTTGACCTCGGAAAGTGAAGAGTGGCAGAACAGGGAAATAGCAGACTCTTCAATGATTAAACATACAACATGCTCCACAGAATTTTTTTTTGCAGAAAATAGTGCACAGTTGCTTCCAAGGGGAAGCAATTATTTCTCATTAATAATAATTCAGTTATTTAATAAGTAACGAAGGCATTGATGGGAGTTTCAATGGCAGAGATGTTATGAATGTCAAAACTGTAGTTTTAGTAATAGTACAGACCTGTGGTTGGAGTCTCATCTTGGAGTTAAGTATGATAACAGCTGCAAAAATTTGGTTGAACCTCAGGCAGTTGACCAAGGTTGTGGCAGTTCAGAAGACAATGGCATAGGCCTTTCTAAAATTTCTGTTCATCTAACACTGAATATCACACAAGCAACATGACAAATCAGTGTCAATGGAGGGGTGAAGAGAGCTGGTGATAAACTCAAAGTGGGTGTCATCAGCATACGGTTGGAATCATGTAGGTAACAAACAGAATGTGCTAGGGATAGATTTCTGGGAGACTCCAGAGGTTATGGTGAAAGAATGGAAAGAGAAGCTGTGATTCTCTTGCTTTGACCCAATAGACAGGAATGAAACTAGATAAAAATGAGTGAAGGCAGTTCAACCCATCGGGATGACTTAAAAGAGGCACTGGAGGATGATGCAGTCAACCTTGTCAACTGACAGCTTTACTCATTAAAAAACAGGGAGTCCTGGTTCTAGAGTTCAGCTATGAGATTGGAACAGGAATGGAGGTGAGAAGATCAGAATTTTCACTGCCTTTAGTATGCTCATTATTGCATGCTCAGCTAAGCCTTATAAAAGTTAGGGTTATGGACAAGAGGTAATATATAATATGCCAGCTTCATATTGATTCAGTTTCCATGTTTCTATTGAATAAGTTGTGCATAGCTGTCGTTTCTAGATTTTATTTGCAAATCAGACTTAAAGAAGCCATTCCCAATAACTGTCCCAACAAGACGTAGGAAACAAATACTATTTGCATCTGTGTTTGAAAAAGATTCTGCAATTTCTATTGTAAACTTCTGTTTTCCTGCTTCCCAGGCAAGAATTTCACCAATATATTTATTGGTATTCAACTGGTAACTATTTAATTAATGCTATCATCAGCTACAAGAAAACTAGCATCATCGTATGCTATAAACTCATTCAAACTGGTTTTATTTAGTGGAGTGCAGAACATGATTGATCTCTTTAGGAATAAGAACTGTAATATGCATTCAAGTCAATAACAATATTACAGATTAAGAACTTTATAATTGCTATGTATTCCAACAGATTAGTCCTAAGTGACCTACAATCTGGAGTTATGGTTTTTTTTCATGTTTCCTTCTGGTATATCTCCAAATTGCCATCTTGCACAGGAGAGTTCCAAAACTAGTTGACATGATTCAAAGGAGTGATATTATCAATTTCAGAAGTTGAATTATAATAATATGAACCTTCAGTTTAACAACTTCATTATGCTGATCTGTATTGGGTTGCCCATTATTACTTTCACTCTCAGCTTGACCTTCACCGTGAAAATGTTTAGAGTTTTTTTTGAGTTTATTTGTTAATATCACAAGTAGGCTTATGTTAAGACAACAGTGAAATTACTGTGAAAATCCTCTAGGGATGGTGAATTGGGGCTTTTCCTTATATGCTGAGCATTCAAGATGTATTGCAATTAGTTTACTCGTGAAGGAAGAAGATGCCTCCTAGGCCATGATGAAAGAGGAGGTACTTCAGACATTAGAATGGGTTAAAATTGATAAGTTGGAGCCAATGGATGGAGTGTCTATTGAAAGTCTATAAGGAAGCAGGACCAGATGAGATAGTCCAAGGATAGTGTGAGGAACGGAAATTGTGGAGGCATTGGCCATAATTTTTCAGTCTTCCTTAGACTCGGGATGGTGTCAGAGGATTGGAGAATTGCAAACGTTACACCCTTCTTCAAACAAAAGATATAAAGATAAGCACAGCAACTACAGATCAGTCAGTTTAACATCGGTATTGGAGAAACTTCCGAGAAACAATAATTCAGGGCAAAATTAAGTTACAGAGACAAAAATGTGAGTTAATCAAAACATGGATTTCTTAAGTAAAAATCATTTTTCATTACCCTGCTAGTATTTTTGCAAAGGTAACTGTGGGGATTGGTGAAAGCAATTCCTTTGATGTGATGTGCGTCAAAGTCTAAAAGGAGTTTGATGCAATGTCACAGCACACTTCTGAGCAAAGTTATAGCTCTTGGAATAAAAGGGACAGTAGCAACATAGATGTGAAATTGGTTGAGGAAACAGAAATGAGTGGTTAATGGATGGTTTCAGGCTAGAGAAAGGTTTGTATTGCTGTTCCCCAGTAGTCAGTGTTGGGGCATTTGCTTTTCCTGATGTATATTAATGACATAGACTGTGGCATATAAAGCATAATTTCAAAGTTTAGGGATGATACAGAATTTATAAATGTTATGGATTGTTAGGAGCAGAGAATAGAACTTTAAAAGAAGCAGAACAAAGAACATAGGTGGAATGGGTAGACAGAGTTGAAGTTCAATGTGGAGAGGTGTGAGGTGATCCATTTTGGTAGAAACAACATGAATAGGAAATGTAAAATACAGGGTCAACTCAAGGAATTTCAGGAGTCGAGGGACCTGGGTTTACATGCATGTATGTCAATGAAGATGGCAAACCTGGTTGAGATAAAGCATGCAGTATCCTAGGCTTTATTAATAGGAACATAAGTGTACAAAGTCAAGAATGTTACATTAAAGTAGTATAGGATGTTAGTTTGGTCTCAGTTGGAGTATTGCGCCCAGTTCTGGATGCCATACTTCAGGAAGAATATGAAAGCATCAGAGACAGTGCAGAAAAGATTCACAAAAAATGGTTCAGAGGACGAAGAACTTCAATTATGAAGATAGAATAGAGGAGTGAGAAGATTTTCTGTAGAAAGTGAAGGCTGAGAGGAGATTTGATAGAGATGGTCAAAATCATGAGGGGTCTGGACGGAGTAAATAGGGAGAAACCATTCCCACTCATAAAATGATTAAGAGCAAGAAGGTACAGATTGAAAGTAATTAACAAAAGAAGCAAATGTAATATTAAAAGAAGGTTTTTCACACAGCATGTGGTTAAAATCTGGAATGTGTGTGATGGAGACTGCTTCAGTTGAAGCATTCTAAAATGAATTAGACTGTTAATCTGAAAAGGAAAAATGTCCAGGATTATGGGGAAAATGATACTGTAAATTGCTCATTTGGACACGGGTGCAACATGATGATGCACCAAATGGCTCTTGTGTTTTCAGATCCTTCCATGGCTTTTCCGTCTCCCTATCTTTGCTATTTCCTCAATCACAAAACCCTCAGATAGACCTGAACAATTACAATTCTGGCCCCTTGAACAATCAGAGTTTTGATTTCTGCGAGTCATGAGCCTGGACCCAAATCTCTGGAATTCCTTTCCTAAACCTTTCCACCTAAGCTCTGTCCTCTTTAAAACGTCCCTTTCTAACCAAGTTTTATGGTGGCTTGCCTGATATTCCCATAAGTGACTCAGTGTTGAAATTTGCTTTGCAATGCTCTTGTGAAGTATGCTTTAGGTGTCTTATTGTATTAAAGGTGCTATATAACTATGTTTTTCTAATCCAGTACATTACAGAATTATACAACAAAGAACAAAACAGCACGGGAAACAGGACCTTCGGCCCAATGAGCCCGCGCCGCCACCCCAATGTTCCCATCTCTACCCACGATCCCTGTCTATGTTTATAAATCTATGGATTAAAACCAAATTTGAGCCAAATTAGCCTAAGAGCACATCTTTGGGATGTGGGAGGAAACAGGAGCACCCGGAGAAAACGCACGCAAGCACAGGGAGAATGCGCAAACTCCCACAGACACAGGCCCAAATCCATGTATCTGCACAACACAGTGATAGTCACTGAGCTGTCATGTTGCCCATCAAATGGTCCAGGTCAAGCATACACTAATGACGTGAAGCACTAGGATATTCTTGAAAAAAAGTCCAAGAGCAGTCCTCTCAGGACCCATCGCGTGTAAGCCCCTTGTTAGACAACAAGGTGGACCAAAGCACCTGTAGGATAAAAACAAGTACATCAATATCATCATCTATTTACACACTTCCCAGGGACTCCCAAGGCTCATGATCCCTATTTTAAATCAGTTTTCTATACCCCTGCATTCCCATTCTGTTCATGTGCCCATCTAAATATTTCTTAAATAGCTCCAGAGTACCTGCCTCCACCACTTTACTTGGCAGCACATTCCATACCCCCACCACCCTCTGTGTGAAAAAAACTCCTTCTAGCATCCAAATTATACCTTAACCCCCTCACCCTAAGCCAATGACCCCTCGTGCTATTCGAGTCCATCCTAGGAAAAAGCTTAACCCTGTTTATCTAAACCTCTCATAATCTTGTACACATCTATTAGATCTCTAAGTCTACGTCTTTCTAAGGAAAACAGTCCCAATTTGCCTAACCTCTCCTCGTAACTCAGACCTTCCATACCAGACAGCATCCTCTGCACTCTCTCCAGAGTCTCCACGTCCTTCTGGTAGTAAGGCAACCAGAACTGGGCGCAGTATTCCAAATGAGGTCTAACCTACGTTTTATACAACTGCAACACTAAAGGCCAGCTCTTGTACTCTATACTCCTTCCTATAAAGCATACTATATGCTTTCTTCACAATTATAGTTACAAATTACAGAAAATCATGCTGTATAGCCATAATCCCTCACTATTTTTCCATGAACATCACTGTCTTTCTCATGCAGTCATCTGTTAATGTTGCTTGAGGGCTATTTTTATTACTATCCAAAAACCATCAGCGTTTGCGTCATTTTTGTGGACACAGCTGCATGAAAACCTTTTTAAGTTGTCATCAGGCTTAGCACTGACGGTAGAACAAAGTGTTGTGGGTATTATGCTGCTTGTTTATGGAATTTTGTACTCCAGAAATACCAAAACATTTCTGCTGTGAATTCTGAAACTTTGTGACTGCTCAATTGCCTGAGTTTGTAAAATTTAATAAAAACAACATAGCAGTAATACACAACCATTGCTATCACATCAAAATATCTAAGAATTGTGTGGACATTTGGGTTGAAATGAACATTGTACAGTTTGTATTTAAACACTGAGACAAAAAGTAACAATGCAGATATGCAAAATATTAAAGTGAAGTTCTGAGTGAATGAGGAACAGAAGTGGAAAAAAAACAAATAAATTAGTTTTTTGTGTCTATGGAAAAGAATATGGCAAGGATTTATTTGGAAGTAACTAAAGCCCAGATCTTCTGCAAAGCAGCAATCATTGCAGATTGCCATTCCACTCAAAGGTTTCCACACTTGAAGGAAGCTCTGTTTTTCTGTTGTGTCTTCTGAGCTTGGCTTCTCTGGCAAAATGGAATGCAGTGTCCATTTTAGAACTTCGTAACAGCACTGTAGTATCAGGGGAAGACAAGACTCATCCTCTTTTTATAGCACTAGCTGATATATGGTAAAATTAAATGTCCAGTGTGAATGTTAATGAATAGGTGAATGGATAAATGTTAATTAATGGATAAGGTGATGGGGTGGGTAGAGTGGGTGAGGTAAGTCGGTATGGTGCTAGCTGATTGAGGTTGTGAGTGGGTAAAATGGCAAGTGGGTCAGGTAGGAGGTGGATAAATAGTTCTAAGTCAGAATCTGACTAATGATCTAAATTTTTGCTGAAAAATCTACCAGAGATATTCCTACCTGCACCAAATTCCCAAGTACAATATAGGGAATCATGAATGGTTAGAGAATAGTAGAAAAATAGATGTTTTTTAGATGAAGAATGAACATTGTCACTCAGAAATGTTTGAATGTACTTTGTTCAAATCACAATGTTAACATTCAGATAAAGCAGGAAATTAGGAAGACAAATTGTATGTTCACCAATATTTCAAGAGAGTTGGGCTATTAGAGTAAAGGGGTCTTGTTGCAGTTATGTCGAGCTCTGTTGAGATCATAGAAATCATAGAAACCCTACAGCATGGAATATGGAAAGAGGCCATTTGGCCCATTGAGTCTGCACCAACCACAATCCCACTCAGGCCCTACTCCCATATCCCTACATATTTACCTACTAATCTCTCTAACCTATGCATCTCAGGACAGTAAGGGCAATTGTAGCATGGCCATTCAACTTGATTGCATCATTACATTATACTGGTACTTACACTAGTAATTACTGATTAAACTTTTTCTTCATTCAAGGGATGTGGGTATTGTTGTTTAGGCCAGCATTCAATGCCCATCCCTTACTGTCCTGAAGAAGGTGTGGTGAAGTGCTTTTTGAACAGCTACAGTCCAAATGGTCTCTAAAGCCATATTGCTATTACGGAGCTCTAGATTTTGACTCGGTGACAGTAAGAAAAGACAATATATTTCCAAGTTAGAATGGTGAGTGGCTTGGAGGAGAACTCCCAGGTGGTGATGTTCCCATGCATCTACTGCTGAATGCTCTTTTAGATGGTAGTATTCATGGATTGAAGGTGCTATCTTAGGACAATTGGTGATTTTCTGCAATGCATGTTGTAAATGGTACACACTGCTGCTACGTTGCATTGGTGGTGGAGGCAGTTGAATGTTCGTTTCCTAAATTGTATCAAGCCTCTTGAGTTTTGTGGGAGCTGCACTCATCCTTACAAGTGGAGAGTATTCTATCACACTCTTGTGGATGGTGGACAATCTTTGGGGAGTCAGACATAAGTTACTCCAAAACTAGGTTCCTGGCCTCCGCCTACTCTTGTAACCACAGTATTTATTTGGCTGGCCTAATTAGGTTTCTAGTCATTGTTAACCCTAGGATGTTGATATCTATAGTATGTTTAATGGGCAATTAGTATGCAAATCCATCAACTTCACAAAACTCAGTGGGAGAGGGGTTGTTTTTGTGAGGCTAGTGGTTGAAGAGCACTCATTACCTTGCAAATTGTAGTAATTTTTGATTAGTGGAGCTATCTCTTCCTTGCCACAAGTTGTTAATCAATTTACTAACTGATAACTGTGTAATCCAGACACATTTTTAAGCAAAATATGAGCCTTATATATGCAATCTATCTCAAAATTGCTGTCCTTTTTAACATAGATTCTATTGATGTTCTATAATAGAATAACCGTTGGAAGTATTTTGTTGCCCTTTTTAACTGGATTCTATTGACTAAATAATAAATCTGTCTGAGGTTTTACATGTATTATCATGTCAGTCCCTTAATACATTCATAATGTTATCAGTATTTGGCTGATGTTTGAGTTTATCATCTACCATTGCAAGCACAAAATTATGAAATATTATAGTTCTAGTACATCAGCATTTAGGCTTTGTAGCTTGTGGTTTTGAAAGCTACATTTTTAGATATTAAAATTTTCCATTTGTAAAATTCCAAATGTGATATGTTTAATTATACTTAAAAGCAGCTGCTAGTCTAACACAACATTGCATTTTCTTTTAGTAGGCAATATCTACTTTACAATAATATATAATTGCTATTGATACAGGCAAAATACAAGATGTGATTCTAAAAGAAAGCCTTCAAAAGGAAGATGAAGTTCTGGTATCACTGGCTGGACTTAAACAGGTAAATATACTTTGCATTTTTCTCTCTCTGACTTTGAAGCCTGATACTATTTTTCCTGAATGTGCTAAAATCTTGTATAGGTTTTTATACTGTTTAACTTGGGAAAGAATCAGTATTGCAATATCTCCATCGACAAAGGCTGAAAAACTACAAAGAAAAATAGTCTGCTTAAGAACCTTGAGTCTTTGCATGGGATGTGATTGTCACATATACTTCTGTTTAAAATACCTAATTCATAAGAACATAAGAACTCGGAGCAGGAGTAGGTTTCTGGCCCCTCGAGCTTGCTCCACCATTTAATGAGATCATGGCCGATCTTTTTGTGGACTCAGTTTGACCTACCATAACCTTTAATTCTTTTATTGTTCAAACATTTATCTACCCTTGTCTTAAAATCATTCAATGAGGTAGCCTCAACTGCTTCACTGGGCAGGGAATTCCAGATTCACAATCCTTCGTGTGAAGAAGATCCTCTTCAACTCAGTCCTAAATCTGCTTCCCCTTATTTTGAGGCTATACCCCATAAGATCCTTATTTTTTGAAGTAAGGATCTTAATTCTTAAGATCCTTACTTTTTCCACCCATCTTCAGTGGTAATCTTGGTTTGTTGTTCAAAAACATGGGAAATGTTATTTTGTTTATTAATTCTATAGGAGTTTTCAAAAGCTTGTTTTCAATTCTTGGTTTCCAATGCATGCTTTTTTTGTTTTTTTGCACCATGGTATCAACTTGCCAAAGTCTACTCAATTAAGTGGGCTCAGTTGACTAATTCATATGCTTCTTTAGGCAGTGCCTTTTCATTAGCTTATTAACTGCAGAGAATGCCTCTGTTCCATTTCAAGATTGGTGTTCAACACACACTTACTTTATCTTCTGAGGATTGGTTTAGACCAGTTTTGGATGATTGGTTTATGATGCAGAGCCATACCATTAGCCTGGGTTCAATTCGCATACTGGCTGAAGTTATTCGTGAAACCTGCCTGTCGCCTGAGGTGTGGTGACCCTCAGGTTAAATCATTAATTTGGAAATATTTCACCTTTGTGAGATGGCGGGCGTGTTAGGGTACAGCTTCTGGGGTCTGCCAGTGTTTGTGTACAGAAGGTAATTTATGGTATTTGTTAAATTTAAAATTCTTAATTTTTATGTGTGTTTGGGGTCATAGGCATCAAGAAAGATGAATCTTGAGGTCTGCTAATATTGAGGATTCACACCCAGGAGCATATGGTCTAAATTCCTGCTATCTAGTCATGGGGTGGGCACTGCTTTTCCAGCCCACCAGCCTGAAATTGGTTTCCAAAGTATTCTGAACTGGCGACAACAGATATTTTAGCAGTCTCTTTCTTTAAAATCACATCCATATCAAACCATATTATCAATGAATGATTATCAATCAAGATAAACATCATGCATAGATTCAAACATTGGACAATCTCACAGTATAAGAAGATTCATGTATTATTAATGTTCTAATGGTAAATGTTACTTTCATATTTAATACAGTAGTGTACATGTCATAGTACTTTATACCTGCACCCAAATGTTTTTCATGTTGATTGTTCAAATACAAAGCTGAAATTGCATAAGGAAGGTTTGAAAGACTACATACTTTCACAGCCCACAGTGCTTTCAGTATTTTGTTTGACTCGAGTTCTAGTACCTAAATATGTATTCTGATTTGCATCTCTCATTTAAAGGAATTGATGAGAATCAGTTTTTTCTTTAAGGGTTGTCAGTCTTTGGAATCCTCTTTCACAGAGGGCATTGAAGGCTGGGTCATTGAATGTATTGAAGGTTGAGGTAGATAGTTGTTTGATCAAACTGGGAGTTAAAGGTCATAGAGGATTGGCATAAAAATGGAGCTAAGGCCTCTACCATTCCTGGCAGTGCTTTCAGTTGCCCAAGCCCTAAGCTCTGGAAATCTTTGGCTAAATCCCTTTGCTTCTCTGCCTTACTTTCTTCCTTTAAGATGCTCTTTAAAACCTATTTATTTAGCTGAGCTTTTGAACATCTGTCTTAATATATCCTTACATGATGTGTTTTTTTTAAATAAGTTTTTTGTCAACTACACCGACATTCCAGGAACAAATTTTAAAATGTGCCTTAGGGCATTTTGTAACATTAAAGGCTCTATATGAACACAAGTTATATTGTTTTGTACGACTTTGTTTCAATGTCTCAAGAGTTTCTGATTCAGCCACTCTTTCAGACTGAGTTCCAGATCCTTATCACTCTGACTGAAAAATTTCTCCTCAACTCCAATCTTAGCCATCTATCACTTACCTTAAACCTGTGCCCCCTGGTTATTGACTCCTCTCCTAATGGAAAAAGTGCTTTCCAATTCATTCTATCTATGCCTACGTAATCTTATACACCTCTTTCAGGTCTTCTCTCAAACTTCATTGCTTTAAGGAAAACAGTCCCAGCCTACTTGATCTTTCCTCGTAGTTCAGATCTTTCCTCATAGCCCAGGCAACATCCTGGTAAATTTCCTTTGTACCCTCTTCAGTGTAAATCATTTCCTTCATACAATGTGTCATTTTGCTCCCTGCTGTAAATGTAATATTTATTTCAAGTTATTATTAATGCCACTAGATACATACTAGAAGATTTTGTTTGTAATGAATCACCTTTAGTTTTGCAATATATATTAGCAAATTAATTTTATACCATTAGTATATATTGCTGATCTTTAATCACAGTTTAAAGAACTTGCCCCCACTTTAATTGACTAAATTGACTTTGTTTTTGTGACACAAATGTTGAATATGAGGCAAGCAAGGTAATGTTTCATTCACCATTCAGAACCATGTGAAGGTATTTTTTAAAATTTTTAAGTATTATAGTCATTCTCAGATAAAATAAGTGTTTATTGAAACAAAAAGACATGCAAACAAAAGGTGTTTTGTTTTTCCCTCTTAAAAAAAAAGTTCATTGTCATCCAAATGTAGATCATCTTGTAATGTTTATTTGTCATTGTGCTTATGTATAGTGTTAATGCAATGTGTTAGTTATAACATGTGCCTGTAACTGCACAGATTTCATAGTTATAATAATGGCATATTTGAACCCATTAGTGATGACTAAATATTAATTACAACAGGTGAAATGGCTCGCAACCATCCTAAAAGTAGTATATCACAATCATTAACAAAATCATATTTATTTTTTTATTTGTACAAATGCTGCCAAACATGGCTAAGGTTATGTTATAGCAGTAACAATTCCATTACACTTGGAAGGTACTTTGAGACAAAACCAGGTTTATTTTTAGTCTGTTACTATATTGTTCACCCACTAAAGGGAACTGGATTACACGAGAATGAAAACCACACGCCACTTGTCAAATGGGAACAGCAAAACACAATAGTTGAAAAACAAAATCTAAGTTCTAGTGTCATGTATTTCAAAAGCCATTCTAGGCAATTGGTAATTGTGTTGCACAAGTTCATAGCATTGGAAAGCTTTATATTTGACTTAAACTATTTTTTCAAGTCTTTTGCTGGTTTTTATATTTTTGATGCTGCGGTGATCAAATCCAGGTAGCTTCAGAAATATTTACTTGATTGAATCAGTGCTGGATCCTACTTAGAAATGCTTGTACAGTATATGTGAAGGATACGCAAAGGTGATTGGGTGAAGGTGAGTGATGAGAAAGAAAGACACATGGAGAAATAGAAAGAGCTTGGTGGCTGTACATTTCTAAATCAATAGAGAGATACAGGCAAATGTACTTGATTTTGATAATCTTTATTGTGCCTCACCTTTTAACATTGAACTGGAAAGGAAATTAAAGAAAATACCACACCTGACACAGAAACTATCTCTACGTGTAGTCAGAGGAAATTCAGAAAACCAAAATCTTAAAATTAAGAACCATCTCACAATTTCACAAAATAGTGCAAATCGGTAGTTTTGCTAATAAATACTAAAGTCAAAAACTGAAAATGAAATTTTATTTATAGATAATAATTAAATGTGGAAGCCAAGATTTGTTTAACAAAGAAGTTCTGGTTTATAATTCCAAAGTAGATTTAGTGTTGTGAAAAGGCAAAGTGAGGAAGTAAAAATGGAGGTTAGAAGGCTTTTTTTAAAGGCTAGTAGGTCATAAATTAAATAATGAGGATTTCTTAAAGCATGTAAAAAGTACAATATTAGTCAAAAGAGGGAAGGACAGCTCAAGGGTGAAGAAGGAATTCTGGGCAAGATTTTGCTGTAGCAAATTATGTAACTTTTTGATTAGGCTTGTCCCTGCACCCTTCAGATGGAAAAAAGTCTGCCCACAAAGTTTTTGAAAATGGAAGCTGGTAAAAGTGCTGTGAAGGAAACAAGACATCTGGTGCCTGAATGTACAGAGATACCTGTAGACTATCTCCTTAACCAATGAGAATTAAGAATTAGGAAATAAATAGAGGAAATAAATAGAATAAATAAATGGATGAATTAAAGGAGGCAAATTTAATGGGCCAAAATAACAGTTAACTATTGACATTCACTTTTACGTGTGTATAAGTGTTGCAGCAACTTCAGGAGAGAGGAGACATGCATTTAAATGCTAGCTGCAAAGGCTGCTGTCCTAGTTGTGCTGCTTCAGAAAATAACATTTCTTGACTGCCTTAATCATTTTGTTGAATGGCATGAAGTTACTACAGTTGCTTGGTACTTATGAACTAAATTCACAATCAGATAGTTGAGACTACTCATTACAAGCCTAAATAGCCCTTCAATAGCATCGCTGTAAATTACTATCAGTAAACTTCTAACTATTAAAACTACTGATTATTAGATGTCAATTGTTTGAGAACATTATTTTTTTCTCTTCATGTTTCTTTCCCACTCTATCTCTTTCTGCAACTGATTCAATATTGAATTCTCTCACTAATTTACCTTTTCTCTCATTTCTTCACGGTTTATTTCTCAGTCTTTGAATCTGATTGGTTATGAAATATTCTGTTACTTTCCCTATTCACTGAGGTCCAAGATGCTCGCTTTCTCTCAATATGTGTGTGTCAGCATGTATTTCATTACAAATGATGGATGAGATCCAAATAAATATTTCTCATTGGTATTTACTATTGAGAAAGGCGTGGATGTTAGGGAATTTGGGGAAATAAATAGTGACATCTCAAAGAGTGTACGTTTTATAGAGGAGGAGGTGCTGGGAGTCTTAAAGTGCATCAAGATAGGTAAATCTCCAGGACCTAATGAAATGTATCTCAGGTGTAGGGAAGAAATTGCGGGTACCCCAGTAGAGATCTTTGAATCATCAACAGCCATCGATGAGGTGCCTGAAGATTGGAGGGTGGCAAATGTGGGTAAGTTGTTAGAAAGTATTCTGAGAGACAGGATCTACAGGCATTTAGAGAGGCAAACACTGACTAGGGACAGTTAGCAAGGCTTTTCGAGTGGAAAGTCATGTCTTATGAATTTGATTGAATTTTTTGAAAGGGTAACGAAGAAGGTAGATGAGGGCAGTGCAGTTGATGTTGTCTACATGGATTTTAGCAAGATCTTTGACATGGTAGGTTGTTGCATATAGTTAAATCTCACAGGATCAGAATCTCATGGGATCAGGCGGAGCAGGCTCAAGATGGCCTATTCCTGCTCCCAGTTCTTATGCTCTTGATAGAGGGTGAGATAGCCAATTGGATACAAAATTGGCTTGATGACAGAAGACTGAGAGTGGTTGTAGAAGGGCTGTTTTTCAAACTGGAGGCTTGTGACCAGCAGTGTGCCTCAGGGGTTGGTGTTGGATCTGCTGTTATTTATTTATATTAATGATTTGGATGAGAATTTATGGGGCATGGTTAGTGAGTTTTCAGATGATACCAAGATTGGTGGCATAGTGGACAGTGAAGAAGATTATCTTGGTTTGCAATGGGATCTTGATCAATTCAGCCAGTGAGCCAATGAATGGCAGGTAGAGTTTAATTAGGATAAATGTGCGGTGATGTATTTTAGTAGACTGAATCAGGGCAGGACCTACTCAGTTAATGGTAGAGCATTGGGAATGATATAGAACATAGAGATTTAGGAGCACAGGTTCATAGTTCCTTGAAAGTGGAGTCATAGGTAGATAGCGTGGTGAAGAAGGCATGCTTGGTTTCATTGGTTACAACATTGAATACAGGAGTTGGGACATCTTGTTGAAGTTGTACAAGACATTAGTAAGGCCACAGTTGGAATACCATATGCAACCCTGGTCACCCTATTATAGAAATGAAATTATTAAACTAGAAAGAGTGTAGAAAAGATTTACTAGGATGCTACTGGGACTTGATGATTTGAGTTCTAAGGAGAGGTTAGATAGACTGGGACATTTTTACCCTGGAGCATAGGAATTTTGCAGAGGTCTGTAAAATAATGAGGGACATAGGTGAGGTAGATAGTTAACATCTTTTCCAAATATAGGGAAATATTAAACTAGAGGATATAGATTTAAGGTGAGGGGGGAGATACAAAAGGGTCCAGAGAACCAATCTTCTCACTCAGAGTGGCGATTATCTGGAATGAGCTGGCAGAGGCAGTCATAGAGGCAGGTACAATTTTGTCATTTAAAAAGTGTTTAGACAGTTACATAGATAAGATGGGTATAGAGGGATGTGGCCCAAGTGCCGGGAATTGGGCCTAGTCTAATGGTTAAAAACTGGGCGGCATGGACAAGTTGGCTGAAGGGCCTGTTTCCATTCTATAAACTTTAACGTATTTTGTTAATCCCTCTGATAGTAAAATACAATTATCATGGGAAACTGAACAATTATCTCAGTAGAGTAAAAATGCAGAGCAACATTTGCAAGCTGTTTCACTCATTTCCATCATTGCAATTTTCTTCTCTACGCACTACGCTCAATGTAATTTAAACAGAATGAATCCTCCGTAAAAAGAAATTAGACTTTTGCTCATATGGAAGATAAACATCAACATAAACAGTTTGAGGCAAGATCTGTCCAATATCCAGTTTCTCCTTGTGTTTTCCTGATTTTCTTGTTGTTGTTCAAACCTGACTACAGTATCAGTTTTTAGTCATCCCAAATCCTTCCCAAAGCAGAATCCACAACTAAGCAATGATTCTGCTAACTTCAAATGAATAGAGTTGTCATAGGCACCTGAACAATTATTGAACTATTAAACTATCTGCCATTGTTTCCAAGCTGCTGGAATGCCCAGTCCTAAACCTGCCTGAACTATTGTCCTACAATTTAACCCTTTTAAAGCTGTATTTTAAAATGAATTACAATAAGAATCTTCTGTGCCAACATAGTTTTAAATATTAAAATGTAACACTCATCCATTACTGAATTGCCAGGAAGGAAAGTGAGCGTCATTGCTGATATACATTTTGCTGAAGTCCTTCATATAGTGATGTGGATTGAATATATAATGATAACCAAGGTATTTGCACACCATTTAATTTTTAAATCTAAGCTAACAAAGTGACTGGCAGATCAAAATTATTAATTATGTCATGTAATTGGCAACTAAACCTTAAGATTTGAGAATGGAATTGATCAAAGCCATTATCTGTTAATCAGATTTTAAAACATGTTCATTTATCTAGCACTTAAAAGCTACAGAACTTAGAGAACAGAAAGACAATTAACCCAGTGTGCTTATCGCTGGTAGCAGCATGTCAATGCTGCTTTCATTTGTTCTTAAGCTGAACTTTTTTATAGTGTTTATTTTCAGATGTGTAGCCAGTTCCTTTTGGATGATGGAGGGAGATGATGGCATCATGGCAGTGCCACTAAATTAATACTCCAGAGTCTAGGTTGCTGCTCTGGGTAACAACAGCTAGTAGAATTTAAATTCAGTTAATTAACAAATCTGGAATTGATAACTAGTATTATAAATGGTGACTATGTAACTATCACTGATTGTTCTTTAAATTCACCTGTTTCACTTATGTCCTTTAGGAAAGGAAATCTTATCTGGTCTGTTTTGTATGTGACTCTAAATGCACAACAATGTAGTTGAGTCTCAAGTGTCTGCTAAATAACCTAGCAAGCCATTCCGCTAAAGGAAAGTTAGGGATGGGAAAAATGCTGGCCTTACTAGTGAGACTCAGGCCACATGAAAGAATAAAAGAACAAAAATCTGCCTCAAGCACTTGTCTTCATATTTTTTAAATGTTTGTTTTGATATCTCTTTGTCAATTTAAAACTTACTTTAAAATAACCCCTTTACTTTAGTCACAATGTATTGACCTTAACCACCCATTCTGACTGCTGTTCCATTATTTGATCTGATTTTTTTTCCACATATATTTTTTGTCAATACCTTCACCTTGGGCTCATCCTCTTCCTTATCACTTTTCAATGTGACCTAATTAGATTGTTATCACTATTTTCCTACTTCCAGTTTGTTTACCTGTTTTGCTTTGTCCTTTGCCTTTCTAGAAATATCTAGTCTGCAAGTTTCCACTGCTTGGCACACAAGATTCAGTGCAATGGTTGTTGTCTTGAAATCAAAATGATGTCAGTACCATACACACACACTCTGGCTCATGCTCCACCAAACAGTGCTGGGAACATGCTCCCAAAGTGTGGAGAATTGGCAAATTGTGAAGTCACTCAGTATGTAATGTTGAACTGTTCAGAAGGGTATCATTTTGAAACTTAATACGAGACCTAACATCTCTTAGCCTCCCATTCAACAGCAGGAAGGTGACCTCTCCAATAGTATCATTTAAAGGATACTTAATGACTTTCGGGTTAATTGCCAATTGATTTTTAATGTGTCTGGGTGAATTTGGTGGTTTATGCTCTTGCTTGCAGTTACCAAAGTCTTCAGGGCGTTAAGTAGCAGTTACTGAAGGAATATTTGTTTTGAGACTTCTGCTCAGAACAGTTGTTCCCGCAGATGGACACAATATCTTGTATCCCTCTTTGCCTGCAGCATGTAGGAGAATGAACAGAGGCAATACAGAGGCCAACAGAGGAAACCTATGAAAGGCTGTCCCTTGGCAGGTAGCTATATCTAGGCCAGGATGTCAGGGAACAACTTTCTGAACTCAAACTCAGTGAGAAAGTGTGAATGATATTTCTCTTTCACGTGGAGGAAACTACAGATGGGTTTGCAAGATGACTCCAAAGCAGCTCTGTGGGCATGGTGGCAGTGGGAAAGAGGAGAGCAATATATGCTCAGATGTTATTGCATGTTCCTGCTACAAGGGAAGTTGAAACATCGGCTATCAGGCGCTGCACCATAATTGGATCAATAGTGTGCAAATAGAATTGGTCACCAATTCCATATTGGAAGGATGGACCTCAAGCGCTTTGCAAAGACATTGGCAAAGTTAATGTTGCATATCACCATATTCCATGATGGTAACCATAGATTTTCAGACAGGCCTATCAAAGCATTTCCATGTACGTACCTATCAATATTCTCCTCTAAACTGCCCCATCTGAGTCCTCATTGGAGTTCTCGGAATAGCTGACAGCCTTGTTCTCTGGTGAGCTTATACCAGCGCTATCTTTTCCTTCTGTCCAGCTACAGGGCACGAATCCCAGTGACTCACCATGTGCAAGCTCCACCTCTAAGCTCTCCTCTAACGTACATGCCATCTCAGTATATCAGCTGGTAACTGTGAGTGAGATGGAGTGATGTTTCTTCTTCCTCACCAGTCCTTTCTTTCTGTTCCATTTCCTGCTCTTGCACTCTTTGGCCAAGTTGCAGTTCTCAGGTATTTGAAAGGAAAAATCCACAAGGATTGGGTCATGGTGAGAGAATGGAAAAAACAAGAAATACAAGCTTACATAATATACACCTTATACATTAGAAGAGATTTTTGCAATGAGGGGTCAGTAGGGTGTGAGGAGGAGATTAGATATGAGCAAACAGTCATCCTCAATAGTTTTAGAACTGTCAGTATCCAACATCTCAGTCATAACCAGTCCAATGATATTGAGAACTTTCTTCTCCATTTGGGTAAGAACATGTGCTTGTTCCCAACGAAATTAGATGTTGCTCGTTGTAGTGTGCATGATTTAATCTTGCAATTAAGAGAGCAAATTATGTCTGAACATGATGCAGTCTGTTTGGGTGATTTGCCTGTCGTGGTTGAATAGTGGCAGGTTGTGAAAGCTAAGAGATGTGGCTACAAGGCTAAAGCAATATGGGGGGAAGGTTAATGTGAAGATGAGCCATGGTTCATAGAGACTATGATAGGTGAGTTCTTTTCCAGGATGAGAGTCAAACAAAGAACAATACAGCACAAAAACAGGGCCTTTGGCCCTCCAAGCCTGCACTGATCATGTGTTCCTAACTACACCATTTGTATCCCTCTATTCCCAATCTGTTCATGTGACTATCTAGATTAGTCTTAAACTATCCTAGCATGTCTGCCTCAACCATCTTGCTTGGTAGTGCATTCCAGGCCCCCAGCACCCTCTGTGTAAAAGACGTTCCCCACATATCTGTATTGAACCTTGCCCCCCTTACCTTGAATTTGTTACCCCTTGTGTTTGTCATTTCCGACCTGGGAAAAAGCTTCCAACTGTTCACCCTATCTACACCCTTCGTAATTTAATAAACTTATATTATGTCGCCCCTCCACCTCTGTCTTTCCAGGGAGAATGATCCTGGTTTACTCAATCTCACCTCATAGCTAAGACCCTCAATACCAGGCAACATCCTGAAAACCTTTGCACTTTCTCCAAAGCAAAAGTTATTTTCCCCTTGCTAAACTGAACACTTCACTTTCCTACTACAGCTTACAGATTTTTAACTTGGCATAGCTTAGCTTCCACTGATATCTCCTCTTTTTTTCCCTGCTGTTGGTGATGTTCTATACTAGAACAGCAGCCCTGTAATGACCTTTGGCAGTTTAAAAGGAGATGGAGAGGATGGCATTTAACATTTATCTTAGCTCATAAGATAAATAAGATAAATGAGTGTGGAGAGCACTGAGGTACAGGGTTGCAAATTGGGGAGTATTGTAGTAGATAGGGAGGATGTGTTAGAAATTCTCGAGGGTTTGAAGTTGGATAAGTCCCCTGGGCCGGACGGGATTTACCCTAGGATTCTCTGGGAGGCAAGAGAGGAGATTGCAGAGCCTCTGGCTCTGATCTTCAGGTCCTCGTTGGTTACGGGTGTGGTTCCGGAGGACTGGAGGATGGCGAATGTGGTCCCATTGTTTAAGAAGGGGAAGAGAGACCTTCCTGGGAATTATAGGCCAGTGAGTCTTACTTCTGTGGTGGGCAAGGTATTGGAGAGAATTATTAGGGATAGGATTTATAGTTATTTAGAGAGAAATGAATTGATTGGGGATAGTCAGCATGGTTTCGTGAAGGGTAGGTCATGCCTTACTAACCTCATTGAGTTTTGAGAAAGTGACCAGAGAGGTGGATGGGGGTAAGGCGGTTGATGTAGTATATATGGACTTTAGTAAGGCGTTTGATAAGGTGGCCCATGGAAGACTTCTACAGAAAATGCAGATGTGTGGAATAGAGGGTGATTTAGCTAATTGGATTAGAAATTGGCTGGCAGATAGAAGACAGAGGGTGGTGGTTGATGGGAGATATTCATCGTGGAGTTCGGTGACGAGTGGTGTGCCTCAGGGGTCTGTTTTGGGGCCCCTGCTGTTTGTAATTTTTATAAATGATCTGGATGAGGGTATTGAGGGATGGATCAGTAAATTTGCAGATGACACTAAAGTTGGTGGAGTGGTAGATAGTGAAGAGGGGTGTTATAGTTTACAGAGTGACTTGGACAAGTTGCAGAGCTGGGCCGAGAGGTGGCAAATGGAGTTTAATGTGGAAAAGTGTGAGGTAATGCACTTTGGCAGGAACAATAAATGTGTAGAGTATAGGGCTAATGGTAGGGCTCTTAATAGTGTTGAGGAACAGAAGGATCTTGGTGTATGTGTCAATAGATCCCTGAAAGTAGGCAGTCAAGTGGATAAAGTTGTTAAGAAGGCATATGGAGTCTTAGCTTTTATTGGTAGGGGGATTGAATTTAGGAGCCGCAGCATCATGTTGCAACTGTACAAAACTCTAGTGCGGCCGCACTTGGAGTATTGTGTGCAGTTCTGGTCCCCACATTATAAGAAAGATGTGGAGGCATTGGAGAGGGTACAGAGGAGGTTTACCAGGATGTTGCCTGGTATGGAGGGCAGGTCCTATGAAGAGAGTTGAAGGATTTGAGGTTGTTTTCGTTAGAAAGGAGGCGGCTAAGAGGGGATCTTATTGAAGCATATAAGATGATTAGAGGTTTAGATAGGGTGGACAGTGATAGCCTTTTTCCTAGGATGGAGAAAGCTAGCACGAGGGGACACAGCTTTAAATTAAGGGGTATGAGTTATAGGACGGATATCAGAGTAGGTTCTTTACTCAAAGAGTGATTAGGGAGTGGAATGCCCTGCCTGCAGCTGTTGTAGATGCGCCAAGTTTGTGGCGTTTAAGAGGTTAGTTGATAAGTATATGGATGAGAAGGGAATGGTTTAGTTAGGAGGGGCATTGCTTTTTATTTTGGTCGGCACAACATCGAAGGCCGAAGGGCCTGTTCTGTGCTGTATTGTTCTATGTTCTATGTTCTAAGATGATACCCAGAACTGTTGCAGATTCCAAAATCAGATGTTTGGCATAATTGCATTTTTTTTTCCTGCTTCTCAATTAACATCATTATTTTAAGGTAAGTTGAAATTGAGTGATATATGTACCTTATGCTTTGTATGTGACTGATGAAGAAAAAAAGTATGTGTGTGTATATCTTTTAAATCAAAATCATTCATATGTATTTAAAAACAGTATTGTTTGCTTTGGAATTCTTGATGACTTTGATTTCAAAGAAAAATTACCATTTACTGTCTTAATTACAAACAGATTAAAGATATTCTGAAAGGATCTCTGCGCTTTAACCAGAGTCAGCTGGAAGCAGAGGAAAATGAAGAGATTACAATAGCAGATAACCATTACTGTTCCAATAGTCGAGAAGTTGCAGAAGGTGAGAGCAACAAGTTGCGGATTGCTGACAGGGAGATGCAAGCCACTGTGAAAAGAGAAGAGGTAACTTCATTCAAATATCCATCTCACCTAAATTATTAAACAGTCGAAGGTGTAAGTATCGTATGAATATGTACATCATATGAATGTTGTAAGATAAATTCAGCTTCAGTTCTGTGTTCAAAATGCAAATGATGTACCCTATTTTGAAGCGATGTAAAGATTTTATTTTTCGTTATGCTTTGAGAGGGGTGGCTAGCTACTTGTAATTGAACAGTTTCATGCAGTAAAATCATCTAGAAGCATGGCAGTAAAGCTGCTGCTTTGTGACAGCTGGGCTCGACTGGTATCTGAATGAGGGACCTGGAGTTTAGCTTTTCACTGAAGTGAAATTGGTCTTTGGCATCTATCCTAAAGGAAACTGTTAAAATGATTTGCTCTCAGGCAAGGATTGCAGATCAAATCCTAACAGCTGATGAGTAAATGGTTCAATCAGTGAAAGCACAGAAATCAACACTAATTTGGATTGTTTTAAGCATAAATGAAAGTTTCATATTTTTAATGTAACATCAGTGAGGATTTTAGTGTTCATTTCAGCATTAAGATTCAAATACATCATGCTGCCCCTACTCCTCCCATAGGTTATCCTTTGACTCATCTTTTAACTCTCCTTCCTTTGATAACATGTTAAAATATATTTTTATTCATTGCCCTTTTCACTCTAAACATTTCATTCAAATTGGACAGATCTGAGACATTGTCCTTATTCATCCTTGCAGAAATCATGCCAACTCTTTCATCCTGTAATGCATAATCTATCTACCCTAGAAATATTGCCTTGAGTTCCATTGTGATTCACGATACTGGAGAAAGCCACTGATTGGGCTTGAGTATATGCACCAATGCTTCCACATCCTTCCTATAAAATGGGGCCAGAACTGTATGCAATTCTCCAAGTGCAGTCACACCAGAGTTTTGTACAGCTGCAACGTGACCTCATGGCTCCTAAACTCAATCCCTCTACCAATAAAAGCTAACACACCTTCTTAACAACCCTATCAACCTGAGTGCCAACTTTCAGGGATCTATACACATGGACTCTGAAATCTCTCTGCTCATCCACTCTACCAAATAACTTGCCATTGACCTAGTAATCTGTATTCTTGTTATTCCTTTCAAATTGAATCACTTCACACTCTTCTGCATTAAACTCCATTTGCCACTTCTCAGCCCAACCCTGCAGCTTATTTATGTCCCTCTGTAATCTGAAACTTCCTTCCATACTATCCACAATTCCACCAACTTTAGCGTCATCTGCAAATGTGCTAACCCATCCTTCTACACCCTCATGCAGGTTGTTTGTAAAAATAACAAACAGCAGTGACCCCAAAATGGATCCTTGCACTACATAACTTGCAACTGAGCTCCAGGATGAATATTTCCCATCAACCACCGTCCTCTGTCTTCTTGCAGCTAGCCAATTTCTGAACCAAACTAGTCCAAGAGTAGCCTCGGGATCACAATATGTTGAGCACATCACTCTTCCAGAGAGACAGCAGGCTGGAGCAGGGATGTCCCACGGTGTTGGCACTTGGAGGATTTCTGGAGGCCAGGAATCTGCTGAGTTCCAGTAAGATAACAAGCCTCCAGACTCAGCCATACCTCAGCTGCTGGAACTTCAAAGGCAAGGGAGGGAAAATCAAGAAGGGATAGTTGGTATACTCAGATTGAAATGCTGCATAGAGATATCTGTCCACCTTATGTCTGAGGTGATTGTGCCGACATTCCAATGCAACAAGATCAACAGAGCCAGTGTGGCAGCTGCTGTGGAGACCTTGTTGTAAGACTATTGTCCTGCACTGCTCCATTATATGCATTCCATGGTGCAGGGACTTGCTGGGATCCATTAGTGTCCATGACAAAGGATGGCAGGACTTCTTGAGCTCACTCCAGCTCTCCCTCTAATCCAGAGAAGAAGGCGGGGGCCTTTGGGCACCGATAATGAGGTGAACTAGTTGGTGCACACCCCAGGGCCATTCACCTAGGTGACATCAGAAGTTCCCATTCATCCGAATCATTTCTTCCTGTGACTGCTTCAGTTCCACAGAATATGGAAGGTAGCACTACCCCACTGCAGGATCCAAAGGATGCCAATTAAGATCGCTGGATATGGCAAATGGCAGGCTGCCTCCACCTTCACTGTGGATGCTGAGAATGCACCAAGGCTTAGCAGCAGAGTTAGAAAGGTTAAGAAGCTTGAGTTGTACAGCATGGACATGGATGTTAAGCTCTCATACATAACATTCACCTCTGTTAATAAATTCACACAAATTGCACCCTTTCTGGGGCTCCAGACCCAGATGAGTTATATCCCAGTAGCTCTCACCTGAAATCTTGATTCCTGTGCAAGTTAAAAGCAGGGTGCTCAGTCTAGGGCTTCCCCCATGTGCTTTGTGCAAGATTATCAATCCATGGTGGCATTCCATCACAATGTCTGAACACATCAATCATATCGGTATCTCACAGGGAATGAGGACATCTCCCACAATGCACAAGGCTACCGTCGATCATTGTCCATGTGTGTTCTTTGCATTTTTGAGGTGTGGCTGCACCCCACTGCCATCCTATCTGCTTCAGCTTCTGGTGATGTTGAACCTGAATGGCACCGCTCACAAAAGATGTCTCAGGATCAGAAGAAGTGAAACATTCCCTGCTACATTGTCCTGGCATGACCCTAATCATGGAGAACGAGGGAGCTGCCAGCAGCCATACAGGAGTCAGGCATTAATAGAAGCTCTGGGAGGAACAATGTGCTGTCCCCATTGTAAGTTGTCATCATCCTTCTGGAATATAGGGACTGTGGACAGAAGCCTTATCACAGTGTGTGTGTGTGTGTGTGTGTGTGTGCTGCAGTCAGTCAGACAGGAAAGCAATGCTCACAGAAACCATATTAAGGTAGTCTCACAGGACTTCCTCGTCACTCTCCATGAATCTAGTGGCAGTGAGTGCGTCCTGAGCTTGTCTACCCCAGCTGGACATTGTCATTGCCTCATCACTAACATCCTTTCCTTCAAGGATCTTCTCAGCCTTAACCCTGCGATATCCTCCTTATCACAGGAAATGTGCTCTTTCTTCATCTCAATAGTTCCTCCCCTGCCCTATTGCAGTGCCATGTTGTTCAGGACACAGCAGATGGTACAATGTATGATCCTCTGTGGATTGTATTGCAGGGCTCCACCAGACCAGACCCTATGGCCTGCTCCACCAAAGTGCGAATTGCAACACAAACCTCAATGTATCTTGTTCCAGCTGTGTTCTGTGTTCTCAGCACAAGCATCGTCAGCTACCTCCTCAGTGGGTAAACCCTTGTCCCTGAGAGGTCAGTCCTGCAGCCTCTGTCAACCAGAAACTTGAAAAAAATCCCATAAACCAGTTTAGAGTCCAAACGGGTTTTGAACTCTAAACTGGTGTTATGGGATTTCTTTCTGTTTTACCCCAGTTCAACACCGGCATCTCCACGTCATAACCAGAAACTTGTCAGAGATCTGAGAGCAGCTCAGAGTAAGTGAGTTGTGCACACTCCCCAGGAATTGAGCACGCAGCTGCAGGATGTATTCAGTGTAGTCACAGACTAGCTGAACATTGAGTGAGTATGGGCCCTTGGAGTTAACTGCCTGATGCTCTGGAAATCTAAGTGCCATGTGAATGGACCTATGGAAAACCAGAGATTTGTGCAAAGCCCATCGATCTGGAATCCTGGCTTTCCAGTCAAAATGGACAAAGCTGTTCATTATCAGCATGGTACCCATGTCCTGGAAAGATGTTTGAAAGTTTGATATTTCTCCAAACTAAACTTTTAAAGAGGAACACCACAAGAGGTCACTTGTGGCGCCCTGGAAGGAGCCACTTGTGTGAAAATTAAGCATCACAGTATGATTCAACATCACTGGCAGCAGATGTCCTCTAAGTTCGTGTGGTGCCAAATCCTGCAGAAGATGATTGATGCATCCAACTTTTGAAACTCAATGCCATTAAAGGAGTAAGAGCTGCACAGAAAATGCTGTGTCATTTAATCTTATTAATCAATTATTCTATACCCACATGAAAGTCCTTATTTGCTGGAGCTCCCCAAACTTGGGTAAGTATCCCTGTAGAGAAGAGAGGGGTATTGCACAAGAAAGCCAAAAGGTAATTACAAATGTTTCAGTGACTTGATAATAATCTCTAATTATCTGTTATTTTTCCATAATATTTCAAAACACGAAGATCAATATTCCACCTGTCAACCAGTCAGGAGAAAATTGTCATGCGTTTCAGCAAGCTATCAAAAAAATCGAATTAGTTTCAGTCCGTTAGTTGTACCGTATCCTTATTCTTCACAATTTCACTTTATATTTTCATGTTAAGTTTGGCTTTTCCTGGCCATTTAACCCATTTTGTTGTTCCAAAATTATGATTTACTTTCTTTGAGATATTTTCTATCATTTTATGTCACTATAATTTCTATTAAATAGAATGTAAATTCAATGGTGTTCCTTTTAAAAATTGGTAATTGGACGTATTAGGCAGGTAATTGGACGTATAAACTGGAAGGAGGTGTTCTTGGGGAAGAGTACAGAAGGAAAGTGGCGGATTTTCAAGGAATGTTTGTCTGGGGCACTGCAAGACAACGTTCCGAGGAGTCAAGGAGGTTCTGGTAGGACGCGGGAGCCGTGGTGCACGAAGGTAGTGGTAAACCTAGTTAGGAAGAAAAAAAAGGTATATAAAATGCTCAGAGAGCTAGGGGATGTTAGGGATCTAGAGGAGTATAAGGTGTGTAGAAGGGAACTTAAAAAGGAAATTAGGAGAGCCAGAAAGGGTCATGAGAAGGTCTTGGCAGGTAAGATTAAAGAGAATTCCAAGGCCTTCTACAAATATGTGAAATGTAAAAGGATGAGAAGAGAAGGGATAGGGCCTATAAAAGGTGAAGGGGAAAAAGTCTGTGTAAATCCGGAAGAAATGGCAGAGGTGCTTAATGAGTACTTTGCCTCGGTATTCACGGTGGAAAGTGAACTGGGAGATTGCACTGCAGGTTTGAGGCATACGGAAAAGATTGAGTATGTTGATGTTAGGAAAGAGGATGTGTTAGACCTCTTAAATTCTATCAAGACCAACAAGTCGCCGGGACCGGACGGGATGTACCCCAGATTATTGTGGGAGGTGAGGGAAGTGGTTGCAGAGCCCCGGCGATGATATTTGCATCGTCCATGGAAACGGGAGAGGTTCCGGAGGATTGGAGGATTGCGGATGTGGTTCCTATCTTTAAGAAAGGGAACAGGGATAGTCCAGGAAATTACCGACCGGTGAGTTTGACTTCAGTGGTTGGTAAGCTGATGGAGAGGCTTCTGAGGGATAAGATATATGAACATTTGGAAAAGTTTGGACTGATTAGAAATAGTCAGCATGGTTTTGTCAAGAGCAGGTCATGCCTTACGAGCCTAGTTGAGTTCTTCGAAAATGTGACTGAACACATTGACGAAGGAAGGGCGGTGGACGTAGTGTATGTGGACTTTAGCAAGGTGTTTGATATGGTCCCCCATGCAAGGCTTCTGGAGAAGGTGAGAGGGCATGGGATCCAAGGGGCTTTGGCCTCGTGGATCCAGAACTGGCTTGCCGGCAGAAGGTAGAGAGTGGTTGTGGATGGGTCTTGTTCTGCATGGAGGTCGGTAACCAGTGGAGTGCCCCAGGGATCTGTTCTGGGACCCCTGCTGTTTGTCATTTTCATAAATGACCTGGATGAGGAAGTGGAGGGATGGGTTAGTAAGTTCGCCGACGATACAAAGGTCAATGGTGTTGTGGATGGTCTGGAGGGATGCCAAAAGTTGCAGCGGGACATAGACAGGATGCAAGACTGGGCGAAGAAGTGGCAGATGGACTTCAATTCGGATAAATGTGTCGTGATCCATTTTGGCAGGAATAATGGGATGAAGGAGTACAATATAAGGGGTACGAGTCTTAGCTGTGTTGTAGAGCAGAAGGATCTCGGGGTCCGGGTCTGTAGGACTCTTAAATCGGCCTTGCAGGTGGAGGACGTGGTCAAGAAGGCGTACGGTGTACTGGCCTTCATTAATCGAGGAATAGAGTTTAAGAGTCGGGAGGTAATGATGCAGCTCTATAAGACTCTTGTCAGACCCCACTTGGAGTATTGTGCACAGTTCTGGCCGCCTCACTATAGGAAGGATGTAGAGGCTATTGAGAGAGTTCAGAGGAGATTTACAAGGATGCTGCCTGGATTGGGAGGCAGGCCTTATGAAGATAGGTTGAGGGAGCTGAGACTCTTCTCACTGGAGAGACGTAGGTTGAGAGGCGACCTGATAGAGGTTTATAAAATGTTGAGAGGAATATCTATTCCTATTTCCCCGAGCTGAAATGGTCACCACAAGAGGACACAGATTTAAGGTGCAGGGAAGCAAATATAAAGGAGATGTCAGGGGTAAGTTTTTCACTCAGAGGGTGGTGAGTGAGTGGAATCGACTGCCGTCGGAGGTTGTTGAGGCAAACTCACTGGGGTCTTTTAAAAGACTTCTGGATGAGTATATGGAAAAGAATAGGATAGGGGGTTATAGATAGATCTGTGGATTGGTAGATGTGATTGGTGCAACTCGTGGGCCGAAGGGCCTGTTTGTGCTGTATTGTTCTATGTTCAATGTTCTATGTTTAGTTCGGAAAAATATCAAACTTTCAAACATTTTTCTAGCTCATGGGTATCATGCTGGTAAAGGAAAATGTTGATGCCAGATATGTTTAGAATGATCCATGATGGTTCTAAACACCAACATATATTACAACTCTGGTTAAAAAATACTCATTTTAACATGTCATTGAAGCTTCTGCGACAGAGATTCTTCACCCAATTGATTAAATACGTCAAATTTTCAATCAGTGGTGTAAATTTTGCAGCAGTGAAAAAAAGGAAGAGCATTAAAGTATATGTTACCAAAGGGAATCTATATAAATTCCCAATATCTCACTTTAATTATTCAGTATAATACTGAAAATGTTATCCTCTTAACTTCAAATAGATTATCATAACAAATCTAACTATAGCAAAGTGCTTTTTAGTTGGGGAAGGTGCAGACAGTTAATCAACTGGCCAAGGGATGAGAGGAGAGATTGATAGCTGAATTATGTTTTGATGCTTTTATGCAACTTTTGCCAGGTGGTTAGTATAATCTTCTCATCAGCCAAAGACTAGGTCACATGCTCTATCGATCGTGAACTGGTGAGGGTAGCTGGCTTTAACAATGGAAAATCAGTAAATTTACAAATTGCATACCATTGCTCAATTTTGCCTAAACAATGCTAATACATGAAATAAGTCTTTTATTGTATTGAAGGAATAAAATTTAATACACAACAATGCAAGAGGACTGATTTTGAGAAAAAGAATATGAAATAAAAAAGTACACCAAAGCAGCATTTCAATGTTAAGATCAATAGCAGGACATGAATAAAGCTGTGAGCAAGAGAAGTGACACGTGGATTCCTAGGATTTAAAAAAGCATTAAACCTATGATTTCAGTACTAACCCTTTACATATCACTGGTTAGGTAGCATAAGCAATATTCTGCCAAACTGCCTTATTTTAGAAAAAATAACAAGATCGTGAAAAGGGTACAGGGGTGACATATTAAGGAAATACCAAGAGTAAGAGGCTTTAATTGCAAGAGACATTAAAAGAAGCAGGTTTCCTTTCGCTAAAATATATAAAGACATCTAATAAAGGTAATCAAAGTGGCTATAATGAGTTTTTACTAAAGTAAATTGAGGGAGAAGAATCTATTCTAGTGGTGAATAAGTAACTGAAGGTCATAAAATCAAGATTGTCAGGAGAAATGAAAGAGGTTAGGAGGTTATTTTTACAAAAGGTTATTGTGCCATAGAATGCCCAGTAACATCCAAATTAAGTGAAGTAGAAAACTGTTTCAAAAATAAAAATGTAACAGGTTATAAAGAAAGAGCAGTGGACCAGGACACTCAGTGAACTAGTACAGTTGTGAGGAGATGTATGACTTCCTTGTGCAGTATGTTTTTGTGTGATGTTTAGTAGGAGTTTCATTTAAAAATATTGTAAAAGGTTTTAGAAAAAAAACTTGAGAAAGTTTTACATCTCTTTATGCCCAATACATAGCTTCAAACTTACCTAATTAAAATCCTGATTTCTTTGTTCTTTGAATTTGCACCCGTTTAGTTTGTAGAGCATCCTCATTATGAAATGCCCAATTTCTTTAATATTTTATATAAATGAAACTTCGTGAAAAAAGTAAAGTTTATTAGTCACAATTAAGGCTTGCATTAACACTGCAATGAAATTACTGTAAAATTCCCCTAGTCACTACACTTCGGCGTCTGTTCAGGTTAATGCACCGAACCAGCATGTCTTTCAGACTGCGGGAGGAAACCAGAACATCTGGAGAAAACCCATGCAGAAATGGGGAGAATGTGCAAACTCCACACAGACAGTGTGGAGCACTGTGGAGCAGTGTGGAGCAAGCAGGGAATCGAACCTGTATCCCTGGCGCTGTGAGGCAGCAGTGCTAACCACTGTGCTACCATGTCGCCCACTGTGCCACAGTTTGGAACATAGGTTATGTAAATACAGATCTAACCTTTTTACATAGCTGAACATATTAATCAACTTAATGTATCAATTTGAATTTTGATTATTTTGAGTTTAAAGATTTTTTGTGATTAATTAATATTGGTCTCAATTTTCTAAAGATTAATATTTATTTTTAATCAGAATGGTTACAACGCTGAAGAAGATCATTTGGCCCCTTTGTGTACATACTAACCTGCTGTGAGAGCAGCTGAGATAGTGTCACTCCCTATCTTTTCCTCTAGGTGCTGCAAATCCTTTTCCTTTCAGATACTAATTTGTTTTTGAAAGCCACGATTGAATCTGTCTCCAACACTTTGTCAGGTAGCACATTTCAGATCCTAACTACTCATGCATAAAAAAGATTTTTCTCATGTCACCTTTGTTTTTTTTTTGATATAATCAATTTAAATTGATGTTTCCTGATCTTTGTTCTTCAACCAATGGGAACAGTTTCTCCCTACCTTACACTCTACACTACTATCAAATCTCCTCTCAACCATCTCTTCCCTAAGGAGAACAAAGCCAACATTCCCAAATATCTTAGTAACTGAAGTCCCTCATCATTCTCATACCATTCTCGTAAATCTTTTCCGCACTCTCTTCAGTCCTTTGACATCCTTGTAAAGTATCATTCTGATCCTTTCACAAAAGTTTGTTTTAGGAGTTTGTGATGTAGTGTTCTTTAACTATTGCTATGTTTATTTCTAGGTCACCTCACTGACTTCCCTAAATTCAGAAGGTAGAAGTTCAGATGACTACATCTTAGTCTCTAAAGAAGATGATGACTTGGTGCATGAGCATCCTTCTGAAAAATTGGAAACAACAGGAAGTGCATCAGAGAAGCATCACATTTCACAAGTGTCTAACATTTCTGAAGCAATTAGAAAACAAATGCAGCAATCTCCAGTTTTTTCTGACCCTCTGACCAGTGGAACTCTGGAGTCACCATCCAGCAACTCAGAATCGAGTCCAGATGATGACAGTAGCAACAGCAAGGATTCTGATTTCACAATTGTCAGCCCACTGGATATCTGAATTTGTTCCCAGTCGGCATTGATCTCCATGTTGGTAGAAAACCTATTATCTGCACGCTAATAAAATTCTGTATGGATTGCTTGACAACTGCAACACTCCTCTCTCTCAGTCAGAAAATGATATAAAGTTTGTAAGGCTCCTTACGGTGCGTCCTTGTGACTTAATAATGTATATTGGATTGTAGTTGAATGATGGATCATAGTTAAATGATGTGAATTTACATTCGGTGTCCATCTCACATTCACACCAGTTATAGATAACTTTATGCCTAACATGACCATATATTCTAAACCAAGTCTGGGAACATACAGCTTGACACCCACCCACAGTATCCACAGCTATGGAAAGCACTCTGATCCAGCTCCCAGGACATCCGACTTCAGCTGCTGCTCAGCACGTTACCAGCGGACCCCAGTACATGGGACATTTTGGCTCCTGAGCCATTTCTCAGGAAAACGGCAGAATCTGGGAACTGTTCAGGAATTGATTGGGGCAGTGTGGACTCCAAGCATGTGCATTTCAGCCCAGAGCAAGGTCAAAAAAAGGAGATTGCCAACTTTTCCAACAATTGAAACACAGACCTGCCCACTATATCAATCACCACAGGATAGCTCAGGTTATATGACTCCTGATTTGAACAGGCACAGCCTTAGTAGTTAGGATATTCATGTGGGAATGAATTTCATTAACAATAGCATCTGATCCAGGAACTGTCCTCAAAGGTGGGGACACACAGTCAACTGACTTTAGCCTAACTGCTTAGCAACCATTTTAGCTCTTCAAGATTTAATTTTATCAAATGAGCTTCCTGTTTGACACATTCTGTGAACCATATTTTGATACAAAGGCTGTGAATGTCTTTGTTGATATAGAAATCTATCTGGGAGAATGTGTCTATTTGCGTGAACTGAATCCTCTATCTCACCCAAGCATCAGTGGGAGTTTTTTGTGTATGGGGCCAATTGGGATTCATAGGAAGGGTTTGTAGGAGGGAGAAGAGTCAGCGGGAAGGGCATTGACCCCCCTCACCATCACTGATGCTAGGGTTATCAGTTAGACTCTGAGTATCCATGAATGAGGAGCATCCTCTTACAAGGATGCAGGTCAACCCAAAAGGGTTTGCTAGAGGCCTATGGGATGAACAGGAGAGTCATGTGAGTCCCATTTAATCTCTGAGCCAAAAATTAAATTCCAGTGGGTTTAGTGGTAATTGGTGTCAAGTGGCTCTTTAATGAATCTAATTGACATACCACTGCTGGCAGCAGAATTCCTGTATCAGGCCCTTCTATCATTTAATTGGGACCATTTTCCCAAACAGTGAATCTGCTGCAGATACCCTCAACATCATGCCCACTCTATTGGGCTCAATTAACTTCTGCCCATAATTTCAAAGGCTGGCCTGGGTATTACTAATAATAAAGTAAGATATTTGGGATATGGAAGGTATTTGTTAAATTTGTTACCTCCAACTTTGTGCTGGCATTTAAAATGCTGAGGAAGTATTAACGTCTAATTCCTCTGACTGTTGTGGAAGTGATGTGGTCACGAACATATATTACAGAAGTACTTGACCCTTTTATTCACTATAGCCATCCCTTAGTAACGGAAATGCAATTAATACTTTGCATCTGGTAATGATTAAACAATGAGTTTAGAGGAATGCTATTTTATTAATCTGCCAATTTGGTTTGATGTCTTTGTGGCTTTGTTGCCTTTCTGCTAATTGCTGTTTGATTGCATCAGCAATATTGCACTGAAATGGGTGTTTACATTGTGCTTCCAATTATAGAAATGGTGTTTTTTTTATTCAACTGTTGTAGCTCATGTAAGTGCTGCCCATACCGAGGAGCATTTTGCAAAGCTCAGTACTGGGAATTTCATAAATTGCAAGTCAATATTGCTGAGTAATTAGTTAAAAAGTAGCTGCCTGACTATTTTATACTGTTTCTACTAAGAGAACCTGTTATGTCCTACCAAGTTGTTATAGTAACACAGATGTCTCTGCATTTAACAGTGTATGTTCCTGCGAATTATTTTGCTGCAATGTTTAATTTTGTATATCATACATATATAATGGTCTGGTGTATAACTGAGAAAATCACTGGAATTTATTGTACCAATATTCACTATAATGATTTAGTGTAAAATCGCATTTAATACAAGATCTCAAATGTTCAGTGAACCACCCACAAAATTCTTAGAATGTAAACTGAATGCTATAACCAAATTATGTGCTTACTGAAGTATTGGCTCGTTATATAAGAACTAATGTTGTTAAACCAAATTGTCAGATAAAGACTTTTTTTTTACAGAATAAGCTTAGACTCTTACATAATAGATCATAGAATCATAAAATGATTGCAGCACAGAAATAGGCCATTTGGCCTGTCTTGCCTGGACTGACCTTTTGATGGAGCAATTCATCTGGTGCCACTTCCCCATCTTTTCACCTTAGCCCTGAAAATGTTTCATTTTCAGTTAAGGATTTGACACTGCCTCCACCACACTCTCAGGCAGTGCATTCCAAATCCTAACCACTTGCTGTTTGATAAAGCTTTTCCTTGTTTCATTCTTTTTCACTAGTTCTTGATCCTTCCACTAAGGAAATAGTTTCTTTCTATGTACCCTGTCCAAACCTCTCATAATTTTGAATACCTCCATCAAATCTTTTAGCTTTCTCTTCTCCAAAGAGAACAGTTCTAAATTCTCCTATCTTCGTATATAACTAAAGTTTCTTATGCCTGGAACCATTCTCATAAATCTTTTCTGCACCCTCCCTAATGTCTTCACTTTCTTCCTAAAACCTGGGGCCCAGAACTGCATGCAGTATTCTAGTTAAGGCTGAACCAGTGTTTTAACATAATTTCCTTACTATTTTACTCTGTGGGCAGGATTTGCCAGCTGGACTCGCCCCAAGGCTGGAAAATCCCCTCCGTGTCAATGGAACTTCACATGGTCTACCCCTGCCCGTTATGAATGGTAGATCAAGAAAATTCTGCCCCATGTCTCCATTAATAAAACCCAGGATGCCAAATGCTTTACAAACTCTCAACTTGTCCTGCTATCTTCAATGATTTGCATATGAACGTAGAAATTAGTGGCAGGAATAGGCCATTTGGCCCTTGAGCCTTCTCTACCACTAAATTAAGATCATTGCTGATCTGATTGTTATCTCAATGCCACTTTCCAACCTGACTACTGATACCCTTTGATAAAGTATTCATTCAATACCTCAGCCATGCTCCCTGTCTCAATGAGCAAATCCTCTTATTGGTCCTTCATTGTTCCTACTCTTTTCCATTTTTGTGTTATTGATATGTTTGCAGAAGACTTGAATTCCCTTTTATGTTAGCTGCCAGCTACGTTCCCTTTGCTTCTCATTTGTTCTTTTTCACTTTCACTCTGAACCTTCTATATTCAGCTTTGCCCTCAATTGTGATTTACGTTTATTACGTTTATTATAAGCGTAAAAAAAAGTCAAATACTGTGGATGCTGGAAATCTGAAATAAAAACAGAAAATGTTAGAAAAAAAACAACAGATTTGGCAGTATCTGTGGAGAGAAAAAAAGTGAATGTTTTGAGTCCGTATAAATCTTCATCCTACAAAGTGCTGTGCAGCCATTCAGTGATATTCTTCATCGTTGCACCAGAAGGAGGTGGGAGGGGAATGTGCCATTCTGGATACACACATCTCCAATGAGGAGAAGCACCTCTCTGCTCCCCCAACTATCAAATCTCCTATAACTAGTACTCTTTCGATCTTCTGAGTCAGTTGTTGTGCTATGAAGTTGGGTCTGGCTGCACTTCCATCAATTTGATCGGTATTCTTGTTGAATATTGATTGCCAAGTGAGATGCACTAAACTCCTGTATTACCTCCCTGGACCTTCTTCATTAACTCACAGTCATCCATTCCCTTTATCCCCGCACGTTATTTAGCTGGGGGTAACCACATCTGTAAAATAGGTGCCCGCAAAGCTTTCAACCTAAAGGATGCAGCACAATATCATCAGTTGCTGCTTAAACTCTGAAATCTGGAACTCAAGCTGTTCTAGCTGATGACACATCCAAATCATAAGGTTAACATGACACAAAATGCCCTGGAATTCCCATATGAAACAGAGTATGCACTCCAGAAATCAGTGTCCTGTCATTCCTCTTTTAGATAATAAAACCAACTACTTAAAAAAAAGACACAACAGCTACTTTTCTTATGTCACTTAAATATTTGGAAGTGAATTGAAATATTTTACTTAAACCTTGTTATAAAGCAAATAATATCTCCACTCCTCAGTCTAATTTCCAAACTTTGGAGAAGGGAAACACTACTCACAAGCCAGTCAACTCATAGACGTATGATTTATTTTCTTTCTCAGTTCAGTGATGCTGATTCACTGCATCTGTTTCACTGTGATCCTGGCCTGCTACACACTCCTCCTGGCCTGCTTCACAATGATCCTCCCTGTCTGCTTCACAATAATCCTTCCCTGATGCACACTCCTTCAGTCTGCTTCACAATGATCCTGCCCTGCAGACTCTTCCTGGTCTGTTTCAGAATAATCCTGCACTGCCATAAGTTCTGCCACACGCTCCTCCTGGTCTGTTTCACACCGATCCTGACCTGCTGCACACTCCTCTCAATCTACTTCACACCGATCCTGACCTGTTGCACATTCTTCCTGGTTTGTTTCACACTGAGCCTGACCTGTTTCACACTCCTCCTGGTCTGTTTCCCAATGATCCTGACCTGCTACACACTCCTCCCAATCTGCTTCACACTGACCCTGACCTGCTGTACACTGCTCCCAGCCTGCTTCCACGTTCCTGACTTGTTGCATTCTCCTGCTGATTTACAGGAGTCCTGATGTACTGCGCTAAGACGAAGTCAGACTCACAACCTGTATTTTATTTTTTGAACTAAGTTTCATCAAGACATGATGGGGACAGCTAATGAAGCAGAACATGTTTAATGATCTGATATATTGCTGACCCTCAATGAATAAAATGTTCAACAAATCATAGCTCAAACTTGACTTATTTCAGCAGCCTGCTTTTAAAAACTATTAAGCCCAAACTGTAAACATAAAATGAGAAAAGAGATAAATATGTCTGATTTTGGATTTATTTGTTCTCTTCGAACAAATTAACCCACCACAGATAAAGGTTCCAAGCAGACAAAATTTTATGTCATTTGTTCAGAGTGTGGGAACTGCTAGCAAGGCCCAAATTGCCGTGAGCTGAACAAAGAACAAAGAACAACACAGCACTTCAAGCTGCTTTCTTGAACCAATGTAATTCGTATGGTGATTGTAACATTGTATACGAAGTGAATCTTCCTGGTATCAAAAGTGATCTAGCAAAACCTACAGAGGTTGGCTCTACATCTATACTAGATCAAATTAATCAATTGCTTCAAAAACTGCTAAGGTAAGAATGACATGGTACTTACTTAGGATGTCTTGAAAATTGAAGAAGTTCCTAACAAGGAAGTGCAATGGAGGAGAAAGGCACCGAGCTTTAGGGAAGGAATTCCAGAGCTTGTAATACTAGCAGTTGCCTATATAAATCATCAAATAAGCATTGATGATATCTTGCAAAATGGATGTTACACAAGTATGTTTCTTTTCATGAGACAATTTACATTAAAGAAGCATAATCATAAAATTAGAACTGAAGTCACTTAGGAATGAAATCAGGAAATGCTATTTTGAAAAATCTGAAAATCACCCAGTAAAGGTTGCGGATGCTGGGTTAATTTTTTTTTTAATAATTGGTTGAGATACCTAGGAGGATGTTTTCACTTGTGGAAGAGACTAGAATCAGGGGGATATGGTTTAAGAACAAGGGATCTACTGTTTAAAACTGAGATGAGAAGTTTTTTTTTGTGTCAAAGGATCATTGGACAGTGGAATCCTCAGTGGAGGCTGTATCATTGAATTTATTCAAATCAGATATTTATAGACAAGTGGGTCAAGTATTATAAGGGAAAAGACAAAAATGTAGAGTTGAGACACAACCAGATAGCCATGATCATACTGAATAATGGAGCAGATCTGAAGGGCAGAATGGCCTACCTCTGCTCCTATGTTCCTGTATAGATTATTGACTTGTAAAAATATTTAAGCAAATAAAGGGAAGGAGGGGTACAGGGGCAGCATGGTTGCTGCTCATCTCAATTGGCTAGACAGTAAAGCTCATTTATTAGTCACAAGTAGGTTTACATTAACACTGCAATGAAGTTACTGTGAAAATCTCCTAGTTGCCACACTTCAGCACCTGTTCGGGTACACTGAGGGAGAATTTAACATGGCCAATGCACCTAACCAGTGCTGTTGGAGGAAATCGAAGCACCTGGATGAAACCTACACAGACACGGGGAGAAAGTGCAGACTCCACACAGTGACCCAAGCCAGGAATTGAACTCGGGTTTCTAGTGCTGTGAGGCAGCAGTGCTAACCACTGTGCCACTATGCTGCTCGTGCTTGTGTGTGGATCAGAGTAATGCCAACAGCACAAGGTTCGATCCCCATTCCAGCCAAGGTAGGCTCAGGATCTGCATCTTCGTCCAACCGAAAGCGAACAAATCATGGTACTTAGCCAAGAATCACAAAGGACTGGCTTTAAAACAGAGAATTCAAGAAGAAGGGTAAGTAGATTTTAAGTACAGATCAACCATTTAAGAATTCCTGTTATGATGCCAGCATTGCTTTAAATGGACCGTTTTTCTCAGTCAATTTCTTGCTTCCTGAATGATACGCATCATAATTTTCAGTAATTCCTTAAGTAACTCAAGGATGTTTTGTTCTTGTTCATCTATCCTAACTAGTCCATTCCATTTGTTACTCCTTACAGAACAAAAGCATTGGTATTTGCCTTTGCAATTTGAAACACTTATTCCACCACAACCCCACCACTTCTTTTGTCATGGTTTCATCCCATGTAATGCTGGGGATTTATCTTTTCTATGTATAATTCACCATTGTGGATGGCTTTTTAAAGTTACTTCTTAAATGCCTTCTCTCAAAACTGAAAAGCTTTATTTTCTCATTTTTCCAAAATGATGCTAAATATTCTATGGTTTTTACATCGCTAACATGCTTAGCAATTTGTTCAGTGTCTTGACAGCCAAAACTGGATATAGTATTTGCCATACTATGCAAGGGCAAGAGCTTTATATAGATTGGGAATGAATTTTATTGAACTGTACTTGGGCACCACAGTATAATTAAGTGCATATTCTATTTGATTTGTCATTCAGCACTGGTGATGCTGAATGCTGAGACCCTTGCATCATTCTCACTGTCACCCTTGGTTACATTAATGCTATATACAGAGTACACAGGAAATTTCATTTACCACAGCTTTTTCCATTTCGTATCTGTTATTCTCATGATGCTAATCAATGTGCTTCTGCAGCAAAAGTGTCTATAAGCAAAAAGGAATCTCTGACATCTTTTTGAAATGTTGGCCAGAAAATCTCTGGCCATCCAGGCCAGCAGGATTTTTTGGTCCCATGAGTGGTGCATCCCCTGTTGCATATTTCCAAGCAGTATGGGGTGGCATCAATGGAAATTCCAGAGATACTCACCCATTATCTATTGACTAGAACATATGCAGCCCATCTGTATTCTGAGTGCAGCTCACAAGACATTTTGTTGAACATTGCCTATGCACAGAGTTGCCACATGTTGTGATTTCTATCTGCATTTTTTTTCCTACCAATATGACTGAAGTGATCGACACACTATGTAAGCGCAAGTAAGGTACATGCTGATTGTACACTACATTGACTGTGAGTTGTGCACTCCCTCTGTGCCCAAAATATAAATGTTTTGTTTTACTATTTGAAGTTGATGTTAGTTTTATTAATATGTATGTGATTAAGCATTTTCTAGCAATATATTTTGCGTATAATGAATGTATTTAACTTTACTCAGATGGTCATTGTTTGTGAATTTTGCAGCCCACTAAGATGAAGGAGGGCCACTCGTGATCCTCTCACCAGCCTATGTTGTCCATCACTGTTCTAAAATCTCATTCACCAACTAGCATCTCACCACCCACATTTAAACTGACGTCAGATCTTAAAAAAGTCCTAAAAGGATATAGGCACATTTTAAAAATATAAAACGCGGACTTACTATTTGGTGGTTTTGTGATAACCACAATGTTTATTTCACACTACAAACTTAGCATATTGTCTAAATTAAGATATGAAAATAGTCACTTAGTAACATAGAACTTGAATATTTCTGAAAAGTGAGATGTGTTGCCAAAGCTTTTCATCTTGCACTCATCAGGACAAAAGCAAGAATACCAAATTTCAAACAATCACGGCAGTTTATTTTCCAGAAGAAAGATAGCTGATTTATTGGCAAGTCAACTCTGGCTGCGGCATTGCCATGGAGAAAGCAAAGGGAAATTGTAGGCTCCCCAAATTCCTGGGTAATTCAAAAATCTTGGACCACAATGTCTTCACCTTCAACAATCAGCTTTTCATCCAGACACACGGAACTGCCATGGGGACCAAATTCGCACTTCAATATGCCAACATCTTCATGCACAGGTTCGAACAAGACTTCTTCACCACACGGGATCTTCAACCAAGGTTATATACTAGATACATTGATGACATTTTTTTCCTTTGGACTCATGGTGAACAATCATTGAAACAACTGTATGATGATATCAACAAATTCCATCCCACCATCAGACTCACCATGGACCGTTCTCCAGAATCAGTTGCATTCTTGGACACACGCATCTCCATCAAGGACGGTCACCTCAGCACCTCTCTGTACCGCAAGCCGACAGACAACCTCACAATGCTCCACTTCTCCAGCTTCCACCCTAGACACGTTAAAGAAATCATTCCCTATGGACAAACCCTCCGTATACACAGAATTTGCTCAGATGAGGAGGATCGTGACAGACACCTCCAGACGCTGAAAGATGCCCTCATGAGAACAGGATATGGCGCTCGACTGATCGATCGACAGTTCCGACATGCCACAGCAATAAACCGCACTGACCTCCTCAGAAGGCGAACACGGGACATGGTGGACAGAGTACCCTTTGTTGTCCAGTACTTCCCCGGAGCGGAGAAGCTACGACATCTTCTCCAGAGTCTTCAACGTATCATTGATGATGATGAACATCTCACTAGGGCCATCCCCACGCCCCCACTTATTGCTTTCAGACAACCGCGCAACCTCAAACAGATCATTGTTCGCAGCAAACTACCCAACCTTCAACTACCACAATACCACACAACCCTGCCACAGCAACCTCTGCAAGACATGCCGGATCATTGACATGGACGACATCGTCAAACGTGAGAATACCATTCACCAGATACACGGTACATACTCTTGCAATTCGGCCAACGTTGTCTACCTAATACGTTGCAAGAAAGGATGTCCCAAAGCATGGTACATTGGGGAGACCATGCAGACACTACGACAGCGGATGAATGAACATCGCTCAACAATCACCAGGCAAAACAGTTCCCTTCCTGTGGGCGAATACTTCATTAGTCACGGGCATTCGGCCTCCGACCTTCAGGTAAATGTTCTTCAAGGGGGCCTTCATGACACATGACAGCACAGAGTTGCTGAGCAGAGACTGATAGCCAAGTTCCACACACGTGAGGATGGTCTTAACAGGGATCTTGGCTTCATGTCACACTATCTGTAACCCCCATGATTTGCCTGGGTTAGCAAAAAACATCACTTACTGTGCTGTTTGGAGACAATACACATCTCTCGAACCTCTGCTGTTAGCCACTTTAAGACTTGAATAGCAGGTGAGGTGTAAGGATTCGCATTCTAATCAGAAATCTGTAAACTGTCTGTGCTGTTCTTTTGGAGACCAGAACACCTCATTCACCTGACGAAGGCCACAAAGGCCGAAAGCTTGTGGATTTACTATCAAATAAATCGGTTGGATTTAAAATTGGTGTTGTCAAACTTTACTAATCCAAAAAGATGCAGGACTGGCCCATTCCTGATTGCTCTTGGTGGTGGCAAGCTGCATTCTTGAACTGCAGCAGTCCATATGGTAATATATATACATCCATGATGCTGTTAGGGAGAATGCTCCAGGGTTTTGACTCAATGACAGTAAAAGAATGGCAATATATTGCCAAGTCAGGATGGAGGTTTACTTGCAGGAGAACGTCTACATGATGGAGTTCCTAACCTTGGAGTATTACTAATCTTGCCCTTCTCAATGGTAATTGTTGTGTGTTTGGAAGGTGCTGTCTAAGGAACCTTTGTGAATTCCTTCTGTGCATCTTGTAGATGGTACACACTGCTGCCTCTGCATCGACGGTGGAGGAGTGAATGTTTAAGGTGATGGATCTGATGCCAATCAAGAAGATTGCTTTGTCCTGGATGGTTTTAAACTTTTTAAGTGTTGGAGCTGCATTCATCGAGGCAAGTGAGAGCACTCCATCACACCCCTGACTTGTGCCTAGGATTTGGGGAGCCAGGAGATCAGTTACTCTCCACAGAATTCCCTAATTCTGATTTGGTCTTGTAGCCACAGTATTTATATGACTGGTCCAGTTCAGTTTCTGGTCAATGATAATCCCCAGGGTATTGATAGTAGGAGATTCAGCAATAATAATGCCATTGAATGTTAGGGGGTGTTAGTTAGATTCTTTGTCATTAGAAATACTCATTGCCTGGTAATGCTGTGGCACAAATGTTACTTGTCACACATCAGTCCAAGCCTGAATGTTTTTGAACTCATGTAGCATCTGAGCAGAGATTGCATCGGTATCTAATGAGTCATGAATAGTACTGAACATTGTGTGATCATCAGCAATGGTCCCCTTTCTGTGATGGAAGGAAGATCATTGATGAAGCTGAAGATGGTGGGGCTGAGGACACCACCCTGATGAACTCCTATAACGATGCCCGGGAATTAAGATGATTGGTCTCCAACCACCACAACCATCTTCCTTTATGTTGGGTATGATCCCAACCAGTGAAGAGCTTTTCCCCAATTCCCATTGGCTCCAGTTTTACTAGGCCTCCTTGATGGCACACTCAATGAAATGCCTTGATGTCAAGGGCAGTCACTCTCCCCTCAGCTTTTGAGTTCAAGTCATTTGTTCATGCTTGAAAAAGGCTATGATGAGGTCAGGAGCTGAGATGCCGCAGTAGAAGCAGTTCTTGGTTACCTCACCACTTGCTGCAGACCCAGTTTAGCAGCTATGGCCTTTAAGACTTGGCTAGAACACTCAGTAGTTGTGCTACGAAGCTACTTTCAGTGATGGACCTTGAAGTATCATTAAATTCTGTGCCCTTGCTGCTCTTAGTGCTTCCTCCAAAGTGTTTAACATGGAGGTGTATAGATTCATCAATGGAGAACGGGCAATAGGTGGTAATCAGTAGGAGGTTTCCTTGCTCATGTTTGACCGGCTACCATGAAACTTTACTGGGTCCAGAATTGATGTTGAGAACTCCCTGGGCAACTTCCACATGACCGCTTTGCCATCACCTCTACTGGGTCTGTCCTATTGGTGGGACAAAGCATGTTCAAGGATGGTGAAAGTGGTGTCTGGAACATGTCCGGCTGTCGCTTGACAAGTCTATAGGACAGCACTCCCAATTTTAGATGTTAGTAAGGACTTGAAGGTCAGTAGGGCTGGGTTTGCCATGTCACAGTGCCTAGGTCAATGTTGGGTGGTCTGCCCATTTTCATTCCTTTTTGTTAACTTTGTACCAGTATGATATAATTGAGTGGTTGTTAGGTCATTTCAGAGGGTGTTTAAGAATCAACCGCATTGCTGTGGGTCTGGAGTCACATGTAGGCCAGAGCAGATAGGAACAGCAGACTTCTTTCCTTAAGGACATTAGTGAGCCATGTGGGTTTTTACAACGGTCGACAATAGTTTCATGGTTGCTATTACTGACGCTGGCTTTTTTAAAATTCCAGATTAATTGAATTTATATTGAGCCAGCTCTCAGGGTCAGATTCAAGTACAGTCCCAGAGCACAGTTTGGTGTAACATGCCTGGTGACATTACCACCAAACCATCTTGTCGAGAACAACTCCCTGACAATGAACTTATGTCACTTCTAGCGAGCATTAAATTGGTTGTGTCAGGGAACAGATGTAATTTTAAATAATCTCTTTGCAGGTATTAGAAAAAAAGCATCATTTTTATTTTTTCTGGTTTTATATATGACTATATGACTGGTAGCTCTGACATCCATCATTATGAAGTGCTTTGAAAGGTTAGTCATGACTCGAATCAATTCCAGCCTCCTGGACTTCCTGGATCCTCTACAGTTTGCTAATGCCACAACAGGTTCACAATAGACACCAATACCTTGGCTCTGAACTCAATCCTGGAAAACCTAGATAAAAAGGACACCTATGTCAGGCTGCTATTTGTTGACTACAGCTCAGCTTTCAATACTATTATTTCCATGAAACTCATCTCCAATTCTGTGGCCTGGGCTTCAGCTCCCCCCTCTGCAACTTGATCCTGAACTTCCTAACCCAGACACCACAGACAGCAAGAATAGGCAACAACATCTCCTCCACGATCGTCCTCAACACCAGTGCTCCACAAGGCTGTGTTCTCAGCCCTCCACTGTACTCCTTATACACCTATGACTGTGTGGCCAAATTCCCCTCCAATTCGATTTTCAAGTTTGCTGACGACACCACTGTAGTGGGTCAGATCTCAAACAATGACAAGACAGAGTATGGGAATGAAATAGAGAATCTGGTGAACTGATGCGCCAACAATAATCTCTCCCTCAATATCAAGAAAATGAAGGAGATTGTCATCAACTTTAGGAAGCGTAAAGAAGAACATGCCCCTGTTTACATTAATGGGGACAAAGTAGAAATTGTTGAGAGCTTCAAGTTTTTAGGTGTCCAGATCACCATCAACATGTCCTGGTCCTCCCCATGCTGACACTATAGTTAAGAAAGCTCAGCAACATGTCTTCTTTCTCAGAAGACTAAGGAAATTTGGCATGTCAGCAAAGACTCTCAGCAACTTTTACAGACACATCACAGGACACATTCTTCCTGGTTGTGTCACAGTTTGGTATGGCTGCTGTTCTGCCCAAGACAACAAGGATCTACAAAATGTTGTGAATGTAGCTCTATCCGTCGTGCGAATCAGCCTCGCATCCATTAACTCCATCTACACTTCTCACTGCCTCAGCAAAGCAGCCAGTATAATTAAGGACCCCATGCACTTTGAACATTCTCTCTTCCACCTTCTTCTTTTAAGAAAATGTTACAAAAGTCTAAGGTCACGTACCAATCAGCTCAAGAACAACTTCTTCCCTGCTGCTGCCAGACTTTTGAATGGATCTGCCTTGCGTTAAGTTTCTTTCTCTATACCCTAGCTATGACTGTAACACTACATTCTACATTCTCTCGTTTCCTTCTTATTAACAGTATGTTTTGTCTGTATTGCGCGCAAGAAACAATACTTTTCACTAATCAAATTTGAAAGGGTTCCTGACTTCAGTTTGATTTAGATGTATGCACAGTAATGAGTTCATAGCATGAAAACAAACAGCATTTAAAGAAATACTAAGCTGTTGCTTAGCAATCAGGGACCACCTTGGGTAGAAAGAAGTTTTGAGATTAGTTTGAAGTTAGACTTGGAAGAGGGACAGAACGAGGGAGCTGCAAAAAACAGACTTCCCAAAATAACAAAAGGGAGTTCAGAAACCATGGGGTTGTCTCAGGAAAAATTAAAGGAGCATAGAACCAGAAGTTGAAAAACGTCCACTTGGATGAAGTTAAAGTAAAAAGCAGCAAAAATGCTCTGAGTTAGGGAGATAGTTGAAAGATCTAGATCTAAAGTTGGCTAGAAGAGAAGCCAGATATCAGAGATAAATCAACAGTATGATGATAACTTAATAAGACATCTGAAACAATAGTGTTCCATTAGCATGGTAGGATACTTCAGAGATTGTGTGGAAGCCTGAAATCACGTTGCAATCCAGAGCAGAGGAATACTGAAAGGAGAGTTTAAAACTCTGGAACTGGATCTTTGGTGAAGGCATCCAAGACAAAGTATTGTTTGGGTAAAGAGTCCAAGCATGATTTTGAGAGTACAGTTTGGAAATACTGTTGTGGGAATCAGAGTTGCAGTGAGAATGGTTTGTCCACAGTATGACAAGCATCTGGAGGGATTTGATGAGAAACCCACAGAGGTTGTACTGGGAGACATCTGTCACTTAGTTTCAGAGTGCGGTAGGTCTGACTACAGTTGTTTTCTTGGCTTCCATGGACTGTATAGGTACCGAGAAGATTAGAGTTGAAGATATATTTTGTAACTTGTGTTATCCTGACCAATCTGTGTATGTGTGCAATAATAAAGGTGAGGTGAATGAGTAGTGTATTATAGTTAATCTTTTCTGGTGTAATAAAGATCTTATTATTTTATTAAAAGCTAATCAGCAGTCCTGCAACTCTGTTCATTCATGTTTCTTAAGAAAATTCTGTTGAGCCAGGGTTCCATTCTGGGATCTAACTGTATAGTCATCTAAAATCAGCTTGGATTGTAACAGTTGTTAGTGTATATAACTATCCCAACCAACAGCAACAGGAGAATGTGCTAGGCATTGTTTGGGTAGACACTCCCAATGACATTAGGGGAGTGAGAAAATTGCTCTGTTCCAAGATGCAAACCTCAAGCTGAAGTATGTATAAATTGACAGCATGCTCCCAGGTCAGATTTCACAGCTGCTTTAGTCAGTGATGCACACTGCTGGAGCTATGTTCTTAAAGTAAATGCATTGAAAACATCAACAAATGCATAGAGAGAGTAATTTCTAATTAAAACTAATGACATTTTTTTAAAAACCTCTTTAGTGCACTTCGATTTGTTTTGTGTATATTGCATATTATTTTATATTTCTGATGGAGTTTCACAGCATTTTATACGATGATTGTATTACACTAGTTCCAACTTCATATGCTTCCAGTTAAGTACTGTTATTGTCATGTACTATCATTTGAACTTTCCTCTATATTGATTGTATTTACAAAACCTCTCCTAAACGACTTCAACTTAATTACATCTGCGTGGAATTTTTTGCAAATTGAGTTTATACAAACAATCATAGAACATAGAACATAGAACATAGAACAATACAGCACAGAACAGGCCCTTCGGCCTTCGATGTTGTGCCGACCAAAATAAAAAGCAATGCCCCTCCTAACTAAACCATTCCCTTCTCATCCATATACTTATCAACTAACCTCTTAAACGCCACCAAACTTGGCGCATCTACAACAGCTGCAGGCAGGGCATTCCACTCCCTAATCACTCTTTGAGTAAAGAACCTACCTCTGATATCCGTCCTATAACTCATACCCCTTAATTTAAAGCTGTGTCCCCTCGTGCTAGCTTTCTCCATCCTAGGAAAAAGGCTATCACTGTCCACCCTATCCAAACCTCTAATCATCTTATATGCTTCAATAAGATCCCCCCTTAGCCGCCTCCTTTCTAACGAAAACAACCTCAAATCCTTCAACCTCTCTTCATAGGACCTGCCCTCCATACCAGGCAACATCCTAGTAAACCTCCTCTGTACCCTCTCCAATGCCTCCACATCTTTCTTATAATGTGGCGACCAGAACTGCACACAATACTCCAAGTGCGGCCGCACTAGAGTTTTGTACAGCTGCAACATGATGCTGCGGCTCCTAAATTCAATCCCCCTACCAATAAAAGCTAAGACTCCATAAGCCTTCTTAACAACTTTATCCACTTGACTGCCTACTTTCAGGGATCTATTGACACATACACCAAGATCCTTCTGTTCCTCAACACTATTAAGAGCCCTACCATTAGCCCTATACTCTACACATTTATTGTTCCTGCCAAAGTGCATTACCTCACACTTTTCCACATTAAACTCCATTTGCCACCTCTCGGCCCAGCTCTGCAACTTGTCCAAGTCACTCTGTAAACTAAAACACCCCTCTTCACTATCTACCACACCACCAACTTTAGTATCATCTGCAAATTTACTGATCCATCCCTCAATACCCTCATCCAGATCATTTATAAAAATTACAAACAGCAGGGGCCCCAAAACAGACCCCTGAGGCACACCACTCGTCACCGAACTCCACGATGAATATCTCCCATATCATATCCCTTGTTTTCAAAACTACAATATAGCAGCACCTTTTCTTAACACAAAAAGGCTAAATTTGTAACTGAGGCAAATTTTTCACCAGCATGGTAGGAGGCATTTCTCTCCTTAATAATCTCACCACTGAAGCTTGCAGCTAAATTACTCTGGCGAAGGTGATTCACACAGGGGCAGTCTTGCAGATAAAATAGATAAGGTCATCAGGTTGCAGCTAATACACTTCCTGAAAAGACAAAAGTATTATCTGGTTTTGTGGCGACAGAAATTCAACCAAGGATAGAAAATCGTATGTTTAAAAAAGCAAAATACTGGGACATTTTGCAGATCAAGTGACATCTGTAGAGGGAGAAAAACAAAGTCAACCTTTCTGAATATCACTTAAACTTTCATCAAAACTGGAAGATATTATAGCTGCACAGCTTTGAAGCAAACCCAGAGCCAGAGGAACAGTGAAAGGAAGGGAGGTAAAAGGGGCAAAAATCTAACACGGTGATATAGTGGAGGGCAAGAATGGTGAAATGACTAAAGGAGTGCAAGGCAAAATGTATTTATAATGGAGCATAGACACAAAAGATGGAGGAGGAGAAGGAGGTTTAACTGTTACTATGCTATTCACAATAGAGTAGCAGAGGAAGAGGGAGGAATGAAAGTTGACAAAGAGACAGATTCCTCCCAGGAATATGTTGGAAGAAAGGCAAGCAGACCTGAGGGATACAACCTGTCTTTCATGGACTGATAGGGGATCCCCACTAAGTACCAGTCCACATCTCCTTCACTTCCAAAAGTTGAGTTACAGCCATCCTCCACTACCACTGTCTGAAAATGAGATTAGTATTTATAACTTTAAAAATGATTCAATTCAATGCCAAGGCTATAATGCTGCAAAATGTACTGTCAACAGATGACAATTCCCACAATTTGTTTTGAACTTTATTTGAAAGGGCAAGATCAGAGTGGGATGGGAATTAAAGTGACAAGTGACCAGAAGCTCTGGTTCTGTATGCATCACTCTTCCTACACATCAGTTGCAGGATGTTTTCTTCTACTTCTCTCTACTATTGCCAATGCTCTCTTTCCTGTTTCATTATAATGTAGCCCACGATGACTTCTTGTCTAGAAAACCCATCTGGTTTATTCTCTTTGTTTACTGTTGTGGAGTAAATGTGACTTGAATGAAGCACAATTTTTAAACTGAGTGCACAGCTGTGGAATGGATCGTATGTTTATTATTAACAATCTTAAAGATCTGAACAGGAAAAAGACAATTTTTGTTTGTTATTTTTTCATCCATTTTTGGAGAGGTAGAAATTTTCAGAGCAGCATCAATGTATAGCCTGTACGATTAGCACTTTTCATTAATCCACGTTAACCGTTTCATTTTTATAGGGTTTAAGACTAAAGTTGCTTTCTCCCTTGCCATTTTCCCCTGCTAATTCTAACTAGTTTTTGCACATGATAATGGTCTTGAAATATTATTTTTAAACCAATGTACCAATGTCATGCTCTAGTTCACAGAGGAAAATGAATAGATGACACATCAGCTGAAGCTGCAGCTATTGTATTGGCAGTGAGTGCTAAGCATTGATCTTGGTCAAAGCTCCAGTCAGCACTACAGTTAGTCACTGCAAATTAGATTTTAGGAACCACATTTCTTCTTTAATTTCCTTCCTCTCTTCCCTACGTTATGAAAGACAGTAAATAGGTAAAATAGATTCCTCAAATGCTATCTGTTACCCTTCCTATGAGGATGTCTTGTGATACAATAGAGTTCCTACCTCTGAGCCAGAAGTTGGGTTCAAATCCCACCCAACACTTAATGGCCATGGAAGGTGTGTTAGTGATGTGGCCAAACAGGTTGACTGTCCACCTATAAATCCTTTGAATACAGCTATGTCAGGTGATAAGAGTAGGAGAATTTCCTGGACAGTCAGAACTGTGTGGTAGTTGCAGCTTAATGCCCTTCTCGTGTTAAAAGATTCCACGTGCAAGGTCTTGCCATAGATACCAGTCTGAAAGCAAAAGTAAGAGAAAAACCAAAATATGGAAAAAACTGAAACAAACTGAGGGGACAGAATGTGAATGCTGGAGAAACTCAACAAGTCTGATAATATTTGTGGAGAGAGAATAGAGCGTCTTATCTTCCAGCTGGCACTTTGCAGCCTTCCAGACTGAACATTGAGTTCAACAATCTCACAGCATGAACCCTTCCCACTATCTTCCATTTCCATTTATTTCATTTCATTTCTCCTTTTCATTTTATTCATCCATTTCTATCACTTTTTATGCTTATTTTTAATGCACTTACTTCTCCCCTCTGCTTTCAGCATTCTGAATTAACTGTTCCCTCCGTGATACTCCGGACCACTTTTCAGTCACCTGTAATGACACTGTATCTTTAGGAAATGTAATTGTGTCATGTTTCTTGTGAGGCAGATGTTGGGATTCAGTTTTATGTGGGTAGTGCTGATTTGTCTGCAACTAATGGTCCACATGCTGATTATTCAGAGGAATGAGTGACCCTAATTACTGGGTTGCTTGTTTTGATCTGAGCCAGTACAATTTTGTTGTTTTCGGGTATTGTCCCCTGGGGTTTCAGAATAGGGTTTTATTAAGTTGATTGACATGTGCATGTTGTGCTAATGGGAGGAGCTAGGCTTACAGACAAGCAGACAGTTGCTGTTTGAATTTGAAAAGAGCAGCGTGCTCTCTCTCTCTCTCCTCTGTCTTTGCAGGCTGAAGTCTGGGTCTTGCTGGAAAATAGGTATCTCTCTCCAGAGGCCTGATAAAGGTAAGAGGTGTTTTCTCTCCCTCTCTCTTTTTGAAATTCTGCTGCATGAAGACAGGTCTTTTTCTGGAGGCTGCTGTCTGAGTGTCAGAAGACAGTTCCTCAATCCAGTGGTATTTAAAGGATAAAGAATTCACATAATCCTATTTCTTTTCGCTAACTGATTCTGACGAGACGTTTACATCAATGAAGCTTATTGCTTAAGTTGGAACTAATAGAGATAGCTAGCAGTTAAGAATTATACTTTATCATGTTTAAATATTTCCATTGTTAAACATTATGCCAATTCCTTTTGGATTATAGTTAAAATTATATTGTTAAATAAAGTTCCTTTTAAATAAAGGTTCCCAGAATGTTAATAGAATCACACCTGGAACAAAATACCTTATGCTCACACTGATGCCAAAATCAAAACAGTTGGGGTTTAAGCCTTACCTTTATAGTATACTTTGGAGTTTCTGATCAAGTTCTTAACACACCAAAAACACTCTGTGCCTAACTTGTAGCAACTTACAATGCAAACATAGCAGATGTAATAACTGCCCTTTTGCCTCCTTGTTGCCATTCAAGGACCCAAAACACTCTTTCCATGTGAAAGAGCAACTTACATGTACTTTTTTCAATTTACTGCATTTGTTTTGTGAAAATGTGTTTTTCTTTACACATGGGAGACCAAAACATGGGAGATTGGGTGACCACTTTGCAGGGTATCTCCATTCAGTGCACAGGTATTCCTCCATTCAGTACACTTTGCTCTCACATTGATATCACCTTGGTCTGCTGCATTATTCCAGTGAAATTCACTGTAAGCTTAAGGAATAATATCTCATCTTTTGATTAAACACTTTATAGCCTCCTGAGCAGGTTAAGTTCAATAATCTTGATCCTCTTGTTTTATTTTTTGAGTATGTATCGGTTCTTTTCTCTTTTTTTTTCTCTTCAGGTGTAGCACACCTGCTCTGGGCACATCTTTTATTCCTTTTTTTTGTCCCATCACTCCCTTTGGCCCTCACTGTTGTGTCATTCAATTTTTCCTGCCTTCTGCCCGATCACTGACTATCCTTGCCCTGCTTGCATTGTTGCTCAAAATCATTTTTGATAAGTACCAGCAAAAGTTAGACTGAAAGGTCATTGACAGTAATCCTGTTTCTCTCTCCATGTATGCTACCTGACCTTCTGAGTATTTCCAGGATCTCTATCTTTAGTTTCTATTTAAGTGGCAAGAGTATGTGCTCCCTCCTTGTAAAGTATATGTCTTACATCTATAACTCAGAATGCTTGGGTGCAGGCTGGCATGAAGGAATGTTGTGGAACCCAAATATAAAGAGGGATACAACCAATGACTTGCCAACTATTGGTCCAGCAAGGATTGCCGTCCCTATTGAGATATCATCTTAGAATATATGAAACTGAATGCAATAGAATCTCACCTCCCCCATCAGCACCCCCCCCGGCCAAACCAAACCCCAACCTCCGTAGGACAGATCTGTCTCTCTCAATCTCATTAATTAGCCAGACTGGTTAATTGTTAACAATAACGTGGGGAATTACCGTTCTGCCTGGTTTAAGTATCAGATTGTTGAAGATGCCATGGGAGCTTCAATTTTCCATGATCAGGCATATGATCCTAATATGAGTTTAACCACGAATACATAGAATGACAGAGATTTACAACATGGAAACAGGCTCAACTTGTCCAAGCTGACCTTTTTTTTAAAACCAGTAAGCTAGCCCCAATTGCCTGCATTTGGCCCATATCCCTCTATATTCATCTTAACCATGTAACTGTCTAAACATTTTTAAAAGAAAAAATTGTACCCACCTCCACTACTACCTCTGCAGCTTGTTCCAGACACTCACCACCCTCTGTGTGAAAAAATTGCCCCCCTGGACACTTCTGTATCTCTCTGCACTCATTTTAAACCTATGCCCTCTAGTTTTAGACTCCCCTACCTTTGGGATATGACATACAAATACATGTTTCTTATCATTACCCAAAAAGTATAGTATCTAAAATAAAGATGTTAAATGTCAGAAGTACTCGAGATGTCAGACGGTATCTGTAGTGAGACAAACAGAGTTTTCAGGCAAATGATCTTTCATTGTTCCTAATTGATCAAATTAGATCACAATAAATGGAAACACAAGTGGATAAGATGTTCAAAAAAGCGTATGGCATACTTGCCTTCATCAGACAGGGCATAGAGTATAAAAATTGACAAGTCATGTTGCAGTTGCATAGAACTTTAGTTAGACCACATTTGGAATATTGCGCACATTTCTGTATACCAAACTACCAGGAGGATGTGGAAGCTTTCATAAAGGTTTAGAAAAGGTTTAGCAGGATGTTGCCTGGTTTGGAGGGCATTAGCTATGAGGAGAGATTTGACAAACATTGTTTTCACTTGAATGTCGGAGGATGAGGGGTGAGCTGATAGAATTTTACAAAATGATGAAAAACATAGATAGTTGGAGTTCTTTGCCCAGGGTAGAAATTTCAATTGCTGGGCACGTAGGTTTAAGGTAAAAGGGGTAAATTGAATGGGGATGTAAGAGGAAAGTTTTTTACACAGAGGGTGGTAAGTGCCTGGAACACGCTACTAGAGGAGTTGCTAGAAGCAGTTACATTAGCAACATTTAAAAGGTATCTTGATAGATACAGGAATAAGCAGGAAACAGAGGTCTAAAGACCATATAGAGGCAAAAGGTCTTTAGAAAGGTGTTGTATGTCAAAGCAGGCTTGGTGGAACAGAAGGGCTTTTCTTGTGTTCTATTGTTCTTTGTTACTCTTTGTTCTTTGTAGATGTAAAATTAGCATAATCTATATTTTCTATTTGAACTTCCTTATTTTGACTTCTCTCCTAAAATTATTCCAGCATTCATATGTATACAATGAACCAAAATAGACCATGTATAATATTTATAAGAAAATACTTACCTTTCTGGATGGCATCACAGCACGGTGGTTAGGACTGCCACCTCACAGTGCCAGGGATCCAGGTTCAGTTCTGACCTCAGGTAACTGTCTGTGTGGAGTTTGTATGTCTTCTCCGTGTCTACGTGGATTTCCTCTAGATGGCCTGAGTTCCTCCCCCAGTTAAAAGATCAGTGGGTTAAAATGGTCCTTTTCTGTTGGGGAACTAGAGGGTAAATACATGGTTACAGGGATAGGGCCTAGGTGGGATTGTTGTTGGGACAGGCTTAATGAGCCGAAAGAACTTCTTCAGCACTGTAGCGATTCTATAATTCTATGATTTATGCCCATAAGCACAGGGAGACAGTGGTATGGTAGTTTGCCACTGGACAAGTAATCCATAGTCCCAATATAATACTGGTTCGAATCCCATCATGGCAGGTGGTAAAATTTGAAATCAATAAAATTCTGGAATTAAAAGTCTCATGCTGACCACGAAACCGTTGTTGTTTGTCATACAAACCCATCTGGTTCACTAACCTGATCTGGCCTGTGTGTGACTCCAGACCCACAGCAATATGGTTGGCTCTTAAATGATCTCTGAACTGAAGAGCAATTAGGGATGGGTAGTAGATGTTGGCCCAGCCAGCAACGCTCACATCCAGTGATTGAATTTTGTTTAAAAAATTGATAAAACATTTCTATTAGAAATGGAAACTGATCATTAAAAGGAACAGATGATCATCATTAATATTCCATGTTGAAGATTCTGCATCTTCTGTTAATTTATAGACATGAGCACTTTGGAGATGAACATGAAATTGACAGGTTGTCACTGTTTGTTTTAAATTCTGTTTGTCCCATGTTTTTGAAACTGTAGCATTGTATTCCCGGGAGGATTCAATGATTGTAAAGCACCATTCAGTGTTTAAACAGGGCCAGTGTTTGGGTTAGTAAATGGAAATCTCTAGCTCAATGATAGATGATATACTGCAGCAGTAATTGAGCATTTGTCACAGCAGCAAAAATTAGACTTGAAACCTTAGTGCATAAATGCAGAGCTTTAGAATTAATAAAAAGCATTGCATTTGTTAACTACTGATCACAGTAATTGACTTCACACCATTTTAAATTAAGAAACCAAGGTGAAAGACAAAGGCCCAGAGGGTAGAACATAATCAAGACTAAAATGAAAAATCATCAAATAATAATTACAAGCTTTGGACCAGATATCTCAAGTGTATTCACAGAATTATAGAATCCCTACATTGCAGAAGGAGGCCATTTGGACCATCCAGGCCCTTATCCCCATAACCACATGCCTTCTGAAGAGTTTTCCAGATTAATATGGGACGAATCTTCCAAAGGATGGCAATCAATGTTGGATTGTCACTCTGCTCTTATTTGTTTACATCCGCCATCATGGGGGAAATACTGAGAAAGTGAACTGGTCAGCTCCTGTGGGCCCATCCCTGTCTTTGACAAACTGAGCCAGATGCCATGAGGTGTGGAAGAAAGCAGATAGGACAAGTCTAGGACTTGTGAGTGGCAGTGTGGGCAGGATGCCAGCTGTTAGGATGGCAGGTGGCAGGATGGGCAGGTTGGCACAGTCAGTAAAGTGGCAAGATTGGAAATTCGGAGGGAGGGGGGAGGGAGTGAGGGATCGGGGATTCGATAATTAAGCTGGCTATTTATTCTGCTTATAAGTATTGCAGTATTATAGTTTCAAATTGGTATAAATGAAATCCTTTTGTCTGTTGTTTTAATTTTTATAATTAATTCAATTTTATCTTTTGCTGAAACTCATTGTGCTTATTTCTTTAGTGTTCCTGATTCTGTAGGCGGACTCAAAAGCAGGAATATTAGTTATGTACCTGCGAAAGGCACAACATTGGAAAATAAATCAGTTTCTGGTTGCTTACTTCACCACATGCCTACGAGCTGTGTTGGATGCCACCACCAACATTGCACCATTTTTAACATTTGACAGCTGTGTAGCTCCACAAGATCCCTAATGTCTCCAAACTTTCTTCTGACAACTGATTCAGCTAAACAAGGTGCCAGCTGCCAGCCTCCATTGAGTTGAAGCAGATACTCAGTGAATTCAACATAATCTCAGATGAACCCACATAATCTTTCACTCGGAGTTTAAAATGTGTTGACTATTTCTGAAACTGTTTGAGAAATGGACTGTGTCACATTGTAAAAAACACATTGTATATTTTACACTGCAAATGCTGCTTTCAATAAATCTCTCTGAGGATAAAATTTTAAGTTAACCAGCCAATGTTTCACCAGATCCAAGACACAGTCATTCTCTTTGAAACTATAAAGGTATCCTCTTGTTTTTTGCTAACTTTAACATTGCTAATATTGTTTAAAGTTCATTTCTCACAAAATTATGGGACTGTTATTGAATTTGAGATGTCAGAAAATGCATTTATTTATCTATTCAATGACAATCAATATTCCCAGGAGGAAATGTATTCCCATTTTAACAAACTAGATTATTGTTACAATGACTAAAATTGGGTTGAAATTGGCACAGTAGCCCTGTGCTATGGTTTATGTTTGTGTTCAGTCAGCACCAAGGGGAAGGTTGCTCTATTAATAACAGGACTGCAGTCTGTTCCTACAGAGTGAAGGTGACAGAGGCTGAGATTTTTTTTGCTCATTGGGCAGGTTTGGCGACAGGAGTGGAAAGTATCACAAGAAGTGTTTTACATCAGCATAAAAGCATGGTGAAACTGTTTCCCCCTCCCCTCCGCGGTCAGTGACAGGCTGCATTTGCCAGCATTCAACATCAGAAACATTATAATAAATTTGCATCTCATTAGCAGGCCCCTAAACTGGAATAATTCCTCGGCTATTAAAGGATCCATCCGTGATGGCAGAATGACGTGAAGCACGATTGGTTTCCAAAAGCATGTACCTGGCAAACAGACTTCCATGGTGAGCTCAGGTAAGTGCAGCATTCAGGAGGGAAAGAGTTATGCCCAGGTACAGCCTGGGCTACCTGGACACTCTTTGTACAGGTTGCCTGGTCATGCTGTGTATGTGCCGGGGGTGGGGGGTAAATTTCTGGGTGAATTAGTTTGCTGTGTGTATTCTGCACAGTCTTTAAGCCTTGGATAATTCAAAGAGGCTGCCAGTATGTAGGCAGTCTGTTACAGTGATTGGCTGATTGAATCAGACATGTTTCTTCAGTTGTTCATAATAAACTGACTGTACTAACTGAGCCTGCGCTTGTAAAACCAAAAACAATGTCTGCTGTTGGATGTGATTTTGTAATTGAGCAGCAATTGTTGAACAATGCAGAGTGTGCTAATAGCTACACTAACAACTAATTTAAAATAATCAGTTGAGCTCATAATGTGGTTTATTTTGGCTTGTTAGAGTGATATACATTCAGGAACCTGTTCTCTGCAAACAGCAGTAACATGTTCAAGCCTTGCACAATCTTTGAATTATCCAGATGCTTTGGGAACCCATAGCTTCATGTTGTTTTCACAAGGCTACACTTCAGTCAATCAGAATTGACTTGCCAGAACCCTTTCCGCCTGTAGTATAAATTGTGCAATCATTTGAAATTTGATATTCTTGGATTTGTCTTAATGAGGGCAACATGTGAAAAGCTTCAGCAACATAGAACATAGAACAATACAGCACAGAACAGGCCCTTCGGCCTTCGATGTTGCGCCGACCAATATAAAAAGCAATGCCCCTCCAAACTAAACCATTCCCTTCTCTTCCAAATACTTATCAACTAACCTCTTAAACGCCACCAAACTTGGCGCATCTACAACTGCTGCAGGCAGGGCATTCCACTCCCAAACCACCCTTTGGGTAAAGAGTGTTTCCCCACTCAGTAATATTCAAGTTCTGAACTATGATACAGCAGTTTTTATTCTCTCATGGGACGTGAACATTGCGGGCAAGGACAATATTTGTGGCTCATTGCCACACCTGACAAGGCAGTGGTGACTAGGAAGGCAGTGTAATAGTGAAGGATTTTGTGTTACAATTCAAGAGAAGAGAAAAAATGACATTGACCGTGTGGTCGATCCTTTAAGGGCAACACAGCAGAATAGGGGCACCTGACTAATGGGACCAATTGGGGCACAAAGCGAATAATCACTACCGGCGGTGGAGTCCTCTCTTAGACGGTAGACTAAGAGCGGCATATGGTGGTCAGCACTGCTACCTCATAACACCAGGGGTTTTACATTGAGTTCCTAACATATAGCACCTTATTTATGAGAAGACATGTTAGGGGACTAGGGCAGCCATGCGGCTAAAAGTTTTTCTTATTAATAAATTACTTTGTGTTTGTAATGAATTCTGTGGAATTGCATCACTACAGACTGCATGGCAGGAATGAGGAAAGCTAAGAAAAGATCAGTTGAAAGTAAAAAGGAGGGAGAAGCAATGGAGCATGTCAGTGGCAACCAAAGTGCCCAAGCATGTTTTTACAGGGCATTCTGATTGATACATGTTTTGCTCTTAAAGTAAGGCTCTTCTGCCTTACTCCGGGCACCTTATAGTGCATGGATTAAAAATTGTAACACTCAGAACAGTCTGTACACTCGTGTTACCAAAATATATTATTTGATAAGCCAACTCCCAGCCAACAGGTGTAAACCCCACTGCATCCACAAACTCCTCAAATGCTAAAGCATTCCACAGGGCAAGGCTCACAACTACAGCAGAGGTTAACTATTTTTTGGAGGGTGGGTGGTGGTGGGGGTGAGGATATCCCTCTCATAATCTTCCCCTCATCCCATAAAATGTCTGTTCACCCACATACTTTGCCATCCATATTCCTGTTCATTTCTTCCTTCTGTCTTTGCGAAATGTCCATGTATATCTATTTGAAGCTTCTATCTTTATTTCTCTCCTTGGAATGATGATGACCTCTGTAATCTATCGTTCTTTAAAACTGCAGGAGAATAGGGAATCTTGTCAGTTACAATCCATGTTACATTTCTTGTATCACCAACAATTTTTTTATGAACTTAATCCTACATCTAACTTATTTAATTCTGCTGAGCAAAAGATTGAAATTTGCTTTCACTGCTTGTCAGTATTTTGTTGACAAACTAGTTTGCCCAATGATAGATATTTAAGGAAGTGGGAGCGGTAAACTTATCTTTGATCCAATTGGTACAAATTCTCTGGTCATTCTCTGTTTTAGGGTTTCCCAAACAGTTATTTAAATTTTGGTTCGCCATGGTCTCCATTTTGGTCAGATTCACCCATCTTTTTAAAATGAAAAACTGAAAGGCTAATGTTTGTATCGCAACTTTCACAACCTCAGGATATCTCAAGTGCTTTACAGCTAACGAAATAATTTGAAGCGTAGTCCTTATGATAATGTAGTATGAAATTTGGGTACAGCAGGATCCCACAAATGGTTGTGACCATGACCGTTCTTTTGGAGGTGTTGAATCTGGAATAAGTATGGGCCAGGTCCCTGGGAGAATTCCCCTGTTTCTCTTCAAAATAGTGCCATAGGACCCTTTACATCCACCTGAGAAGTGGGGCCTTGGTTTAATACCTCATATGAAAAAGATGGTACTTCTGACTGTGCAGCACTCTTCCAATGCTGTACTGAAACATAAGCCTTGAGTTTGGTGCTCAAATGTCAGCATTGGTACGCAAGCCTAGAACATTCTGACTCAAAGAAAGATTATTACCAAGAGTCAGTGATGGAACCAAGGCTCATCCAGGACTGAATCTGTCAGGAATTGCCAAGGGAAGTTAATCAGTTTCCAATTTCTTCTTAGAAAGAATGTTAAAAACAACTATTTAAGTAAAGCCTTGAGGCCAAAGCATCATTTCTGATGTTTGAAATCTCAGAAAAAGATGATCCTGGCAGACTGCCACAAAATAGGTTGGTAAAATAATTATGGGCTGCTGTATGTATTTCAATATGGCTTTTGATCATATGTTGCTGTGGATTCAATTAGAAGAACAAGATGAAGAGGAGGAACAGAAACAACATCAACAGCAGCCTAACAGTTAGAGCTGCAGCGAAAACTGATATCAGGTATTAATTTATAACTTTTTTCATGGAGAACATTCTGTAGACCAACAGTGAAATGAGTGACCTTATTCTTTAGAACATAGAACATAGAACATTACAGCACAGAACAGGCCCTTCGGCCTTCGATGTTGTGCCGACCAAAATAAAAAGCAATGCCCCTCCAAAACTAAACCATTCCCTTCTCTTCCATATACTTATCAACTAACCTCTTAAACGCCACCAAACTTGGCGCATCTACAACAGATGCAGGCAGGGCATTCCACTCCCTAATCACTCTTTGAGTAAAGAACCTACCTCTGATATCCGTCCTATAACTCATACCCCTTAATTTAAAGCTGTGTCCCCTCGTGCTAGCTTTCTCCATCCTAGGAAAAAGGCTATCACTGTCCACCCTATCTAAACCTCAAATCATCTTATATGCTTCAATAAGATCCCCTCTTAGCCGCCTCCTTTCTAACGAAAACAACCTCAATTCCTTCAACCTCTCTTCATAGGACCTGCCCTCCATACCAGGCAACATCCTGGTAAACCTCCTCTGTACCCTCTCCAATGCCTCCACATCTTTCTTATAATGTGGGGACCAGAACTGCACACAATACTCCAAGTGCGGCCGCACTAGAGTTTTGTACAGTTGCAACATGATGCTGCGGCTCCTAACTTCAATCCCCCTACCAATAAAAGCTATGACTCCATATGCCTTCTTAACAACTTTATCCACTTGACTGCCTACTTTCAGGGATCTATTGACACATACACCAAGATCCTTCTGTTCCTCAACACTATTAAGAGCCCTACCATTAGCTCTATACTCTACACATTTATTGTTCCTGCCAAAGTGCATTACCTCACACTTTTCCACATTAAACTCCATTTGCCACCTCTCGGCCCAGCTCTGCAACTTGTCCAAGTCTCTCTGCAAACTAGAACACCCCTTTTCACTATCTACCACTCCTCCGACTTTGGTGTCATCCGCAAATTTACTAATCCATCCTTCAATACCCTCATCCAGATCATTTATAAAAATTACAAAACAGCAGGGGCCCCAAAACAGACCCCTGAGGCACACCACTTGTCACCGAACTCCACGATGAATATCTCCCATCAACCACCACCCTCTGTCTTCTATCTGCCAGCCAATTCATAATCCAATTAGCTAAATCACCCTCTATTCCACACATCTGCATTTTCTGTAGAAGTCTTCCATGGGCCACCTTATCAAACGCCTTTATTGTGGAAGAGATATTTGCAGGAGCAGCATAAAAGTAGTTAGTAAAATAGATGCATCAAGAATTTGATGACTATTTTTTTAGTAATTTTTAGACATAAATTAGTTGCTTAGATACTGCCAAAACATAGCAATGCATAAGCAAAAATGTGTACCAGGCATAACATTTCTCACAATGTATAAAATTTGTGACAATTCTGAATCATTCAATATGAAAACTAACACAAATCCACAACAGAAGAAACAATGGTAGTACTCCAGGCACAGAATTGGATCCAAAACAGTTAAAACCATTTCTACCAAAGTGCAGCATATTGTAGACCCCTCTGGATTGATTTCAAGGTGATAATTAGTGTTTTAAGTCAATGGTTACAAATTTAATTTTTGCCATCTAACCCACTCTTTAAATTAAGATCTTTTAAATACAGAAAAAATATTTGCCATCCCCAATGTATCTTGTATTTTCCATAAGTAACCCTTGCATCAGCCCTTTAGACCCCGCCCTTGAGCAGTTCTAAATTCCACATTGTTGCTGTCAATATTGTCTTCACTCATCCCAATGAACGGTGGTATAGTTTTCATCTTTGTAGTTTCCAAATTGTTTTAGTTCAACTCCTTCCAGCAACATATTACAATAAATGTAAGTATAAAACTATGAAAGGTGAATCATTCTAATTATTCTGATCAAACGGAATTACTTACTGTAAGTTTTAATCATTTAACATAAGTCTACAGTATAAAATTGTCACTATCAAAGCAGTGAGCCATTACACACTGCTTCCCACTGAAGTCATTATTTAGAATGTCAGTGTGGAGGCCAGGGTGAGAGCATTTATCTTACGTGAACTGCTGTCCATGAACCTTCAGTCCCAAGCTTCAGAATTATAGCTGACTGACATTTTGAAGTTTTCTCCGCATGGTATTGGTGCGATGTTGTCCCATGAGATGGATGATGACTCTGAAAGGGTATGTTTTGAAGCTGGCTGGATATGTTCACTCAGCTCATGGAGGAGTCAAAGGCCCAGCAATTGGGGATCACAGGGCTGGCCAGCGATTGGGAGGCTGGCAGTGCAGGGTCACTGTGCACGTGTCGATTTATCAAAACGGAGATCAGCACATGTTCAATGACCTGCTGAGCGCTATGCTGCTGGACTTTTCAACTGGAATAGGGCCTGGCCCTCTAATTTTTTTTGCATGATTCATGCTAGAGATCTCTGCTTGTGTTTAGAGTGTGGGAGATTCATTTTAAAACTCAGCGGGATTTACTCCAGTTTTTACGTGAATTTGACACATAGAATTTCTTTGGAGAGAATTGCCCCCAGAATACTTGCAGGAAGGGTAGATGAGCCAGCTTCTGAATGAAAGAGAGTTGTCAGGATGCCATCATGCTTTTATATTTATTCTTTTCCATAAGTATAAAAATCTAATCAAATTATGATCTCTACCAATAAAATATTCTTTCACTGATATCCCTTCCACTTGCCAGATTTATTCCTGAAACCATGTCTCTGTCTCTTGTTGAGTTTGCTACATACTGGCTAAATCAGTTCTCCTGAAAATATTTTGAGAATTCTCTACCTGTTATCTTTTACACTGACTTTACTCAGTTAATCTTAGGTTAGTTGAATTCCCCCACTAGTACTGTGCTGTCATTTCTGAATTTCTCAGCTATTTGTTCTATTATAGTCACATGTATGGGCCACAGTGAAAAGTATTGTTTCTTGCACTCTAACATATCATTCATAGAGTACAAAGGGGAAAAGGAAAGGAGAGAGTGCAGAATATAGTGTTACAGTCAGATAAGGTGTGTAGAAAGAGCAATATAAGGTAGATCTATTCAAAAGTCTGATGGCAGCAGGGAAGAAGCTGTTATTGAATTAGTTGGTACGTGATCTCTTTTTGCCCATATTTTTACCTTCCTGTGTTTGTGTTTACAGAAAGAAACCCTACAACACCGGCTTAAAGTCCAACAAGTTTATTTGTAGCAAATGCTGCAAGCTTTCGGAACAGACTCCCTTCGTCAGTGTGATTACTCATGTTTTTGTTCTTCAGTTTCACACTCATTTGATGCTCCTTCTCCCAAATTATCCCTCCCTCCTCACAGGGGCAATGCAAACCCCAAAGAATGTAAAATATTTTCCATTGTTATTGCTTGGAAAATGAGAATTGCATGGTGGATGCTGAGTGAGGTATGGATGATTATGTGGAGGTGCATGGAGGGGACATAAGAGTGACAGATCTGAGTGGACAGCTTTCAAATTTCCAGGCATGATTTAGTTTTAATCTCCTTCTTTGCCAATGTTTGCAACAACACCTTACAATTCCTGTTGTAAACAACAGGTATGGATGCTGTTAACTCATATATCTGCACACCATAGAGAAATAGCCTAAAGTTAGGTAGACTCGACTAAGGCACATTGCCAAGCCATCTAATGGGAACAACTGGGTTTTAATCACAAACACAGACTTGCTGATGCTAACAGAAAAATAGTCAAGGACAGTGAAGAAACTGCCCATTGTGTAAGAAAAGCACAGATGTTCAGTGTGCAGTAAGGCACAGACACCACATTCTGTAGGAATGTATAAGGTTCAGATTGTGAGACAAATGATAAGCAAGATGTGTTGTTTCTGCAACTGTGCACATTCCCTAACTACAGGGGGATGAAGGATACTGAGATAGTTGGGACATCAGTAATTAAGTTAGCAGAAGATTGATTATAGCTGCTCTGAACTGGACATGTTAACAGTCCTAGATAAGACGGGTGACTCCCATGAGAAAGAATATTGCATCAACACTACAATACACACTCTCGCAATAATGGGAAACATGGTTAGAAGGGGAGTAGAAGGGACAGGAACATGGGGCACCATGAGCCAATAGGGGAATGACAACACACTAGTGGGACTAAGACCACCAGTTATAAAAATAGTATAAAATGCTTGCTTAAACTCTACGGAGATGTGCCCATCTTTTGGACACCCGGTCTTGCAAGAACGTTAAGTAAAATATCTTGCTCCTTCGGAACTTGACTAAATTGTTTGATCGTGAGCGGCGTTTCTCACACTGTCGACTTGTAAATGCTTAGCCAGAGACAATTGATGATACTGTGCCTTTAAGAGATATGTTTTAGTTCTGTTTTTTGTGCAGGATCTGTTTTAGCAGTGTTTTTAAAAATTAACAATACCGATGGCTCTATAACTGACATCTCCTATTGTTCCTGCTGCAGCAAAATTGCTCCTAATTGTTAGAATGCTTATTTTAACCTGAACTAATGCTGTTCTGTCTATTTTAGTGATTTTTTCCCTTGAGATTTTGCAAAATAGGACTTGGTTAGATTGAGTGACAGTAAAATCAGGTGAGTGGTTGAACTAGGTTTACACAGAGAAATCAAGCTTGGTTTCTGCTTGGAAACTGTAGAGAAAAGTAGCCTTTTCTCTCCAATTTCTGGAGATCAGCATCTGTCAGATGCTAGGTTTATTTCTCTGAAGCTCTATTGCTTGAAGATATAGCCTTCTGTGGAAATTACTGTCTGGATCTCTGTCCAGAGGTATTAAAAGGCTGGAAATCTAGCATCCACATGAGCATGTTGTTTTTGGTGTTAACTGGTTCTGAAAAAGGGAATTATGCCAAAAGCATGCTGGTTGCAATTAGAATTATAGAGACTGCTATTTGTAAAGATTATATCTTGTCAAAGTTAAGTATTCCCAATTGGTAAAAATTATATCAATTAATGTTGTTATATTTTAACTTTTTAAATAAAGTTTGCTTTATTAAAAGTTTTTTAATGGGTCAATTGAATCATACTTGGAGCGAAACACCCTATGCTCACCCTAATGCCAAAATCAAAAGTAAAAGTTGGTATGTAGGCTAACTTCATAACAGGCATAGGAATTTCTGACGTGGTCCCTAGCACTAATAAAATCAATCTGCCAGCTTCATTTTGGGAGGAAGCATACTCTGGTAAGCAAGATAAAGCAACTTCTAATTGAGTGAATCTTGTTCGATATAGGAACACTTAATTAATCCTGGCGGAGTATTTTCTCCAATATTTGTACCAGGTTGTCTGATTTGCATCTAGAATGCTGCTACAATGCATTAAATTAGCAGATTTTGACAATGCATTTCATTCATTCACACGTTCCTGTTGAATTTTCAGACTCAGCTGTTTTCTTGGCAGTTTTTGTCAGCAGTGGTTGGACAATTCCTTCTACTTTAAGGGGCAGTGTGAGGAGTCAGGTTCCCAAGTCTGGAACAAGAGTCTAATCTGCACTGCTGACATTGCTCTGAACCACACATTAGCCATTTTTCCAATGGAGCTAATGGTTTATCACAGTAATAATTCAATCTACTTATTACATAGAAAATAGGAATAGGCCATTTGGTCCTTCCAGTCTACTTCATCATCCATTTTGATCGTGGCTGATCAAATTCAATATCCTGGTTTCCTCCCCTTCCCCCCATATCCCTTTAGCTCCAAGAGTTGTATCTAATTTCTTCTTGAAATCGCACAACATTTCAGCCTCAACTACTTTTCGTGGTGGTGAATTCTACACATTCCACACGTTCTGGGTGAAAAAATTTCTCCTTAGCTCAGTCCTAAACAGTTTACCCTTTATAGTTGCTCAGTAATAGAGAACTTTTGCCATTAGTATTAATTATGTGAAACATATCTACTAAGGTCAGTAAATAATACAATAATAGTGGAAAAACATCATTTTATTCTGACAAATATGATCTTTTATTTTTATATGAATGTTGTATTAAAGCAGAACACTAGGTTTCAAATTCCTTTTAAAAATAAAAAAATGAACACTTTTTTCACATTGTCGCATTTCTAAGCAAAATTGTGGCATTTGTCTTTACAATCCAGTGGTTCCCATAAGAATAAGTAAAGCGCTAGTGAAACATTTTTTTGGTAAGAAATCAGAAAACAATTATGTTGGTTACAAATTCAGTGCTCCTGACAGAGGTGAACTGATGGAAATTCTTTGACTATATCATGAGTAGCAGAAGAGAACTAAATCAGGTATTCCGTCCAAAATAAATCCATTGAAAACTCAGTAACATTTCTGCATGGTAGAAAAACACAACTCGTTTATAATGCCTCAGTTTACCTAATACCAGTCAGATTCATCATAACGGCCTTTTTTTTAGCATTATCCAGAAGTCTAATGTTCAGATATCTTGTTACATGTATGATGAATGTATGCATTAGATTCTTGCAACTTGCAAATAATATTCAGTCTACAAAGAAATTTAGAATTTGCAAGGATTTAACAATCTTAAAATCAGGCCTAAACCTTGGTTAAGTGCTTTAATTTATCTGTCCTCATATAGAATGATTTGTTTCAGAAACATTGATGTGCTGACCATCGTCCTCCGTAATCTGAGCTAGTTGTATAGCAGCTATCTTCCATAATATTCAGTAACTTAATATATATTTCCATTATGTCCAGACGTTAAGCAAGATAAGTTATTTAATCAATCTGTACAGTGCATTCTGAATTCTTCTTGGATATATATAAGTGCCTTTTCCAACTCCAATGAGAATTTAGTAAAAGACATGGTTAGGATCACATTATCTTATTATAGGACTGTGAACTGATGCTGCAGTTCTATCTTAATAGAGATTAAATCAGACATTAAAAATTGCAATATAAAACAGTTTATTACCTTTTCTAGCGTGATTCTGTCATGTTTTGATTGAATTTCAAAGCCAGTCATGTTACAAAAATAAATCTATAGAAATTTTGACGCTCCGCTCTTCTTTACAATTGATAATATCAGCTTCTTGCAGGGTTATTCTACAAGTTATTTCTCCTTGTGACTAAGCCATGAGTCAATAAGTGTCAAATAAAGTGACATCAATAAAGTCGACAGTGAATCATTTAAGAACCATAATTCCTATTTCTCTGAGACTGATCACTGTCACTCACAGCCAGAAATATGCATTGGGCCATAACACTTCTGCCTGCCTTGTTCAAACATCTGATAATGAGGCAAAGAAGATGCAAATCAAATGAGGAGATAACCTCTTCCTCCTTTATAAGAGAGATCCTTGTGGTCTAGTTAGCAAAATGCACCGATTTGTGGGAATGAAAGTCTAAACTCGCGAATTCAAATGATCGACTTGGTGAATTAGGCTGCAGTCCATTGCTATACTTCTGGCTTGCGTTTGTGAATGAAAAGTTTTTCAACGCTCCACAGAATGAAATAAACTTCAGCCAGTTTGAACGTATGCCCAGTCAATTTAACTCAGAAACCTGTAGCAAATATGAACATTAGTAAAAGAACATGCAATAAGGAAACTCAATGAAGCAAAGGCAGGAAGATGTATTAGAATTAGAAATAGAGCCACAGTTTTCGGCCCTCTGAAATTTATTAAGAAATGGTAAAAGAATAGACAATCTACTTTTTGTTTTCAATGATTAGATTTTAACTTATAATAAATGAAATGCAAAAGATTATTGGGTGGCATGTATAGCAGACGATTGTTCAACAATGTTGAGTTTACTGTCTAGAGGTGCAAGTTAAAACTTACTTTGTCACGTATACAGGAAGGGCAATGGAGCAGTAACGATTTACCCACTATTTATAAATCTAAGACTTACGAAATGTCCAATTCAGTAGCAGGAAGTGTTTGCAGGCATTTCAGAGGATTGTACCACTATTTATCAAAAGAAGCAATGGGCATAATGCACTGTCATTAAATTTAGAAGCAACATGTATTTTACAATGTCAACAGAACATTTTCAGTATTATCTACATTAATTGGCAAGGATAGATTAGTTGATGTGATCTAATTGGATTTTGTGAGGACATTTTAGTAATGTTTCACAGAGGAAGATTTAAGACTTATGCGTTTGATTTCAAATGAACTAATTAGATTGAAATTTGGTTTTTCAGTTAATGGCATTTTAAGTTCTATTGCTCTTCATATTATTTATGATTAAAGAGGTCATTTATTGTCCAATTTGAGTTTTGGCATGCACCATAACATAAAATCATCACAAGAGGTGGCTCTTCGTCAATGTATATTATGAAAAAATTGTAGTATTGTTCTTGATTATTCACTGAGTATCAATGTAAAACAGTTGTCAATAAGAACAATCAAATAGTTGTTTTAAGTAAAAGAAAAATGTTATTTTTTAACTTCCATGAATCATTAATCAAATCATATTTTGAATATCAGTAGAAATTGCAACAAGCTATTTGAGTTATACCATGTGTATCCAACTGCAAAACTCAGGTGGAGATCAAAATCAAAATCAATATCCGCCCATCCCACATAATTCCTTAAGCCCCATGTCAAGGTGGCACTTCCATACAACTGGCACACAATGCATTGTGTAGAACAAATGAATCATATAGTGATCTTACAAAAAGTTGTGTTTTTTTAAAGTGTTATTCATTCATAGTTTTCCACTATGTTTTTAAAAAAAGGTTATTAGCCACAAAACAATACACATGTCAATCATCCAGCCCCCTTAAAATTTCAGTAGCTGAAACTGTAAGCAATTTAAACCTCTTAACCTTTGTAAATAATTAATGCACAATGACAGCTCTTTGTCAATCAAGCAATGTTTTATCTGGGACCCAGGTGCTTCAACAGACTAATTAATTTCTGGGTTTTCAATCAAGCTTCATATGTATTCTTGTTTAACAGCAAGTATAATGTTTTTATATAGTGTAGAGTGGATCAAGAGTCAAGAAGGTGCTATAGTCTGGCATGTGTGGCAAGGCATGGCTTTGCACAGGGAAAAGAGAAGCCACATGCAGGTTGGTGGATCAGCATAGCTTGGCATGCTGGAGGACGTGAGGTGGCATAGATGGAGCATGGGGAATGTGTGATGGTTAAGGGGACGTAAGGGACATGGGTTAAAGGGCCTATTTTTACCTTAACCGGGCCAAGGCTCACAGCACCAAAACAGACTTTTTAAACAACCACCCAGCAGTCCCTGTGAATACCTCTGATCTTTATCTTGGCTTGGCTGGCCCAACTCCAACCCACACTGCCCACTGTTCACCCCCAAAAAAATATAAATCCCATCCTCAAAGGCACTTCCTGGTGAGGTGAGTGGCTACAAGGTATAGGCATTGTGTACAATTCTGTTTTCTATACCACTCCAAGAGTATGCAGTTACTGGTAGCAAGCAAGAAGGCAAAATCAAATTAAAACTTAGCCTATACCATCGCAGGATAGATTTTCCTTTCTTTACGTTTGCTCTAAAGATCAAATAGTTACAACACTTTTGGGACATTTGGGCAGAGACAAGCGCACACTAATTTCTCTTTGTGCCACATTCAAGTAACCCTTTACAACGGGTACAAGAAGTGGTTAAGTGCCTATGACTGTTAGAGCAGAAAGCTTATGGTAGATATGAAAAGAAAATAAAGTGAATAGATTAATTGAATCCTAATGATGTATTTGAGATTACTACAATCTCTAGAGCCAGGAACCATTGAGAGGGTGGGACAGAGGAGAGAAGGAGGTGGTGGTACACAGACCATTTACATTTAACTGCTTTTAGTAAATTTGCAAAACCAAATGTCCAAAACACCAGTAAAAGCAGAATCTGAAAAAGTTTACTGAAGAATTGGATCAATATTTGAGAGAGTGGTGATTCAAACATAACAATTTTTTGGAATAGGGAGACGGAATTGCACCTTTTCAATCTGTTGCACATGCCTCTGCTTGTTTCTGGGTAAGTTACGATGGTAAATTTCTCAAAAGCTTTCCTTAGTTTTGTTTTCATTTTCAGTGATGGAATAAATATAAGTTATATTTTGAATGAATAGTAACATACTGTACTGAGGAATCATGAGCAAAAGTCTGCAGCAAAACCCTATGCTTTTTTGTAAACTAGACCACTAGCTCTAATGGTTTTCAAATGGCTTCTGTTTTAAAAAATATATGCAAATCTTGTCTCTAACTCACTTTCCACAAGCCAAACTTTCTTAAGAGGTTCAAGCTTGTCAATACTGGCAGTATGATTTAGCAATTTGTTGATTTTGGGCTGCTGTGCTCTATAGAAGAGAAAGAGATCAAAGTTTCTCACCTTCATCCCAGCAAATCATATACATTAAACAACGCACACAATCATGGCTGCTGGTAATCCTGTGAATTAATGACTTTATGGGAACAGAAATTCTTCCTCGTGGGAATTAATAAGCCTACTTGCACTTTCACAAAATAGAAATTATATACAACAACCTGCGAAAAGCTGCTACCTATTTGGTCACCAGACGGCGATACAAGCACTTCAAATGTTTTTTTAACATGAACAATTATCTCTGAAATAATAAGTTTACGGCAAAACTTTTCCAGCTTTTCCTTGATTAATGGTCTTCATAAAGTGCACTGAAGCTTCAGTGACCACAATCAATAATACACTTCCATTTATGGCTCAACAGCTTTAGAATGTTTGGGCAGCATCACTACACACACCTCATTGTATTTATATATACTTTACATATTCCTCTGTATAATTACTATTTTTCAGTCAAATGAAGTCATGAAATTTAGGTATCGAGAAATGTTACATTTACAAAAAAGAATGCAAAATGGCAGCATAAATTACTAGAAAAGAAGTTACACTTCAACTAATTCTTTGTGACATATATACATATTTGTTTGGCAGATGAACATTTAATGGCAAGTCCACTACTTCTTTGAAGCAGTAGTATACTCCCACACAGTAGTATACTTTCATTTGGAGAAGTGTTACATTCATAGCTCCATTTGTCACATTATTCTGAGCCTTCAGAATAGTGCCTTAGGATTTACAAAGTACTAAAACCAACCAACTGAGAAGGCTTTGAAGTGCAATCCAAATGTTCTACATGGTTGCATTCATTTGGCAGCTTTGATAGATTTTTGAGTGGTTGTATTCTGGTGAGATTCAGCACCTTGGTCTCCAGATCCAATGTTTACACTTTCTTTTTCAGGTATGGCCTCTAGACTGCGCCTCGCTTTGGGTTGTTCTGTATTCCCAGTACCTGGTTTGTTCAGACCACAAGACACTGCAGCATAATGGATTTGCTTCAGGTTGTCCAGTGCTTCAACTTTAGCATGTTTCAACAGATCAGCTTGTCCCTGTCAAGAATGAATAATTAATCTTAAAGCAAGCAAACTGTTTGCGTAAGTACAACATGCACAACATGCAGACATAGGAGAAAAGCTCAAGGAAATTATACTTATTACCACGACTTTAGAGGCTTGAGTCTACATTCTTCTTCTCCCAGCCAGAAGCTCACACTCATGGTTGGTAGATTGGATGCAAAACAACATTATACGCCTGATTCTCCAACTGGTGTCCCCTGTGAGGGCAGCTTTCCACAGGGAATAGCACAACATGGAGCTGCTGTTTAACGTACATACCGTACAAACTTCCAAATTGTATTAATTCACATCGGGACATCAACTCAATATAATTATCCAGCAGTACTAAGTTGTTTGGGATCAGTGTTGTTTCTAATTTACACCAATGATTTGGATTTGAAAGCCGTGCAAACTGGTCATATTTGTACACAGGGACAGTGGAATTACAGAAGGCAGTTAAAATATTGGAAACAGATTAAACAAAATACTTAAGTGGGCTAAAAAATGCTTGTGTGACTGTATGTCTTTCCACAGAGTTACGATCTTTTGAAAGAAGTTATTTCTCCTCATCTGTTTCAAACCTGCTACCCTTTATCCTAAAATTATGAACTCTTGTTGTAGATTGCTCCACAAGAGGAAACATCCTTTCTATGTCTACTTTGTCAGTCCTTTTAACATCACATATACTTCAATGAGATCTCCTCTTATCCTTCTAAACTAAAGAGAGCATAGGTCTAAACTGCTCAACCTCTCTTCAAAAGACAAACCATTCATCTTCGAAATCAATCTAGTTACCTCCTCTGAACTGTCTCCAGTCGCAACTACATCTCTTCTCAAGTAAGGGAACCAAAACTGTACAGAATACTCCTGCAATTGCAGCAACACATCACTAATTTTATACTCTATTCCTGCAACAATAAATACCAAAATTCCATTTGCCTTCCTTATTACATGCTGTTCCTGCATACTAGGTTCCTGTGATTCATGCACAAGGATCACTCAGATCCCTCTGCACTCTGAAGTTTCTCTCCATTTAGCAAGTTGCCTTTCTAACCAAAAGCTATATTTAAATTTAATGTCAAGGTATTCTTCTCCACACTGATCAACATTTGGAATGTGAAAAACTCTTCAGTCATTTAAGAATAATTTGATGCAGTAAAGGTGTGGGACAGGAGGAGGAAGGTGTATAAGATTTTTTGGATAAACTAATCAAGATGACCCTTATCTGTGATTAGTATTATAAGCTGAGCTAAATCACTTAATGTGTTACATCAAATCATAAAATGGTTTTAGCACAGAAGGAAGGCATTTAATCTGTAAGATCTATGTTGGTCTCTGCAGAAGCAACTTAATTAGATCCCCTCTACTGCCTTTCCCTCAACAGAATCTTGTGATCCCATGCTTCACTATAAGGGTGGGCAGATTGGAGATAAAGCAACATTGATTTTACAAATGAATGCTTAATCTGCACTTGCAATGCATTGCAGATTTATGTAATTATACTAGCTAGATTCAATTTTAATAGGAGGAAACTTATGGGAATTTGTCAAAGTGTCAGTTCTGGTGGGGAAACCGGTATGCAACACTCCAGCTCCAATGGTCTGTTTTCTCTCCAGTTCTTGACAATGTATGGTAGTACAGTAGTTAACATTGCTGCCTCACAGCACCAGGGACCCAGGTTCAATTCTGGCCTTGGGTCACTGAGTGGAGTTTGCACATTCTCCCCACGTCTGTGTGGGTTTCCTCCAGGTGCTCCAGGTTCCTCAGTCTTGTAGGTTAGGTGGATTAGAACAAGAGAAGTAGAGACATTGTTGCCTTCTTAATTCCATGGTGGAAAGGCTCACAGATGTCCTTCATATCTTACCTTAATGCTCACTTTAGGACTTCTTCATTCACTACTGATATTTACCCACTGATATTTCAGTGTTTTTCAGGCTTCCCACAAGACAATCACAGCTGGTGTTGCTTACGGATTCTGAGGTGCTGATCAAGGACTTGGCATCAGGATAAAGATGGGAAGAGTGTAGTGTAAGAACTGTTGCAAGTCCTTCCTCTGCCCTTCCTACCCCTACCTTTCTCCAGTCCTGCTTGCAAAACCCTTCTGTAGTTACTCAACTATGCTTGGACAAAACTAGGACCTCATGTGGGTGCAGTACCAGTACTAGCCACTATCATCTCGGTGACGCTGATATTAGCTCGGTTCTGTTTGGCTGGCAGCTTTTGATGGGCAAGGAATTCTACCCCTAGGCTCTCTGATTCAAGAAGGCACACCGATGCCCAGTGATCTATCTGGTCTCACGCCAGCTCTCCATTCAGTTGCCTCCATAGCTCTTTTTCAGTTACATTATTTGGTTTAAAATGAACAGCTCTGGGTGGGATATTTCTCCCTCTCCGTAGTGTGCTTGGCAGTAGCAGGAGGTGGAGCGCTGCTCACTATTGGTGGGATCTTACGGTCTTGCTCTTGCCAATGGGGTTTCCCTTTTAATGCATCCATCACAGGCGGGAAATCAGTGGCAAAGTTGTGCTGTTAAGATCCCATCAGTGTAAGTGTCAGCAAGCTTCAGCTGTTTATCTCTATATTCTAGGAACAGAAGTTGAAGACATGTGCTAAATTGCTCTAGCTTTTAACTTGAATGTTGGCACAGGACTGCAACATTCAAGGCATATTCAGTTTCAAAGATGTGACTATCCTTGTACAGTTCTGTATTCCGCTCTTTCAATAATAAAGAATGCTTCTGCAATCATTCTGTATTTTTTCACTTAGATCAAACAATCATCGAATAAGGAGTCAAAATGCAGTAACATCTAATTATATTCCCTTTGGAATAAATCACTTATATGGTAGTTATCAACAATAGTGGTTTATTGAAAAGAAGTACTATATTTTAACTGGGTTTCACACTATATCTGGAAAAATTCAGAATGTTCCTAAAATAAAATTCTCTTGTTGAATATCAGTGGCAATTTTCTTAATAATATAAGATAAAAATAAAACAAAATGTTTAACCACCCATCAGAATACTAACAAAACTTGTTCCTCTACCCTTGAAGCGTCAATCAAGAGCAAATGACTTCAACATAAATTGAGTATTACCCTTAATGAAGATTTTACACATTCTTATTGCTTTTGTACATAGAGCCATTTTAGAGTGAGGAAAGTGATTAATAGACTAGACTGGCTCAGGGGTCAAATCTGGGGCAATAGCTTTTTTACATTTACAAATTAAACTGTTCATAATTGATAGGTAAAAAGTGGTGAAGAATAATAGGGCGAAACATTCATTCAGCTATTGGCATGGACGGGGCAAGGAAGGTAAGGTCTCATAGCCTTATTGGAAGAAGACCAGAAGATCTTGTTATATCATAACAAGATATAACAGTATCTTGTTAATAAATATTAATAAGTGTCCTTGTTAATATTTATTCTTCAACCAATGCCTAAAACTGATGTACGATGTTATCAGATTCCAACGTTGACAAGATCTATTGCCATAACGCACCAAGGATCCTTCAGTAGCCCTTTACAAACCAGTGACATCTATTACTTGAAAGGGCAGCAGATGCATTAGAACTACTTGCAAGTCCCCTCCAAGTCACCCACCATCCTAACTTGGAACTATATCATTTGAATACTGGATCAAAATCTTCATTCCTTAACCTACATCACTTGCACTTAACACCACATGGAGTGCAGTAGTTTGCTCACCACCACCTTCCCAAGAGTTATTTGGAATGAGAAATAAATGCTGGCCTTGTCAGTGATACTCACACCACACAAATGAATAAAAAGAAAAAGATCTGATCATTTGTTTTATTGTTGTTTGTAGTTCCCCCGCTGCAAGAAAATCGGCCATTGTTTTTCCTATATTACTACAATGATTACATCTCAAAAAGTACTTAATTAGCCGTCAAGCAATTTTGGATGTACTGAAGTTGCAATCTAAGTGTTCTTTCTTTTGGCTAATAGGAATTTAGGAATCAAGTGGAGTCACAAGTAGTGAATTTAACATGGAAAAAAGTGATGTGATCGATTAAAGGCAATATAAAGTGAATAATATTGAACTACAGGACATAAGAATGATGTCTACAGCTATTGTTGGATAATTTATTGAGACTATCACCATTAAGAAAGGCAAAGAAAATCTTGCAGAATAGAGCCCAGTATGTGCACTTATATATAATACGGAATGATCAAATGGACAGATAAGTGGCAGATGGAATTTAGCCCTGAAAAATGAGAGGGGTGATACAATTTGGAAGGAGTAATTTGACAAGAAAATAAGGAATAATAACAAGCTAGGAAGTTCGGTGGAACAAAAGGACCTTGGCATCAAAGGAGAAGGGCATGTTAATCAGGTGGTGAAAAAGAATATGGGATGCTACCAAGGTTCCTGAGCTGGAGCATTTAAATTATGAAGAAAGGTTGGTTAGGTTTGAGTTGTTTTCACTGGAGCAGAGAAGACTGAGGGGGTGACCTGATCAAGGTGTACAAGATTATGAGTGGGTAAGAAACAGCTGTTCCTTTAGTCAAACGATCAGTCACAAGGGGACATAGGTTCAAGGTAAGAGACAGGAGGTTTAGGGTGAATGTAAAGAAAAGGTTTTTTACCCAAAGGGTGGTTGCAGTCTGGAATGCGCTGCCTGGGAGGGTGGTAGATGTAGGTTACCTTACATCCTTTAAAAAATATCTAGATGAGCACTTGGTACATTATAACATTCAGGGCTATTGGCCAAGACCTAGCAGATGGGATTAAGTGGGAGTTCAGGTGTTTCTAATGTGTTTGTGAGGCCAAAGGCCTCCTCTGCTCTGTATGATTTCATGATTCTATGACTTAGGCAGCCTCAAATAGAGAAGAAAATAGTTAAACTGATACTTGAGGTTAGGTATCCGAATTATGATAAGATTGGAGTCTGGATGCATTTGTAATTAGGTATGAGGGAGATTGCATTAGTGTTTTCAAAATTTCAGAGAGGAATGAGATTCTGGTTGCCTAGGGGAGGATAAATGTAGGCTTGGCTCCTGAACATATTGAACAGATGTGTGTGCAGCTGCAGGGAAATCAGGCTAAGCATACAGAAAAAGGGAGGAAATGTATTGAAATATTACCATGAAAACAAAAAAAAAGTCTATTTTCTGACAAAAGTATTATATGAATCAGACTTTAAAAAACCTTCTATCAGAACATGTACAAGAAGATAACCTGAATACAATAAATACCCTACAAAATATAAAAGCCTAAAGTTGTGCCAATAATTTTACAGTACTGAACACAAGAACACTGTCAACCACCATAGAATTCTTACATTGCAGAAAAAGGCTATTTAGCCCACTGAGTCTGCACTGATTCTCTAAAACAGCATCCCATTCAAACCTGCATCTCTGCTGTGTCGCTGCACAGTAAATGTGTAACCTGCACATTTACTATGGCTAATCTACCTAATCTATATATCGTTGGACAATTTAACATGGCCAATATAACATAACAGCATTAAAACAAATATTTTAGCATTAACACTGCAATGAAGTTACTGTGAAAGTCCCCTAATTGCCACATTCCAGCATCTGTTTGAATACATTGAGGGAGAATTTAGCATGGCCAATGCACGTAACCAGCATGTCTTTTGGAATGTAGGAAAAAATTCGAGCACCCAGAGGAAACACATGGACACATGAGGAGAACATACGAACTACAGATAGACCCAAGTCAGGAATTAAACCTAGGTTCCTGGCACTGAGGAGGCAGCAGTGCTAACCACTGTTCGCCTCTGCAATGGGCAGACAAAGGACATGATTCAAAGCTGTAGGTTACATAATTCGATGAGATATTTGTTGATTGGTTTGAAAATCCATCAGACAACCTACATCATGTCAGGCTGTAAAAGAAAACAATGCGTTTCCCAGGTCACAAATAGCTTTAATTCATCTTGTATGAACAATGTTATTGTATGGAAAGCTTCAAATGTATTCTATCAGTTATTAATCCTTTCTTCTATAATATTGTTATATCCAATTGTTTTAACCGTTAGAATGTTTTGAGACACACAGTCGTATCTGCAAGTATCGTTCATTCTTTCCATTATAATTACAGGTTTGTAGTGAAATTAAATTCAATGTGACCTCTAAAATAAATGAGCAGAAGCTTTTAACTCTCCCTAACCTATGACTATTTTCCTAGAATTCGGTTTCAGCAAATCAGATCAATAACTATTATTGCATTTTCATGGCTACGTTTTCAAGTTACTGAGTTCAATAAACACAAATGAGATGGGTGAGAGCAGACTTGATTGGAAACAGACCGGGGGCCAATCTTACCAAAAAAGTTAAAGTATCAAACAAATGTGAGAGAATTGTGCCCATTTTTTGGGTGAGCTCCCACATGCAATCATATGGTACTTAGAAAAGAAAGCAGTAAAATGAGATTCTCATCAGTAGTGGGAGTGGGCAGACCTAATCATTCCTGGAATCTAGCTGCTGAGGTCCAGGGGTGCCATTGTTCAAGCATCCCAATCTCCCAATTCACTGTGTACAAGTATTTACACAGTGTATTGGGAGATCTGTCATTGCCCATTTCCCCCCACCCCTCCTCACCCCACTGATTGCCTCCCTGAATGTAGCCTCCAATCTCACCCCAGATCTCACCCCCACCATCCCCCACGGGCTCATTAATCACACTTAAATAACTTAAAGAATATTTAACTCTGCCTTGTGCCCTTCCCTGGGCACAAGGCTGCTTTTGCTGGCAAAGCAGGGCTGGTAACATTGTTAGAGATGAGAAGCTGACTGCCAGTCAGATTTTTCACTTCTCACCAATCTCGCCACCCCGATTGACCGGCATGACGAGCCAATAAGATCACTCCCATTATCTTTTACGCAATCATGACTATTGAGCCATAGGCATTTACAGCACAGAAGGCCATTTAGGCTGATTGTTTTTGCACTGGCTTTTAGTAGAGCAAATCAAAACTATTCCACTGTTTCCTCTTCTGTAGCCTTGGTTTCTCTTTGGGGTTTTCCCATGTTACATGGGTTGTTTCAATGCTAGTTGATCACCTTCATAGTAACCATCAATTCTGGATTTGACAGGTAGCTTTACAGCTGAATGCCCATGCCCATCCTGCCACTAATCCTCCCCATCTATCCAAGCTGGGCATTGTCACCAATACACTTTGATTTGCCTGCAACTGTGGCTGGAGTGGAGCATGGTCATTCTCTATAGCCTTAAATGCTTCAAATATCTTTCTCTTAAAAGCTGCAGTGGTGTCATTCTCAACCAGTCTTTGCTTCAAATATGCTGCTATGCAAAAAGTTTTCTCTTCTCATTCTCTTAATTGTAATTTAAAATTGACATTCCCTTGTCACCAACTCTCCAATCTTTCCCTATTTAATCTGTCAAAACCCTTCATCATTTGAAAGGCTGTATTAAATCAATTTTTAACCTTCTCCATCGGATACATTCCCAGTATTTCAAATCCCTTTTTGTAAATGTAGTTCTCTATTTTTTATCTTTCTAGTGAATCTGTGCTGAATACACTCTATCAGGCTTTTAAATCCTTTTTTTCCCCACAGTAAGGCATCCAAAACTGCACATACTAATTTAACTAATCTAACTTAAACAATGTATTTTGTTATACTATTTTTCCTTTGGAGAAAGTTTGATGGTGATATTTCCCAATGGTCAGTGTTAAGACTCCTGCTCTTCCTAAGGTCTAGACCATGTGTACAAGACACAATTTCAAAATTTGCAAATGACACAAAACTTGGAAGTATTAAATCATAGAATTATAGAACATTACAGCAGAGAAACAGGCCTTTTGGCCCTTCTTGGCTGTGCCGAACCATTTTTCTGCCTAGTCCCATTGACCTGCATCTAGACCATATCCCTCCACACCCCTCTCATCCATGTACCTGTCCAAGTTTTTCTTAAATGATAAAAGTGAACCTGCATTTACCACTTCATCTGGCAGCTCATTCCACACTCCCACCACTCTCTGTGTGAAGAACCACCCCTCCCCCTCAGTATTCCCTTTAAACTTTTCCCCCTTCACCCTTAACCCATGTCCTCTTGTTTTTTTCTCCCCTGGCTTCAGTGTAAAAACCCTGCTTGCATTCATTCTATCTATACCCATCATAATTTTTACACCTCTATTAAATCTGCCCTCATTCTTCTATGCTCCAGGGAATAAAGTCTTAACCTATTCAACCTTTCTCTGTAACTCAGCTTCTCAACATTCTCTGCACTCTTTCAACCCTATTAATATCTTTCCTGTAATTAGGTGACCAAAACTGCACACAATACTCTAAATTCGGTTTCACCAATGTCTTATACAATCTCACCATAGCAATCCAACTCTTATACTCAATACTTTGACTTATAAAGACCAATGTACCAAAAGCACTCTTTACAACTCTATCTATCTGTGACGCCGCTTTTAGGGAATTATGTATCTGTATTCCCAGTTCCCTCTGTTCTACTACACTCTTCAGTGTCCTACCATTTATCTTGTATGTTCTACCTTGGTTTGTCCTTCCAAAGTGCAATAGCTCACACTTGTCTGCATTAAATTCCACCTGCCATTTTTCAGTCCATTTTTCCAGCTGGTCCAAATCTCTTTGCAAGCTTTGAAAACCTTCCTCACTGTCTACTACACCTTCAATCTTTGTAGCATTAGCAAATTTGCTGATCCAATTTACCATATTATCATTCAGGTCGTTGGTATAGATGACAAGCAACAGTAGACCCAGCGCTGATCCCTATGGCAGACCACTAGTCATAGGCGTCCACTCAGAGAAGAAATCTTCCACTACCACTCTCTGGCTTCTTCCATTGAGTCAATGTCTAATCCAATTTACTACCTATCCATGTATACTAGCAACTGAACCTTCCTAACTAACGTCCCTTGCAGGACTATGTCAAAGGCCTTATTGAAGTCCATGTAGACAACATCCACTGCCATCCCTTCATCACTTTCCTTGTTAGCTCCTTGAAAAACTCCGATAGATTGGTTAAACATGATCTACCATGCACAAAACCATGTTGACTCTCCCTAATAAGTCCCTGTCTGTCCAAATATTTGTAGATCCTATCTCTTAGTATTCCTTCCAATAATTTATTACTACTGACGTCAAATTTACCAGCCTATAATTTCCCGGATTACATTTTGAGCCTTTTTTAAGCAGCAGAACAACATGAGCTATCCTCCAATCATCCGGCACCTCATCCATGGACACGACATTTTAAATATATCTGTCAGGGTCCCTGCAATTTCAACACTAGTCTCCTTCAAGGTCAACAAGGGAATATCCTGTTCAGTCCTGAGGATTTATCTACTTTGATTTGCCTCAAGACAGCAAGCACTTCTTCCTTTTTAGTCTATAGGTTCTATGACCTCCCTACTTGTTTGCCTTATTTCTATACTCCATGCCAGTTTCTTTAGTAAATACAGATGCAAAAAACCCATTTAACATCTACCCCATTTCGTTTGGTTCCACATAAAGCCAACCATTCTGATCTTCATTAGGACCAATTTTATCCCTTACTATGCTTTTGCTCTTGATATATCTGTAGAAGGTCTTAGGATTATCTTTCACCTTGACTACCAAAGTAACCTCATGTCTTCTTTTAGCCTTCCCGATTTCCTTCTTAAATAGTTTCTTGCACATTTTATGTTCCTCAAACATCTTATTTGTTCCCTGTTGCCTATAAATGTCATACACCTCTCTCTTTGTATTTATCAGAGTTGCAATATCCCTCGAGAAACAAGGTTCCTTATTCTTATTCACTTTGCCTTTAATCCTAACAGGATCATACAAACCCTGCACTCTCAAAATTTCTCCTTTAAAGGCCTTCCACTTACCAATCACATCCTTGCTGGAGAACAGTCTGTCCCAATCCATGCTTTTTTAGATCCTTTCTCATTTCTTCAAATTTGGCCTTTTTCCAGTTTAGAATCTCAACCCGAGGACCAGATCTACTTTTATCCATGATCAAGTTGAAACTAATGGCGTTATGATCACTTGAACAAAAGTGTTTCCTTACACACACTTCTGTCACTTGTCCTAACTCATTTCCTAATAGAAGATCTAATATTGCACCTTTCCAGTTGGTACTTCTATATACCTTTCTAAATAAAATTTAGAAAATTTTTCTGAACACATTTTACAAACTCCAACCCATCTAGACCTTTAACAGTATGGGAGTCCCAATCTATACGTGGAAAATTAAAATCCCCTACCATCACAACCTTATGTTTCTGGCAGTTTTCTGTGAGGATAGGATCAAACTTTAAAAGGAATGGACAGATATGTAGCAAATGAAATTTAATGTAGAGATGTATGGTATTATTAATTTTGGAAGGAAGATTGCAGAAAGACAATGGTCCAGTAATTTAATAATGGCACCCCAATAATGCATCAGGGAATCACTCAAGGAGGTTCCAAGATAAGAGTTTACCTTGCAATCATAAGAGGTCAGGGCAGAGTACATCAAGTGACACTATTCCTATTGGTGGAAGGATCGAGGTCCAGAGGCACAGATTTAAGGTAATTGACAAAAGAAGCAATGGTGGAGAATCATAGCGGTTTACAGCATGGAAACAGGCCCTTCAGCCCAACTTGTTCATGCACTCTTTGTTTTTTAAATCCCAAAGCTAGTGCCAATTGCCTGCATTTGGCCCATACTCCTCTATGCCCATTGTACCCATGTTCTGCTCTGACATCTAATTTGATGTACAACGCCTCCGACAGTGCCGTGCTCCCTCCCTTCTTTATACAATGAGTAATTAGGATCTAGAATACACCGCCTGAGAATAGGGTGGAGACAGTTCAACTGAGACTTTCAGAAGATGATTGGACCTGTATCTGAACAGGAAAAAATATGCAAGGCCATAAGGAAGTGGCAGCAGGTGAATTACTCCTACAGAGGATCAGTGCTGTTACAGGGAGCCAAATGCCTCCTGCTGTAACCAGTGATTCTATGTTTTTTTTAAATCACAAAAAAATTGGACAGCACGGTAGCACAGTGGTTAGCACTGCTGCTTCACAGCTCCAGGATCTGAATTTGATTCCCAGTTTGGATCACTGTCTGTGTGGAGTTTGTACATTCTCCTCATGTCTGCTTGGATTTCCTCTGGGCACTCCGGTTTCCTCCCACAGTCCAAAGGTGTGTGGGTTAGGTGGACTGGCCAAGTTAAAATTGCCCTTTAGCCTCCTGAGATGTGTAGGTTAAAGGGATTAGTGGTAAAATATGTAGGGATATGGGGGGTTAGGCCTGTGTGGGATTGTGGTCAGTGCAGACTCGATGGGCCAAATGGCCTGTTTCTGCACTGTAAGTTTCTATGAAAATTCTATTAGCATATTTTATGGCTTTATTTACTTGTCAAGCAAAAAGTCTATTGTTTATCAGGCACGTCTTATACTCTCAGTATTCACAAAATATGAGTACCTTAAGAATAGTGATATTCCAAGTAAAGTTCTCAACAGCTTTGTGCAGTTTTCTTCCTTTAAGGCCTTCTTTAATTCCAATATTGTTCAGATTTTCATGGAATTCCATTGCTGAAAGCAACACACATTTGTTATTCTTAAACACAAGAGTATAAGTTACTGAATGATACTAAATAATTTATTTGCATTGTTCAGTGCTGCACTAATCCAGATTAATTTGTAAGAAAGCAAGGAATGAGAAAAGGGGATCACAATGTTTGATTAATTAATGTCCTTCTAAAGCAGGCACCAAGCAAGCTTCATGCTGTCTGCTAATTAAAATGATGGCAGTACACCATCCTGTACCAAAAGTGCTGGAGAATGGCTGGATGCACATTAATGTTAGGTGAGTTAGTCTACAATTCTTAATGTCAGGCTGCATCCCTTAAAGACAGGTACATTCTGGCAGGAGCAGGTGGTTGAGCATGACAGTTTGACATATAAAAAGACTGATTATTGGCAGAAAACATGTTATAAGATTTTCAGATGCAAACTGGAGGCCTTGGTGTTGGAGGTGGACAGGAGGACAGAAAACCCCCAGAAAAATCAATGGTTTGTCTTTGTGAATGTCAGCAGTGTAGCCTCAAAAATCAGATACAGTGCTGCAAGAACTTCGTGACCTCACACCAATGGCCAACGTTAGTGAATTCATCTTCAAATGCCATATTCTTATAACTGAAATACTTGCCTCAGACTTTGATCAATAGACAACCCCACTTTCACTCACCTACCCATAGTCTCGATCAATTATGACTCATACTTAACAATGTAGTTTCACCTCACCCTCATATATTTTGCACACCCAACTTAAACACATGCCTAGCTTTTAAACTTTGACAACTAGCCCCACTGATAGTGATGGAACAGGACAATGGCATCTTGGTAGGTGTGGTGCACTAAGTCTATTAAAGGGGAATCCAGCTAGTCCCAGTGCCCCACTCTTCCAGAAAACAACTCTTCCAGAAAATTGGGAACAATTTCCAGAGTGACACAGTGGGCAGGAGAAACTTGGGATGGAAGCCACCAGCCCAATGGCGGAGTTACCGTTTACAACAATGGTAAGTTGTAAAGAACTGAAGGGGTGGGTCTCACAACATAATGCCAGCTGTTGATTGAGTCTGCTTTGCCATCAACCTGCTTTTTTAAAAATTGGCAAGCCATTTCTAAACGCTGCCCCAAACAAAAAAATTAAAAACAGAACTCCCTAGCCGTACCCACCTCCGCAACCCCCCCCCTCCCCCACACCCCAAAACACTTCATCCCGCTCAACATTCACTGTCTCCTGATGTTGTGCCCCACAATTCAGAGAGCAGTGTCTGGGTATGGCACTCTGAGAAATGTATTCATCTGAGCTCCTCTGACAGTTTCTGCTCGCCAAGTGCACGCCTAGGGAGACCTGCCTTATTTCATGAAACTGGGGGCTAAAAGGCGCGATTATCAGTCATAGATCCTAACCGACGAAAATGGAACTGCAAAATCCGCCGAGATGCAAAATTCAATAACCATTTCACTGGGATCTTATGGTTGTCAACATGATGCCATTTTGCATATCTAAATGAGGTTCCAACCTGTTCCAGTCTTTAGTTGCCTATGTCTTGGTGCTAATTAAAGTGACATTCTTTATTGCAATACTGTCCAGTTCCTGCCCAAAAGCAGGGATAAAAGTCAGCCCATTGTGTGCAGTTCAAGTCTGTTTCTCATATCCAGTAATCTGAATGGAAACACAATCCTTTGAAAAAAACAATGATGAGAACTGGGTGAAGATTCTATCGGAGGGCCACGAGAGGGACCAGAATATTGAAAGTCTCAGTGGATCAAGCAATTTCATACTTCTTCATGTAGTTGGCATTTTTTTTTTTTACCTTTCTCCCCCACGTAGGCATTGTGATTAGAAAATTAAATAAAAAGCTTTTCCTCCAGACTTTCCTTCTTTTCAGGTTAACCATCTCCAAGGACTATGCTTAGCAAAGATAAAAATGTACTTAATTAACTTCATTCACTCTTAACTATACTAGAGATTTTGAACAGATAAATTCCCTCATACCTGATTGATTACTCTTACTTTCTGTCAGACATGTGATTCCTCTAGCAGTGTTAAGTATTGTGCTCAATTTACTTGAAGCAGTAAAGCCATAATAAAGTGGAAACCACAACTCAGAACAATTTACTCCAACAGAATTGTTTCTAATTAAATAAAAACAAGTAGATAATGCCCTTTCCTTTGATAAACTGCTGAGCATCATTGGTCCAATCTATCGAAATTCTTGCAATTTATTTACTGCTTAAATGCAGTTAGCATGTAATTGTTCAATAATTTATAAATTAAGTTCTCGTGCACCTTTGTGCCAACAGTTTATAAAAGAAAGTTATGAACACCAGAATTAGTTCATCCATTTTTAATGAGACACTCCTACTGTACACTTGCAGGAAGACAGAGACTTGTTAAAGCTATGATGGATGCAATGTGTTCACCCAATACTACTCACTTGTCAATGTCCGTAGACATAGCAATCTGGCTTTGGCCAACAATTAATGTATTGGGAGGAATGATTTGATTTATTATTGTCACAAATATTAACATAATTAAAAAATATTTCCTTAAGCACTATAATGAAAAAACATACCATTCATAGAGAAGGAAACAAGAGAGTTCAGAAGGTAGTGTTGTAGTCATAGCTAGGATGTAGAGAAAGATCAACTTCATGCAAGGTAAGTCCATTCAAAAGTCTGACAGTAGCACAGAAGTTGTTCTTGAGTCGGTTGGTACGACCTCAAACTTTTGCATCCTTTTTCCAAAGGTAGGTAGTGGAAGAGAGAGAATGTCTGCGGTGTTGGCTGTTTTGCCAAGGCAGTGGGAAGTATAGACAGAGTCAATGGATAGGAGAATGGTTTGCGTGATGGATTGGGCTATATTCATGACCTTTTGTAGTTTTGTATTTTTCCAAAGAAGAAAGCGAGGAAAACTGTTGCAATGGCTCTACTGGGAGCTGTGAATGCCTGATCAACCCTGATTTTAATTGCTTCTTAGAAAGGCTCCAATTACAGTATGCCATATTTTCACTGGTACTAAATGAAAGAAGGCAAGTCAAAGTAATCAAGTGCCAACAGAATCATAAAACAATACAGTGCAGAAGGACATCATTCAGCTCTTCGAGACTGTACCAACTCTTTTGAAGGGCAGTCAGTCAGTGCTGGCGCCCCACTCTTTTCCCAGACCTCTGCAATTTATTCTCTTTCTGACAAGAAATATACGCTTGGCTACACTTCTGCACACACCAACCTGGCAGCAAGATCAGCAGTTTGTCAGCCACAAACGTGTTCCATCTGCTAAAAGTCACTTGCAGCTACCATACAATAAAGGGCCAACACATTCAATAATAGTCATGGTCAACTTGGCATCACCTCTTTGTGGCATGTGTCTAATGCTGTGGACCACATAAAGACCAATATCTGCTAACAATGCATGGCATCACCTCCACAGCTGCCAAACAGAGAGCTGGGCTCAGAACTGCTTTATTATCTATTGGCACAATCATTCCTAAGGCTTGGGGTTTCATTTTTATTTATTGCATCTGGCAATAGTCAACATATCTTATAATCTTTGAGTTAACCTCTTGCAGCACTGCCTTTTTTGTATGCTCTCCTTTTAATTTACAAATGTGTATAATATTCCCCTTCCACCATGAGTGTGTGCCCACCATTAATTTAAATCTGCACCTGGATACCAGGAAAGGTTGGGTGCAAACAGCACGCTTCCATTTGAGTTGGTCTAAAACCCACAAATCACCAATGGAGAAAGATGTAGGCTTGTGAGTTCACAAGGAGAAAAGTGACAATAACCTTTTAATTTAAGCACAGAAATTACAATAAAGAAATTAGTTTTGTGCTGATTTCTCCCTTTGTCATAAAGGACTTGTAGCTCTGAGGCAATGTGTATTTCAACACCACCACTATAGGCTTTTAGAATGACAAAAGCTACACAAAAGAAGGAAGCCCCTTTGCTTAATACTCTAGTATTGGTGTTAGTTCTTCAATTGAAGTTACTGAATTCAATCTAATTTCTTTCAGCTTATTCACATATCAATCCTTTTGATATTCTTTCTTCTTAAATATTTATCCTATTTCCAATCAGGCTATGTTGTAAGTTGTGCCCAGAAATTTGAGCGTAACCATATCTGACTACAAGGTTGATGAGGCAGGATACATTCCCTGTGCCAGGTTCCCAGATGTTTTGGCACAATAGTACAGCCATTGTGGTTTCAGGAGTGGCAGGATGGAGGATGGCAGCAGCAATTTGTTCATAAAAAGCAAAACAAATCCAATCTGGCCAATTACAGCCCCAAATCTACTCTCAATCTTTCACATGACACTCAATAAACTGCTCACTGATGTTCAGTTTGGGTTTCACCAAGGTCACTCAGCTCCTAACCTCATCACAACCTTGGTCCAAACAAAGACAAATGTTGAGCTGAACTCAAGAAGTAAGATGCGAGTGACTGCCCTTGACATAAAGGTGGCACTGATTGCGTATGCTATCAAGGAGTTCTAACAAAACTGAAATCAATGGGAATCCTAGCCCAAAGGACAAAGCACAAGTATGGTTGTTCAAGGTCAATCATCTCTGTTCCAGGACACCAGAACAGGAATTCAAAAGGGTGGCGTCCTAGGCCCAACCCTTTACCTGCTTCATCAATGACTTTTCACTTCATCATAAAGCCACAAGTGGGGATGTTTACTGATAGAGTCATACAGGCTTACAGCATGGAAACAGGTCCTTTGGCACAACTTGTCCATGTTGTCCTCTTTCCTAAACCCCTAAGCTAGTCCCAACTGCCCACATTTAGCCGATATCCCTCTATACCCATCTTACCCATGTAACTGTCTAAATGCTTTTTAAAAGATAAAATTGTATCTATCTCTCCTACTACCTCTGGCAGCTTGTTCCAGACACTCACCACCCTCTGTGAAAAAGTTGTCTCTCTGGACACTTCTGTATCTCTCCCCTCTCATCTTCAACCTATGCCCTCTAGCTTTAGACTCCCCTACCTTTGGGAGAAGATATTAACTATTTAGCTGACCTATGCCTCTCATTATTTTTTAGACCTGTCTAAGATCACCCCTCAGCCTTCTACATTCCAGAGAAAAAAGTTCCAGTCTATCCAGCCTCTTCTTATAACTCAAACCATCAAATCCTGGTAGCATCCTAGTAAATCTTTTCTGCACTCTTCCTAGTTTAATAATATCCTTTCTATAATACATTCAATTCAACTCAACTCAACTCAATTCAACTCAACTTTTCTGCACACATAGCCCTTCAAATCCTTACTAAATTAAAAATCTGTCCACCTCTTCCTTAAATTTATTCAAAGTCTTAGCATCCATCATGCTCTGGGGTAGTGAATTCCACAGACCCGTGACCCTTATTTCTCCTTACCTGTTTTAAATCTGCCACTCTTTCCTGCCATTCATAGATTTACATTCCCACTAAACCTCGCAAACAGCAAAATCACAAACGATAAACATGCTTTTGAATGGGAGTCAATTAGATAGGTTCCAGCAATGCAAGAGCAGCATTGGTTTGTGTAACGTGCAACAAATTATGATACAGTACCTGCATATGACAGATTGGGGGAGCCTCTGAGCAATGCAAGGCATGTACTGAAAATTTTAAAAAGAAACAATTCTCATTTGTATAAAAGGAATCACCTCAAAACTGACAGACAAAATTAGTGAACATTTCAAAAGCCTTTATTCCAATTCTGGACTGAGAGGTTTGGATATTTCCAAGTTAATTTCTCCATTTGAGCACATTTCAATACCATCTCCCTGTTAAAACATGTCAAAGTCTCTGTTCTGTTATGGCTGCCTTGTCTTCAGGGAAAGAAATTGTGAATAAGCAAACAATTGCTCATGCAATGGGCAATGTGGAATGTGGTGTGCAAAGACTTCACCATGGTTGGTAAATGAATACACCAACATAGAAGTTACAAAAGACAGGACTTCACTGCATTGAAAACTGCTGCCTGTATCCTAATTTACAGCAGCCACTTTGTTTGTGCTTGCTGACCTACCGGTTCACAGTCCAATAATGCCTGAATTTTAAAATTCTTACCTTTGTTTTCAAATCCCTACACAGCATTGCTTCTCTATCACTGTAATCTCCTCCAAACCTCCTCTGAGTTGCTCCAATTCTGGCCTCTTGCACTTTCCTGATTCTAGTTGCCCTATCACTGCAGACACTGTTTTCAACTGTCCCCATGCTCAAGAATCCCCTGTTGTAAACTTGGCTGAATCTCTGTCTCTCTTCCCTAAGGGATTCCTTTAAAATGTGACTGAGTTTTGATATCTGTGTGTGGTTTGGCATCAAATTTTGTTTGACAACTCCCTTTTGAAGCAACTCGGCAGTTTTACTCAATTGAAGGTAACTATCATAGAATTCAGCAAGATCACCTTTTCTTCTGATCACTTTTTTCCCCACAACAACATTAACATTAGCCTGAACTCCGTGGCACAGCATGTTAGAGCTTCAGCTGATCCCATCTGAAGAAAATGGATGCACTGTTTAAACATCTGATTGAAATCACTAAAATTTAATGGACTTCCTCTACCTAAATTGAAATATGTTTTAGTTTAATAGTTCTGACTGCCAACATGTGGAAAACGTGTGAAACTTAGCCAAGCTTAGCATCTCGCAGTCATTATGCACCTGCTGCTGCACAAGCTGCAACTCATGAATGTTTTAAAAGAGAATTGTCCATATTTTCAGAGGGAAGGTGAATACAATAATCAACATGGACGAAGTATTTAAGTGATGCAATAGAAGATTGTGAAATGAATTCTTGTAATTCACGGAAGTTATGCCAAATAAGTAGTTGAGGAGAAACGATTTTGTCTAAGCATATTCAAAATGCGGAACTTCCTATCAAATGGAATAGAGTGATATGCTGATAAGGTTAGATAAAGTATGGTAGAATGACACTCGTGTGCAACATGAATACTGAAAAAGATGAGTTGGGCCACATGGCCTATTTCAGTGTTGTAAATTCTACGTAACACAGCAAGAAAGAAAGCTTTTACCATTAGGACAATGTTTAATGCACAGAAGCCCAAACAGGGCTGACAATCCAAAGTGACCGCTGATATGCTGCTGGGCTTTGATGTTCATTAACTTTATTGTTAAGAACGGAGATCTCTGACCTATATTGTGCCTAAGGATCCAGTCAGCCCTTGTACAACAACTGTTCATTGGTAAAATTCATATTAAGCCGCAATGTGGAAATGCTTCAGGCCTCAAGTCTGTGACCCTAGGCAAGCACCAGAAGTACAGCCCTGACTCAAGTACTATTTTGGGCCAAGTCACAACTTCTTCGTAAAACCACATGCGAGATGGGTTAGATAAGATGTATATTTTTGAGTGCTGACTGTCATGCAATTGATCATTTCATCTTAATACTTTACAACTTTACTCCCAATTATAGATTCCACTAATTTTATAATTATTAGGGTCCAGAAGTGAGGTCTGGTAGTTGTCAGAGATCTTTGTTGAATCTGGGAACTCTATGGCATAGAGTTTCTATCTTGAATCCAAATAGAAAGATTATTTCCAAAATGTGCTTAAAATTTGCTTGGTTAGGTTACACATCAAGTTTCTGCATATAAAATGTATATGACAATAAATATAAAATCTTCCATGAAGCAACACAATTGGGAACTGAAATTGAAGACAACTGTTTTTTATTTCAAATAAAAAGCATTCCTCATTTAATAGTAGCAAGAGGATGGTGAGTCTCTGGAACGAGCTGCCAAAGGCAATAGTAGAGGCGAATATAATTTTGTCTTTTAAAAAAAATTTAGACAATTACATGAAAGATGGGTATAGAGGGATATGGGCCAAATGTGGGCAATTGGGACGAGCTTAGTGATAAAAACTGGGTAGTATGGACAAGTTGGGCCGAAGGGCCCGTTTCCATGCTGTAAACCTCTATGACTCTAACCTGGTGCAATTTTATTAATAAAACTGAAAATGGGTTCATCACAATAATTAAGATTTTTTTAGTATGAGTACCATTTGCTGCCAGTACAAATTCAGATTTAAAATAATTGAAACACAGAATTGTTATGGTGCAGGAGGAGACCATTTGGTGCATCACGTCTGTACGAACATTATGACTTAGTGCGATTCTCCTGTCTTTTCGCTATACCTCTGTGCATTTTTTCTATTCAAATAATTAGTCATTGCCTTCTTGAATGCCCTGATTGAACCGACCTCCATTACACTTCCAGCAGAGCATTTGAGACCCGAACCACTTGCTGTCTGAAAAAGATTATTTTCCCACATCGTTTTTGCTTCTTTTGAAAAGCACTTCAAAATCAGTGCCCACTCATTCTCAATCTTTTACATGTGGGAACAGTTTCTCCCTATCTATTCTGTCCTGCCCAGTCATGATTTTCAATATCTCTGTCAAATCTTCTCTAAGCCTTCTTCTCTGCAAGTACAGCAGTCCCAACTCTGCAATCTAACAGAAATTTCTCATCCCCGAAGCCATTCTTGTAAACCTCTTCTGCAGTCTCTCCAGTGTGTTGATATCCTTCCTATATTGTGGGTGCCCAAAACTGTACACAATATTCCAACTCAGGTCTAACTAGTGTCTTATACAAGTTCAGCATAATCTCCTTGCCCTTACACTCTAAGCCCCTATTACTAAAGGCCAGAATACAATATGCTTAGATAACTATTCTCTTCACTTGTCCTTTCATCTTCAGTGAGTTACGCACATATAAACACACAAGTGCCTCTGTTCTGGCACTTTCTTTACAGCTGTCCACTCCATCAACTTGTCCGTGTCTTTTTGAAATACGCACTGTCCTCTTCATAGGTGACAATGCATGCAAGTTTTGTATTATCCACAAACTTTCAAATTGTCTCTGTTGTAGTGGAGAATTTCTTGTTTTCCGAGCTGTGATAGTAAAACTTAAACAAAATTTGCCTTGCAAAAACAACTAGCTTTTATTATCACAAAACTGCATGCAGTATATGGCACAGTCTTGGAGACAGAGAGCAGTCCCTACAAACTGCTGATTCTAAACCAAGACTGCGCCAGCTACAAGAATCAGTTCTATAGTTATACCTTTTCCTTATCAGTGTACATGTTTAATTAATATTATCTTGTCCTTTTTAACCCTTTACTGATGGGAGCTCACTGGGCTCTAATAAATCTGGCCTGTTGTGACAAATTCCCCTTCTTTCCCAAACAGTCATATAGTCATGTCCCAGATATAACACCTGTGTCTTGTCTAAAATCTGTCCCATAACGTCAGTATATTGTGCTCCTGGCAAAAACGGCAATATAAAATCACAGGGTCCCTGACCCAAAGTAGTACCAGAATCAAACCACAGAGTTCCTGACCCTAATTAAGCTTGTATAACCCTGATCCAAATCCATGCAAGATCAAGGGGTGCCTGATCCAACTAAACCTATATAACCTTGATTCGGATCCACATGAAATCAAGGGGTCCCTGACACCTAAATTTAGTGCATTAATATGTAGCAGAGATCGAACCTTGGAAACTCCACTCCAAAGTTTTATCCAACCTGAAAAATAGTTGTTAATAATTAGTCTCTGTTTCCTATTATTCAGCCATTGTCCCTTTTATTCCATGAGCTACAACTTTTCTCACAAGGCTGTTTGTATGGCACTATATCAAATGTCTTTTGAAAGTCCATGTATATCACATCAATAAGTGACTCTAATCAACCCTTTCTTTAACTTCCTCAAAATACTCCAGCAAGTTGGAAAGAATCATGGAAACCCTATAGTACAGCAAGTTAGTTAAACATACTTTCCCCTTTAGAAATCCATACTGGCTGTTCTTAATCAGCCCACATTTTTCCATGCGATTATAGGAAAATAGCTTATAAAAGCCATACTGAACAGTTTCATGATGTTCATTAGCCAGTTTCTTGGTAAATCAAATATTTTTAATATGGAAGAGTCTTTTAAATCCTGCCCAATAGAGTTTCTGAAAGTGAGTACAAGTTGTCGATCCCTCCTGAACCAGTACAATTGCTACCTTGGGCGTACTGGTTTAGTGGGCAAAGATTGATTCTGGCATAAATAAAAACAGAAAATGCTGGAAATACACAGCAGGTCAGGCAGTATTAGAGAGACAGAATCAGTGGGGGAGTTTTACCAAAAAATGGCAATGTGTTATTTCTGTTAACAGATGTGTTTCTCTCTAGGAAAACATGATGTTTTTCTCTCCAGATCTTATGATACTCTGCCTAAAAAATCAAGACAGCATATTCCACACTGTCATGTAGGTGGCAGGGCCTCAACATGCCAGCAAAACCTGGCTGCATTGAGATTGGGGTGCCTTGATCATAAGAAAAATAAATTGTCCCCCTGCTCACCTCTGATCTTAGAGGCTCTCCTCCCCTCTCCCAATCAAAGTTGGCACTTCTCTCTCCATCTAATCATCAGCCTCTTCCCCTCAGCTACAGTCAGAGCTGGTTCCCATCTCCCTTGTGGGCTATATTTATCTTCACACCCCTGGAGAGACTCCCATGTCAAGGTGAACTTATTGTAAATCACACTGACGTGACGTCATGTCAATATCTAGTGAAGGAGCAGATTAATGACATGGAAATATCTTAAAATTCATGTAAAACAGGTTCACAGCCAGTGCATTCTTTGCCCAGAAGACTGATAGGCTTGGCTACCCCTCTGGTGTGGAAGTTGTTGGAGGAGCATGCATCTGGGCTCATGGGAATGAATGAGGAGAGAGTGCAGGTCTTTGGGGAGTGAGGTATGGTTTGATTATGCAGTGGGAGAAGAGGGATCACAGAACTGGGCAGAGGTCCGATCCTAGAAGGATTCTTTGCGTTCAGCAGCTTGTCTGATGCCAGACAGGAAAGCAGGGAAGTTTGATGGGTGCAAGAAAGCACTATTTACCATTGCCCCAAAAGTGTCCCCTTCCCCCTTTAGCTGACTTAGCATACTGCCTCATTACAATGTCTTAGCAGCCAACCAGCTTTCTGAGAATGATTGTTTGCACGTTGAAACCAGATGTAGGCAACTTGGAGGATGATTGGAGTCAGAGTTGAGGTCTTAAAACTTTTATTACCATATTAATAACTGCAATCTACCTTTTGTTTCAGTGTGAAAATTACATTCCTCTTTGCTTTATATTTCTTTGCATTCTAGTTCTCATTTTGTCTTTTCTCACCATTAAAAGATGATTAGACAAAATTGCTATCCAAGTGTGAAATCTCATTTATTTCATTTTGAATTTATTCCCCATCATTTTCCATCCATTGACTTTGTCTACACATCTCGCTGCTTCAACAAAGCAACCAGCGTAATTAAGGACACCACAGACCTCGGACATTCTCTCTTCCACCTTCTTCCTTCGGAAAAAAGTCTAAGGTCATGTACCAACTGACTCAAGAACAGCTTCTTCCATGCTGCAGTCAGACTTTTGAATGGACTTAACTTGCATTAAGTTGATCTTTCTCGATATCCTAACTGAGTGTAACACTACAGTGTGCACTTTTTCATTTCCTTCTCTGTGAACAGTATGTTTTGTCTGTAGCACACAAAAACAATACTTTTCACTGTACGTTTAGACATGTGACAATAATAAATCAAATCAAATCATTTTACATCCGTTAAAAGGAATTAACAGAAAGTAATGGGGACACATATGGTCTCCAATAGACATGATTCTGCCTTTACTTCATACCATTATTACAGCTCAGCTTCAGGCTGCCTCATTTCTATGAGCCACCAATAACTGCAATCATCTTCTCTCACACGTATATCAATCTTATTCTGAAGTAGAAGCTGGGAGCAGTAACATCAATGTTATGATCTTTTCTCCAATTTTATGTCCTGTTTCAGTCTAGCTCTTCCCTGGATTGGTACAGGTGAAGTCAGGAAGAAACCACGTCCAGTGCTGTGGTGCAATGTTATTCAAATGTATCCCAATGTTTCGAAAATATTTACCACCCCTCAGTGGGTAGCATTATGTTTCCTTGCTGGCTTGTTTGAAGGGCAGTTTATGACCACTTAAGTGCCTCACCCCTCCGAAGCAGAGGGAGGTCCACGTTAAGTGGGTGGCCTGGCATTTTATACTGGGTGAGCTGGTGTCAGGCAAGGGGGATGATATTTAACCTATCTTCCAGGTATAATCTCGATTGGTCATGTTTCCCAGGCTTTGGGAAGCTCTTCACCTTCTGACAGGGGGAATTGAGTCCCCTGGCCATATTAGAGATGTCTCCACAGAAGTCATACCCTGCACCACCCCACCTTTCAGGCTCCCAGCTACCCAACCCTCTCACTGAGGTCTGCCAGCCAAGGCCTGCTGAAATATTGGACTTAATTTCAGTCTGTTTCCCCTGACATCCTCTTTTTCCGAGAATGTCTGTAGTCCCATCAGTGGCCACTGCTTGAAACTTGTGCAGCTGGAACTCCAGGGCTACCAGCTCTCTGAGACGTGACTTTGTTCCCAGATGGGGGCAGAATTATTGCTCTGAACCAACTGGCGTGCTGCCAAACACAAAATGTCTGGGAAGCAGCCGGCTTTTTTGTGGGCAAGCTTCTAGCCAACTCTGGGGTGGGAGAATGTGTTACTGGAAATACAGTGTCCTGTGAATTCCTGCCCAATGTCACACTTTATGTAAAAGACCAAAAAAAACAACTGAAAGCAAAAATAGACAAAGATATTTTGATCTTTTAATACCCTCAAGTTACTGAGATGACAAGTAGGTGCCGAGCAGATACTAATCGAATGAAACATCTAGTAATATAAATGAGCTCAAAGCCAATCTAGAAAAGCAAATTTCTGAGTAATATCTTAAAAGGATAATGCCGATCTATCAGTTAAACATTACAACTTAAACTTAAAATTTATTAGTCACAAATAGCTTACATCCATACTGCAATGAATTACTGTGAAAATTCCTAGTCCACCACCTTTCGGGTACACTGAGGGAGAATTTAGCATAGTCAATGCACCTAACATCTTTAGACTCTGGGAAGAAATCAGAGCATCCAGGGGGAATCCACACAGACATGAGAAGAATGCGTAAACTCCACATAGACAGTGACCCAAGCCAAGAATTGAAACCGGGTCCCTGGCACTGTGAGGCAGCAGTGCTAATCATTGTGCCATTGTGTCGCCATATATACTGCACTCCAAACTATCCACAACCTATGCAATCAGTAACAATTTCTTCATATTTCACAATGTTTTCTTAAGCCATTGCCTTCTTTGAAGTCACCTCTGATTGAAGAAGTGGGTGTGAGTTCCTCCAGGCCTTTCTCAATCAATCATCATTGTTGACAGCCCTTGGAATTGAGGATGATGTCCGCCAGGCTTTGAAAGTTTTCAGATGACTGAGGAGCCCAATTTTGGAGCTGAGTTCTTCCGCAGTTGAATTATTTCACACAAGCGAGTGGAATTTGCAGCCCGGGGGTGGCTTCTCTCTCCTTCCTTTGCCGCCGCTGTTCTTCTTCAATGTCAAGTTGCTAAGCCTCAATGAGGCTTGAGCATTAATGGACCAGGTGGGGTCCTGCTGAGCAGACCACAGTCTTCTCCTCCCAGTCAGTGGAGTTAATGCTTCCATACTTTAGTCGATCTTTATACTTTTTCCTTCAGCTGCTCTTAAAATGTTGGCCATTGGAGAGCTGGGAGAAGAGAACCTGCCAAGGGAGGCAATTTCAGGCATCCGGATGCAATGACCATCCATTGCAGTTCATTCGCAGGAGCAGAGCTTTGATAGGTGCAGTTTCAAGGAGGATGCTGGTATTGGTTAGGTAGTCCTCCTGTTTGATCTCCAGAATTCAATGCACTGCTAATGAAAACTCTTAAGAATCTTAATGTGGTGTTGATGGACAGTCCAGGTTTTGCCACAGTAAAGGAAGGCAGTCAACACAACATCCTTATAAACCAGGTAACTGTTGGTTTCCAAAGATCCCTTTTTTCAAAGGCACATTGGCACAGCTTGAAGAGAGCAATACTGGCGTAATTGACTCAGTTCTGAACTTCCTCACTGATGGTATCCCTTGGGAGATGTGGCCGCTGAGATTTGGGAAGTGTTACACATACTCCAGAGCCACCTCATCTACACGGCATAGGGATGGTAATCTGGCCTGGGGAAAGGTGATGAAGGATCATTATCTTGGTGATGTTTAAAGTCAGGCCACTTTTAGAAGGTGTTGAAGAGGTCAAGTTCTCTTTGCATATTCTGTATAGAGTGAGCCATCATGCAGCAATCATCCACAAACTGAAAGTTATGGATATTCATGGTGATCAATTTTGCTTTTGCCTGTAGACGACCACGATTGGAACTTCCCATCCAGATGATACTGGAGACTGACACTGGGTGATAGTTCATCTTAATCAATATCCTGTTAGTAACTAATACACAAAAAAGGGTTTGTGGAATTTTATATTCTTTCCTTCTCCACAGAGAGGCATATAGTTTTCACTCAGAGCTTTCATATAGGGAATTATCATGAACCTAAACTCATATCCTTCTATTTTAGTCACTTGAGCTACAGAGTCTTACACCAAACTGTTAATCTGGTTATTATTTGCATTTTGTTACACAGTCTAAAAAGTATTACAGGTATGACAAGGACTATTAGATAAATGCAATTCACTATTGGTACTGGTACCTGAATCATTTTAAGATATGAGGGGAACAACTGAGCAAGGTGTAATAAAATACTGAACTCTATCACCTCGCCCACCAAAGAATCGCTACAAGCAAGAGTCCGACAATGGAAATCTCTGTTGACCTTGGGCAGGAATTTCTGTTCTCACCTGGGCAAGGCCGTAAAAGTATACCCAATGTGAAATTCTATCACCAAATGAAACACATTTTGTAACTACTGTAAAAATATGAAATAATTTAAGAAATCAAGTGATCTTTAGAGATTTCCATGTCTCTCTCTTTCCAATATAAACTGCAGAATGTCTGCCATTAGCAATTGGCAGGGCCAGGCTCCTGGTCCACCAAATCACAAATTTAAAATTCTCACTCCTATGTTCAAAGCACTTCATGCTTCTACCCAACAGTACATGGTTCAATTCCATTCTATTCTAGTGAAGTGGTAGCTTCAAAAGTTGCACCTGACCTACCTGCTTTTTGACACTGCATTATTTTTTCACATACTCCATCACCATTTTCTAGCAGCATTTTGGTTGTCTGCATCATCTAGGTGAAAGGAAGATAAAAGAAACAAAGAATATTAATATATTGCTATTTTTATCCACCATACAGCAATTCCAGAGCTAATTTTAAATGATCCATGCCCAGTAGAAACAATAATTTCCTTTCCCTATGGCAGCTAGTGCGCCAAGATCAGTGGTTATAGATCCAGGAGTCTGCCTTCGGGAATTGTTAAGAGTGGTATTTACAACTAGTAAGAATCACAAACCAAGGTTTACCAGTTCTATAAACTTGAGCTGATATATTGTGATGTTAACTCCTTCCCAAGCCTAGTCCAACATTATAGTAATAAAGTTATCTTAATCTGACCAAATGCTAGGGAGGAGAAAAATCAAATATAGTTCTACTTGATTGATCATCAATCCCTCCTTCAGAAAAGTGCACATATGGACTCCCAGTGTCAAACAGCTGACCAACATTCACTGCCTATCATATTTGAAGAATAATGAGATAACTAACACTTTTTTTTATTCGTTCGTAGGTCACTGGCCAGCATTTATTGCCCCATTCCTACCTGTAGGATTATATCCTAAAAACAAAACAACACCTTCCAGGGAAAGATTGGAAACAAAAATTAGAAGAGAAATAAATGTTACTTACGTATAACTGCATATCAAAAGCTAATCTACTAATTCAGGGAGGTCTAGTAGCACAGTGGATAACGTGCCTGTCTCTAAGCCAGGTTCGAGTTCCATTCCAGGTCTTGATGGCCAAGGAAGTTGCAATGTTAACACAGTCACACAGGTTGAATGTGTCAATTTGCAATTCCTTCCAAATGGCTGACAGTAAGAGTGGGAAAGACTCCTGGTCAGCCATGCTTGATGCAGAGTGGTACCCCTCAAGCTATAAGCCCCTGGTGATAGGTTAGCAACCTGTTCTGGGAATGATGAGCTACGGGAAATGGATGAAAGTCTGCCTTAGTGCAGGAAGCAAATCGGAATTTACTAATTCACAATTGTGTTTTTCTTAAAAAGATGAATTATCCAGCGTTCCTTATTATGTATATTAACTAAACACTTAAAACACTACAAATGGACTAAAACAAAGCAATGATTACAAATATATTTACTTAAATTTAAACACAAAGCTGCACAACATAAATTTGAGTTATTTTACAAAATACACAGTGATTATCTTTTGCTGTCAGTTGTTATTCACCCATAAGACCATCAATCCTGTTTAGTACAGTGAAAAGATCCAATGGGCACCTAGCTTGTCAATGATTTCACATGAATTACGCAGCATGGCCATGATAGACTTGTCCAGTATAGGGTTGTCAACTCTGGTTTGGTGCATTCCTGGAACATTGATCATTTGTCATTTGATTATATGGCATTGAAAGAACGAAGTACAGTCCTCCAAGCCTGTGCTGATCATGATGCTCTAACTAAAAAAAAACCTGCCCTTATTCAGTCTGTATCCCTTTATTTCCTCCCCCTTCATGCACCCATCCAGACGCCTCTTATATGTTGCTAACGTATCTGCTTCCACCACAATCTGTGACAGCACATTCCAGGCACTGTCTGCGTGAAAAATTTCCTCAGCACATCTCCCTTAAACTACACCCCCGCCACTCACCTTGAAGCTGTGCCGCTTTGTAATTGATACATCTACCCCAGGAAAAAGCCTCTGAATACCCACCCTGTCTACATATAGACCTCTATCAGGTCTCCCCTCAGCCTCCAGCTTTCCAGTGAAAATATTCCTAGTTTATTCAACTTCTCCTCATAGCCAAAACCTTTGAGACCGGGAAACGTCCTGGTGAACCTTATTTGCATTCTCTCCAAAGCTTCCATATCTTTCTGACAGTGTGGTGACTAGAGCTACCTACACTACTCCAAATGTGGCCTAGCTAAGGTTTTATACAGCTGCAACATAATTTCCAAACTCCTGTACTCAATGCCCAAGCTGATGAAGGCAAGCATGTCATATTCCTTCTTAATCACTTTGGCCATCTGTATTGCCACTTCTAGAGAATTGTGGACCTCTGTGTGTTAATGTTCCTATGAGTTCTGCTATTTACAGTAAAACTCATACCTAAATTTGATCCTCCAAAATACAGCACCTCAAATTCGTTTGGATTAAACTTCATCTGCCATTTCTGTGCCCAAGTCTCCAATCTATTTATAATCTGTTGCATTTTCTGACAATCCTCGACTATCAGCAACTTCTTGCATTATCAGCAAACTTACTAATCAGACCACCCACATATTCGTCCAGAACATTTATAAATATGACATTTAGATCATTTATATTCAATGTGACATTTGGCCTGTGTATGAATATACTATTGTATTTATATTAGGTAAGTATCTAAAGATCATCAAATCTCAAATGAAGGCCGGAATGTTACCATCAATAATGCCAGCGGGATTTTCTCATCCCACTGCAGTGAACAGAGATTTATCTGGGCTCCAAATTCTCTGACCTTGCTGCAGCGGGAATGCAGTGAGAACAGCTGGTAAGATTATACCCAATATATTTGATGTCTTTATAATGGGATGAATAAAGTAATTTATAAATCAATGGAAACATACAAAAAAAAGGGTTTCAGGGTGAGTTATGCTTAAAGAAAGTTATATCTTTGTGTAATTTTTACAATATTGATCACAAGGAGTAACACCTAGGGCTGGATTTTCACCACTGAGGTGGATAGTTAAAGTTTATTTTGTTAATGTCACAAGTAGGCTTACTTTAACACTGCAATTAAGCTACTGTGAAATTCCCTAGTCGCCACACTCCAGGTAGAATTTAACACGGCCAATGCATCTAACCAGCATGTCTTTCAGACTTTGGGAAGAAACTGGAGCATCCAGAGGAAACCCATGTGGACATGGAGAGAATGTGCAGATTCTGCACAGTGACCCAGAGTCAGAATTGAATATGTGTCTTTGGCACAGTGAGGCAGCAGTGCTAACCACTGTGCTACCGTGTTGCCCATGTCTGTGTAACTTGAGTTGTAAAATTTTCTCACTCTGCCAACTCAGCTTGATACAAAGGGTCCTGTCACAACTCCACAAAAACCTAGTAAACAGGACAAATGTTTCTACATTTTTTGACTTTTTACAACACAGAGCAAATTATAAAAGTAAACATAAACCAAACATGGCTCAATTCATTGATTCCACAATACTGCTGTTAAGGTCCAATTTCAGGGACGTGCAGCTCAGTAGTCAGGGAGAAGCATCAATGCTACCTTATTACTGAAAATAATGCATCATACAACAGCACATATCATGGGCTGAAAGAAGTACTTTGCACTTCCCCAGTTTCTATTGTCCTTTGCCTTCCCCAGTTTGTTGCTCTCTTTCTCTCCCTCATCTCCCATTTTCTGTTCCTCTCTCTTAGGCTTCCCTAACTTGTTTTCTCTCTCAACCTCCTTCCCCATGTTATTTCTCTCTCTCCCTCTATCAGGTCATGTTTCTCTCTCTCACTTTTCCTCCCCAATTTATTTTGCTCTTTCTTCCTCCCTCAGTCGCTCTCAGCATTTATGGGGCTGAAGTTTAAGATCTAGCTAAAGTGTGAGGGCAGGTGAAAAGCGGTATAAAATTAATGCCATGGCAATAGCACCATGCCATTGTCTGCCAACCCATAAAATGTGGTCATTGTAAACGCAGCGAGGGACACATTGATTAACTTGTATGTTGTGTCCATTGGAGGTCCTCTCCCACCCACATTCCTCTTTCCTTCCCTCCCTGTCCTGTCTAGACTGGAGCTCTGCGCCCACACCCATCTTCAAGGCCTGACAGCTGAAGAGGATCAAGGATAGAACCTTGGGAAACAGCACAAGTAATGGTGTGAGAGCAGTAAGAGAAGCAGTACTTCACTGGGTATAATGTGACATGAGGAATCACGTGAAAGCAGTTTCACCCCAGCTGGATGACTGTGGAGAAGCATTAGAGGAGGATAATGTGGTCAACTGAATCGTGGAAGCCTTGTAGTGTAGAAGTCTGGCCTATCAAGTCTGCACCAATCACAATCCCACCCAGGTCCTATTCCCGTAACCCCGCCTATTTACTCTGCTAATCTCCCTGACAATACGGTCAATAAGGGGCAGTTGGGCAGTAAGATGAAACTGGAGCACACAGAAGAAACCCACAAGGATATGGAGAGAATGTGCAAACTCCACACAGGCAGTGACCCAAGACTGGAGTTGAACTGGGGTCCACAGCACTATGAGGCAACAGTGCTAACCACTGTGCCACCATGCTGCCCCAGTATCCATACAGGTTGAGAAGGATATAGAGGGAAAGTTTATCTTTGTCATAGTCACACTGGATGTCATTTGTGATTTGCTCAGAACTGTTTTGATAACATGGCAGATGACGAATCTGAATTGAATAGATTCAAACATGGGGTTCAGATCTAGGGTAGTCATGATGTAGAAATGCCGGTGTTGGACTGGGGTAAACACAGTAAGAAGTCTGACAACACCAGTTTAAATCCAACAGATTTATTTGATAGTAAATTCGCAAGCTTTCGACTCTATGGCCTTCATCAGGTGAAAGCCATAGAGTCGAAAGCTTGTAAGTTTACTATCAAATAAATCGGTTGGATTTAAACTGATGTTGTCAGACTTCTTACTGTGTTCAGATCTAGGGCACAGATAAATATTAAAGAATATTTGGCCAATAGGCTAGCAAGGAAGTGATGTGGTCCAGGCAGATAATTGGATTGTCTTAAGGTTAATGACAAAGAAGTCCAGGAGTGTGGGTGTTGCTACTAAGGCCAGCATTTATTGCCCATTCTTAATTGTCCCTGTGAAGGTGTTTGTGAATTCCTCCTTGAAGTGGTTTGCTGGGCCTTTTCAGAGTGCAATTAAGAGTCAACCACATTGCAGTGGGTCAAATACATGCCAAGTCCTTACTTGGGGCCTTTGGATTACTATTCCACTCACATATACTACTATATGCCATGGAAATGAACATTCAACAGAGAGAAAGGAAACCGGTTCTGTGGTTTTCGAGAAAGTTGGACAAATATGTTTTATCCCTTTCTGGCTCAACAACATTCCTGACATCAAATGGATTTCCCAGTGTGAATTTTCCTATTTGTAGAAGGAGAATAACAACTGAAGAGTCTCCAGGCAGGTTAGCTTAAATGCCCATCTTCCAGCATCTGCACATGCAGACAGAAATGATTAGGCTATGTTTTGAGGGAGGTTAGTGCATACTCCAACATAAACAAAACTGAGAGTACAGACAGGTGTGAAAACCTGACTGGCTGTTCTAATGAATGGCCCGTCAGAAGGACCCCAAGTACAGCATATCTTGTGTAGCATGAAAGACCGATATCAAGATAATAATCAGCCAACAAAGCCTTGTTAGCCACAACTACAAAAGGCTGTACTTTTCACATGTGCATGCCCCACTTACCTGACAATATCTCCGAGCACCTCTATGTACAGGGTTGTTATCAGCAGGAAGAGAGCTGTAGATTTGCTGTAATGTCAGATGTCGTTAACACACACCATACATCTAACAGAACCAGTAGCAATGCCAATCAGCTGTTAAATAAGGGATTTACTCTTCCTTTCTTTGAAACTTCTTAATACCCTGCCATTGGAGAAAAGCTGCTAATGGATTGAAATGCCTTTTGAAGCTTTCCAAAGGCTTTCAGAATTTTTGTTGCTCTATTGTGAGCATTTCCTTATATGGTGATCATCTCCAATTTCATTTACAAAGTTTTTTTGTTTCATCATGGAGCATGCTGCATGCATCTGGTCAAATCTGGAACTATGAAAACTGTGAAAATCAGCTGACTCAGAAAGTTTCTCAGCCATGAGTCAATTGTAACATTCGCAACTTTAGAGACAGAAAGTTGAGTTCGGGGACTGACATGCAACATCTAGGTCAATATTACCGTCCAGCACTGAGGCGCACTGCACTGTTGGAAGTGCCTTCATGTGGATGATACATTAAAGTGTGGATCTGTCTGCCCCCTCTGGTGGGTAAAAAAGAACAGTTGGGGAATTCGCCCTGATGACCTGGCCAATATTTATCTTTCAACAAACAACACTAAAATAAATTAGCTGGTGATCATCACAGTGCTTTTTTGGGACTTGCTATGTGCAAATTGTCCACTGTCTTTCCTGCATTACAACAGTGCATGTCAAATGTTCTTCACTGTGAAAAAAAAATTCAGGGTACCCGAAGTTGTGAAAGGCACTACACAACATTTGAATGATAATAGCAGGATTAGTGCCAGTGTGTAACCCTTTAGATCTGATGCACATCAGTAGTTAAAAATCATCCCCCGATTATCCTAAAATTATCCTAGACCTAACTTTCCTGCAAAACTCTCAGCACGACCAACACCGTGACGCACATAAGCAAAATTCAAAATCCAAGAAAAAAAATTACCCTAATTATTAAAATGCTTCTAAAACTATAGTGATAAGAAGAAACTTTACCAATTGGTTTTGAGTGTCAAGGACTTGAGATTAATAAATTCTTCATTGTGTAGTGACCTGTCCCTTTGTCAGTATTTCCTTTCTAGTCGTTCTAATAAACCTGACAGTGTTTTTACAGACAGAAGATTTGCACTGAAGAAAATACTGGGATTATTCAGTGGAGGATAAGATTGGACATTAATGACTTTTAACATTACAAACGACCAATATTTCTTACTGTTAAGCCAATTAAAGCAGTTCCACAATGCCTCAGCTGAGCTCTATGGAATTGGCACAGTAAGCTCTCTGGGCCTGTGCGGCTCAGTTACTCAATGGATAAATTTGCTTAGCCACTGAAAGAATATCTGATAATGTGATTACTTTCCAGGCTTATAACACTGGAAATTTTCTTTGCTTTTTCATATGGATCAATTCCAAAATGTTATACGTTAAAACATTACTTTTTGAAAATATTGTTTATTTTAAACTCCATTTGCAAAATTATAGCATTTTAAATAAACTGAAAGCATTGTCGCTATGAAGTCATTAACTCAAGGGAATTGAGATTCGCTGACAGGATTTGTTTCCCTCACTGTCTGGTTCAGTAACTCATCATAATTAGTTACCTGATGAGGCCACAAGCTAAAATATTTTATCAAAATGGAACACATGATGATTAAAATTACTTATAAATCTTCATAAAAACATAAAATAGACTGCAAGTATTAACTGCAGGTAACTAATTACTATTAAAATTGAAGTGAGAAGTTCTTTTTCAAAAAGGGTTGTTAATAACCTTTAGACTTAACCACCATTCAAAATATCATGAGAATGCTTTTACTGCAGGGAATCACATGAATGACAGTAAACTAGCCACACATGATGCATCTGACAGAATATTTTCTTCATCTCACATCACTTAATTGGTATATGACAAGCATTTAATTAATTCTGCTGCAAAATATGCAAAGCTTTAGGGTACTAACTCAATGTCAATTTAAAATCACGTTTCAGTGATTTGGCAGTGCAGGGATCTGTAGTTAGTATCCTGGAAAACAGGAGGATCCTATAATTAATATCCACATTGATGAAATAATTATTTTGGAATCCCATGGGGTTGCTTGTTGGAACATGAATAGTTTCATATCTTTGCAAACACCAATGTGGTGAAAGAGTGACAGCCTCTTTTGCGGTTGTTGACTGCTCCTGAAGCAAGGCTTCTGTTTTAATCCCAATGAAGTGGTAAATTGCAGTCAGTGGCTAACTCTTGAAATGGTCCCTGAGGATCTCTTAAGGAAAGCTGTTGAGGGTAATGGTGACCTTTATTCCAACTAATTGTATAAGGTGATTGATTAATTCCTTACAAGTCACTGAGTCTTAGCTCAGCCTAGAGATTCAACATGGCCATTTCTGACTAACTTCCTTGAGGTGATCGCTTCCATAGATTCAGCAAGTCTTATACCATGTTGATTATTGGCTGTCTACTGTGCCACTATGCACAATGGCTAACTTTCTAATTCTTTCATTGGGTGTGGGTGTCATTGCCAAGATTCATCTCCAATTGCCCTTGGACGTGGTGGTGAGCTGACTTCTTGAACTCTGCAGTCTATTTGGAGTAGGCACACTCACAGTACCACTAGGAATGGAAATTCAGAATTTTGATCCAGTGACAGTAAAGGAATGACAATATAGTTCTAAGTCAGAATGGGATGTGGCTTGGAAGAGAACTTGGTGCTCCCATAGGTATGCTGCCCCTGTCTTACTAAGTGCTAGAGATGGCAGTGTTTGGAAGGTGCTGCTTAAAGTTCATTTATTTGTCACAAGTTGGCTTATATTCACACTGCAATGAAGTTACTGTGAAAATCCCCTAGTCGCCACACTCTGGCATCTGTTTGGGTACACTGAGGGAGAACTTACCGTGGCCAATTCACCTAACCTGCACATGTTCGGACTGTGGAAGAAAACTGGAGCACCCGTAGGAAACCCACTGAAATAGTAATGGAAAATTACTGTAGCGCCTCTTATAGATAGGACACACTGCTGCCACAACATATTAATGATAGAGAGAATGTATGTTTAAATTGAGGCATGGGTGCCAATCAAATTGACTGCTTTGTCTTTAATGGCATCAAGTTTTTTTTGAGTGCCGTTGGAACTGTACTCACCCAATAAGTGGAGAGAGAGTTCCATCACACTCCAGACTATTATCCTTAGTGGGTAGACTGGCTTTGATATCCATCTCTTATCATCACAGTATTCGCATGGTTGGTTCAATTCAGTTTATAATCAATGGTAACCCCCTTTATCTATATTTTGCACTGAAACTATAGTAAGACTTTGAAAAGCTTTCTCCAGCTAATACAATGAGCTACAAAAGAAGCTGAGAACTGGATCCCTAATACATAAGGATATGAAGTGTTTAGAAAAATAGAGAAGAAAGAAAGGGAGGTATGTAGTAATATTGATTAAGAAAAACATTGTAGCATTAGAAAGAAGGGATGCCTGTGAGGGGACACGGACCAAATCCATTTGATTAGAATTGGAATGCAAAAAGGGTATGATAATAATACTGGTAGTATTTTACAGGTCTCCAAATGGAAGGAGAAAGAAATAGAAGGGTAAATCTTCAGGGAAATCACAGAACTATGCAAGCACTATAGTGTATGGGATTTGATTTGAGTTATTATTGTCAAATGTATTAAACATAGTGAAAAGTATTGTTACTTGTGCGCTATACAGGCAAAACATACCATTCATAGAGAAAGAAATGAGATAGTGCAGAAGGTAGTGTTACAGTCATAGCTAGGGTGTATAGAAAGACCAACTTAATGCAAGGCAAATCCATTCAAAAGTCTGACAGCAGCAGGGAAGAAACTTTTCTTGTATCAGTTGATACGATACCTCAGACATTTGTATCATTTTCCTGAAGGAAGAAGATGGAGAAGAGAATGTCTGGGGTGCGTGGGATCCTTAATTATGCTGGCTGCTTTAGCGAGGCAGCGGGAAATGTGGACAGAGCAAATGGATGGGAAGCTGGTTTGCATGATGGATTGGGCTGCAGTCATGGCCATTTGTAGTTCCTTGTGGTCTTGGGCAAAACAGGAGTCATACCAGGCTGTGATACAATCAGAAAGAATGCTTTCTATGCTGCATCTGTAAAAGTTGGTAAGAGTCATAGCTGACATGCCAAATTTCCTTTATCTTCTGAGAAAGTAGAGGCATTGGTGAGCTTTCTTAACTATGGTGTCAGCATGGGGGGGGGGGGGGCGCAGGACAGGTTGTTGGTGATCTGGACACCTAAAAACTTGAAGTTCTCGACCCTTTCTACTTCTTTCCTGTAGACAGGGGCTTCCTGAAGTCGATGACAATCTCCTTCATTTTGTTGACATTGAGGGAGAGAATATTGTTGCTACACCAGTTTCCCATATTCTGTATCTCATTCCTGTACTCGTCTCGTCATTGTTTGAGATCCGATCCACTATTTAGTGTTGTTAGCAAACTTGAAAATTGAATTGGAGGGAAATTTAGTCACATGGTCATAGGTGTATAAACAGTATAGTAAGGGGCTGAGAACACAGCCTTGTGGGGCACCAGTGTCGTGGAGGAGGTGTTGTTCCTATCCTTACTGATTGTGGTCTGCAAGCTGGAAAGTTCAGGATCCAGTCGCAGAGGGAGGTGCCGAGGCCCAGGCCACACAGTTTGGAGATGGGTTTCGTGGGAATAATAGTGTTGAAGGCTGAGATGTAGTCAATAAATAGGAGTCTGACATAGGTAGCCCTGTTATCTAGGTGTTGAGTGCAGGGCCAGGGAAATGGCATTTGCTATGGACCTGTTATGGCAGTAGGCAAACTGTAGTGGACTCAGGTAGTTGGGAGGCTGGAAATGATTCGTGCCATGACTAATCTTTAACCTTTTAAAGCACTTCATAATGATGGATGTCAGAACCACCAACTGATTGTCATTGGGGCATGCTGCTTGGTTTTTCTTAGGTATTGAACCGATAGTCATCTTCTTGAAGCAGGTAGGGATCTTAGAATGTTGCAAAGGTTGAAGACGTCTGTGAATACCCCGCCAGCCGATCTGCGCAGGATCTGAGTGCACATCCCTGTACCCCATTCAGGCCAGTCGCTTTTCATGGATTAACCTTCAAGAAAGCTGTCCTGACATCTGCAATGGTGACCCCAGATACAGGTTCATCCAGGGCTTCCAAGGTGGAGGGCACATACTCATTGACCTCTTGTTCAAAATGGGCGTAGATGCTTTGAGCTCATCAGGAAGGGATGCGTTGGAGCCAGCGATAAGTGCCCAAACATCACTTGGGATAATATTAAAGTGGAAAGGAGGGGGAAGTTTCGGAAATGCATTCCGGAGAACTTTCTTGTTCAGGTTGTTTTCAGTACAACTAGAAAGGAGGCACCACTGGACTTGATGCCGGGAAATGAAGTTGATCAAGGAGACCAAGTTGCGAAATTTGAGTCAGGTTTAGATTAATAATGGAGAAAACCAAGGAATAATTTAAAGTAGAACATTTCAATTGGAAGTAGGTTATTTTAACACTATGAGAATGTGGTCTCACCAGAGTAAAATGGAACCAAAACCTGACTATAGTGGAACAATCTATAAGGAAACGTTGCTTCAGCTACATGTTAAGTACCTTCCAAAAAGGTTGAAAGGTAGGGGAGCCAAACAAGGCTACTTGGATGAGGAGGGAAATGGAGATTATGATAAAAACATGAGTGTCTGATGCATATTAGGTGAATCTTTCAATTGAGAACCAGGACAAATGCAGTCTGCTGAAAGGGTAACAAGGAAAATAAGATTAGCAAAGAGAGAACAAGAGAATAGAACAGTGGTTAACGTAAAAGGGATTACTTAATATTTCTGTGCCTGGAAGGATAAAATCTATTGTTAGATTCATGCCGGATAAAGATGTTTATATGTATGTGGGTTGGTTCAATCTCCACTGAGAGGGCAATAATATGAAGAGTAAATCAGCCAGCAGAAGTACATGCACCTTGCTTGGCAATGCAGGCCCTTTTAAGGGGAAAAAAATTTTTTGTTCTTGGTTCAGCTGAATTTGATTGCAGTTGGAAATAGGACATTGGGGAGGCAACATCTTTTAACTCTGCCAGGAAAAGACGGGACAACAGGAGTTGCAAAGAGGCAGATTTCTCAAAGAACCAGTTACTGTTCAGATAAGTAGGAAATTGGAACAGTCTTAAGATGATTGAAGTCAAGAGAACAGAGACCAACGTATTACCCAGAACTTGAGGAAGAATTAATGAAGTATTCCCAGTTACAAAGCAGTAACCAGATTTGAAGTGAGAAAACAGAATCAAAGATGAAGCAAAAATTTGATGCCATATTAATCAAGTTTGGGGATTGAGAGTTAAAGCAATTGTGAACAGTTTGAACAGCAGTTAAGATAAAGAAATCCTGAAGGTGATGATGTAAAGTTGGATACTGGATTCACCGTGAAAGATGGAACAGAAGTTTTGTTTAAAGGATTAATTTGGAAAACCTGGACTGAATTTCAGAATGCAAACAAGTAATGTAAAGAATTATTGTAAAAGAAGATTTTAAAAGATTTGTGGGGCTGGAGTTTGAAAGCTGTTATATATCTGGGAGGATTCTGATGAGAAATCCATAGATACTAACTGGAGTTCAGAGCAGAGTGTATTAGCCTATAGCCAATCTGTGTACTTAAAGGCATTGTAGCCAGGGGTTTACCATCCTGCCCGCCATGGGATTCAGACCGGACAAGGGGTGGACAATGGAAGGTCTGTTGATCTCAGGTGCAATTTGATGGTTTTGGGACGATCAAAGCCATAAAGGCCTACCCTGTGTGTTAATGAGACCATTATAGTTTAAGATGTACTTTGTAATCCATATTAATCTTAAAATGTGTGTAATTGTTAGGATAAGAGGGGTGTAATAGGTGTTGTATCATAATTCTCTATGATTTATGAATATTTTTTCTTGTCATTAAAACGACTTAGTGGTCCTGTGCCTCTAAACCTCCTACAAGTTATGGTTTTTTGAGCCTGGATTCAATTCTGGAATCTTCTCGTCCAGTTATAACTTCAACTAGGATTATAACAATGTTTTGTTCAGATCAGGTATTGGGATGAAACTGAATCTTTTTTGTGATGTGTGGTATCTAGAAGTTCCTTAGACTTTTATCATAGTCAAAGTACTATTATCTATGGATTTCTTTCCACCCCCTCACTGTCAAATCTGGAATCCCTAGGGATTTCTTTTTGGTTTAATCTATTTTGTTATTTACCATGGTGCAAATTGGCAATACTACCCATTCACATAAGATCAGCATCCAACTCCATACTGCTTACAATCAGCTCCACCATATGCCTGTGCTATTAAACATCTTGTCCCAGGTTAAGCATTTGGAAACCAGCCACTGTCCCGGGTTAAGCGAGACTGTTACCAACGTTGGCATCCTAACGTATCCTGACTTGAGCATCTAACTGTATTATCCCCATCACTAAGACTGCATTCTTTTGCCTCTGTATCATCATCCTATATCAGCCTTTTTTTGTTGCTGCAAATGTTATCCATCCTTTGTCACTTCTATAAATCCTTACACCTCTCTCTCTCTCTGCTTGATGATTTGTATCAATTCTCACTTAAACAATGTCTCAATTTTAAAATGTTCACACTTATTTCCAAATCCGTCCATGGCCTTATAACCTCCTTAGCTCTGTACGCTCCACCAGTCGCATAACACATCAAAGATGTCTGTACTCCTCTAATTCTGAACTCTTGACCATCCTTGATTTTAATCACCCCACCATTTGTGGCCATGCCTTTGGCTGCCTAGGCCCAAGCTTTGGAACGGTTTTCCTAAATCTCTTCACTTTGCTTTCCAACAGTAAGACACTCCTTAAAATCCAGCTCTTTGACCATGTTTTTGTTCATCTGATCTATTATCTCCTCATGGGCCACATCTCGGTTGGTAATGTTCACTGGCAGCATCTTGGGATGTTTACTACATTATAGATGCTGTACAGTTACAAGTTTTTGTTGCAGTTAGTTCACCATTTGTGTTGTGCGCATACCTACAAATACATCTAGCTTGGCACAGGGTTTATTTTTAAAAATTGCGCAATTTATTTTGGGTCAAACAAACTGCTACCAATTATTTTGTTTGGTCACATGACAAGAGGGTGACTATGACTCAGATAAAAATCTCTCAAAATTGATGGCACTGCTACAGTTTAATGATAGACTGGCAAAGACAGATGTTTCTTCTGTTGTATGCCATTATTGTAAATAAAAGCAACTGAAACAAAATCAAACGAATGCTGGTATTCTACATTGCCAGTGATGCCAATGATCCCACTATCACAGTCTTGAAGATGACAGTAGTCTTTAATGCAAGGTTTGTCTAAACATTCTTCACCAACTCAGAACACCTGTGGGATGCAGTGATTATTTTGATTCAGGTACTAAGGTGAAAATTAACTTTTTTTTGCATTGCCTTTGTAAGAAGGATGCCGGGAATTTCCTCCAAATGGAAGATTGCTGCAAAACCCAGTGAGCTGTATAAGTGGATTTCTGCCACATTTCCAGCAAAGTTGTTACGGCTAATTAAGAGGCAGCCAAAGGAAATTCCTGGCCAGACATTTGAAAGAAAATAGAGGAAATCACACAAGCTAATCAACAGCCAATTAAGTAATTGACAATTTTATATTATATTTTCACTGGGGAAGATTTTCTATTGAGAATTTGTTTTCTAAATGATTACATAGCCCATTTAAGACAACGCCTTGTATTATGTAGTTTGGATTTGGCTTGTCATATAGTCAGAAATGCAACAATTCTGGGCTATGCATTTGGTGAGTCAGTTCTAACAACTGAGGAGAATCCTCAGTTATCCCTTCTGTCAATATATGATGTTAAAATTCTGAAACCATTCTGCTGCATTTGTTAAACAACAGATTGTATGAAGAATGGAATACTTGGCTTTTCATGTAGCATTTATTTTGAATTAGTTTACTGTGCACAATTAGTTTATTATCCAAAAATATTAAAAGAGAAAGTATAAGGGAAATATAACACTTGTGGCTTTTTTCCCACTTTAGAAAAAAGTATTTATCTGTCTGACATATTAGAATTTGTGCTATGAGACAAACATTCACTGTCCATGTTTTGTGTGTCAGAATTTTTAAATCATGCTTTTTATGTCAACATTTATAACGTAACGCATCGCATGAGACAATTCTCCATTCCCGCTAACTGGAGGTGGGATCACTGCGGGCCCATTGAATTGGGAATCGTGCTGGGTGCTAAACTCATGGTGGGCTGGAACTTAATCCTCCAAGGTGTTACCCCTTCTCAGAGTGTCCTTCCCAAGGCACCTCAACACCTCAACATTTTGTGCCCTTTCCTGAAGCCTGCCAGTATGGCACCTGGAAAGATTCCCCACCCTCCCCCCAAGGCACACCAAAATACTGATCCAGCGTTGCATGCCTCTGTCCTGAAGTGCTGTCAGCCTCAGTTTGTTTGGCAGGTCTCCAAGGAACGAGAATGGCAAAGTCCTTAACAGCTGGCTGTTAAATAAGGTAGGTTCAGGCAGCTGGTATCCCTCCCAACCCCCTTTTATTCAGAGGAATCTGGCATCTTGTAAAATTCAGTGCAGTGTGACCGAAACCCCAAACAATTTTAATCCTTTTACTTCCAGCTTCAGGCCACAGCTGGCGAACATAATTTTAAAGGAATGTCCTAGCCTAGATCGGCTTCACTGCAAACACCAGGCAAGAAAATTTCAAATTGGCTTCATTGCAGCTCCATGGTCACCTGACTCCAGAGAATTACATTTTGGCCAGCAATGCAGTTCATGTTTCCTGGGGCTCAAAATCTCCATGTCATCCTGCATTGTAATTTGCTTGAATTTCTACCTCCCTCTGTTTGTGATGGAACTGTTATAGAACTCATGGGGACAGTCCACTCAATTGCTGACACCTGAGAAGTCTAGTAGAATTACAGGTGCCATGGAAAGCAATTTAAAATTATTTTAATATTGTAATTAAAATATTCTACACTAAAGCTTGCCTTAAGGTAATTTAATTAGCTCAAAATTGAAACATAGCGAGGTGTCCTTACATATTCAGAGTGCTGCTGTAAATTACTTCAACTAATAATTTGAAACAATTTCTACATTGAAGCACATGTTTAATAATGGTTACTTAAGACACAGCCATTCATCTCTCCTAGTACATATTGCCTACTGTGCAAAAAAATTAAATTACAGATCCCAATTGGTTTGGTTATCTGGATTCAGCAACGCAATGTGAATGCATTTTTAAAAACAAGAAATATGGGTTAATAAATTGATAGTCCCAAGAAACAGTGAGGGGATTGAATGATTAACCCGAACTTGTTCAAAGCAGCACAGAAATTTACTTCAACTCTGCAGAGTCCATAAGTGGGAACTGGTGATATGTTGGAAGCAAAAATGAGAACCACACCATGTGCTGGATACGAGCTTGGAGAGGTTGTCACATTCGATGTAACTCCTAAGCTTTGCAATGTTTGAGGAAATAATTAATAATAATACTTTTATTCTTAACATAGGATAGTTCAGCACAAGAGCAGTCCCTTTGACTGATGTTATTGTGCCGAAAATGAAGCCAAATTCAACTAATCCCTCCTGCCTGGCCTTGGTCCATATCCCTCTATTTGTTACAGATATATGTGCTTATCTAAAAGCCCTTAAATGTCCCATGTAATTTACAAGAATAAATAACCTTTAGTTCTTAATCAATCTCAGGAATTATTATTTTTGTTGAAAGATAAAATCAATAGAGCATTGGCCAAGTATTCACTCTCATTGGGTGTTCCTTGTTTATGAACTTCTCAGTGAGAGAAATTTAGTTTATGAATGCTTGTGGTGCTAAGAGCTTGTTTCTTTCCAATTTTATGCAGCTAAAAATATCCAAACTAATCTAGCACTATATTGGCATCTGGAATTACTTATATCTTAAAATTAGTGTGTACACTCTTTTCTGCCAACAGAATTACTCAGCTACCAAGTGCCATAAAATAACAGTTTTTATGCAACTTTAAGATGGTTACAAGAAAGAAGGCAGAATTACATCATAGACATGAGTGGGATTTTAAAAATTTTGCAGTGTGGACACCGCTGGCTAGACCAGCATTTATTGCTCATCCTTAATTGCCTTTGTGAAGGTGGTGGTGAGTCGCCTTCTTGAATCGCTGCAGTCAATGTGGTGTAGGTAATATCCACAAATGGCTGACAGCCATTTGCAGGATTTTGATCCAACAACAGCTAATATGCTTCCAATGTCAGGGTGGTGTGTGATTGGAGGGAATGTCCAGGTGATGATGTTCTCAAGCATTGACTGCTCTTGTCCTTCATGGTGTAGATGTTAGGGTTTGCAAGATACTGTTGAAGGAGCCTGACGAGTTGCAGCTGTGCATCTTGTAGGTGCTACATACTATGGCTGCCGTACTTCAGGGCAGTGAGAATGAATGTTCGTGGATGGGATGCTAACCAAATGGGCAGCTTTGTCCTGGATCGTATTGAGCTTCTTGGGTATTGTTGGAGCTGTACTCAGTCCAGGCAAATGGGAAGTATTTCATCACACTCTCAATATGGGCCTTGTAAATGGTACATAGGATTTGGGAAGTTAGCAGATGAGTTACTTGCAATAGAATTCTCAGCCTCTGAACTGCTTTTGTAGCCACCATATTTACTTAGATGATCCAGCTAAGTTTCTGATAAATGGTAACCTTCAGGATGTTGATAAGTATTTGTTATTCTTGTTAGACATAAGAAAGCATTTTGTACGTCAAAGTCACCATCACCATTCAAGCTGAAAGTGTGAATTATTAGCCGTTGCCCTCCAAATCTAGGTTCAAAATTTCTGTAATTAAGTCCTCAAATCTTTCAAAGTATCTGTGCTCTTCCATTTTGAGCTCAATGTGTATTCCTGACTTTAATCATTGATGGAATTGCCTTCAGCTGCCTGCGCCCTTTACTCTGGAATCCCCATGCAAATCCCCGTGCGGGATAGTCAGCATGGTTTCGTGAGGGGTAAGTCTTGCCTCACAAATTTGATTGAATTCTTTGAGAAGGTCACTAAGTGTGTGGACAAAGGAAGAGCAGTTGATGTCTTATACATGGATTTTAGTAAGGCATTTCATTAGGTTCCCCATGATGTGTGGGATAGAAGGAAATTTGGCCAATTGGATAAGTAACCAGCTATCTCATAGGAGACAGAGGGTGGTTGTGGAAGGAAAATTTTCAGATTGGAAGCGAGTTACCAGCGGTGTACCATAGGGGTCAGTGCTGGGTCTCTGTTATTTGTGATTTTTATCAATGACTTGGAAGAGGGGGCTGAAGGGTGGGTTAGTAAATTTGTGATAACACCAAGATTGATGGAGTAGTGGACAAAGAACAAAGAACAAAACAGCACGGGAAACAGGCCCTTCGGCCCAACGAGCCCGCGCTGCCACCCCAATGTTCCCATCTCTACCCACGATCCCTGTCCATGTTTATAGATCTATGGATTAAAAACCAAATTGGAGACAATTTAGGAAGAATTTGTTTTGCCAATTAGCCAGGACGAGGTGGAGAGCTCTTGCAGCTGCAAAGAGGCGTTGATAGGATGCAGAGCTGGGCCGAAAATTGGCAGATGGAGTTTAACTCTGGCAAGTGTGAGGTGATTCATTTTGGTAGGACAAACTTGAATGTAGATTATATGGTCAAAGGCAGGGTTCTAAGGAATATGGGGGAACAGAAAGATCTTGGTGTTCATATCCACAGATCTCTGAAGGTTGCCACTCAAGTGACAGAGCCGTGAAGGTGGCTTATAGCGTGTTAGCGTTTATTAACAGGGGGTTTGAGATTAAGAGCGTGGGATTATGCTGCAACTATACCAACGTTGGTGAGATTGCATTTGGAATATTGTGTTCAGTTCTGGTCACCTCACTATAAGAAAGATATGGAAGCATTGGAGAGAGTGCAGAGGAGATTTACCAGGATGCTGCCTGGTTTGGAGGGTGGGTCTTATGAGAAAAGATTAAGGGAGCTGAGGCTTTTCTCTTTGGAGGAACTTAGTAGAGATTTATAAGATGATGAGACGGATTGATAGAGTGGACATGCAGCGACAATTTCCTTGGGTGGATGTAGCTGTTACTAGGGAGCATAACTATAAGGTTCATGGTGGGAGATATAGGAAGGATGTCTGAGAAGATTCTTCACTTAGACAGTGGTTGGGATGTGGAATAAACAGCCTGCTGCGATAGTGGAGTCAGATACTTCAGGAACTGTCAAGTGGTTATTGGATAGGCATGTGGTGCACACCAGAATGATAGGGAGTGGGATAGCTTGATCTTGGGATTGGACATAGCTCAGCACAACATTGAGGGCCTGTACTGTGCTATGATGTTCTATGTTCTAAACCTCTTCATCTCTTTTACGTCCTCTCATCCCTTAAGATGCTCTTTAAAACTTATCTTTTGTTCAAACTTCTGTTCAGCTGCAGTAATATTCCTATACGGTTCAGTGTCAAATTTTGGTTGATAACACACCTGTGGTGTGCCCTAGTTGTTCTACTGCATTAAACTGCTTATAAATGCAAGTTGTTACTATTATTGAAGACACAGCATTCCACTACTTATTTGATCAATGAATATTTATATACACAATATATCAGATGCTTAGCTAGGATTAGACTATATAATAACTGCACTATTATAACAATTGCATGAAATTATAGTAGGAGTTTGGCTTCAAAAGCAGTTTTGATGCAATTGAAATTCACAATACTGTGGATGTAGATCAACTTTAAGTACTGGCAAAGTGCATTAATTGGCAATAATAGTTTGCAATGCATCTTTGCTCAGAATCAGATTTTAGCATGTGATTTTGGAAAAGCATTACAAGACAGCAGATTTAGTGGAAGTGTAGTGCTCAGACAGTCCAAATTTTGTGGGGGTGGGGGGGGGGGGTGGTGGTTAACCCAATTCGACAATTCGAGGAACCTGGGGCTATAACATGCCAGCAGCAGTCAATTAGTTATAAAGGGTGGCTGCTTGCCCAAGGGTTGCTGGCCATTTAGAGACATATGGAGGCAGTAGGGCTAGTCAGGCAGGCCCCAGTGGGGTGTTAGCAAAGACAGGCAGAGGCATAGCCACTCACTGACACTCTCCCCTGTGCTTGTGCACATGCATCAACAACAACAACCTTGAGGCCTGCTGGTACAATTAATTAAAACCAGCACTGCAAATGTATTTGCACACTAAGTTGCTTCGTTGATTAAATTAAATTGACAATGACTAATAATTGAATCAATAGTGACTACATTATAGAATAATGACTAAAATGTTAATGATTTGAGGATAAAACACCCTTCATAGGAACAAATAGTGGGCATTTTGAATCGATGAATGGTGTTGAGGTTAACATCTTAATGTCAGTGCAGGACATCATGTGAGGCCAGTGTCGTAGAGCATACAGACAGCTTGAGAGGACTTCATTGGTACTAGCTGACCTGGATGTGATAATAACCGATACTGAAGCTACATGACACCACTAACCCTCTAATCTTCAATGGATGATATCAACATCACAAAATCATTTCTGTTGGTTAGTGATCGATATTCATAAATAAATACCCAGAGGCTGAAATTTTCCCAACAATAAACTCTTGAGTGTCGAATTTCTGTGAAATCTGGAGTAATTCGTATTTTTCTGCTGTGGGAGTTCAGAGAAGAATCTTCCACACTCTGTGCATTGCAGAGGCCACCAGCGTGAATATCATTAAATTTCAGGGGGTCGGGCCTATCCCTGCTGGAGAGGCTGAAATCACTGTGCATGCATCAATCTGCCATGCCGAGATCGGTGCATGCGCACTGGCTCACCAACCAACGGCATCCCACTTAATCACTGGCTAGTCTCACAAACCTAGCAAAGTCCACCTCTACACCACCACCCCAACATCCCTGGCTCACTGCCATCTCCAGCCCCGCAACCCCCTCCAACTGATTCCCCCTTCCCTGATGGTACTCTCCACGCCGCAGTCCTGACCACCACCCCCTACCCCCTCTCCCCTGACTGAGTATCCTTGTCCGTCCTGATCGCTAGCCTCCCTCCTTCCCTCACTGATCCGTATGCAGGGTGGGGGTGGTAGTGGGACCCCCCCCCCCCCCCCCCGCTCCCCAATAGTTCCCTAGGCCCTATGACCAAAATGGCATATCAGTGGGAAGAAATAAGACATTCTGTCCAGCATTTCCCCCTCACCATTTTTAGGCACTCTCCCTAGAGAGCTGGTAAAAGGCAGCCTCAAAAGCAGAAATATTACAATTTTCTGAAAATAAAAATACTGCTTTAAGTCTTGACGTGAATGGTGTTTTCCCTGCAATTTATTGGATGATAAACCTGAACTATGTGCTCATAAACTACAATATCCTTCTGGACAGCAAAGAATGCTGCGGTACACATAATAATTAATTATATTATTCATGTAAATTACTCTAGATGTGAAGTTAGTCAAACTTTAATAAACATAGTTTACAAACTGATAATAAAAACACAGAAGCTTAACTGGCTTTTATTTGGTTGGAAGTACTGTATTTGCAACAATTTTTAATTCCATCACTTTTTTTTATATCTGTTGTAATAGATTATTAGTTTAGGCTTTATATGTATTTGTTCAAACCTCGGCATAATGTAGTTTAAATTGAGCTGTTTGGCAGTAGAACTCTTTCATGCATTTCTCTACAACACAAATTATGGACCGCATTTGAGATCGGAGATGGGTTAGAATTAAAAATATCCCCTTTGGTCAGCATATTGAATCCATAGCTCCATTTCCCTCCAGACAATTTTTGTGCAAGTGAGATTGGTGGCCAGCAGGGTTACTATAGGTAGCATCTAGCTGGTCAATCTCATTGAGAGACTGTTTGAGGGTAATTAAAGGAGGGTCAGTGACATTTTCAAATAAGTCTCTAGATTCCTTCTGGTAGTTGGGGCCAGTTTAGGTACCTGGTCTAGGAACCTAACAGTAACCTGTGGATAAAGATAAGACTGTTGGGGCCTTCTTGCTTGTCTGGGTATTCGAGCAGTCATTGACCACATTGTAGAGGGTCTTACCCCTTTCCACACTGGTAGCTTACCAGCAAAACCTTTTTTTTAAATTAAGGATTTAATGACATTAGAGAGAAGGATTTTTAAAAAAAATGTGTGAAATACTGGGTGTACAGATTAGAGCAGATAAAAGAGGTCTCAACTTGATGGATATATGAACTCCTTAGATAAGGTCTCAGGTCACCTTTGGGACAGGTAAGGCATCTTTTGGGGTAAAATTAAACATGATCCTGCAATTTTTATGCACAAATCCATAAGAACTGTCAAAGGGCTGTCTCCTCTCAAGGAATGGTCAAAGAGCTGTCCAGTTGTCAAGAAAATATCAAGGAGCTGTCCAGCTGTCAAGGAACTGTCCACTGTCAGGGAAATGTTAAGGTACTATCCAGCTAACAAACCTATCCAAAAAATTGGGCCGACATGATGATACAGTGGCTAGTACTGCTGCCTCACATCTCCAGAGACTTGGGTTCAATTGCAGCTTCAGATAACTCTGTGGAGTTTGCACATTCTCCCTGTGTCTGTGTGGGTATCCTCTGGGTGCTCCAGTTTCCTCCCATATTCCAAAGATAGTTAGGTTGATTGGCCATGCTAAATTGCTCCTGAGTGTCAAGGGGATTAGCAGAGTAAACACTTGGGGTTATGGGGGTAAGGCCCGAGTGAGATTGTTGTCGGTACAGGCTTGATGGGCTAAATGGCCTTTTTCTACACAGTAGGGATTCTATGATTCTAAGTATCAAAGCTGACAAAGCTGTCCAGGAAGCATGGACCCATCATCCTGCCAAAGTTACCCAGAAGTATCAACACTATCAAGGAACTGTCCAAGGATACTAGGTAAGTTGACATGGACGGTAAGACTGGTGAGTATTAGGCATGAGGGTTTGGCATAAGTGGGCATTAAATTGACATAGGTATATGGGATCATGGGGATTGGTAGGGGGTACTCAATTGGCAGGAGGTACTCAATTGGCAGGAGGTGTGGGGAAATTAGGGGTGGGTAGAGGAATATTAAATTAGAACATAGAACATTACAGCGCAGTACAGGCCCTTCAGCCCTCGATGTTGCGCCAACCAGTGGCACCAATCTAATGACTCTCTAACCTAAATTATTCCAATATTATCCATATGCCTATCCAGTGACCATTTGAAAGCCCTTAAAGTTGGCGAGTCCACAATTGCTGCAGGCAGGGCATTCCCTCTGAGTAAAGAACCTACCTCTGACATCTGTCCTATAACTACCACCCCTTAATTTAAAACTATGTCCTCTTGTGTTAGCTATCACTATCCAAGGAAAAAGGCTCTCACTGTCCACCTATCTAACCCTCTGATCATCTTTATGCCTCAATTAGGTCACCTCTTAACCTTCTTCTCTCTAATGAAAATAACCTCAAGTCCTTCAGCCTTTCCTCATAAGGTCTTCCCACCATACCAGGCAACATCCTGATAAACCTCCTCTGCACCCTTTCCAATGCCTCCACATCTTTCTTATAATGCAGTGACCAGAACTGTACGCAATACTCCAAGTGCAGCTGCACCAGAGATTATTACAGTTGCAACATGACCTCGGCTTCGAAATTCAATCCCTCTACCAATAAAAGCTAACATACTGTACGCTTTCTTAACAACCTTATCAACCTGGGTGCCAACTTTCAGGGAGCTATGCACATGTACACCAAGATCTCTCTGCTCATCAACACTACTAAGAGTCCTTCTATTAGCCCTATATTTTGTACTCCTGTTACTCTTACCAAAGTGAATCACCTCACACTTTTCCATATTAAACTCCATTTGCCACCTCTTGGCCCAGCTCTGCAGCTTATCTATGTCGCTCTGCAAACTGTAATATCTGTCTCACTGTCTATAACTCCTCCAACTTTGGTATCATCAACAAATTTACTAAGCCATCCTTCTACACCCTCATCTAGATCATTTATAAGTTGGCATAGGAGATGTAAGAACCATAAGTGTATGTGGTAGGTCATAGTTGGCATGGATGGGGCATCGTTATATGTGGCATGTGAAAGGGGGCTGTTGATGGAAGGCTGGAGAAAAATTATTTGTTCTATTATTATGTCTTACTTATTTAAATAGACATACTGGAGCACAGAGGCAGCAAGCCTTGTGTCCAGCCCACATCTACACCAAGCAGCATTCACATTCATTCTGGGGTCACCCTGCCCTGACTCCTGTTTCAGCCCCCTCCTGTCCCCCCAAAAAATCCAGTTGTGGGCACACATTTTTGAAGTTTGGGTTTGCAGAGTCAGAAAGTTTTTAGATTATGGGGATATGGAGGTACTACAGTGTTAAAGATTCCATCTTTTAGTTGATAGTTTAACTCAAGGCTCAGTCCATCCTCTTGGGAGTACATGAAATGCATTTTTTCGAACTGAAGCAGTGAATTTCTCTCAAATGTTTGACTAATATTCTCATTCCTCAACCAGCATCATTAAAACAGATCATGTGGTGATTATCAGATTGCTTTTTGTGAGACCTTGCAGTGGAAAAAATGGCTGCCACTTTCCTGGTAATACAAAAATGACTACACGTTAAAAGTACAGCATTGGTTGTAAAGCACTTAGAAAAGAGAATATAAAAATCAACTACTACTTTGCTTCTTTGAAAGAAAGTATTAATAGGGCATGAAAGTTCTCAACAAATTCAAGTTAAGATGGTGTGACTACCTTGGCCATATCAAGATTGGATATTGTTTTAAAAAATGTTACATAAATTTGAATTTAAGAACATCAGTATTTCTTTCTTTCTTGCCATCCATTCACTTTGAATCAAGAAAATTTATGATGTTTTCTGCACGGCCAGTTCTTACCAACAACTGTCTGGAATCATATTGTGCCAAAAGCCAGTATAAATTAACAAACCAATGTTTATTCAGTGACACGAACCAAAACTCAACTCAGTATAAACAATAATTCTTGAAGGCAATGGAAGTGACAGTCTCATACACTTAATGCCAACCATCAGTCTGTCCTCATGACTTACAGTGGACAATCTGTAAGATTGCCATGTGCCAAGGGTGTGGCCATATTTCACTGTGTACAGAGAAGCCTTGCTTTCCACAATGTGGCTCAAAAATCTCAAGCCACTATTCAGACTATGGGACTGCATTTCATTAGGGGTCATTCAACTTGGACCAGAAATCCATGCTGTGCAATTTCAAGCCCTGAAGATGTCACAGTACACTAACATTTTTGACTATCGGGCAATCAACAAGCTGCTGGTTATATACCATATAAAGTTAGATGGCTTGATCACATAGTCAGTGATGAGTGCCTGGAATGTGCTGCCAGAGGAAGTGGTGAAACAACACATTAGCAACATTTGCGAGGCGTCTGGATGTGTACATAAATAGGGAGGAAATAGAATCTTACAGACCTAGTAAGGGTAAAAGGTTTTTTTTAGTTTAGTTAAGGCATTATGATTGGCATGGGCTTGGAGGGCAGAAGGCCTGTTTGTATGCTGTACTTTTCTTTGTTCTTTATTCAATATTTTGTGTGCCAAGAAAAATACGAACTGTGATGAAGTAAAAAACATGACCTTGAATGACAGAAATTAGGCCAATGGAAGAGGCCACAGAATGAGTTTCAGCAATGGTAGATGCAGAGAAAATGATGGTAGGGTCAGGATATGTGTCAACCCTGTACATTTAAACAAAGCGCTACTCAGATCACATCACCCCATGAAGACAGTTTAACAGGCCATCTCCGACATGTTGCAGAGCATTTAGTGTGTTAGATACAAAATGCAGATTTTGGCAAATCCCGCTGAATCTGGCATCCTCAGGATTGACCATATTCTTGTCTCCAGTACATCTCCGGGATGTTCTTGGATATGACAGAGCACTTCTCAAAATTCATTCCTTACTATAATGAAATCACTGGACAACTTCATCAATTCCTACATCAGGATAGCTAAAGAGTCACTGTATTGACACTCCATGCAAGCTGATGTTGAGAGTGAGGTCTCCAGTTGCTCCCCTGCAACACACTTACCACGGCAAACAAAAGAGCCCTGCACTCACGAGTTCCCAGATCAACTGTGGCTGTTCACAGCAGCAGATATTTTTGAATGGAACAGCGAACAACACCTGGTAGTGGTGGACGTGTACTCTGGACTATCTGCCAAGTACAACCAGTAGTTCAACATTGTGAAACACAACAGACACTTTGCCACCCATGGCATTCTACTAAAGCTCATGACCGACTAGCTTGTCTCTGCCAAATTCCATACCTTTTCTTTCATTTGGGATTTTCATCATGTAACAAGCAGCCTTTTACATCCACAATCTAATGGGTTTGATGAAAGAGCCGTACATTGACCAAACATCTTCTGAAAAAAATGTACATGGGATGACACTGATTTCTAAGCTGCAATTCTAAGGCAAGGTACTATTTCCTGACAGGGCCTGTCTTCGACAGCTCAACGATTCTTCTCTAGATGCATCAAGATCATGATCTTGACCACCAAATCCATGTTGCAACTAGAACTGGTACCCAATGTGCAAGAAGCACTGCTACAATATAGATTAAACAACAAGGCACGCAATGACAATTATGCCCATGCTTTATGTCCTCTAGCACTGGCAAAACAATCCATTTTCATCTGCATGAGGCTATGAACAACAAAGCTCTGTAACCCAACAGCTGTGTGTTGGCTTCCAATGGCAGCTAGTATATATACAATCACTATCCCATTGCCAGTGGTTGAACCATCTCAGACTCAACCACTTTTCCTGGACCTTAGGCCGCACACACCTCCCTCAACCTGGACATGGTTGGAGTCTTTGTAGTCCAAGGCCTTCACACTGTACGAACGACATGCTTTGCATGCCCACCACTATACACACTGCTGATGGGACAGTCCCACCTGCACCTATTGGTATCTATACACATTCCAAACACTTGAGTAAGCCCAACATGCAGTATCGAGACTATCACGTCTTAAACTGTCCTGACTGACCAAAGTCATTCTGTCTGTTTTACTTGCACCATTTCTCCAACTTATCCTGAAAGGGGGAAGGGGAGGCAGGAATGCACACAATGGGTATACAGTGGTCTATGCATTAGCTGTAAGAGCTAGATTTGTACTCCATTGTTTGTACAGACTTTTGTACACTTACAAATTTGTTGTACTGTTGGCACATACTTGGTTGTAAATAGTTATATGCGTACACTGTTACATTTCGTGCAGCTGGGGGCACAAAAATAGGGAGGATGAAGATCTGGACATCATGTGACAATGTGATGATGCAATTATGTGGAGCGTCACGGGGGAGGAGGTTAGCAGAATGAGTCTGCGACCTCAGATAAAGTAGGTGTGTTAAAAAGAGTTTGTATGCTTAATTAATAAACCTTCTATTAATTGAAAGTCCCTTGTGCATTTTTTGATTTAATGGAACTCGCAGAACTACAATTACACGATGTTAACAGTTTGTGTGAATGGGGAAACTGTAGCAAGCATGTAGCAAGAAAATGTAGGCAAGCATGGGGTCATGTGTTTTGGATCAAAAAGGGATAGAACAGCTTATTTTCTAAACATAAATGGTTTGTTATCTTTATTACAAGGGGATTGAAGTACAGGAGTAAGGATGTCTTGCTGCAGTCGTACAGAGTCTTGTTGTGACTACACCTGAACTGGTGAGATTATCCTATAAGGAGTGATTAAGGAGACTAAGCCTACATTACCTAAGAATTTAGAGGAATGACAGGTGACCTCACAAACATACAAATTTCTTCCAGGTCTCAACAAATAGATCCACGAAGGATGCTTTCCCTGGTTGGGGATTCTCGAACCAGCAATCTCAGGATAAGTAGTACACCTTTTCAACTGAGATGGTGAGGAATTTCTTCAGTCAGAGGGTGGTGAATATTTGAAATTCTTTACCCCAGATGGCTATGGAGGAGCAGTCATTGAGTATATTCAAAGCAGAGATTGATAGGTTTCCTGACAATGACAACATCAAGAGATATGAGGATAATGTGGGATTATGATGTTGAGGTAGATTTGCAGAGTAGAAAGGTCTACTTGTGATTCAGGGCAAGATTCTCCGGTCTTTCTATGGTATGTTTTTCAGTGGCGTGCCATTGGCTGGCAGAGGGATCTTCTGGTCCTGCCATATCAACGATTCCCATTGAATCCATCCTATCCACCGAAAAACTCGCGAGCTGTGGAATCAGAAAATCCTGCCAGCGTGAAGAGCTGGAAGATTTTATCCCCCATGTTTTTAAATTGTTAGAAGTACAGGAGGTTCTAAGAGTCTTGGGGGTTAAGGTTCATAACATGTCATGAACTGGTACAGAAACTAATAAAAAGGCCCAATGCATTGATGACCTTACTAGCTAAAAGACTAGAATACAATCAGATAGAAGCTATGCTACAGCTATACAAAGCATATATTAGGCCATTTCTGGAATAATACCTGTAACCTGGGGTCCAAGTATTAAAAACCATGAGGGGTCAGGATAGAGTAAATAGGGAAAACCTGTTCTCACCGGCAGGAGAATCGAGGAGGAGGAGTCAAAGATTTAAAGGTAATTAGCATGAGAAGCTATGGAGACAAATGGGGAGAAATATTTTCATGCAGCAAGTGGTTAAAATTAGGCTTGACTGTGTGGTGGAGGTATGTTCGATCAAGGCATTCAACAGGGAATTATATTCTGAAAAAGAAGAACGTACAGGGTTACAGTGAGTAGTCAAGGCAAGGCACTAAGCACATTGCTGATTTGGAAAGCTGGTGCAGACACAACTGAATGGCTTTCTTCTGTCTTACAATAATTCTGTGATTCTGCAAAGGAGTGCAAGAGCAGGATTCTCTGATCTCCTCCGTATCTACGCAGCTGCCAGCGAGAATGAAGAATTTGGCGTTCAGCCAAAACTGCATTAACTGCAGTGGCATTGGAAAATCCCAACTGTGGAAGAGGTCAGAGGTTTTTGGCACATATTTAGTCCAAGTCTCCAAAACTGAGATCTGCATATCTGACATTCGCATAGTGTCCCAATTGCAGAAATCCTGCCCATCAGAAATTTAAACTTCCAGGACACTGCATGTGCACATATTGGACTTTGTCAGGCTCCTGACACATATCAGCTGCCTAAAGTTCAGGGCATCACCGATCTCAATAGCTGGTCCAAAATTTCAGATTGATAACACTTAATCTAATGAATGTCTGATGAAAAGTCATTGATCACAGATGTTTCCAGACCTGCTCAGTATTTTCATACTTCTTTTTATTTCAAATTTCTAACATTTGTAGTATTTTACTTGTGTGCTAATCAAACTAGATCAACATGAAACATTAACTCCACGTGTGTTATGTTAGTTATCCTCAACCAGGAAGGTAGGAGAGCTATAAATTGCCTCAGTTCCATGGTTGACTAGGAATCTCACTTCAAGTAGTCAAAACAGTAATTCTGGAAGTGCTCGTATGTAGGTGTTAAGAGAGGATCAGGACAACTGTGATGCTTCTAAAGTAAAGTGATTTATCAACACTCACTTTGAAGATCACTGAAGAGTGCCTGTGCCTCATACCTTAGTAAGTAAGTAATGCCTTCAGGAGAGAGGAATATTGGTTTAAAAAAGAGAATGCATACAGTACCACAGCTTCAGTAAAAACGGAGAATGTCAATGCTATAAAGCAGGGACACTGGAACATTTCAAAATATACTTTCTCACCTCAGAAACTTGCTTAGAGGGAGCATGTCTTGGGAAATCATGGGCACAGTCTTTAATTTTCTATCTAATTAATGTAATAGAATATTGCAGAGGCTGTTTAAAATTGTTGCCTCTGATATTCCTCTTCCTTTTGTGGTACTGAAAAAATATATTACAGTAATGCTTAGCTTTAGTTACTGTGTATTTTTCCCAATTAACTGATCATTTTTTTTTTATTCATTCATGGGATGTGGTCCTCACTGGTTGGTCAGCATTTATTGTCCATTTCTAATTACTCTCATTCAGAGAACAATTAGGAGTCAGCATGTTGTTGTGGATCTAAAGTTACATGTAGGCCGGACCAGTTAAAGATGGCAGATATCCTTCTCTAAAGGACATTAGTGAACCAGATGGCTTTTACAATAGTTGACAATGATGTCATGGTCATGATTAGATTTTTAATTCCAGATTTTTCTATAGAATTCAAATTTCACTATTTGCTGTGGTGGGATTCAAACCCGGGTCCCCAGAGCATTACCCTGGGTCTCTAGAATACTAGTCCAGACAATACTTGTCATTATGATACCATCTTTCAACATGATTTTCTAATTTCTTGTTATTATGTGAGTGAGCAGCTTCTTATCTCTCCCTTTAAGATTTGTACACACCATTCCTCTTTATTTCACTTCCAGTTGGTTACTGATGCATTTAGGATCATATCTACTTAATTTTGTTTTTTTTTAGTTTTAAGCATGTATTTTTTCGATATGTTTATTATAATATCTTGTTCCATTTGTCTTCTTTTGAAGTATTGTGGAATTACTTTCTCTAATTTATTTACTTTGGTTGTTTCTTGTTTAATTGTGTTTGGAACTTTTTAAAATGATATATCAGCTCCAGATCTTTGACGTTTCCGACTTCTACATCATGCTAGACTTTACTATTCTGTGGTTGCTGTTCTGCAAGATGCTACCAGAATAATTTCCTGTTCGTATTTTAGATAATAGGTCAAGACAAGCATAGCTTCTTGGTGCACTGAGTCAAGAAGCAGTGATGCAGTCCATTTACCAATTTAGTGCTACTCAACTTGAATCTCTCAATTTATATTTAGTTGATTGAATTGTCCTTTAATAATAACTTGTCTATTCTGAAATCTCTTTCAAATACTTTCATAAAGCAATTGTATAATGATTATTTTTTCATCAATAATAATGGAGTAGTTAATGTTGTTTATAAGCACTTTATTTTCTAGCTTTTTACTTTTCACCATGTCTTCTTTTTGACCACTTTAGATCCGTGAATATAATTTTGACCTTCTGGACTGACGGATATTTTTGATTGTTTCCAATGACATGATGAGACTTAAACCAGATGGTTTTGCTGTGAGACAACTGGAAGCAGAAACTGAAGGTAAAAGCAGAAGACGATGCAGTAAAATGGGGTGGGTAAATAACATTGAGACATGGGCTGAGAGTGACTTGACAAAAGTCAGAGAAGATGCACGATGATATCAACAGCTCCCCTAAGGTTATGGTGACAATGAATGACAAACTCATCATATCATTATGAACGCATCAACTCCCCAATTCTCATTTCTAATGCTTTTAATAAGTTAGCCTTAGTATAGACTTAGTATATAGTATTATAGATAAGCCTCCTCTTGTTCATGGTTTCCTGGTAAGTCCTACAAACAGGCAAGGTTCTGTGCCAGGAACATGCATTTGGAAACTTAAGGGAAAAGGGATAAACAAATAACCACAATCCATACTTTGCCTGCTGTCAGGAATGTCAGTCCTACCAGTTTGCTGTTGCAGAATTCCTGGTATCAAATATGCAGTGGAGGGAAAGATTATCAAGAGGAATATAGAACAGATCTTATGCGTCATCCATTGTAATAGCACAACATTCAGATGCACGCTGCACATAATTTAAAATCATGTGAGCACAATCTGAATTAACAAAAGTAAAGAAAACATGCAACAATCAACTTTGTACAACATGAACTGTTAATATTGTAAAATGGTATCAACAAATCAGACTGTATGTAAATCACAGATAGCTCATATACATACAAGTAATCAGGGGCCATTTTTAAGTGCTACCCATTTGGTTTCCACGAGGAAGGTAAGGTTTTATATTTATCTCTTGTATTTTTGTAGAAAAGGAATCAAACAGCTCAATTCCTTTGCAAAGAAAATAAAAAGCATGCTATTCTCATTAGTTAACTACAGGAGAATAATTTTGTTATTTTAGACATCAGCAGTGAATACAAATATTCTATAATAAATGTGAGGACATTGCATGGGAAAATGGAGCATAGAAAAGATGTGGCAGAAAGAAACTAGAGCAAGATGTGTATTCAAGAGTCCTTGGTGGGATAGGGGGAGGTGGGGGAACATGGTCTGCAGGGGGGTTGTATCTCTTGGACTTAAGGGTTTAGCAATGAGAGTCAAACCCAACGTATCAGTTTTTAAACTTCTCACTCTCAACACCGTCCCAGATTTCACCGCTCTTAAGGAGTCCTTCGCTTTGTATTTCTTTTGGAATCTTAGACAAAGCTCATTGGCATATTTGTCACTGCTTCTTTAAAAGCAATAATTCACAATATTCCATCCCATTCTCTCACCAACCTTTTTGTTCAGCTCCTGTTGGACATTTATTTTACCAATCCCCTTCTTGTCTAAGCCACCATTCACAGTGCTGAACCTGTGTACTCCACCAGTTGATCAGCTCTCAATGTCCTGCACCATGTTCCCTTCCAAAATGTCTGTTTGCTTGTGATAGGGCTCTTGCCATCACTGAGCTTACTGTGGGATGGCCTTGATGGAAATTTAGTTGAGGGTTGATGACACCTTACCTGTAAAAAAAAAGCTTTGCTGTTTGGCTATATCTTAAACCACTTGCCCCACTGAAACCATCGCGATGACTGTGTGTCACTTTTCACCAAATCACAAATTTGTCCTCTTACTTCTCTGATACCATCTTCTTCTTTGACCCTCTCTTCTTGCTCTATCTCTTTAACCTCTCATCTAAAATTCATTTAATTTTCTACCCATTCAAGTACAATAACTTTTTCTCACTAAGATATCCATTTCTTTTCTCTCTCAGCCACTGCACTGAGCAATTCTCATTCTTGGTGACTTCAATCTCTACCTTAATTCATCATGTTTCTCTGAATTTACAGCCCTTCTGTCCTCTCTGAATTTTTCCCTCCATATCGAATTTCCCAACCCATATTCATGGCAATTCACTTGACCTTGCCATCTCAAATGACTTCACTACTCACTCAATACAGATAAAGCCATCTCTAATAATTTATTTACATTGCTTGCTATCGAGATGTGCAATCTTCTCTCAATACTACTTGCATTGGACTGTGGGAGGAAACTGGAGCATCTGGAGGAAACTCATGCAGACACAGGGTGAAAATGCAAACTCCACACAGATGTACCTTAGCAAGTTACTTTTACTATTAATTAAGTAACTTGAAATTACTATAAATCCCAATAGCCAAGTCCTAACACCAATTACTTTTTACCCTGCAATAATTGTACTAATGTTGCATTTTACCTGGTTTTCAAGATGATGCTCTCATTTACTTCTGTTTCTGAAGTGTTATGTAAATTGTGCAAGTCTTCTCTCTGGCATTGGGTTGGCCAATGTTATGCTCATTTTATTCAGCAGTTCTGCAGCATTTCTCCAGACATTTAAACCACAAGGAAATTGAATGTGTCACCTCTGAACTACTCGCTTGAACAATCCACTTACTAATTCATAAGCAAAGATATGGGCCATAATGTAGGAAGAAACCAGGGTAAAAGAGTGTTACAATTAAGTGGGAGAAAACAGAATCAAAAAAGGAGCAGAGTGAATGGTTCAGAAAATTGATTGCCATAGATTTACTACAATGAATGAAGGACTAAAGGCTAGACAATTTGAATGTATCATTTTAAGTGACTTGTGGGGGGGGGGGGAAATAGGTTGAGTAGAATAAGCAAAACTTTGAAAGTTAGAGTGGGGTTGGGGAAGTCGGGTGGGCAACAGATTTATTTGTTCCTTTACTTGTTAAGATGTACTTGAGCCTTCAATATCTAAGACTGATTTATGGCTGCAGTGCCAAAACTACTTGATACTAATCCTTTCAATTTGGGGGCAGCACAATTGCTGCCACATAATGTCAGGGACACAGGTTCAATTCGGGCCTTGGATGATAATCTGTGTGGAGCTTGCATGTTCTCACCATGTTAGTGTGTGTTCTTTCTGAGTGCTCCCATTTTTTCCCACACTCCAAAGATGTGTGGATTAGATTGATTGGCCCCTTAGTGTCAGTGGAATTAGCAGGGTATATATATGTGGGGTTACGGGAATAGGGCCTGGGAGGGATTTTTGTACGTGCAGGCTGAATTTTTTTTTTTGTTTAAAGCAACACAGCACGGGAAACAGGCCCTTCGGCCCAACGAGCCCGCGCCGCCGTCATACTGTATAGTAGCAAATACATTATCCTATTTTAATATTCCTATATAATAATATATATATTATTCCTAATATGGAAAATTTTCACCATAGGGACAATTTGTTACCCAATCAGCCTAAGAGCGAATTTTTGGGTTGTCGGAGGAAACCGGAGTGCCCGGAGAAAACCCACGCAACCACGGGGAGAACGCGCAAACTCCCGCAGACACCGGCCCAATTCCAAGTGTCTGCACAGCCACATCGATAGTCTCTGAGCTGTCATGGTGCCCTTCAGATGGTCCACATAAAGCACTCATATACGACATGAGGTACCAGGCAACCCATGAATCATCATCCAAGAGCTGTACCCGCACCAACTGCCGAATGCATGCTCAAATTATGGACCGAATTACCTGTGGAAAAAAGCCGTAGTTAAACAGTCCTAATATATCCCTCTATCTGCATACCGCTCATGTGGCTGTCCAAGAGACCCTAAAACAGCCCCAGCGTGCCTGCTCCCACCACCTTACTCGGCAGTGCATTCCACACCCCCACTACCCTTTGTGTGGAAAAACTGCCCTCTAATATTCGTCTTATACATAGCCCCCCTCACCCTATGGCCATGACCCCTCGTCCTATCCATTTCTGAAGGTGGAAAAAGTTTACCTCCATTTACTCTATCTATACCCATTATAATCTTATACACCTCTATGAGATCCCCTCTAAGCCGACGTCTTTCAAGGAAAAACAACCCCAGTCTATCTAATCGTTCCTCATAAGACAGTCCTTCCATATCAGGCAGCATCCTGGTAAACCTCCTCTGCACTCTCTCCAAGGACTCCACATCCTTCCGATAGTACGGAGACCAGAACTGGGCGCAGTATTCCAAGTGAGGCCTAACCAAAGTTCTGTACAACTGCAACATCAAACTCCTACTCTGTATTCTATACCCTTTTCTATGAAAGCTAACATACTATACGCCTTCTTTATCACCTTCTCCACCTGTGAGGACACCTTCAGAGACTTGTGAACCTGCACCCCCAAGTCTCTCTGCGTCTCTATGCTCCATGGCCTCCTTTTGCACAACAGGGATTCCCTGATTCTATAAAATTCTCTCTTTTTTTTAAATTCTCTAATGACTGGAATTCACCAATGGTTTCAATATTTTTTAGCTTATCTGATCCAATTTCAATGGTGAGAGGCATCATTGTTAATGCCCGTACACATTCTTTTTTTATCCACAAGTTACTTTATTATAACAGAAGTTATAGATTTGCTTCACTTTGTGTAGAAAATGACACATTTCACATCATGATGATAAAAGCCCATCCATGAATGTGTTAATTGTTGCTTACCCACATAGAATCCCTTCAGTGCAGGGGAGATCATTCGACCCATTGAATCTGTACCGACTCTCTGACAAAGCATTTATTATATCTAGGCCCTCCTTCCGGCCTTATCCCTGTAACCTCACAAATTTGCCACGGCCAACCCACCTAACCTGCACACCTTTGGACTGTGGAAAGAAACTGGAACACCTGGAGGAAATCCATGCAGACACAGGGAGAATATGCAAACTCCACACAGACTTACCTTACCAAGCTACTTCCACTATTAATTAAATAACCTGCAATTACAATAAATCCCTAGAGCCAAATCCCAACACCAATTACTTTTTACTCTGAAAATTGTAGTAATTGTACCGATACTGCATTTTAAGTGGTTTTGAGGAAGATACTCTTACTCCTGTTTCTGAAGCCTTGCTTAAATTGTGTAAGCCTCCTCTCTGACAACGGACTGGCCAATGTTGTGCTCGTTTTATGATGTAGAGATGTCGGCGTTGGACTGGGGTAAACTTAGTAAAGTTTCACAACACCAATTTTAAATCCAACCAATTTATTTGATAGTAAATTTGCGAGCTTTCGACACTATGTGCCTTCGTCAGCAGCTCTGCAGCATTTAAACAATTTCGTCAGATATTTAAACCACAAGGAAATTGAGTCCAACACCTCTGATCTACTCACTTGAACAATATACCTGCTAATTCATGAACTGAAAGCAATGAAGGCTATTCTACATGAAACAAAAAAAAACCCTTCTCACAAGCAAATACAATAAGCCCAACAAAATTTAGATAGTGCTAAGGTATTTGTGTGATTAAGTATCTGGATCCATGCCTAAAAGTAGATGGCGCTTTGAAGTAGCTGTTACAAAGGTAGCCGGCTCATGTTTGTCACATCACTATTTACCTTTAATTTATTATCTGATCCTTCATCAAAACAATCATATTATATGCAGTTTCTGCCAAGAGACAAACAGCCTGTTGAACACTTACCATTCATGGTCACACCGCAGCATGGCAGTAATTCAAGCAGCAATTTAAAACTGGTGTGACATATCTTAAAATGGTTTGGCACTGGAAATCTTTGTAAGACTATTTTGTTAATGAGTGTATGTTGATTCATGGTTGGAAAGGATAGGTTACAGTATTGGCAGACAAACATCCCTGTGAGGTTAAACATAATACCCAGAAAAAATGCAAAACTAGTGCAATCATGATAAAAATGACTAGAAATGGATTTCCCAGTCTCTCAAATATTTGCAAGAAGTCGTCTTATATAACACAATTATGACAATCTGATTCCAATGCAATCACTAATGTCTCTACTTGCCACCCAAGACACACATATGAGTAGTTTCTCAAAGCCACTGAAACAGCATTTTAATGGCACGCTCAGCTGCAGGTAAGTAGACATCATAGAATCCGTGACACCGACTGTTTGAATTACCAAGAGGGTTTCCAATTTCCAGGCTCCAGATTGCTTTTTTCAGATATTTTTTGCCTTTCCTACTCTATTCAGTGGAAAATAAATCTGTCAGCTCTCTGCCCTTGCAAACGCATTGGAAATATGCAATTGTCATCTGTTAACTACAGAACAATAATTTAGTTATTTTCAACACCTGCAGTGAATAGAAATTTTCAGCAGTAAATGTGAAAGTAATCATCAAATGCCGCATGTATTAATTGAACAGTTCTGTGCAAAGATCAAGAGCAGGGTTTAAAATCAACACCCTGAAAGTATGTGGTTTTCTGAGTGTCAGAGTGACTAAGGCAATGTAACATTACTTCGCTTTGATGGAGAAATGGGTTTAGGTCTGCATAGATACTTACCACTTCGTATGCAGTAACGACTTTCTTCAAGACTTCTGGGATTACTCCTTGGGGCTCCATTGAAGGGTAATCATCTTTTAGATTCAATACCACAATAGGTACATTATCATTGTTCAGAAGTGTTGACAATGCCATAAAACACTGTTTTAGATTAGAAACCGGGGAGAGGCCGCACAATTCCTTGAAAGAAACTATTGCATTCTGAAAGAAGAAAATAAGTTAAAGTTAACAACTCAAAATTGTAAATTATTTTTTGCTAAAGTTATATGACCAATATTGTATAGCAAATATACACCTGAACTTCAACTGGGATAATAATTCTCTAATAAAGACCAACAAATCTGATCACTTCCATAAACACAATTTCATGAACACAGGCTGCTATTAATCATAAGAATCAAGATCCCTCAGTTAGTGGACAATTCATTGCATCAGACTACTCAATTAGTCATTGAGAGAAGTTAATAGGCCTTTTATTATACAGTTAGAACTTGCAGTAGTTTGTTTTGGAGCATTACAAAATATTTTTAACATTTGTTTTGAACACCTTCAGTGGTTAGTTATAAAAATACTGAAGATGGAAATAAAGCCATTTCATTTCACAAGGTGTTTAGGTCATGTAAAACTATCACCAGGCATACATCCAATAAGAGTTGGCAACTCTAATTTAGGAAGAGCAGCTAAAAGACTGATCAAAGGGGTCAGATTTAAGAAGAGCTGGAAAAGTGGTGAGGATAAGAGAGAAATTTGAGTTCAGGTCTAAATGACTGAAAGCATGACTGCCCACGATGGGTGCAGATAAAAGAATTTGCACAAGAGGCCAAAGTTAGATGAAGGTGGAGTTCTTGTAAGGATGGGTGCTGGCTAGAAGATATTGTGGGGATAAACAGAAAAACCATGAAGAAATTTAAACACAAGCATGAGCATGTTTGGCAGAAGTGACTGGGAATTAACAGGATTAACTGTGGGGGCTATCAGACTTGAATTTGCACACATATATACAGGTTTCTGGGCCATTTCAGAGGGCCTGTAAGCAAGTGACAGATTTCTTTCTCTAAATGAATTTTTACAACAATCAATGTTAGTTTATTAATTGAAGTTAAATTCCACCAGCTGCCCTGTTGGGATTTAAACCTATGTCCCCAGAACATAACCTGGGCCTCTGGATAAATGTCCAGTAACTAGTCCAGTGTCATTTCTACAGCATCACCAACAGGTGTTAGAGGGTACCAATAAGAAGAGGAATCACAGCTGAGACTTTTATCCTCACTAAGTTTAAGTTTAAATGTATTAGCATCACAAGTAGACTTACTGCAATGAAGTTACTATGAAAAATCCCTAGTTGCCACACTCCAGTCCCTGTTTGAGTACACTGAAGAGGAATTTAGCATGGCTGATGCACCTAATCGACATGTCTTTCAGACTGTGGGAAGAAACTGGAGCACTGCAGGAAACCCACGCAGACATAGGGAAAATATGCAGATTCCACACAGACAGTGAGCCAAGGTTCAAACCCATGTTCCCGGTGCTGTGAGGCAACATTGTACCACCCATAGCATGTATACTAAAGCAAACTGTACTGTCTCTACTAATGTTTCAGTTAAGTACAGGTAGTTTGCAAAAACAAAATATTCTAACAATCAAAAAAATACATGAGATCACTGGCTTCTGATCCCTACGATTATCATCGTCAAAGGCTCACACGTCATGTTAATTCCTGACTAGACGGATGAATGTGTCACCTGTTGGGTGTTCTCAGTGTTAGAATAGGTATCAGCTTGCAATGTAAATTTATCCTACATTGGCAAGGAAAGTGCTGGACACATGGAAATGCTGGATTAAAGCAAAGTAGGCAAGGAAGTTAAATTAAGAAAGAAGGTGAATAGAAGTAAACCTCTTTGTAAAATATTATTGCTCAGTTCTATAAATTATTAAAGTTTGAATATTGTGCATCTAAGCAACTCAAGTATCAGACAACATTTAGCTTTCATTCCTATTCTTTCATGTCACAACTTCAGCAGTATAATATTTGCTCAGAATGCTGCCAGAAAATTAGCCAATACTGTACAATAACCCAAAGTGCATTCAATATGCATGTAGCCTTGAACCTTAAACATAATGAAAGCTTGTTTAAACGTCCTCTGGACCTAACCTGCAATTGGAAAATTAATTATTAGCACACATCCTCAATTCAACCAGTCCCACTGGCCTCCGTAACGTGAAAAAGTTCCAAAGAGGCAGTGAGATGATCTTTGGAACAACACAATGTGTACAGCTGATGTGTGACAAAAATCAATATCCTGGATGAGAAATTACTGTCCTGTAGCACATGGGGTCCATTACAGACTGTTGTGTTATTAGTACAATGACATTACATTTATAATTGGATTTTTTTTTCAAAAAATAATTTCATCATTCATCTATAGTGACTGAGAGGAATACACACAAAGATTTAATGGTAATCTTCATAAGGGAATTGGATAAGCACTTCAAAAGGAAAACTTCTGCGGAGTTATGGAAAAAACGGAAAAATTGGACATTCTTTTCAAAAAGCAAGACAGGCACAACAGGTTGAATAGTCTCCTTCTATGCTGTCTGATTCTTACAAGTTAAAGTTTATTTATTAGTCAGAAGTCGGCTTACATTAACACTGCAATGAAATTCCTGTGAAAATCTCCTAGTTGCCACACTTTGGCACTGTTCAGATACATGGAGGGAGAATTTAGCATGATCAATGCACTTTTCTATGGACTATGGGAGGAAACCAGAGCACCCGGAAAAAACTCATGCCAACACAGGCAGAACATGCAGACTCCACACAATGACTCAAGCCGGGAATCGAATCCAGATCCCTGGCACCGTGAGGCAGCAGTGCTAACCACTGCATCACCATGCCAATTTTATCATCTTCTCTTTCAACATTTCTATTTTAAAAAGCTGAAAATAATGTAATGTTGTATTGTCTGTGAATAAGGACATAGTTAATAACTTAAAACAGTTGACTACTGTAGTTCTCTACTGCTCTTACATGCTGCGTCTGCAATCACATGCCCTTCTCCACATCCCATATTATTACTGGTGCACAGGTTGCTTAGCAATATGTAAACGAATGCACATTCTACATCTTTCCCATTTTAGTTACAACAATCTGTAACTGCATGGAAGAAGAATAGTACAGAAAATGGCAGTAAAAGAAAACAACGGAGAGCTTGAATGCCGAGAACATGAACTCGAGCTGAAACTGGTGCAAAACATATACCTGTACCTTCCCTTTTTCAGGAATAGCATGTACATATGATCTTTAAACTTGGGGTTTGGTCTCTCAGCCTACCTGAGTGTATAGTTACACAAAGTAGCTTGTTCTAGGAGGCAATGGGTTACCGTCCACATAGTGGATAATACCAGGTGCGCATGGGATGAGCACGGTTGCTACTGGGTCGGTTAGCAGAAAAGACCTCTGCCTCAGTTGGTATCCGAGGCACGGTTTGCAGATTCAGTTTGTCAGCCTTTGGGGCAACTAACGGGACTGATTCAGGGACTGAAGCAGATGACGTTGGTTCGACATACAAGGTGTCATATGAGGTGCCCATGTAGCTGTTAGATTTGTGAGCAGGGCTATGGACAACAGCCAGTTTGTCATAGCTCTGCATAGTTTGCATTCTGACCGTCTCTGGCCTGGCCCCAGAGTTTGGTGCTTGTGGGCATTGCTAACGCATAGCTTGTCCTCTTTGCAATTGTTTCAAAAGAGCTTCCTTCACATTTGTTGCCACTTCAGGCTGCAGCTGGGGTTTGGCAACAGAGATTATGATCTAGGTGTGCCTGGAGGACATTCTCTTCACTGACAAGAGCTAGCTGCACAGTTAAACAATTCACCATAAAAATCTAAGTTGTCACATTTTTCCAGAGGGTGTTTTGCTGAATGCACTGCATGCTCTGCCAAACCATATGATTGTGGATAATAGGGGTTGCTGTAACTTGTACAAAGTCCCACGTGTGTGCAAAGTTCTTGAACTCTCTGCACACAAGCTGCCTGGCATTGTCCATCATTTGCTGTTGTAGAATGTCAAAGTGTCTCTTCAGCTCCCTGTTTACTGTGGTGTTCTTCATGTCAAGGAAGTAATCAACTTCACAACACTCTGAGATTGAATCAGCAAGATATGTCTCTCATTCCAGCCAAATACATCGGCTATGGTGAATGCTGGAATCTTTTGGAGGTGCAGTGGATTTTTAGTTTGGTGAGGCTTGCATGGTATGGACCCAGATACTTAACCTAATAATAAGTGTGTGAGAAGTTTTTTTTTCTCTCCTGGAAATTAAAGTAAACAGTGATGGCAGTGCAGGCAGTACGTTGCACCTTCTGCAGTATGTATGAGGTGAGGGACACCAGTAGTGTTCCTGCTGATTACACCTGCAGGAAGTGTGCACATTTGCAGCTCCTTGAGGATCGTGTTAAGGAGCTGGAGCTGGAATTAGAGGAACTCAGGGTAATTCGAGAGGTTGAGGAGGATATAGGCAGGAGTAACAAAGAGATTGTAACTCCTAAAAGTGATAATTGGGTAACTATTAGGAGGAGGGGTAAGAAGCAATCGGGGAGACAATCCCCTGGGGCTGTTCCCCTCCAAAATAAATTTCTGTCTTGGAGGCTACAGTTGAGGAAGAATCAACTGGAGCTGACCAAAGGGAGCAGGTCTCTGGGGGTGAGCCTGCTGAGAATGCTCAGGTGGGTGGGGGGGATAAGAGATTAGGCCTAGTTATAGGAGACTCCATAGTTAGAGGGACAGATAGGAGGGTAAATAGTAATAAACGGGACTCAGGGCTGGTGTGTTGCCTCCCAGGGGCTGGGGTCCAGGATGTTGCAGATCGGGTTTTTAAGATTCTTAAGGGTGAGGGGAGTCAGACCCAAGTCATAGTTCATGTGGGGACACATGATGTAGGTAGGACAAGGGAAGGGGATATTAAACAGAAATTTATGGAGTTAGGGTGGAGGCTTCGGTCCATAACAGGCAGAGTGGTTATCTCTGGACTCTTGCCTGTGCCAAGGGATAGTTTAGAGAAGAACAGAGAAAGGGAAAGTTTGAACTCATGGCTGCGTGGATGGTGCAGGAGGGAGGGGTTCAGGTTCCTTAACAATTGGGACTCATTCTGGGATAGGTGGGACCTCTTCAAGAGAGATGGTCTACACCTGAACCAGAGGGGGACTAATATCTTGGGGGGAAAATTTGCTAAGGCTATGATGGGGGCTTTAAACTGATTCGGGGGGGGGGTGGGATCCTAAGTAGTTGGGGTGCTGAGAGGGATGAGAGTAAGGGGGTTATAGAAGAGAGAGTTGTAAAACACAGCGGCGTACGGGTGGGGTGGGGCATGGTTTAAAATGCGTATACTTTAATGCAAGGAGTATTCGCAATAAGGGGGAGGAACTTGCAGCTTGGACCAGTACCTGGAACTTCGATGTTGTGGCCATTTCAGAGACTTGGGTAGAGCAGGGACAGGAATGGATGTTGCAGGTTCCGGGGTACAAATGCTTTAGTCGGAGTAGAGAAGGAGGTAGAACGGGGGGAGGAGTGGCATTATTGGTCAAAGACTGTATCACGGTGATAGAAAAGAAGTTTGATGAGGACTTGTCTGTTGAGGTAGTATGGGCTGAGATTAGAAACAGGAGAGGAGAGGTCACCCTGTTGGGAGTCTTTTACAGACCTCCTAATAGTTCTAGAGAGGTTGAGGAAAGGATTGCAAAGTCAATTCTGATTAGGAGTGAAAGTAGTAGGGTAATTGTGATGGGGGACTTTAACTTTGCTAATATTGATTGGAATAGCTATAGCTCTAGCTCGTTAGAGGGGTCAGTTTTCGTACAGAGTGTGCAGGAAGGTTTTTTGACTCAGTATGTAGATAGGCCAACTAGAGGTGAGGCTACATTGGATTTGGTGCTGGGCAATGAGCCAGACCAGGTGTTAGGCTTGGAAGTTAGTGAACATTTTGGTGATAGTGACCACAATTCGGTTACGTTCACCTTAGTGATGGATAGGGATAGGCATGAAGCTGGGGGCAGTAGTTATAGCTGGGGGAAGGGTAATTATGAGGCCATAGGGAGAGAATTAGGGTGCATAGATTGGACTAGGAAACTACAGGGACTGGGAACATCTGGAATGTGGTGCTTATTCAAGGAGCAGCTGCTGCGAGTCCTTGATAAGTATGTCCCTGTCAGGCAGGGAGGAAATGGTCGAGTAAGAGAGCCTTGGTGTACGAAAAAAGTTGATTTGCTGGTTAAGAAGAAAAAGGAGGCTTATGTCAGGATGAGCTTGAAGGCTCAGTTAGTGCAATGGATAGCTATAGATTAGCCAGGAAGGAGCTAAAAAGTGAATTGAGGAGAGCTAAGAGGGGACACGAGAAGATGTTGGCTGATAGGATTAAGGAGAATCCTAAAGCTTTCTTTAGATATGTTAAGAATAGAAGATTGGTTAGGGCAAGATTAGGGCCAGTCATAGACAGCAGTGGGAAGTTGTGCGTGGAGCCTGAAGAGATTGGTGAGGCACTGAATAAATATTTCTCTTCGGTATTCACGCAGAGTGCTGGAAATGTAGCTGTGGAGAGCACTGAGGTACAGGGTTGCAAATTGGGGAGTATTGTAGTAGATAGGGAGGATGTGTTAGAAATTCTCGAGGGTTTGAAGTTGGATAAGTCCCCTGGGCCGGACGGGATTTACCCTAGGATTCTCTGGGAGGCAAGAGAGGAGGTTGCAGAGCCTCTGGCTCGGATCTTCAGGTCCTCGTTGGTTACGGGTGTGGTTCCGGAGGACTGGAGGATAGCGAATGTGGTCCCATTGTTTAAGAAGGGGAAGAGAGGCCTTCCAGGGAATTATAGGCCAGTGAGTCTTACTTCTGTTGTGGGCAAGGTATTGGAGAGAATTATTAGGAATAGGATTTATAGTTATTTAGAGAGAAATGAATTGATTGGGGATAGTCAGCATGGTTTTGTGAAGGGTAGGTCGTGCCTTACTAACCTCATTGAGTTTTTTGAAAAAGTGACCAAAGAGGTGGATGGGGGGTAAGGCGGTTGATGTGGTATATATGGACTTTAGTAAGGCGTTTGATAAGGTGGACCATGGAAGACTTCTGCAGAAAATGCAGATGTATGGGATAGAGGGTGATTTAGCTAATTGGATTAGGAATTGGCTGGCAGATAGAAGACAGAGGGTGGTGGTTGATGGGAGATATTCATCCTGGAGTTCGGTGACGAGTGGTGTGCCTCAGGGGTCTGTTTTGGGGCCCCTGCTGTTTGTAATTTTTATAAATGATCTGGATGAGGGTATGAGGGATGGATCAGTAAATTTGCAGATGATACTAAAGTTGGTGGTGTGGTAGATAGTGAAGAGGGGTGTTTTAGTTTACAGAGTGACTTGGACAAGTTGCAGAGCTGGTCCGAGAGGTGGCAAATGGAGTTTAATGTGGAAAAGTGTGAGGTAATTGACTTTGGCAGGAACAATAAATGTGTAGAGTATAGGGCTAATGGTAGGGCTCTTAATAGTGTTGAGGAACAGAAGGATCTTGGTGTATGTGTCAATAGATCCCTGAAAGTAGGCAGTCAAGGGGATAAAGTGGTTAAGAAGGCATATGGAGTCTTAGCTTTTATTGGTAGGGGGATTGAATTTAGGAGCCGCAGCATCATGTTGCAGCTGTACAAAACTCTAGTGCGGCCGCACTTGGGAGTATTGTGTGCAGTTCTGGTCGCCACATTATAAGAAAGATGTGGAGGCATTGGAGAGGGTACAGAGGAGGTTTACCAGGATGTTGCCTGGTATGGAGGGCAGGTCCTATGAAGAGAGGTTGAAGGATTTGAGGTTGTTTTCGTTAGAAAGGAGGCGGCTAAGAGGGGATCTTATTGAAGCATATAACATGATTAGAGGTTTAGATAGGGTGGACAGTGATAGCCTTTTTCCTAGGATGGAGAAAGCTAGCACGAGGGGACACAGCTTTAAATTAAGGGGTATGAGTTATAGGACGGATATCAGAGGTAGTTTCTTTACTCAAAGAGTGATTAGGGAGTGGAATGCCCTGCCTGCAGCTGTTGTAGATGCGCCAAGTTTGGTGGCGTTTAAGAGGTTAGTTGATAAGTATATGGAAGAGAAGGGAATGGTTTAGTTTGGAGGGGCATTGCTTTTTATTTTGGTCGGCACAACATCGAAGGCCGAAGGGCCTGTTCTGTGCTGTAATGTTCTATGTTCTATACTTCTCACTAAATAGTTGGTTTTGCCTTTTGCTTTGTCATCTTGACCTCCCGGTGCCTTTGGTGGAGTTCTTGGGTGCAGCGGTATTAGTCCATCTTGCACTGTTAATGCCTCTCTCCTGGCTTAAAAACATGGAGCTCATGGAGAAGCTCCTCTGCTATTGCATATCAGCCCTTCATGATGTTGCTGTGGAATTGCTTGCATGCATTCTCTGTGACCATAGTACTTGGATTTTTATGTCGCTATCCTCCTCATATCTTGGTCGTGGATAGGTGGTCCCTTGAAAGGGCATTCTGAAGTACAGTTCCTTATCATGTTTGTGGATCACATGGAGGTTGTACCACTTGAGCATCATTCTTTACAGGCAGTTTGACGCAGTATGGAGGGACTTTTTGAGAATGGTGATGAATGGCCAGGGATCAGTTTCAAAAGTGGCTGGGAAATTGTAGATGAAATCAAGGCATTTTTGACAAGCAAAGAGAAGGGCAAGGAGTTCTTTCTCAATTTGGGGATAGCCATAAGGCTATAAGGAGCAGAATTAGGCCACTCGGCCCATCAAGTTTCCTCCGCCATTCAATCATGCTGGTATTTTTCTCATCCCCATTTTACTGCCTTTTCCTATCACCCTGAACTCCTTATTAATTAAAAGCTTATTTATCTCTGTCTTAAAGACACTCAATGATCTAGCCTCAATAGCTGTCTGCGACAAGGAGTTCTACAGATTCATTACTCTCTGGTTGAAGAAATTTCTTCTTATCTCAGTTTTAAAGGATTGTTGCTTTACCCTGAGGTTTTGCCCACTGGTTTTAGTTTTTCCTACTTGTGGAAATATCCTCTCCACATCCACTCTATCGAGGCCTTGCAGTATGCTGTAAGTTTAAAGTAGATCCCCACTCATCCTTCTAAATTGCAATGAATACATTCACAGGGTCCTCAACCGTTCCTCATATGAGGAGCTCTTCATTCCAGAGATAACTTCAGTGAACCTCCTCTAGACTTTTTCCAAGACCACCACATCCTTCCTTTGATATTGAGCCCAAAATGCTTTCAGTACTCCAAATGGGTCTGATCAGAGCCTCCAAAGTACATTCCTTCATTTGCCTTCCTAACTGCCAAATGAACCTATACGTTAACCTTAACAGAATCTTGAACAAGGACTCCCAAGTCTCTTTGTGTTTCTGATTTCCTAAGCATTTCCCCATTTAGAAAATAGTCTATGTCTCCATTCCTCCTTCCAAAGTTCATAACCTCACATTTTTCTACATTGTATTCCTTCTGCCACTTCTTTGTCCATTCTCCTAACTTGTCAAGCTGACTCCCTTCCTCCCTCTCCATTTCCTCAATACTATCTGTCCCTCTTCATACATATCTTTGTATCATCCACCAACTTAGAACTTTCAGTGTCAATGAGGACCCTCAATGTAAAAGACACTGGTCTGCATTTCGGGATACACACTGCTCCAAGCCCATGCTGAGACAAATAAGCAGATAACATTATAGGTTTCAGACATTGAAGCATTGTAACACTGGAGGGTTGAAAGCAGATCCTTGTGTCTACTGAAAGCCTTGCTGTGATTCTCCTGCCAACACCATTCCATGTCCTGATGAAGAATTTGGCACAGAGGCAAAGCCACTTTTTTATGGCATTAACCACCATAAACCAGTCCAATGAAATTTAAAGGTCCTAGACAGGCCAGGGAAAAGGTAAGTGTCTAAGGTGAGCAGAAGGCAGGGAGTGGTTGAAGGGCAGATTGGAGGTCAGAAGTTGGCGAGTTTAGAAGTCGATTGGGGGAGGGTGTTGGAGGTCAGATTGGGTCTGCAATGGGGGGGATTTTGCACTTCTAAACAATTGCCATGCAAACCTTAGCAGTGAAGGGGATTGGACATTTAGGCTCATTACATTAAATAGGTATTAATTTTCTTGTATCGTGACCCCCAGACTTATTTTTTGGGAGTTATCCAATTGAGCCTCCTTTGTGTTCTAAAATAGCAATATGACCTTGTTTATACTGCAGAGTTGGTTAGCTCGTGGATCATGACAGAGTGATGCCAACAGCACAGGTTCAATTCCCATGCTAGCTGAGGTTAGTCATGAAGGCCAACCTTCTCGACCTTGCTCCTCACCTTAGGTGTGGTGATCCTCAGATTAAATCATCCCCTCAAGGAGGGGAGCAGCTAATGATCATCTCAGATTTTACCTTATCATAACAAAAAGAATAATAAATGTAACATGTACAGACAGATTCATTATTTAAATAGCCTTAAATAAACATTACATTAGAAACTGAAATGGAAACCAATGCTAGAAAAAAAATTCCTGTTTTATCAGCTGACTGGCCTAAAGTCATTTGATCATCATGCAGTGGTAGACAAGACCAACTTGCCTGAGTGATTTGTGCTTTGTTTCAAGATGTTCTAGTTTTATTTCTGACACAGTAATCCCCAGAAGTGCAGGCAGCCTTCAGTTATTTGTGTATGGAGATGGCAGATGAAAATTAAAATAGAAAAGTTTTTTTTTCAACCAGGTTTGATAATAGTAAAATTATGTTTTAATATTTTAAAGAATGTGACACAAACCATTTTCACCTTAATATTCAAAAGCAATAAAATGTTAACTGAGGTCACTCTAAAATATTTAGTCATTAAATGTGTGTAATTAAACACTGATTAACAACATTTAAGTTAAAGCTGCATATTGTCAGATCAGATATGTAAACGTAAAATTGCCATAGTCTTGATAACCATAGGCTGCACCCTCCTTTGACTGGTGGTGATTTTAACCTGAGGACCATCACAGGCGGGGTGGAGGGAACCATCCAGCCAATTGAGCTAACTGGCCTCTGGTACCAGATATGCAGCTGAAGCCCTGTCTAAATGTTGTGGTAGCTCAGGTGAGTATTTCACTGCACTATTCAAAAACAGCATGGAGTTCTCAGGGTGTCCTGGATAACATTTATTCCTCAAAGCACATCACCAAACTAGACTGATTAACCATTCAGTTGTTCTGTTTGGTTTTGAAATAATCTTGCCAGGGACAGTCTTATGGTATCATATTGCTTTACTTAACATAAAGAAAAGGCTCCGTCTGCAGTTAAAGCAACATAACAATACCATGTGCAGACTGTGAACGTGAATTTTAAACTCCTGCTACTTGTTTCTTATTGGACGAGTTCCCGCTCGCTTAATAAGGAAATTCTAATCCATGAAGCCTACGGGAAGATTTACTGATGATCCACCATATCCAATATAACAGAGTGTTTACCCTATGCAAATAGATTGGTACAGTCACCTTTGCAATGAATAAAACCAAAATCTAAATTCACAGTGAAAATCCCTTACACTGCAGCCACTCTTTGTAGATGATTATGCATAGTGATTTCACACTACTGCAGAAAACCAAGATGTGGACTGGGCTAAACACAGTAAGAAGTCTCACAACACTAGGTTAAAGTTTTCTGCAGGTTTATTTGATAGTAAACGTCACAAGCTTTCAGAACGTTGTTCCTTCGTCAGAGTGCACTCACCCGACAAAGGAACAACATTCCAAAAGCTTGTGGCGTTTACTATCAAATAAACCTGGTGTTGTGAGACTCCTTACTGTGCAGAAAACCAAGTCAGTCTCATTGGTGACGTTTCTTGACAAATTTTAATCAGCTTGAAAAGCATGTAACACATCCGCTTCGCCTTCAGAACTGAATAATGAGAGTCATTTAGGGCAGAAATAAAACACCTGAACTCAGTGTCTTTGGTGAGATATTCTGTTTCTGGATATTCACACAGGCCCTGTTTTAAACTAATTACAGAGTGTTGCTGATTGACGCCAGTCAAATGACAGTTTGAAACTGAGAATTATATAGGGATAACCGTATCATTTGCTTCCATGGAAGAGTCATTTAATTATTGTAATTCTTCAGAGATATAAAATTATTAGTTTAACACTGCACACTTTCGTGCACAAAATGAATCACTGACACCAGTTTTATCAAAAATAACATGTGACTCAATATAAATACTAGAACTTGTTGATAACTTTATCAAATAAAATATTTTAAATTCCTCAGAACTTGTTATACGTACACCTGATAAGAACACTGAAATTGGGTACATCTGACTGTTTCCAAGGTTCAAAACATATCATATTCGACCCACAGAATTAGTCTGTGTTGGTGTTTATCCTCTATGCAAACTATACTAATACTACATTGTCATTCTTCTATTTCTTCAGTCATCTACTTAATCTCCATAATTACGTAATGCCATTTTTAAAAAATTCACTCATGGGGTGAGGCAAGCCCAGACATGGCTGAAGAAATGGTCACTCTTTCAAAGAAGAATGCAGTCTCACAACCATCAATAAAAAGAGCTTCTGCCCTTCTTGAAACTAAATCTTTCAAAAATCTTTTAACCAAACATTTAATCTTCTGGTCTATATTTTGCAGTCAGCAGCGAAGAAAGGACTTTCACTGCCGACCTGTAAGAAAGCAGCCCACAAAGATCCAGGGATTCCTGTGGCATGGTATTCCCTTTTCCTTATGGCACCCTATGCCAAATAAAGGGTTTTGCCGAGGCATGCAACAACAGTAATGTCAGCAAGCAGGTATGGTGCCAATCATGGGAAAGAATTCACACATTACAAACCAGAAAATTCAAAGCACTTATTTATCCTTTGCTTTTAATGTAAGTTTTCAGGTTGTGAAAGAAACAATTAAGATAGAGGCTGGAAATAGATAATATGCACAAAATTTTCACTTTCAATGATGTCCAACATCTGTTTCAATTGGGAGCCCTGGACAAATACAGGGCAAACAAACCTGGTATAGCACACAACACATACCACACACGGTATAAGCATGCAGAGTACATGCCATATTGCATCCATGATCACTTCTGACCTGCAATTCCAATTTCTGGACTTCTGTTTCAACACATTTCTGTTGCATTCTAACATATTTTTAAGCATCTCAACAACAAATTAGATTTAAATAGTGCTATTAATATAGTAGAACATCCCAAGGCACAGCACATGAATGTTATCAAATGATATTTTATGCTGAGTCACGTAAGTAAAATATGACTGGTGATCAGAAAATTTGGTAAAGAGGAAGGTTCAAAGGAGAATCTGAAAGGAGGAAAAAAAAAGTAGGGGAATGGAAAAGTATAGGGAGGAAATTAAAAGGCAAAGGGGTTAAGTGGCTGAAGATGTGGTATTAATTGTGGAATGATAAAAATTGGAGATGTGCAACAGGCAAAAATTGGTCTCACACTGTAATCACTTTTAGCCTCATGAAAATAACCATTTTTTTTTCAAAATATTCCTCTACAGTTGTATTTCTTAGTACCAAGCAGCATCGTGATGAATTTTCATTGTGCCCTGCCTAATATTCCTAAAGAGTAGAACCCAAATTTGTACTACACTCCTTACGCTGATTCACTATTTCAACTTCTATATTCTACACCTCTTGTCATAAACTCGATATAGCATCACTTTCTATGGTCTTATCAAATTGAATTGCTATTTTTAATTGACCTAGGAGGAGAGGCCAATTGGTCCTTTGAGTCTGCTGCACCACTCAATTATATTGTGCCTGATTAGATTGTGATTTCCACTCTCCTCTCTGCTTCCATAACCCTTGACTCTCTTGTCTATCAAAGGGATATCTAGCTCAGCTTTGAGTAACTTCAATAACTCAGCCACACTGCTCTCTGAGGAAGAGAATTTTAGAAGCTAACAGCCCTCTGGGAGAAAAATATTTTCCTAATTTCTGTCTTAAGAGGAAGGCTTCTTATTTTTTAAGCTGTGCTCCTTAGTTCCAGTTTCTCCCACAAGAGGAAACACATTGCCCAGTATCCACTTTATCAAGTCCCCTCGGGATCTTTTATGTTTCAATGAGATCATGTCTCATTCTTCTAAACTCCAATGAATGTAGGTCCAACTTGTTCAATATTTCTTCATAAAATAATCCCTTCATCCCAGGAATGAGTCAAGTAAGCCTTCTCTGGACTGTTTTTAACATAATTATATCCTTTTCAAATATAGAGATCAAAACTGGACTGAGTACTCCAGATGTGATTCCATTAGGGCCCTGTCCAGCTGCAGTAAAATTATCCTACTTTTATATTCCATTTCCCTTATAACAAACACAACATTCCATATATGTTCCTAATCATTTGCTGTACTAACTTTTTTGTGATTCATTTAAACTGATCTTTCCATTTAAATAATATACTGCTTCCCTATTCTCCCTGGTCAAAGTGAACAACTTTACAGCTCCGTGTGCAAACATTTTGCAAACCCACTTAAACTCTTGATAAACACTTTACCTCTTCTGGTTAACTTACTTTCCTACCTAACTTGGTGTCATTGACAAATTTAGCTACCATACATTCAATCTTTTTATCCAAGTCATTGATATAGATTGTAAACATGTGAGGCTCAGCACTGATCCCTCTGACATCCTACTAGTTACAACTTGCCAATCAAAAAGACCCACTTTCCCTACTCTTTGCTTCCTGCTTGCTAACCAATTTTTAATATATGTTAATATGTTACCACAACTCCCATCCAAGCAATCCATAAACTCTTATTTTGTGTACTTTGATGTGGCACCTTGATACCATTTGAAAATCTAAGTACAGCACATCTATATGCTCCCCTTTATCTACCTTATTTGTTACTTCCTTAAAAGGAATTCTAAAATATTAGCTAAACACAATTTGCCTTTCATAAAACGATGTTGACTCTAACTGATCCCATTATGATTTTCTAAATATCCTGTTAGAATATCCTTAATAATAGAGTTTAGAAGTTTCCCCATGGCGATGTTACGTTAACTGCTCTTTAGTTTCCTGCTTTTTTTGCCTCCCTCCTTTCTTGAATAACGGCATTACATTTGCTATTTTCCAATCTGTTGGATCCCTTCCAGTATCTAAGGAATTTTGGACGATGATTACCAATGTTTTTGTTATCTCTGCAACCACTTCTTTTACGGACGTAGGTTGCAGGACATCTGGTCCTGCGAATTTGACAGATCAAACAGTTTTCCCAGTATCTGGTGATGGGAACTGTTTTGAGTTCTTTCTTCCTTTTCACATCTTTTTTTTAAGTGACTCCTTTATTATGCAATTATTGATTAATTCTGCTTCATTGCATATTACCAGGTCCAGAATAGCATGTTTTCTGTTTGCCACTCGAATGTACTATAAGAAATTGTTTTGAATATACTTTATGAACCAATTTTATAGTCACCCATGATTATAGCATTACCTTTCTTATGTATCCATTGATTTATTCCTATATACTCCAGCTATAGTGTAACTACTATTCAGGGGTCTCGAAACTGCTCCCGCTAGTGGTTGCTTACCCTTACTATTTCTTACTGGTGGTACAGTGATTAGCACTGTTGCCTTGTACTGCCAGGGTCCCGGGTTCAATTTCCAGATTGAGTCATTGCGCAGAATCTGAGGTTCTTCCCCTTGTCTGTGTGGGCTTCCTCTGGTGTTCCTGTTTCCTCCCACAGTCTGAAAGACATGCTGATTAGGTGCACTGGCCATACTAAATTCGCCCTCAGTGTACCCAAACAGGCGCTGGAGTGTGGCAACTAGGGGATTTTCACAGTAACTTCCCTGCAGTCTTAATGTAAGCCTATTTGTGACAATACATAAATGAATAAAAATGAACTACATCTTGGTCTTTCGAGCTAAGGTTGAACAATAAATCAATGATATAATTGAAACGTTTAAAAATTTGAAAGGATCATACAGGGTAGACAGAAGCAGAGGCTTCCTGGTAGTCAAATCAGAATAACTGCATACAAGATTAAATGTAAAGGATTCCTGATGAAGGGATACTTCTTCACTCAGAGTGTTATGAGGCCAAAAAAGTCACTTCTAAAGTTAGTTGTTGCAGAATTCTAATCAAAATTAAACTAAATAGATAAAGCAAAGGAAGTTGAAAGGTTGTATTATAATTGGATGTATTTGTTCTCATGCAAGGGGAACACTCAAAGAACCCTTACATATATTCGGCCCATTGAGTCTGCACCGACTCTCTGACAGAGTATCTTACCCAGGCCCTCTCCCTGCCTACTTCTATAACATTTACAATAGCTAATCCATCTACCCTACACTTATTTGGAATACGGGAAGAAACTGGAGCACCCGGAGGAAACCTATGCAGACACGAGGAGAACATGCAAACTCTGCATCGCAACTCAAGGGTGGAACTGAACCCCAGTCATAGAACATAACAGCACAGAACAGGCCCTTCGGCCTTCAATGTTGTGCCGACCAAAATAAAAAGCAATGCCCCTTCAAACTAAACCATTCCCTTCTCTTCCATATACTTATCAATTAACCTCTTAAACGCCACCAAACTTGGCGCATCTACAACAGCTGCAGGCAGGGCATTCCACTCCCTAATCACTCTTTGAGTAAAGAACCTACCTCTGATATCCGTCCTATAACTCATACCCCTTAATTTAAAGCTGTGTCCCCTCGTGCTAGCATTTAAAGCTGTGTCCCCTCGTGGTTAGCAATGCCTCATCCTGAGGCATTGCTAACCACTGTGCCACAGTGCCATCCAGATATGGATTGGTTGAATCAAATGGTCCATTTCAATTTTGTTAACTCAATGTATCCTTAAGTATATTTATTTTGGTCAATTATGGGAAAACATTCCTCCATTCTCACCTTCCAGGGTCGCAAACATACCGTCCAGTTGAAACAGTAGTTTATTTGTACTTTCAAATTTGTGCACAGTATTCATTGCTCACAACAGTCTCCTTTACATTGTCTCATTTAATATCTCCTGCCTGCCACCCTAAGGGACTTTTCCTTTAAGCATTCCTCCTCTGCCCTTTTCCCTCCTTCTGAACTTGTTCAAAACCATCTAAATCTTAACTTTTTTCAGTTGTGATGAAAGATCAGTGACCTGAAAATGTTAACTGTTTCTTTCCCTACAGATCCTGGTCTGCAATTCCTGCTATTATTTCAGATATTCGATTGTGTGACTGTTTTTCTGTTCAGTTTGCAAACCTGAGCTTCTGTTCATATTCCCTTATAATTTTTTTCCCCATTTTTCCCCCTCCTCCCCCTCAAACACAACCTCACTTTCATTCTGACCTCAGTCTCCTACATGTTCCAATGAAGCTCAACATAAGCTTCAGAAACAGCACTGCATCTTTTTATTAGGTGCTTCACAACTTGAGTTCAGCAATTTCAGATTCATAACCATTGCTCTCTTTTTTTCCCAAATACTAGGTGCTGATAATGTTCTCTTATTAACATTGTGATGAAAATCTAGTTAATGGTTGATGTTACTATCTTAGACGTAATGTTTAGTTCTGGGAAGATTGTAGTTGTGAAGATAGTTTAGCTAAAATGTTAGCATTTAGAGATTGCCAGATCACCTAAAATGAAATAGAATGTTCAACCACAGTTTGCCTGTTAATTCATATTTACCTCATGTTACTTCTGAATTTTGGAGAATAAGGTAGTGATTGTAAGTTATTTTACTTTTCTGACTTTCTACAGTAAAGTTTATTTTCTTTGCTCAAGAGTGTGGAATCTTGTGGTTTTATTCTCTTGGAGAGAAACGGGGAGGTCTACTTTAACAAAAAGTTACTGATCCCTAGCTGGATGGCAACAATATTTATAGCATTTTTAGACTCAATTTTTATTTCTTAACTTGTCCCATTACCATTTCTTTTTGCCTTGCAGCAACATCCTTTTTTGCCATTTATTATCTCTTGCCTGCCACCCTGAGACTTGTCCTTTCATTCATTCCTTCACTGCCCTTTTCCCTGCCTCTGAACTTGTTTAGAACCTGCTGCATCTTTTTCCAGTTCTGATGAAAGATCATTGACCTGAAATGTTATTGTTTGCTTCTCTGTAAATGCTACCTGGCTTGAATTTTCTGTTATTATTTCAGATATTCCAGCGTCTGTGGTATTTTGCCTTTCTGTCCACTCTTCTACTTATTTAACTAGCTTAAAAATGTCTTTTGTAGTCAATCTCCTTCTGAAACACATTGCTTAAATAAGGAACCAACATAATCTCACAGAAGTAACTCATTTTGCATAGCTAAGAATACACAAAAATAGGTGTGTTTTGGCTTTTGCCCACCGGACTAGATAGTTCTATAATTGTAATTTTAATATGTTGTGATATATAACATCAGTGCTGACTGATACTTTCTGTTGTGACTTTGGCCACGCGCTGCCAGAGGTAAGCACTGCAACAGATGGGTTGAGGAAGAACCAGCAAAAACCAATTAACAACTAGTAAGTTGATTTGGCCCAATGTCACGAACATGGTTACAAAGCAACATGACTGGAGACATGGGATGAGGCTATGCTCTGTCCTGTTGCTTTGTTAATTAACTTTGCTCAATATTATGAACATTTTCACAAGTAATGGAAATTTTATATTTCATTCAATGGTCCCTTCTAGTTGTAAGTCCTATTCATAATTTATATAAATGTTAAAAAACACTCGGAACTCTGAATATATTTTGAATAACTTATCCAGGTGGATATCCCACAAAAAAAACACTTAATTGTCGCTGCACAACACCAAGAATTATCCAGAGACAAATAAGCACATCACGTCTGGGGGCCTCAGCGCATCTGCCATAGGCAGGAAAGTGGATAATTAGTATAGCAGAAACATTTGCATTTTTTGCTGTTTAAGTTAAAATGTGCTGATTAAAAGGAAAAGCCCATTACATTTTGTGGCTGATGTTTGTAATTGGGGAGTGCAATAATTTCACTTCACAACACTTAGCTGCTAGAAAATGCTGTGGGGGCTAATTTTAGTATCACAATAGTTTGAAGTAAATTAAGATTAATACACAAGCAACTATTTAGTGTCTCTTCAAAAGGATTAGCTTTTAAAAACTCATTTGAATTGCAAAACCACAATTATTAATATACTGCAACATTAGCATTTGAATTCAGAATAATACTTCAGATTTTTGATCAACTTTAAAATGTTCCATTAAATTATTAAGGCTTCATGTATGGGATGAAGAATACATTAAACATAAAATTTATAAAGCTGTAATTTTATTTGGAAAACAACAGGAAAAATACTCATCTTCTTTCTTAATTTACAATCTATTATAAAATTGTGGAAAATAGATTTTCAAATGCAAATTTTCAAAATGCCTTTTGTTTGTGCCTGTGAAAGAACAGATGCTAATTATGTTGCATTGGAAATAATGATGCTTCAAGAAGTCTTTTAACCAGTGTAAGTGCTGAAAACTTGAAAGAGAATCAATGGATAAAACTTGAGGAACTTTCGACCAGCTAGATCCTGAGTACTCAATTAAGTTCTAATATGGGGAAATGTGATCGTATCGTTACAATTGTGAAGTTTATATGTTATTATGTTTTAGGATTATATCTTTTGGTTTATAAAGTTATTTAATTTTGAAACTGACTGTAGCTTTAAACTTAAGATAATGAAGGTCATGTGACTAGTTCTCGCATCTGCCTGATGGTTAGCCTAGATGGTTTGATTGTTAGAGTTCAAAGGGAGCTCAGACTGTTTTACTGAGAATGTGATGCAAGGTGACAATGATCACCTTGGGGACAATGATTGCTGTCTTTGGGTATACCATGAGGAGATCCTTAGGCCCTGATTTTACCACCATGCCCAGGTAGGCGAGGCTTGCAGAATGGCATTCGCCATTGGCCTCAAGCACAATCTTACGTATCTCAGGCAGGCATGCCAGTAAAATTTTTGCCTTAGTCTCTTAAATCCCAGAAAGGTGTTATTGGTATTAACTTGTAAATAGTGGTATTGTAAACTAATCATTTACTTCTAAGATAAAAGGGAGTGAGGATTAAAGCTAACTAATTAGCATTTTTACTTAGATATAAACTTGTGCCATTCAGATGTATGTGGTAGAGTGTGTCATTTTTGAGATTAGGTTACAGAATTCCCTATAAAGCCATAAAAAAGAAACAGCAGTTTTATCTTCAGGCAACTGAGTGGGAGAGAGCAAGAGATCAACATCGAATGGGAGGATGGCTAAAAGCTAATAAGAAGTTTCCAATGTAAAAATCACAATGTCTTCATTGGCCAAAATACTCACATAACAATAAAACGTACTCAGAAAAGTGCACTATCAACATTTCTTAACTTTCCTAAATGTATTGCTATGCCTGGGTGCAGCAGAGGTGGAGGCAGCCTATTGGCTGCTACCTCCTGATATCTGTGATGACTTTGGTGGACATCCTCTAATAGCCTGAGGGTTGAAGGCTCCAGCATTAGCTTGACCAGAGAGGTGAAGTTAATGTGCTTCCTAAATCCATACTTAGGGATATAAGACACACCTACACGCAGCATTTCTCCGATTAGGGCCAAGAAGGCAAGGTGGATGAAGTGGTATGTTGTTGTCTTCTTGAAGCTAACAGCCTTCTTCTTGTGGGTGGAAGACATCTATAGTGAGTCCCTGGAGAAAGGTGGGCTGGAGAGCGTTAGATGTCTGTGTTCTACTTGTCTTTAAATATGGCATGCAGACATTTGACTACACCAGCTCCAGACTGACTGTGTGATTCAGTCCAATACTTGCTTGTGTGTAATTAATGAGTTTCCAAATGTGAGACTGAGTGCGGGTTACTGCCATTCCAGCCAGCAGGAAGAATGCGACCTAAAACACCTTAGTCACATGAATGGGAAATACTGCCCAAAATGTCACTCTATCCTTTAGGCATACTTTGTGTACTCTCTCCTTTTTGGAATACTTGGCAATGGATTACCAATTTACCACACAGCGTCTGACCTTGGGAGAACATGTTTTTTCAATTTTATTTTTACTATACCTGTAAATCCAGTTAAAAGATATATTTTCCTTTGTTTATAAGTAGATGCTTTGTTGAGGACAGAAAGTTATTACTCAAAGGTAAGATTTATTCATTGAAAATAGTTTTTGTTGAGACTGGAAAACAAAAGGATATGGAATAGATTTTGTTGTTTAGCAAAGTTTGTATAATAGAGGTGAACAAATTTACTGCTTCATGCAGAGTTGTTTCTATGTATGTCTCTATGTTTTTATTTCAGCTTGTTAGAATTGCTTTAGTGAAGAATTAATTTTTATATATAAAAAATGCAGGTCTGCTGTCTCATGTAGTGTAGAACCGCTGCTTTCTCCTGCACTCATGCAACTCATGTCCAATATCTCAAGTTCCTTGGCTTTGTTGTCAGAGGAGGACTTTAAATAAATCATTTGCAACTTGGAAGGAAAGAAGATATTCAAAATGTGCAGAGTGGTCTTGCCCCACACATTCTGGTCTCTAGGTAATAGGAGCATGAGGGTATATAGTTCAGAGGACAATTGGAAGTGTGGTAACAGAGAGGTGGAATAGAGACAAAAGAAATGGGTGAATCAAGTCTGATCACTTTTTTTCCTATTTCTTCAAATCTTTCAAATATATTTTCCAGTTCTGGCATGCATACTATGGGAAAATATGTTGTGAACTTTGTGCTTGTGCATTTTATATCTTTCCAGGTCTTCTCGGGCAATCCTGATTATAATCAATATAAGGTAGGATTGGAAGAGCATATGCTTTTGGCCACATGCAAAATACAAAATAAACTTTCAATTCTCTCAATCTGTGGTTGGTAAGGTTTGCAGCCAAAGTTTTAACATGGAATTTTGGGGTAAATTTTCTGGTCCAGCCCATTGCAGTAGTTTCTGGTCTCGGGGCCACTGAACTTGGAACATCCGGCTTTTGTTGCATGGGTATTTGTAAAAAGTTAACTCGCAAACAATCTTCCAATAGAGCCTAACTACATGAAAGTAAATTACTGCGGATGCTGGAATCTGAAACCAAAAGAGAAAATGCTGGAAAAATGGAGCAGGTCTGGCAGCATCTGTAAGGAGAGAAAAGAGTTGACATTGAGTCCAAATGACTCTTTGTTATTTGGACTTGAAACTCATCACTTTTCTCTCCTTACAGATGCTGCCAAACCTGCTGAGATTTTCCAGCATTTTTTCTTTTGGAACCTAACTGCATGATTGGTATTCACTTATTCAGGCACGAGGTGGAATGCAAGGCGAGTTTATGAATTTTAGTGCATGTGTTTATCAAACAACCAGCAACTCAACATGACTCCGAGCTGCATAAAGGTACACATAAAAGGAAAGCACAAACAAAGGAGAGGACAGGACTTTTATCTATTATATACATTTCAAGAGGTCACTCTTCAAACTCTGAGGCTGGAGATCATTGAAAAATGGGGCAGGGTGAGGTGATGGCCTCTCCCAAGCTGAGAGCTGTAAGAATCTATTTCCTGTCCTTTTTTGTCTACTCACATGCACATATCCCAATACATCACTACGCCACATACAATGAATAACACAATAGAAAGTTGGAGCCTGGCTGAGGCCTGTTGCATGCACAATGATTTTACAGGAAACCAAAAAGCAACAAATGTTCTAGAAGTCTGCACATCATCCTTGCAATAGCAGTCCATAATGCCCATTATTCAAAGCAGGCCAAAACAACATAAATGGGCATTTTAGTACATTCCAAATGCTCAACACCCAGCAACAATGAAAACGAAAAGGAGAAAATTGGCATTAAAAAAATTATATCAGAATATACAGTTCAGGTTTTAGCAACAAGACCATATTGTGCCTGGCCTTCACGGTCTATTTCATATTGACAAAGCGAGTGGTCACCAAGAGAAAAATTGAGGAACCAAGTGTAGCCTTAGGTAAAATGCAATGAATTATTACTTTAGAATTAAAATGAAATTCTCTCACAAAATGGGACTAAAGAGCACTTCAGTCTTGTGTTGAATAATTTGGATGGGGATTTGGTGATATCAATCTCTATCTGGGATCCTGTTTCTGATTTGTCCATTCTTTATCAATGTGAATTATCCCACCCACTAGGAAGAATTATTCCTTTTACTTTCTTAGTGATAGATACAATAAAGGTTTTTGGAGATAATATACATTTTATTGTTAGAATGTTGCAGAACTGGTGCCTGTTTGTAGGAACTATTTAATATTTCTTTCTAAAAGACAATTTAAGTGATTCCTAGAAAGAGAGATTGTAAATTAGCCTCTTGGTTGCTATAGAAACCAAGCCAAATGTGGCATCCAACCACAGCAGACACTACTTATTAACCATTATCATGTCAAAGATCAGTCAACCTGAATTTCCTGCTGCCAGCTGCCTCCACTGGCAGCTTTTATTAGGAGTTACTGAAGACAAATGGTCATTAGCTCATTTCTACTGTAACTCCACCCACTCTATCTGGCAGTAGGGGAGGGAGGTGGGAGAAGACATTAAGTATCTGCTACAATTAAGTTGGGGCTTAATTTAGCGAATTAATTTTTTGCAGTAAGGATATTCTGCCTGTCATTTCTACATTTAGCACACTGTATGTTATATTTAAGGGATTTGAAATGAACTTCAATCCTTCATACATTGTAACATCTCCAGCCCAGAAATCTATTGTTTAGAACACCAGTTTAGTTAAATTGTTTGAGCAGACTGAGCAACCCTTGGTATAATTTTAATATGGTACTTTGCAAGTAGAAAAGTGGACTATAGCGTACGAGGATAAGTAAAACATTTTTTGTTACTGATTTATAAGGGCAGTCTTACCAAAAAAATTCCAAGGGGGAAGTTTCAGACCTGTTTCAGTAAAGGAAAAAAACCAAATCTTATGGCACTTAGTTCAAAAAAATGAGCCACAATGTGGGAAGAGGGCAGGATCTAAGCTCATCAGCAAGCCAACTGCAGCCTGCTAGAGGGTGCTATTGCACATGCACCCTGATCTCCAGTGCACTGTGTCAAGAGTACAAAGTACACTAGGATCTTATCACTTCTCTACTCACCCCACCCTTCCCAACAGCCCAAAACATCGCAACCTCGCTGGTCCCAATTGCACACCCCAAACTGCATACCCCATATCTCACCTCCCCCCCACTGGCTGATCACTGCCCCAATTCCCTACCCAGCACTCATCACCCCCCCCCCCAAAGCAGTCGATCACCTCCCTTTAGGCCCCACTCCCTGCTGTCCTTTGCATTGCATAATTGCAGAGGGGGGAGGAATCGATTGCAGTTCTTGGAGCTTAGTAAATCCAAAGATTCTGTGAAGGCCTTGCGCTTATGCTCACAGGGAGTTCAAAAAGAGATGGTAATTATTAAAACATACTTTAGCTGGTCAGCTTCTCCAGTCATGTTTCTGGTGTCAGGCAGCAGGCAGTGACAATCTCTGGGCTAAATCTTAGTTACGAAACTGCAAATAGGAGTTGGGATGTTTTCAGGTCAGAAACCTATAATCAGTGGGAAACTGATTATAGTTCATATTTTTACATGGAGAAATCCTTATTTGTTCTAGTGATGGGCTTCCTGTCCAATCAAGAGTCAACAGGGGTGGGATTGAGGTGGATCAGATGAAATTTGGGATTAATTTGTCTCCCCATGCTGGACATCATTGAGGCTGCTGATTGTTCCAAGGGAAAAAAAATCTGCTGATGGTGCAGAAGCCTTCAATGGCACCAGGAGAAAATGAGATATCACAGGAAAACCGGAAACCTGGCACTCTATGCAGGGTTGCTTCTTACTTCATCAATGCTGATCTGGGTCTAAGACCTGGAAGTTTTAAGAGGTGGGGTTCTCTTCCCAGAGAATGATAGTTGGGACAGCTCTCTTTTCAGTGACATCTCCTGTTCCTTAAACTCCCACCTCAAGCTGTCTCCTTCTAAGGCTTCACCATCTTTAGATTTCATACCATTGGATAGAGTAGAAGCACACCGCAATGACTGGGACTCACGCAGGACCGTACAGGAAAGCACCACCTGACTTATTCAGGCAGCAGAATCATACCTTCAGGAGCCTGATGATTGCTGAGAATGGTTGTGCTACTTCTGTCAGTAGCTCCCATAGAAAGGTGAATAACTATGTATTCAGGTTTATTCTCTATCCCTGAGAATCCATCCACATACCTTGAGATTTGGCGTGAATGTCTATTGCAGCCTGGACTAGCAGATGAAGGAGTCATGGTAAAGGCCAAGAAAGGAGCGTAGAGGTGGTGCAAATTTTTATTGTGATAGCAGGCCAGTTGAAAATTCAGGAAGTGGAATATTTGATACTGGGGTCTCCATTGCCAACTGCAGGCTTCCTTCTGGGCAAGCGGCTGCCCAATTACTTCTGGCAGCCTTGCCCCTGCTCTTCTACCAGGTGATGCCAAAGGCAATGACAACTCAAGTCCATAATTGAAGGCTGACTGTCATATTCTCTGCCATCTGTGCAGCACCACAGGTACCTCCACGGCAAATGCCAAGCTCCATCTTCCCCCTGGTGCAGCCATGACTGACTTCCCACTTTATACTATCTATATCAGGCACTCCACAAAGCCTATGCACCCATTTCAAAATTCTATCCTTTAACATTTATAGTCTCATTAAAAGCTTGCTTAAAGCTTCAAAAGACCTTAATAGAGAGAGAATCACAATTGCTGGCCTACCTCAGTAAATATTGCTTCTATTAGGAAAATAACATCCTGAAAATGGCATGCTGGCTAGCACTGATATTTTCTTCTCCACTTCACTCACTTCTTTCCTATCCTTGACAGCCTGAAATTTCAATTTCCCTAGTTTTAATGTTCAATATTATGTTGCAAAGGGATCACAAAAGATTAATGTGTTCCATCTGGTTTGTCCTGATGTCCATGAAATATCATATCACACAATATCAGTCACCATGAGTTTCTCCAGGCACTTATCAGCAAATTCAGGACACAACAACTCAGATAAAATCAGCTCCAGATTCATACCTTGACAATACGTTCTGCTGATTCTCCAATTTCTGGTGAGTTAAATGTAAACTCTGTTTTGATATTTTACATTTAAGGCTATTCCCTCTTGTAATACCAATGATGATACTGAATACTTTGACGTTGATTTTTCTTTCAATACCTTTTAGGTTTTTGAATACTTATAGAGTTCTTACATCTTCACTGTGAGTTATCTCAGATGCCACAGATGCCGAATTCTAATATTAATTGAGTTTTTTTTTGTATCTCTCTAGTCCCTCAGTGCATTTTTCACATTATGGTGATCAGAATATTACAACTCATTCCACCTATCCTCTGTATGAAATAGACTACTTCCCAAAGTCAATGCCCTACAAAACTACTTTCACAGCCTAAGACTTTAATTTGGATTTGTTCTATTACCGGCTTCCACTGTGCTGATATCAAAGGTACCTATTCTGCAAGATACATCCAATTCCTCCCTTTTTTGTCCCGTGAAATCTTATTACTTAACTTTTATTGGCACTGTTGAGAATCCTTTCCGAGATCTCATCAGTTTGCTTTATCCACATTAAATGAAATCAGGCACTTGCTAACCTGGTGTGCCGCAGGGCTCGGTACTGGGACCTCTTCTATTTGTAATATAAATAAATGACTTGGAAGAGGGAGTAAGTGGAGTGATCAGCAAGTTTGCAGACGATACAAAGATGGCTGGACTTGCGGATAGTGCGGAGCATTGTCAGGCGATACAGCAGGATATAGATAGGCTGGTAGCTTGGGCAGACAGATGGCAGATGGAATTCAATCCTGATAAATGTGAGGTGATGCATTTCGGGAGAAAAAATGTAGGGGGGAGGTATATGATAAAGGTTAGACCTATTAAGAGTATAGAAACGCAGAGGGACCTGGGGGTGCAGGTGAACAAGTCTCTGAAGGTGGCAGAGCAAGTGGAGAAGGTTGTGAGGAAAGCATATAGTATGCTAGCCTTTATAGGAAGGGGTATAGAGTACAAGAGCTGGCCTTTAATGTTGCCGTTGTATAAAACGCTGGTTAGACCTCATTTGGAATACTGTGTCCAGTTCTGGTCGCCTTACTACTGGAAGGACGTGGAGACTCTGGAAAGAGTGCAGAGGAGGTTTACCAGGATGCTGCCTGGTGTGGAAGGTCCGAGTTACAAGGAGAGATTAGGCAAATTGGGACTGTTTTCCTTAGAAAGATGTAGACTTAGAGGAGATCTGATAGAGGTGTACAAGATTTTGAAGGGGATAGATACAGTAAACAGGGCTAAGCTTTTTCCTAGGATGGAATCAAATAGCACGAGGGGTCACGGGCTTAGGGTGAGGGGGGTAAGGTATAATTTGGATGCTAGAGGGAGTTTTTTCACACAGAGGGTGGTGGGGGTATGGAATGCGCTGCCACGTAAAGTGGTGGAGGCAGGTACTCTGGAGTTATTTAAGAAATACTTAGATGGGCACATGAACAGAATGGGAATGGAGGGGTATAGAAAACTGATTTAAAATAGGGATCATGATCCTTGGGAGTCCCTGGGAAGTGTGTAAATAGATGATGATATTGATGTATTTGTTTTTATCCTACAGGTGCTTTGTTCCACCTTGTTGTCTAACAAGGGGCATACACGCGATGGGTCGTGAGAGGGCTGCTCTTGGACCTTTTTCGAGAGTATCCTACTGCTTCACATTGTTAGTGTATGCTTGACCTGGACCATCTGATGGGCAACACGACAGCTCAGTGACTATTGCTGTGCTATGCAGATACATGGATTTGGGCCTGTGTCTGTGGGAGTTTGCGCATTCTCCCCGTGTTTGCATGGGTTTTCTCCGGGTGCTCCGGTTTCCTCCCACATCCCAAAGATGTGCTCTTAGGCTAATTGACAAAACAAATTCTCCCTAAATTGTCTCAAATTTGGTTTTTAATCCATAGATTTATAAACATGGACAGGGATCGCGTGTAGAAGTGGGAACATCGAGGTGGCGGCACGGGCTCGTTGGGCCGAAGGGCCTGTTTCCCGTGCTGTTATGTTCTTTGTTCTATCCAGATCCCTCTGTATTGCATCATCCTGTCCCCTGATGTTTACACTAACTTTCAATTTGGCATTATCTGTAATGGAGGTGGGTAGTTTTGAAGTTAATTGAAATTAAAATGGGGAGAGGTGCAAATGTAGGATGGACTGCCAATTTACAATTGCTTGTTTTGCACTATGAACCCTTGTCAAAACTATTCCCCACTCCCAGAAATGTTTCCTTCCTCACCACCATTACAGACATAGCAAACAATGACAATCTCTACATTGTTCCCTGAGGAATCCTGCCGGTTAGCTCCTCCTATGATATGGGGATGCCAGCTGGAGTAAGCACAGTAAGAAGTCTCACAACACCAGGTTAAAGTCCAACAGGTTTATTTGGTAGCACAAGCTTTCAAAGTGCTGCTCCTTCATCAAGTCAATGATGAAGAACATCTGGATAGGTTAGAAAGCTTATGCTACCACATAAACCTGGTGACTTTATCCTGGTGTTGTGAGACTTCTTACTGTATCTCTTCCCATGCCGATCTAACTCCACATACAACCACCGTGTGTGTTTTGTTTCAGCCAATTTTCAGCCCATTTTAAAAGTACCCTACCCATGTAGTTTTCCAACAAAAGCTTTATGGATGAATGTTGTTTGTTTAGGTTTCAGCCAAGTGTTACTACCTCAAAATGTCTCACATAAAAGGCAGCTTAGCACCTTCTTGTAGTTCCATACTTTCATATTTTCTTTCAGAATGTCGAGTACTGCTGAAAAAAGACATTGCTTGTCAAAACTTCCCATCTTGCACAAATGAGTGCAAGACAAACAGCTTTTATAAACAATGCTGTTTCTTTCAGCAATACTCAATGTCTGTATTAACAAATGATTAGAATGTCCTTTACTTCTTTTCCTAAAATTGCTGCCAGACTAACTTGCCTGTAGTTCTCAGGGTTGTCTATTTGTTGATTTTTGTTGTACTGAATCAAACAAGACTAGGAAGATGTCTGTTCTGTGTTCAATAGGCAAGTCCACAGAGCTTAACAAAATTGACCTCAGCATTTCCTGAGCTGAGAGAGTTGGGAAAGGATGATAACAATCATAACGCAATAGCTCCCCTGCTCAGCAATGCATAAACAGTTTCTCTTCCCTATCTGCAAGTTTCCACCTGTTTGTTGACCCCTAGCTCCATCTCTCCAACATCACCCTTAACTTCCTGTCTTCTCCCGTGAACAGTGACCACAATACCACACAACCCTGCCACAGCAACCTCTGCAAGACATGCCGGATCATAGACATGGACGACATCATCAAACGTGAGGATACCATTCACCAGGTACACGGTACATACTCTTGCAACTCGGCCAACATTGTCTACCTAATACGTTGCAAGAACATAGAACATAGAACATTACAGCACAGAGCAGGCCCTTCGGCCTTCGATGTTGCGCCAACCAATATAAAAAGCAATGCCCCTCCAAACTAAATCATTCCCTTCTCTTCCATATACTTATCAACTAACCTCTTAAACGCCACCAAACTTGGCGCATCTACAACCGCTGCAGGCAGGGCATTCCACTCCCTAACCACCATTTGGGTAAAGAGCCTGCCTCTGATATCCGTCCTATAACTATCACCCCTTAATTTAAAGCTGTGTCCCCTCGTGCTAGCTTTTTCCATCCTAGGAAAAAGGCTATCACTGTCCACCCTATCTAAACCTCTAATCATCTTATATGTTTCGATCAGGTCCCCTCTTAGCCTCCTCCTTTCTAACGAAAACAACCTCAAATCCCTCAGCCTCTCCTCATAAGACCTGCCCTCCATACCAGGCAACATCCTGGTAAACCTCCTCTGTACCCTCTCCAATGCCTCCACATCTTTCTTATAATGTGGGGACCAGAACTGCACACAATACTCCAAGTGCGGCCGCACTAGAGTTTTGTACAGTTGCAACATGACGTTGCGGCTCCGAAATTCAATCCCTCTACCAATAAAAGCCAAGACTCCATATGCCTTCCTAACAACCTTCTCGACCTGACTGCCTACTTTCAGGGATCTATGCACATACACACCAAGATCCCTCTGTTCATCTAGACTACTAAGAATCCTACCATTTTCCCTATACTCTACACATTTATTATTTCTGCCATAGTGCATTACCTCTCACTTTTCCACATTAAACTCCATTTGCCACCTCTTGGCCCAGCTCTGCAACTTGTCCAAGTCCCTCTGCAAACTATAACACCCCTCTTCACTATCTACCACTCCACCGACTTTAGTGTCATCTGCAAATTTACTAATCCAAAGGATGTCCCGAGGCATGGTACATTGGGGAGACCATGCAGACACTACGACAGCGGATGAATGAGCATCGCTCAACAATCACCAGGCAAAACAGTTCCCTTCCTGTGGGCGAACGCTTCAGCAGTCATGGGCTTTCGGCCTCCGACCTGCAGGTAAATGTTCTTCAAGGGGGCCTTTGTGGCACACGACAGCGCAGAGTCGCTGAGCAGAGATTGATAGCCAAGTTCCGCACACGAGGACGGTCTTAATAGGGATCTTGGCTTCATGTCACACTATCTGTAACCCCCGTAACTTGCCTGGGTTAGCAAAAAACCTCACTTACTGTGCTGTCTGGAGAAAATATACAATTCTCTAACCAATGCTCAGGATTCCCTTCACACACATTGTTAGCCACTTTAACACTTGAATAGCAGGTTAGATGTAAGGATTCGCATTCTAATCAGCAATCTATGACTGTCTGTGCAGATGTGTGCTATTGCAGACCAGAACACTGCATTTGCCTGACGAAGACACGACAGAGTGTTGAAAGCTCGCAACTTTACTATCAAATAAATCGGTTGGATTTAAAATTGGTGTTGCTAAATTCTTACTACCCCAGTCCAACGCCGGCATCTTTACATCACTTCTCCCGTGCTGTCAGACTGCTGATCTGACAACCAATATTTATCTTTCAATTGACAATAGTAAAAACTGTTTCTCACCATTATCTTACTGCTGTCAGTGGGAGGTTGTTGTATACAAATTGACTGTCACATTTTCCTGCATTACAATAGTGGCTTCACTTTAAAATTACATGTAAAGAACATTGGAATATCCTTTGGGAGGTCATGAAGAACACTGTAGAAATTGAAGCTCTTACTTTTCTATAGTTGCAAATTCTTCCTTTCTTACGTCACCTTTTCAATAATGTTTTATTATTATGGATCTGAGTAACAATTTCTGTGAACACTGGCATAAGTATGTTCTACTCTGGAAAGCCAGCCAGCAAAGGACGGTACTCGAGTTGATCTTCACTCAGTCTTACATTTTACTTGCACAGCGAGACATTAGAAGTATAGCACTCCTGACTCAACACCACAGTTCCAATATGCTCAAGTGAAACTCTATTAATGCCCTCCATCTACATATCATTAAACATAATTGATATACTATTAACAGTGCTCATCAAGGAGCTTAAATGTTGGAGATGATTCTCCCATCCTGCAGTGAGCTGGGAGACTCACACAGAAGCTGTTTCGTGCATTCTTCACTCGGTGGCATAGCCTATATGCATCTCCCAGCGCCAGAGTTTTGACGGCATCAGCTTTGTGCCAGAAATCGGCTAGTGTATTTAGCAGCTCATTTTAATATAATTTAAATGCTATTAGCAAGCCCAGGACTTAAGTCTTTGGGCTCTTTAGCTCTCCATCCCGCCAGGAGTACTTCACTCCAGCAGGGTTTAGTATAGTTCTTCACCTGCAGGGAGCTGGCACCCTGACTCTGCTGGAGTGAAGGGGAGAGGCAATCAAGGCACCCCCGAGAGGATCGGGTGGTAGGGGAATATCCCCTGGGCATTGCCGTTTTGGCAATGCCATCCTAGGCTCTGGCACTGCCAAAGGGGCAAAGTGCCAATGTCCAGGACATCTTGGCACTGCCCACCAGGACTGGGGCAGTACCAAGGAGGCAGGGCCTAATGAGAAAGAAGCGATCAACAGGGATGGGAGGCTGCTCTGCACAGGCTGAGCGATAGAGGGAGGAAAGCCAGTGATCAGGGCTATCAGCACTGCGGGGTGAGAGATCAGGACTGCCAGGGAGAGATGGGGTGAGTGGGACTGAGACAGACCAGGTACGATGTAGAGATGCTAGTATTGGACTGGGGTAGTAAGAACTCAGTAAGAATTTAGCAACACCCATTTTAAATCCAACCGATTTATTTGATAGTAAATTTGTGAGCTTTCGACCTTTTCGTCTTTGTCAGGCAAATGCAGTGTTCTGATCTGCAATAGCACATATCAGCACAGACAGTCACAGATTGCTGATTAGAATGCAAATCTCGCTAGGGCCATCCTTACCACCCCCCCCCCCCCCCCCCCCCCCCCACTTCTTGCTTTTAGACAACCGCACAACCTCAAACAGATCATTGTTCGCAGCAAACTACCCAACCTTCAGGAGAACAGTGACCACAATACCACACAACCCTGCCACAGCAACCTCTGCAAGACATGCCAGATCACAGACATGGACAACATCATCAAACGTGAGGATACCATAGGTACACGGTACATACTCTTGCAACTCGGCCAAAGTTGTCTACCTAATACGTTACAAGAAAGGATGCCCCGAAGCATGGTACATTGGGGAGACCATGCAGACATTACGACAGCGGATGAATGAGCATTGCTCAACAATCACCAGGCAAAACAGTTCCCTTCCTGTGGGCGAACACTTCAGCAGTCATGGGCTTTCGGCCTCCGACCTGCGGGTAAATGTTCTTCAAGGGGGCCTTCATGACACACGACAGCGCAGAGTCACTGAGCAGAGACTGATAGCCAAGTTCCGCACACATGAGGACTGTCTTAACAGGGATCTTGGCTTCATGACACACTATCTGTAACCCCCGTAACTTGCCTGGGTTAGCAAAAAACCTCACTTACTGTGCTGTCTGGAGAAAATACACAATTCTCTAACCAATGCTCAGGATTCCCTTCACACACATTGTTAGCCACTTTAACACTTGAATAACAGGTTAGATGTAAGGATTCGCATTCTAATCAGCAATCTGTAACTGTCTGTGTTGACATGTGTGCTATTGCAGACCAGAACACTGCATTTGCCTTACGAAGACGAAAAGGTCGAAAGCTCTCAAATTTACTATCAAAATCGGTTGGATTTAAAATTGGTGTTGTTAGATTCTTACTGAGTTCTTACAGACCAGGTAGGCCAGTGGGAGAATGGGACTGGGTCACTGATCAAGCTGTGATGGGGGAGGTTACACCGAGGTTATGCGGAGATGACCTGTGTGCGAGGCAGTCAGGGCCACTGCATACGCGCCAATCTTGGCGTTGACAGCGCACGCACAGTGCCCCACTCAGTGCTATGCTGCCAGCCTCTCCATCAGGAATAGGCCCGGAACTGAATTCTAGAGTGATTCAGGTGAGTGCGTTCTGCAATGCACAGAGTGTGGAGATTCAGTTTGAAACTCCCGCTGAGAAAATCAGCGTGATTTACTCCAGTTTTTATGCAAATTCGACATTTAGAATTTTTTTTTGGGAGAATTGCCTCCATAACATATTTTTATGGGATTATCCAGGGGTTGTAACAGATAAATTGAAATTAACTTGGATTATAGCCACATTCAAGTGCATTAACTGTGTTTAAAATTCAATCTTACAAAAGAATAATTCTCATTAGAAAAGTTACATCTGGAGATGACTTCATTAGAACAAAAATGTACAATATCTTCCAGGATTTTGAGGAAATCAATGAGGTTGTTGCATTTGTGCTTGTATAGCAGTATAGCTTAGGTAACACCTTTTCCTCAGTAAAGGTTTTCCATCAGTTTTAGTTAAAACCAAGTGGAAAATCTAGCCTTATTAATTGCTCATCTCAGCCCAATTATGAAAACAGGTGTCAAGCGAATGTTAAATACATTCTCAGAAAAAGGGGTAGGGAAATTCTAGGCCTGAGTCCTCTTGGATTGTTCTCATATATTTCATAATAGGCTACCCAAAATCCAAAGTGGACAGCGGCCAGCATAATTAACTGTTTTGGCAAAATATTTTGGCATGTAGTATAACCACAAAAACAGCAGGCAGAAGAAATGAAACATTAAAAATTAAGCAAATTAAACATTAACAGAAATGTTTATCTAATACATAGAATTCTGAACCAAGGGAAAACAAAGTTAACATCCACATGGTTTAACAAAGCTAGTCTCCCTTGAGACAGCACAATACAGGAGAGATAATAGTTCCTCACCCTCCAAAGCAGATCAAGCATAAACTGAATAAAGAATCCCAATTTTGCACACAGACACTAACCATAGGTCACAATATGGGTGTGTTCGGCACTATCACTTTAATTTTAAACCATGTCTTGTGTCTGCCTGAAGGACCGAGTTATTAATGGGGCCAACTGCCAAATTAAAAACAATGAATTTACAACACAATATTCTATTTATAAATCTATGCTGGCATTTGTCCCTGATATTTATTTGACAAATTATCTTAAATTGCATTTTCTTTTACAAAGAAAAAGTAATTTGGATGTCAAGCTGATAAATCGAAACTCTTCCAAAAATGCGTCAGAGGTCACCTTCTTACTCTTAGATTTGATAAACACCGATTTTAGCTTCATTTTACAAAATATATTTGAAAGAATAATTTAATCAACAATTGCCTCTTTGGTTAATAAAATAAATACTTTGGACTTAAATCTCCATTTTTATGTGCTTCAGAATGCAATTTACATCCATTAAAAGCCTATCAGGCCCAGCATTTTCAACTGAGAACACAGACATGTTTCCACATTATTCTGATAAAGAACAAAGGAAAGGTTTGCAGACAGAACTGATTTAATCAGTATTCTTGAAAATCCTGCCTTTCTGCTTCAAGCGAAATCGCTGGAGAATTATGAATTTTATGGCTGAAGACATTGCATTTAAAGATAATAATTATAGATTCTGTTAAATATATAAATTCGTTGTATTTTGTGGAGGTAAACGGCATTTAGGAATAAAGCACAAAAGGGGAGAAATCATAAGGGCAGAAGTGGATGTTCGCTGACGATTTCATTATTTTCAGCATTTGTGACTCCTCAGATACTGAAGCAGTCCATGCTCAAATACAACAAGACCTAAACAATATCCAGGCTTGGGCTGACAAGTTGCAAGTAACGTAAGTGCCAAGCAATAACCATCTCCAGCAAGACAGAATCTTGCCATTGCCCCTTGAAATTCAATGGTATTAGCATCACTAAGTTCCCCACAATCAACATCCTGAGAATTACCATTGACCAGGAACTCAATTGGACTGGCCAAGTAAATACCATGGCCCCAAAGCAGATCAGAGGCTAGGAATCCTGTGGCAAGAAACTCACTTCCTGCCTTGCTAAAGCCTGTCCACAACATATAAGCACAAGTCAGAAGTGTGACATGTGATTGAATACACTACACTTGCCTGGATGAAAGCAGTTCCAACAATATTCACGAAGCTTGACACAATCCAACCAAAGCAACCCACCTGATTGACACCCCACCCACAAATATTAAATCCCTTCACCATCAGCAGACAGTAGCAGCAGTATACACCATCTACAAGATGCACTACAGAAACATACAAAGGCTCCTTAGGCAGCACCTCCAAAGCCACATCCACCAGCATCTAGAAAAGGTAAGTACAGCAGGTATATAGGAACATTACCTGCAGGAATTCTCTGCAAGCCACTTACCATCTTGACTTGGAGATGTATCACTGTTTCTACAGTGTTACTGGGTCAAAATCCTAAAACTCCTTCCTAACTGCACAGTGGATACACCTTTACCACAGGGACTGCAGCAGTTCAAGGCAGCAGCTCACGCCACCTTCACAAGGACAATTAGGAATGAGCAATAAATGCTGCCCTAACCAGTGAAGTCCACACCCCATAAAATTAATAATGGGTATTTGCTAACCCCAAAACTTAGTCTGGAGATCACAGTACGCAATTGGGACATGGCCATGCATTGCATTACCCAGGCATCATGCTAAATCGATGCTGCCCACTCTTTGACATGATATCTATGCTACCTGCATTGTTCATGGTTAGTAGGATCCTGATATTGTGAGTAGCTAAGGCGCAATGTGCCAATTGCTAATGCACATTAAAAATTACGACAACCCAAGGGTTGTGTGTTAAGTCAACCTATTTTGGTTAGATAGGCAATTAAGGCCACTACAATTGGAATAGATTCCCTTGGATCACAGAAGGAAAGAGGATATAAGTCAGCCAGGGATCAGCAACATCTTGTCTCTGACTGCAAGTATGGATCTAGGATGAAGACAAGATCTGGCTCCCAAGTAATGTATGAATGGAACTATAGAATCAGTACAGTTTACAGCACGGTAGGAGATAATTCAGCCTACTATGTTTGTTGAGCTTCTTTGCTGCAGCGATCAAAACCCTATCTCACTAACCTGTTCTCCTCTCATGGCCTATAGATCCACAAGTTTACAGCACAAAAGGAGCGTTCACTATCAAAATGCCTAAGATTTACGGTAGATTGTGATATACAAGATAATTCCATTTCTCGACACTTGCTTTAGACAGTGCTCAGCATGCATGTCAACCTTCATTTTTCAGCTTTGCTATCACTCTGTCTTATTAATAAGACACTGTAACTCTAAGTGTGATGTAGTTTGATGGACAAGTTGTCATCATTCTGAGTGACTGGAAGCAATCTCCTTGTAGTCAAATGTTGCTGTGCTTCAAGGAGAGCTTCAGAATATCTTTGAAGCATTTTTCTTTGCCCTCTCCCAAACATCAAGAGTTGGGAAAACAGGAATTGGTGATGAAATGCTTTTCAGCCATCTGGATACTGTCCAGTGTACTGAGATTGATTCTCCAGAAGTTTTTCCCAAACGCTTGCGGAGCTGCCTTCAAGAGAAACACTGGCGCAAGGAAATTGTGCAATTGCATTGGTCGAGTAATTTTTTAAAATAAAAACTGGGGAGGTGATGGCCTAGTGTATTATTGCTAGACTATTAATCCAGAAACTCAGCTAATGTTGTGGGAACCCAGATTTGAATCCCACCGTGGCAGCTGGTGGAATTTGAATTCAATTTAAAAAGTTTGGAATTAAGAATCTATTGACGATTATGAAACCATTGTCGATTGTTGAAAAAACATATCTGGTTCAGCAATGTCCTTTAAGGAAGGAAATCTGTCATCCTTACCCAGTCTAGCCTACATGTGACTCCAGAGCATAGCAATGTGGTTGACTCACAACTGCCCTCGGGCAACAAGGGCAATAAATGCTGGTCAGCCAGTGGCACCAATGCCCCACAAACGAATAAAAAGAATTAACTTATTTTAGATACATCGCAGCTCCAAGCTACAGTTTGCATTCAGAATCTCAATTTCTTCTTTTACTATAAGTGACAGTTCTGACTACAGAAAACGGATGACTGGCAAGTCAATGATTATTTATGCTTAAATTTCAATATGAAGAGCAAGCATGGCTTCTTGGAGCTATTCCCAACACTCTTCTATTTGCAATATATATAAATGACTTGGAAGAGGGAGTAAGTGGAGTGATCAGCAAGTATGCAGACAATACAAAGATGGCTGGACTTGCGGATTGCGAGGAGCATTGTCAGGCGATGCAGCAGGACATAGATAGGCTGGTAGCTTGGGTAGACAGATAGCAGATGGAATTCAATTCTGATAAACGTAAGGTGATGCATTTCGGGAGAAAGAATGTAGGGGGAAGGTATATGATAAAGGGTAGACATATTAAGAGTACAGAAACGCAGAGGGACCTGGGGGTGCAGGTGCACAAGCCTCTGAAGGTGGCAGAGCAACTGGAGAAGGTTGTGAAGAAAACATATAGTATGTTGGCCTTTATAGGAAGGGGTACAGAGTACAAGAGCTGGCCTTTAATGTTGCAGTTGTTTAAAACGTTGGTTAGACCTCATTTGGAATACTGCATCCAGTTCTGGTCGCCCTACTACCGGAAGGACGTGGAGACTCTGGTGAGAGTGCAGAGGACGTTTACCAGGATGCTGCCTGGTACGGAAGGTTTGAGTTACGAGGAAAGGTTAGGCAAATTGGGACTGTTTTCCTTAGAAAGACGTAGACTTAGAGGAGATCTAATAGAGATGTACAAGATTATGACGGGTATAGATAGAGTAAACAGGTTAAGCTCTTTCCTAGGATGGACTCTAATAGCACGATGGGTCACGGGCTTAGGGTGAGGGGGGTAAGGTATAATTTGGATGCTAGAGGGAGTTTTTTCACACAGAGGATGGTGGGGGTATGGAATGCGCTGCCAAGTAAAGTGGTGGAGGCAGGCACTCTGGAGTTATTTAAGAAATACTTAGATGGGCACATGAACAGAATGGGAATGGAGGGGTATAGAAACTGATTTAAAATAGGGATCATGAGCCTTGGGAGTCCCTGGGAAGTGTGTAAATAGATGATGAGATTGATGTACTTGTTTTTATCCTACAGATGCTTTGGTCCACCTTGTTGTCTAACGAGGGGCATACACGCGATGGGTCGTGAGAAGGCTGCTCTTGGATTTTTTTTGAGAGTATCCTAGTGCTTCACGTCGTTAGTGTACGCTTGACCTGGACCATTTGATGGGCAACACGACAGCTCAGTGACTATCGCTGTGTTGTGCAGATACATGGATTTGAGCCTGTGTCTGTGGGAGTTTGCGCATTCTCCCCGTGCTTGCGTGGGTTTTCTCCAGGTGCTCCGGTTTCCTCCCACATCCCAAAGATGTGCTCTTAGGCTAATTGGCAAAACAAATTCTCCCTAAATTGTCTCAAATTTGGTTTTAAATCTATAGATCTATAAACATGGACAGGGATCGCGGGTAGAGGTAGGAACATCGGGGTGGCAGCTTGGGCTTGTTAGGCCCAAGGGCCTGTTCCCCATGCTGTTTTGTTCTTTGTTTATATGGCATTGGAACTCAACCCTTACTGCATTCAAGAAAGAAACAAACAATCACCTTATTTCCAAAGGAGGTACAATGTGACCAGATTTAATATTAAATTCTGTTTGATACTAATATGTTCTCAAGATTGGCCACTGAGGTGAAATATAGGCAGGGCAATGAGCAACATATGTAAGTGGTGGGCTGGAATAGGATTGCACTGAATCTTTCACTGAGGAGGTATTATTTAGATTTCTTTCATTGTTATTTTAACAAATTGCTTCAACCTTTAACTCGGTTATTCGTGAATTTGATATTTAGCAAATGTTGGTTCCTCAGAAGAAAATAGAACTATCTTTTAATCATTAAGTCTCACTTGAAACAGAATTTCTCAAAAAGATAGTGCCTGATGTTCGTGTTACACATTTATACTGTAGATGCAATATGGAGAAAAATTTTATAGCTTCTTACATGGACAAAGTTTCTGGCAAAGTTTAAGTAAACCTGTTTTATTGTGCAGAAAATATCAAGCGGATTGTCTGAATTTTTCTGTTGTCAAACTTTTAAACATGTCATCACAAATACTCTAATCAATCAGTTGATTAATCATCCATGTCTTAATCACTCATATGCTGGTAATGATTTGAGAAAAATAAATACATTTTATTATCTATGTTATCCTTTTAAAGGGAAGCTTTGAAGGAACTCTAACGAATGATTACTCTCGATTAACCTGGCCTGTTTAAAAATGCTGTCAACCCTACTTGTGCATAAAATCTGCATTTTCTGCATTGGTTTAGCTACAAAGCTAAGTAATTAGATAGCATCATCTGTGCAAAAGAATGCCTGTCTCAACACCATTCGATCTTACATGATCTTGATTTAAAACTAATCCATTTACTAAGATTGAAATGTAATTAGTGACTGGTGAAATGTGAGTAATTAGTTGAATTGCAAGAAGTGAAACCAAGCAAAACTGGGGTGTTATCCTGTAATGATCGAGAAAGGGAAAATCACTGCTCCTGTTTCAACAAATTTCCTGATTAGGTAATAGAATAAATATATGAGAAGAAATTGCCATCTCCCATCCCTCCCGTATAGTCATATAGATTTTGATGCAAGTAAAATTGAGCAAGTAATGATTTTAGGTTGCTATGGCACATAACTAAAGAAATAAATTACCACATTGGAAGTTTTAAGAAACTAGTTTCTTACTTATTCTTCTAATCAAATTAATTATTTTCCAACATACTTAGGATTTTAGTAATTCCATTCTTCAATTTTTTTCTTTCATGTCTTCATTTTAAAAATTCTGTTTCAGCACACCAACCAACAATGCATGATTGTTACACAACAGCCCGGATTCTGACATTGCCGATAGCTGGGATTTTCCAGTCCTGCTGCAGTGAAAAGGAGTTTGGCTGAATGCTAAAATCTCTGTTCTTGCTGATAGTAGCAGCAGGGTGCGGATGGCTAGAGAATTCCAGCCTATGTTTCCAATTTTATAGATAAAAAATCTGGTTAAGTGGCAGTGTCATTTAAAAATTATTTGTATGTTAAAATATATTTTAGTAGCAGATCATTAAGGGGTAACACAGTTTATGAAGCCAATTTTGATCATGAAAACCAAACTGCAGAATCCTGAGGATATTTAAACTTATATTGAGTAAACTCTCCAGAACATTCAGGATAATTTCTAAATGAAAGAGTTGAAGCTACTGGAAATAAAATTTTTATAATAAAGTTGTCTATAACTATTAACTTTCTCTGGAATCACCCTCTTAAATGAGTGCACAGCCATAGCAGTCCACATCCATGTCCAATTGCAGTGGAGCCTGAACAATATCCGGAGTAAAGCATTAAAATGTGTCAGGTAATGACCATCTCCAACAAGAAAAAAAATCTAACCATTGCTCCTTGACATTTAATGGCATAAAAACATTACCAAATCCCCTGCTTTCAACATCCCCAAAGCTTGTTCACCATCTACAAGGCACAAGTCAGAAATGTGAAGTAATATTCTCTACAGCACAATACTCTCTCATCACAAAGCAACCCACTTGATTAGCATTCCATCCACAAACACTCACTCCTTCTGCCACTGACAAACAGTGGCAGCAGTGTGTACCATCTATAAGATGCACTGTGGAACTTACCAAGACTCCTCAGACAGTAGATTCCAAACAACAACTATTACCTTTTAGAAAGACAAGTGCAGCAAATGCATGGGAATTCCAACACCTACAAACTGCCATTCAAGTCACACACCATGCTAACTTGGAAATATATCGCTGTTCTTTCACTGCCACTAGATCAGAATCCTGGCATCCTGCCTCCTTAACATCACTGTGGGTGTACTTACACACATGGACTGCAGCGATTCAGAAAGGCAGCTCACTACCATCTTCTCACAGGCAATAAGGGATGGGGAGTGAATGCTAGCCTAGCCATGATGCCCACAGCTTTTGAATGAATTTTTAAAAATGATCAGCCTGAAGGATGCAGCACTCATAAACAAGATAATCCATCTTCCAGATGAAGCTATTAGAATATTGGGGCCAAGAAACTTGAAATTGCAGCAGCCTCATGCAAAAAAGTTTGGATGTGATAGGAAATAGCTCAAGAAGCATTTTTAGGTCTGTTGTACATGTGAAATAGATCCTTCCAAGTGATTCCTGGATAGACATTTTTAACAGTTCGCTCTGCTCAGTTGCTGATTCCTTTCCTTGATCTGCTGTTATCAATCATCCCGAAAGACTCCCACCATCCTAGCAAATTCCTACTCTATTCCCAATCCCCCTTTTCACTTCAACATGCTTCAACATCTCCCAACTGTGCCCATATTTCCTATAACTCCATGTTTCAAATCCTCCAATAAAACTTCTTTCCCTGCTGCAGAACCAAAACAACGCAAAATCACAAATGGCATCCTCTGTGACTGTGACCAAAGTAAGCTATCCCTCTTCCATCTTCGCAGCCTGTTTGTTACCTTTGACACAGTTGAGCACACTGTCCTCCTTCAGCACCTCTCCAATATCCTCTAGCTCCATGGGACTGGAACCAGAACAGTGCATTCTCATCACGTGCTTTTAGCACTCCATTGTCACCAGGAAATTAATCATGGCACCCGTCCTTTTCTCATCTGTAAGCTGCCTCTCAGAGACATTGGGTGGGAATTTCCTGTGCAATTGCCCCAAAAATGGAAAATCCCGTCTGAAATCAATGGTCCTTTCCATGGTCCCATTTCCACACCCCTCACCTGCCCCCTGCTGATTCCTGTAGTAGCAGGACAGGAAAATTCCACCCATCATCTAAAAAAAAAGCATTAGCTTTGGTATGTACATTTTTAATGCCTCACTGCCGTCATCTCTCGACCCTTCTACCGTCTCTAAACTGTCAAGACAGCTCACCGACTTCCAATTCTCAATGAGCAGAATTTTTCTCCAATTAAATATCATGATGCCTGCTCTGGATGCTGACTCCATCCCTCTCCATGGCAAATGTCTGAGGTTGAATCAAACTGTTCACAACCTTGATTTCATTCTTGATCCCAAGATGAATTTTTGATCATATATCTATTTCCACCACCATAACATTGCTCGACTCTGTCCCTACCTCAGTTCATCCGCTGCTTCATCTAGGCCTTTGGTTCCTGGAGACTTAGCTAGTCCTTTGCACACCTGGCTGGGTTTCCTTATTCCACCTTCCAAAATCTTGAAGTCATCCTAAACTTTCCTGACTTTGTCCTCATTCATCTATCATCCCTGGACTACATGAAGTTACAGTTATACAATTCCTCAATTTTAAAGTTTTCATACTTGTTTTCAATGCTCTTTAAGACCTGTTTGAGAAGCTTTGGTATCTACCTTAATGCTTCCTCCTATGCTCACTGTCAAATTTTACTTGATGATGCTGCTGTGAAACCCCTTGGGATATCTCACTATGTTAAAGGTGTTATATAAATACAGTTGTTGTTTACATCCCATTTCTATCATACCATAAAATTAACCAATGGAAAACAATGTATCCAAATTTTTATTACATTGCACAAGAGTAAAAAGCTAAATTTATACAGCCATACCTGCATATTTTCTCGAAGATCAGTTGCTTCACGCAATTGCTGGATAACAGTCTTGAATATTTCATCCACAGATTTTATCAAGATTGTTCTCATGTTAGCATACTCTCTTGATCTTTTAGCTTTTCTCACAGAAAGGCCACGTTTGTGAGGTTTCCCTCCACCTCTGCGGTTTGTAATCGCCACATGTACAAATAACGAGGCATATGGTAGAACTTCACCTGTCAGTGATTGAAGTGTCAGGTGCCTGTATCCTGGCTGCAAACATTCAAATGGAATTGTATATTGAGCAATAAACTCATCTCCAATATAGTCGTCATCTAGAACCACAAATCGTACCATTGCCAGCTCAGGCAGGTTAATCTGGAATTCAAAACTCTCATCAAAAATGGGGTTCTCTCCATTTTGGTTAACCGTTTTAGTTCTTTGTTCTGCACAGTCTGCTGGTATTCCATGGATCTCAACATACACATAAGGATCTACTACATCACCTTTAGAACCTGAGCCTTTGGGTTTGGGAAAGTTTTGGCCACTAATGATTTTGATGTGTAGTAGTTGGGGAGAAACACCTGGCACAGAATCCTTGGTATTGGCACTAAAATAGGAGACTTCTTCTCTCATGATGGCAGGACGAAGCACGTATCCACAATTCCCATTCTGACGGAACCAACCAATATTAAGATCCATCATTAAACCAGGTGTCTGGTAATTCATTGCCACTACTTGACAGCCACATTTCCAAAAGTCCTGAGGATTCATGTTGCTTGAATCAATCCTCATTGGATTTGGATATATTCGGGCAAGGAAATGCTTATTATAATTCACAAAGTCCTTGGGGTATTCGTTGGCAAGTTTACTAGCAGTTACTTCATTAAATGAACAAAATTCCCAGAATTTCTGATTTTGAAGTGAATCAGCAAAGTCTTTAAACATTACAGATTTACAAAGACTCACCATATCGGAGAGTTCTTTGCAAAGCTTAAATTTTCTGTTTGGGACTACATTCTGCTGGTCTGCATTCTCACCTGCCATCTTTTTCGCCATCTCTGCACCTTCATCTTCGTCTGTAATATCACCTGCAAGGCCTACACTATTTTCTGGTAGCTTTTTTGCCTTTAACAAAATTTTGTACTTAAGGGCTTCAGGGGAAGGTAGGTAACTGTCATCAATGCTCGGAGGTTTTGTGTACAATTTGTCTCCAAAAGTTTGCTTTATATGTTGGATCATTACCTTCTGCTGATTTAATGAACAGTGGTTTTCCAAACATACAATCAAAGGGTATTCTGATGCAACAAAAGCATATTTGTTAATTACATCAATTACACTGCAGAAGGATATCTGTGATGTCTTAGTGTGGCCTGTATAGATCACTGGTTCGTTGTCGTTTCCATCCCACGCATCCACTTCAATACTTCGGCACCCCATTTTTAGAGCACGGATATATCCTGTGATATCTGACGGACCTTGGAATTGATCCTCAATCAAGTAAGTGTTGTGCGACGCATTAATGTAATAATGAGACACTGGCTGAGTCATGTCCTGACAAACTTTCTTGTGCTCTGGATCAAATATATGGCATTCAGGTGAGATGAGGTACCTGGTAAAACCATCTAAGGAAAGCCAACCTCGTTCCTGTCCTTCTTTGGATGGCTCATATTTCTGAATAATGTTCATGCTCACTTCCTCTGTAACATGTGGCATTCCCTGCTCTGCCTCCAAAAACATCATCAGGTCCTTGAAATCTAGAAATTCTTTATTGCTTGAAAATTGAACTAACAAAAAATATATTTCTGGTCTTGTGCAAAGCTCATGATAAACTTGTATAACTTCCTCTTTGCTAACATCAGTTCCTACTTTTTCTTTTGCTTTGTGCAATTCTTTGAATTTCAATTCAATTTTGGTATTTTTCAATCCAGAGTTCAGGTTCTTTACAAGCTGCACAGCTTTGTTCAACGATATATACCCTACATCTTTTGTATCAGCGGCAGCAAAAACACTTGAAAGCCACGATGTCCGCATGTTATTGTGACTGCTCTCTATCATATCTAATGTGTGCTTCCCATAGGAAATTAGATACCGTAAGCCTGTAACCCAAATATTTGCTACATCTGCAGAATTAGCTACAAGGTCCAATGACTCATAATTTTCTCCATAAATTATTGAAAATGCACAGTCCTCTGAAATATGATCATAAATAGCATTGGTGCGAAACATTTCTGTATTTTTTCCTGTTCGAACCTCTTTGATTGATGCTATATCAATCTTTGCTTTATCAAGTTCTTTCTTTGAAGGGTCCCATCTAAGGGATTGCATGTCTGCATCCAAAAGAAAATAGCGATGGTAGACTCTGGAATTAGAGCGAATTTTTTTAAGTTCTGAGCCTTCAATCATTGAATTGATGCAATCACTGGCACTGCTGATCTTCTTTTCTGTTGGCATACTGCTGAAGGAGACTGTTTTCTTCCTCTCCCTTCGTTGTCTGGTACCATCCTGCAACGAGGAAAAAGTTCTATCAATACAAATGTTTATGTGCAGTAATTTTGATAACACATGCAAATGTCTTGTTCCTATTGTTTGGAAAATGGGTGGAAGGAGCAATCAGATGGAACAATTGTACTGCGAGTCTACAAGATGCTGACAAGGGTGGCAACGACCAATATTATAAAGTAGGCAGTTAATTTTTCTTCATGGTCTGTCAAGTATAATCAGTTTAGTGAAGCAACACACAGAGTGATGATATGGAAGTTTGCTTCTTCATTCAATTTAATCTATGATCTCTATAGAATTAATATGAGGCATTAGAAAGTGGTGACTGGATAATTCTAAGAAGGAAAAAAAACAGAGAAACAAATTTCTAGGAGTTCTAAGAGTGAGCAGCATAAATGGCAGTCTGGCAGTAGTTGCTTTATCCTCTTGTTGGGATGAGAATCCAAAAGGCCAGACAGAAAGGAATCATTAGAAGGCTACATAATCTCAAAAACATTACTTCATTAATCAAGTCACGCACCAATAGCAGTAGGTTTCCCAATCTCCTTCTTCCTGACTGAATATTGCCAGAGAATCTTAAGTATTACACAGCAAGCGAATTACAAATTAACTTTGTGATTCTCTTCCCTGCCTCCCAACCTTCTCAGTTAAGGGAGAATGTCATTATAAGGTCAGAAATTGAGCTCTATAACCTTCTGATAGTTCAATAAATGTTTTGTATACAAACAAAAGACTGAATAATAATTATGATCTCTACCCATTTGAGATGATACCTGTAAGCTGCCAATTCCAGCACATTGCACTGCACACATAAAAGTTACAGAGAAAATGTCACACTGTCACCTGCACACTAACCAGCCAAACAAAGGGCGCTATTTTCATTTACTTTGAATTAAACACTGAAAAGAAATTCTATGGCTATAAAAATATAACCAATAGCTGCTTTCATTTTTATCATTAAACAGCATTGGGATAACATCCCTTGACACTGCATAGCAGCAGGGGTCACAAAATAAAATGTCATTTGTAATGTTGTGAATAAAACAAACTGGTTATCTCTCAGTAAATTGCAAAAAAGTCCACTGGCACCAGTTAGATAATGCTACAAATCTCAATTGAAAAATACAAAATTTTGAGACTGGATTATGTCAAATTTAACTGAGAATGGCAGGCATCGTACCAGATAAGAGTAAGATAATTCTTGATTTAAACCATTTTGTTTGTGGTAGGATAATAGGTGGTAGGATGTCTTCTTCCTTCTCTGCCTCCGAGCTAGAAGCTCTGGATTCAAATTCCACTCCAGGACTTGATGATATTATCACAGTGGTACAATGGTTAGCACTGCTGCCTCACGGTACCAAGGACCCGGATTTGATTCCCAGCTTGGGTCACTGTGCAGACTCTGCACATTCTCCCTGTGTCTGTGTGGGTTTCTTCTGGGCGCTACAACTTCCTCCCACAGTCCAAAGGATATGCTGGGTAGGTGCGTTGGCGATGCTAAACTTTCCCTCAGTATACCCGAACAGGCGCCAGAGTGTGGTGGCTAGGGGGTGTGCACAGTAAATTCATTGCAGTGTTAATGTAAGCCTACTTATGACAATAATAAATAAACTTTCAAGCATTAATATCAACCTGCAAACCCTTCCATTATGCCTATGGCAGGCAGCCAGAGCAGGAGTCTCTCCTGGTCAGCCAAAACCACCAGTAAACCACTATGGTGTCCTGTAGGCATAACCATGGATTAGCACATGGAAGCCTATGGTCACCAATGCCCCCTTAAGGCATGGTCACTGGAGAGAGAGAGAAAGAATGATAAGTGGTCCAACTCCTCTATAGTATTTGTCAACTGGTGTAATGAATTTCTCACAATTTCTACTTGTCTCCTTGCATTGTAGTTTTTGATCTTTGTATTTTCCTCAATGTAGGTTCAAAAAAATTGGACAGTTTATTCACAAAAATTCTTTTAAAAAGACCTGTGCTGCATTTCAGATTGTTTGAACAGTGAGTTAAAGCAAAATTCTTTTTTGTGTAAAATCTAGAACCTACCAATCTATTTCAGGATGTGTTAAATTGTTTTACTAATTTGCCCTATTAGCACGGATTAACTGGTATTTCCAGAGTGAGCAATTCAGGAAATGATCAATTAATCACAAAATTATTCAACAAATTCACATTGCATTTTTTGTGATTTGCCTCAGATAAACATGGATGTATTCTATATAATTCACTTTGTGGATTTTGTGAGCGAAGCCCACAGCATCTTTATTCTCATTCAACTGGAATTAACTAATAAATAGTGAAGATTTATACCATTGCCAGTCGTAATCAGCCACAGGATATACCGTGACATAAAATTAAACCTACAAGGCAGAAATAAACAAAGCTGCAAGACAACAAAAAGTTTAATGAAACACAAAAAACTGTTGGCTACTTGAACAACAATGCAACTAATATGGCACTGAATTCATTGAGGACAGCGCATAAAAGACCACAGTGTTCAAGAAAACTATTTGGCAAACCTTGATTCTGTTGGTAAGAACAGTCACATGTGGGCCAGGATTTTCCTGAATTGAGACTAAATACCTACACCAGCAGGAAAATTGGAGTGTTCCCTGCTGCCGCTGGCAGTGTCTGTCAGGTGGGATTCAAATTCATGCGTCCCAAGGAACCTACCGACCAACCCTGCTGTTCAGAGATCAAGGCACCATTTTTAAGCACCAACCCAATCTCCATGCTTGGAAACACGCCCCCTCTCCACCACTGTCCTGGGCCCAAGGCATCCGGCAAGGTTGTCAGTAAGAAGTCTGACAACACCAGTTTTAAATCCAACCGATTTCAGTTGGATTTAAAACTGATGTTGTCAGACTTCTTACTGTGTTTACCCCAGTCCAACGCCAGCATCTCTACATCAAGATTGTCAGTACCAGGGTGCCAAGAGTCATGGCCTGAAGGTGGGTCAGATTGAGTCACCCTCATGCCTGCATGGTACGGGGAGAGGGGATCAAAGGGATTACATAATTATCTGGTTGCGCTGCCCACTATGGGTGGGAACCAACTGGGGCTGACAGAATGGATTAGGAGTTATGTACCATTGCGATCCTCACTGGCATCTAGCAGGCCTGAGAATCATCCCATAACATATAATTACATTAAAGAATAATACACAAATGCCATAAATTGCATACTCCAGTATAATGATATTCTCTCTCATGTCTGCAAATAAGCAAAAAAAAAATCAATCTTTCAACACACATTAAAACTAATCTTCCAAGCTTTCAAAGTCTAAATCAAGAGTTTGTGTATACAATATATCTATTATGCAAATTTATGCATGGCCTTTTGGCAAACACTGGCTTTTGCAAATGGATACAGAGTGGGTATTTTACAAGATAAACCAAAAAAAAACTGCAGTATAGACACAAGAATCGGAAGGCTTTCAATTCAATTCTTTGTCCTTTTAGATTTCACGCTCACTCATTTATAGAATAGAAAGAACAGCAAATTAAGAGTGGATCTGAGGGCTGACAATGAAACACATCTGTTATGGGAATGATTCCCAACTGCTGCAGTTTTAATTCTGCATCAGAGAAGGAAGATCATGTAACAGTAAACTACAAAACGCAGATTTATTTCCGAGAACAAGGAGAACAAGGAGAGAAAGGAGACATCGGCTTAGAGGGGATCTCATAGAGGTGTATAAGATTATAAGGGGTATAGATAGAGTAAATGGAGGTAAACTTTTTCCACCTTTAGAAATGGATAGGACGAGGGGTCATGGCCATAGGGTGAGGGGGGCTATGTATAGGACGAATATTAGAGGGCAGTTTTTCACACAAAGGGTAGTGGGGGTGTGGAATGCACTGCCGAGTAAGGTGGTGGGAGCAGGCACGCTGGGGCTGTTTAAGGGTCTCTTGGACAGCCACATGAGCGGTATGCAGATAGAGGGATATATTAGGACTGTTTAACTACGGCTTTTTTCCACAGGTAATTCGGTCCATACTTGACAACATTGAGCATGCATTCGGCAGGTGGTGCGAGTACAGCTCTTGGATGTTGATTCATGGGTTGCCTGGTACCTCATGTCGTAAATGAGTGCTTTATGTGGACCATCTGAAGGGCACCATGACAGCTCAGAGACTATCGATGTGGCTGTGCAGACACTTGGAATTGGGCCGGTGTCTGCGGGAGTTTGCGCGTTCTCCCCGTGGTTGCGTGGGTTTTCTCCGGGCACTCCGGTTTCCTCCCACAACCCAAAAATTCGCTCTTAGGCTGATTGGGAAACAAATTGTCCCTATGGTGAAAATTTTCCATATTAGGAATAATATATATATTATTATATAGGAATATTAAAATAGGATAATGTATTTGCTACTATATAGTTATGACGGCGGCGCAGGCTCGTTGGGCCGAACGGCCTGTTTCCCGTGCTGTGTTGCTTAAAAAAAATAAAAAAAAACCAAGGACTAGTTTGCTGACTTCAGAATCTGTAATCTATACTTTTCTACTGAGTATTCAGGTACAGAGATTCAGTAAAATATATTTCATTTTCTTAACTTTGAAAGTGAAACTTGTTTTCTGTAATGTGAAAGTACAATTGGGTGGTAGCATCACATGCTCTCATGTTCACACTACCAGCTGCAAATTACAGCTGTCTGATTTGTCCCAACCATCCCACTTTGATCCAACCTTAAAAGGAGCACCTCCCATTACACTAATATCATTCCTTTCCTTGTCCTATGATGAACTATACAAGCAATGCCAGCTTCTCACTTCTGATACTGTTGGTTTTGACGATCAAATTCTAAGGCAACATTAAGCATATTATCTAGGATGGCACTTTAGTGCAGTAATTGAGAGTGCTGGATTGTTAGCATGTTGTCTTTTGGATCAGATATTCATTCTAGTTCCTGTATATCTATTCAGGAAGACATAACAAGTTTCATGAACTTTTTGAACCAGAGTAAATGAATTTTTCTGAAGCCCTTGCCAACACTTATCCCTTAACCAACATCTCTTGAATCAATAATGCAGGCCTTTATCTCACTGCTCTTTGTGGGATTTTTGCTGACATGTTTGCCTTCTAAACTGTAACTGCACAACAAAAACAAATTTCTATGAAATATTTTGAAGACATGAAAGTCTTTTCTCTTTCAAGCTTTGGACATACTAACTTAAATCCAGAGTGAGCACACAATTTAACTCCAGAGGAAGAGGGAAACAGACTCCTTGAAGCAGTCAATCACATATTGCTTTGGCTTGTCATTACATGGACTTTGTGATGACAAATAGATTTAGCTTTATATTAGCTCTTTTAATTCTGAGACAACACATAAGTGAGGTCAAATTTAAGTATCCCCAAAATAATTGACATTGGGATTGCTACAGACAAGAACTTTGTAATGTTCGACAACTTAAATGAGAGTAGTATGCTTCCCAGCACTAAATGTATTGTTTTTTGAGTGGTTTCATATCTCAGCAGGGAGCTCAAGTTCAAAGTTCATTTGCACAAATTCAGGCTGCAGAAAATGCTGCAAGTGGTTGGGGAAGTGTGTCCAAGGAAAAATAACTTAGAATAACAATTCAAGGGCAAAGAGTGTGCTCCAAGAGAGAAAATGCTGGAAAATCTCAGCAGAACTGGCAGCATCCTTGAAGAGAGAAAAGAGCTGACGTTTTGAGTCAGGATGACCATGCGTAGAAAATGGGAACAAAGAAAATTACAGTACAGGGACCGGCCCTTCAGCCCTCCAAATCTGCACTCACTATGCTACTCCACTGAACTAAAACCCCTACCCTTCTAGTGACCATATTCCTTCACTCCCATCCTATTAATGTATTTGTCAAGACGCCCTTAAAAGTCACTATCATATCTATTTGCACTATATCCCCAGGCATCGAGTTCCAAGCATCCACTGTGTATAAAACTTACCTCATATCTCCTTTAAATCTTGCCCCTTGCACCTTAAATCTATGTCTGCTAGTAATTGGCTCTTCCATCCTAGGAAAAAGCTTCTGATTATTCACTCTCTTCACGTCCCTCGTAACCTTGTAAACTTCTATCAAATCGTCCCTCAACCTCTGTCGTTCCAATAAGAACAGGCCAAGTTTCTCCAATCTCTCCTCATAGCTAATGCCCTCCATACCAGACAACATCCTGGTAAATCTTTTCTGTACCCTCTCCAAAGTCTCCACATCCTTCTTGCAGCGTGGCAACCAGAATTGAACACTATATTCCAACTGTGACCTAATTAAGGCTCAATAAAGTTGCAATATGACTTGCCAATTTTTAATCTCAATGCCCCGGCCGATGAAGGCAAGCATGCCGTATGTCTTCTTGACTCCCTTTCCCAGCTGCATTGCCACTTTTAGTGGCCCGTGTACCTGTACACCCAATTCCCGTTGCTTATCAATGCTCTCTAGGGTTCTGCCATTTACTGTATATTTCCTACCTACACTAGACCTTCCAAAATGCATTACCTCACATTTGTAGGAGATTTGTGAGAGATACTTGTACTGTAGGGAGATGGAAGAAAGATTAGTCATACCCACAAAACAAGAGGAAAGGCTGCTAATGGCAATCCATGAATGAACAGAAGGTGTGAATGGCCAAATGGCAGAGAAGCTGAAATCAGAGGGTTAAGTTGTGACAGATGAAGATGTATGGGGTGGGGGGAGATAAAGAACAAAGGGAACAAACAATAATACAGGGCAGGAAACAGGCCCTTTAGCCATCCCCCCACCCCAAACCTGCGCCACTCATGCTTCCAACTAGACTATTTGTTTGTATTTGGGTGGGAGAGGGGTAAAATTGGTAAAAGATTGGTAAAAGAGGTAAAATTGAGAAAAGGGGCAAAGGAGAATAAAAGGTAAGGAAGCAGGTATAAGATAAGGGAAAAGAGTGGGGGGGGGAGAAGAAAAATAAAAGACAATAAAGAAATAAAAGGTGGAGAATAGTTAAAAATTAAATGAAATGAAAACAAAGGGGTTGAGATGGGGCAGAGCTTATCATCTGAAGTTCTTGAATTCAACATTGGAACGTGCTCCAAGTTCACTGATGCAGCACTGGGGGCCGAGGTGCGGGAGGATGTGGTAGGAGAATGATCCTCCATCAACAGAGTACCACAATGTCCTTCAGATAAACCCCCAGAAGGCAATGAGACTAGACTGCCAGTCTATCAATACAAGCAATATTGCTTCAAAGATCTGCATGCAGTGGCACAAAAAGTTCAAGTGGTCGAGGTCAGTGAATTCATTCTTAAATGCCACATTTTGCATCCAAACTGCTGGCCTCACATATTGCGCAATTCATCATACTTCACTCATCTCCCAAAAAACTGGAACAAACAGGACTCATCCTTCGTATTCGTAAGTTCACAGTACTCTCACAAACTTGGCAATACTGCATTTCTCCGAATCATATTTTGCATCTTGAGTGCAATGCCAGCTTTTCAGCTATGACAGTTGTACAATTCAAACACACTGCTCCATACGCACTTATACCCTTGTAGAATAAGGTATGCATAACTGCCGAAAGCAGAAGCTAATCAGTGGTGGCCCAACATGGCTACATGCCCTCACCTCAAGAAATTGAAAAGCTACTTCATCTAAAAATCAGGTCAAAGATTAACTCAATGCATTGTACAGGATTGATTGGTTACAGGACACTGCTTTGAGGAAGGAGGCAACGACTCAATTCAAATCTAAACATGTGGGACTAGGTGAGTCAAAAATCTTCTGACAGTTTCTTTTTCCAAGTTACGACAAGTTCATCTAAGTGGCATTTTCTATTTTCACTTCGTATTTATTCTGGTTTAACCCAAAGTCACTTTCTGAACTTAAAAGTTTTCCATTGTAATATTGCGAGATGGTTATATTGGTCAAAATCACGAAGGGAAAAGAAAATGGAACAAATGAACATGAATGCATTGTGCACCCATAAACACATCTGGACTAAGCGAAAGGAAATGCACAATTCATGCTGAGTTAATCTGATGCTGCTAGACATACAAAATGCCTAGGCAAGACATAAAAGCTGTGAGCAGAATAAAAATGGATGGCAATAAAGAGGTAAGACAGCAATAAGGGATTTTATGAATTCAAATGTGTTTAGAACTTAAAATGAAGCCCAATAGTGATTTAGTTAAAAGCAAATATTGTGAATGCTGGAGATCTGAAATAAAAATGGAACGTGCTGGAAAAACTCATCTGTGGGGATCCAAAGACTGGAAATGTTTATTCTGTTTCTCTTTCCACAGATGCTGCCAAGTCTGCTAAGCTTTTTCAGCACTGTGTGATTTAATTAATTTGGTAATATAGTTTATTTTGGATTACCATATTAAATGGAAAGAACAAGAGTAAAAGAGTATGGTATAAACCTATATTGCAGTGACACTTGGAAAAGCTGTTGCTAGTGTGTGGGAGACAAAAAACTACCAAATGAACTATTCTGGATAGACATCACTGTCTTAAAATAGCCTAGTGAAAACCAAGGGTTGGATTTTTAGCCCCCAGCAGGAGCACGGGAATTTGTGCCAACTACTTGGCTCTACCTGCATCACATTCACAAGCAGCATTCGGCCAACTGACTCAACTAAAAGCCTATTAACAAAGGCATACTGGGGTTCTTCAGATTCCTGGAAGCAGTGATTTAGTTGTATGAGTTTGTCCCCACACATTTCCAAAAAATCCCAATATTTGTATGATACAGTAGAGGTGAAAGCTATTCAGCTGATTTTCTTGGTCTTCAGGAGTCATACATGTCTCACTATGTAAAGGAAGATGCTGAGAACACAAGCCTGGGACATGTTCTTTCAGCTAGTTTGCTGTTGGTTCACAATCCACTTCTCAACTTTAATATGGCAGGTACAGTCTTGACAATCCTGATGCTGATTTATTCCAGTGTTGACATATGTCATGATACAAGTAAAATAGAGGACAATCGAGGCATGCCAACTCAAGACAAGGTTGATTTTCAAAGTTGATTAGATATCTTATTTTCTTGTCTCCATGCATTCCCAAATTCACTCAAAAAGCTTAATGGTCATGATAATTGTTGGGAAAGGATGTGCCTTTCCTATGGTACAAAGGCTAACAAAACTTCTTCAAAGCACTGAAACAGTCATTATTAGAAAAAAAACGACATTGCAATTTTATAAATCTAGGGAGACAACTCCCCTGGAGATAGATTTATCACAGACAGGTCTGGAAACATGCATACTGCAAAGACAACTATTTGCTTCAAAATCCTGGTCCCTTTTATAATCCAAGTACACAAACACGGAGCGAGAAACAGTAGTTTTAGCGTATGGAATAGTGCATCTTCATACCTATCTAAATCGGCCGAAGATTTGTAGTAGAGACTGACCACAAGTCATTGGAGATGATTTGGCAAAAGCACTGATCAGTGCATTGCCAAGATTGAGATGTCTCTTGATAAAAAACCAAGGTTATTGCTATGAGATTGTAACAGTCCTGGGATGGCCATACCACAAACAATGAAATGGCTGCAAAATTAAACTATGCTTTTGAATATCTTATACTTCAGCAACATTTAAGGATATTTCTGTTCCACAATATCTTGGTAATGTGCTGCCTAAGTAGATATTTTAGCAGTCAACGTTTTGCAGCATACATTCATGATAAATAGCTGAAAGCACTTTATTGCTAAAATAGACTGATTGTATTTTGTGATCATGGAAGCTTTTATAAATATAACACTTGAACACACTTACTAACGCTATTCAGCATTTTAAATGTAGACGGAAATCTGGAACTACATTTAGAGAACCACTATGCCAGTTCCAGAATGGTCCCAGAGCATCTGTTAAGCTTGCGTCACCACTGCTCCCCAAAGAGCATCCCACAATAAATTTGATCAGACTGCCTTCCACTTTCATCAACCATTGCAAATACCTTCAAGTATAGTGATGGTGAAAATAACAACTGATTTTCATGTATCTTCTCTGAATTCATCCTTTTTGGGACTATTGTTTATTCTCCTGATCTTCTCTCCATTTTGAAATGTAAAATTAAAATCAAAAATCATCCCAAAGAAGCACAGGTTTTTACATAACTGAAGACAATTTGTAAAGTTCCTCTGATATTACAATGGATCAGGATGATTCTGAACTAAGGAGGTAGATGAAATTAAATATTGTCTGTGCAGGTTGAGTAATGATCAATGCACTTAGTATGTGTGTAAATAACTTTATTAATATGGTGTTCAAATGTGATAAGTAGGAGTTGATGAGCAGTTGATTTGTGAAAGAGAGTAACCTGCTGTTCACAATATAGCGTGTGTGAATGAGTGTTAGTAACAGATGGTGTATAGTAACACTAGTCACTCTAAAATCCACCTGATGAATGCACTGAAAACTAATTATGACAGTATAATATGGTATGATCATTTTCAGAATTGGAAGGAATATTTTGTGGGGTTTTTTTAAACAACATGATTTATTAGAAAATCAAAGTCCAGGAATAGGTTGAATAACTCAATGTATCAATGTCACCTGAACTGTGCTCTGGGTGTGGTGGACTCTTGCAATGTAGAAAGAATCTGATTACAGGATAACAGCAGGAAGAAAGCCTGACAACAGAGTGAAAATTAAAGCATAAACCACCCATACATTGCTGTAGCCACAAGAGACCTGAAATGATGTCATTTCTTTGCTTGGTGAAGGAGAGGTGTTAAAATTCAAAGTGAGCACTTCCAAAAGAGAAAAACACGCAAAATTATTCCTTTGAGTGTGGGACTAAATTTGCCTATCTTTTTCTAAGGTTCAGACATCTGACAATGTTTACAAAAAATCTACCTCAAGGTAGCTAGGGAGCTGTGCTTCAGATGTACAAAGTCTTGATCATGTCTTAGCTGGAATGGTGAGTTCAGTTATATTTGCAATCTCAGGAAGAGTTTTTTTTAATTCTTTCATGGGACAAGGGTATCACTGGTAACAGCAGCATTTGTTACCTATCTCAATTGCCCTTGAGAATGCATTTGGCCTTTGAAGGAACTTCGTACATATGCATTATAATTATATCAGGGCTTAAAGTGTTATGATACATTTCACAAATTGAACACATTACACAAATCTGGCTTGGTTTTTTTTGTTCAGAACGTTGAAGAGTGTGCTAACTGAAATCTATAAAATGACAATGAAATCCGATAAGGTAGAACCATCAACACTGCTTACTCTGATGAAGATATCCAGATCCAGGCATAACCATAAAACCAGAGCCATTTTGTTTAGGACTGAAATCAGGAAACAATTTTTCATGAAACTTATTCCCCCAAATTATTGTGAATGATGGGTCAATTAAAATTTTAAGTCTGAGATCAATAAGTCAATGTCAGGTAAGGGATATGGATCAAGAAACAAATAAGTGGATTTAAGGTACAAATCAAATCTAACTGATTGGTGCAAGAGATTTCAGAGATTGAATGGCCTAATTTGAATGTTTCTTTCAAGATTGAGCTTTGGAAATGAAAACCCAATTTTGTTAAATTTGTTCCAACCTTCAAGCTGGTAGCCAAGGTAAGTAAGGATAAGCAACAGCACTTCCTCCACGATCATCCTCAACACTGGTGCCTCGCAAGGCTGTGTTCTCAGCCCTCCTAATATACTCCTTATGCACATATGACCATGTGGCCAAATTCCTCTCCAACTTGATTTTCAAGTTTGCTGATGACACCAGCATAGTGCGCTGGTGTCAAACAATGATGAAACACAGTATAGGAAAGAAGCAGAGAATCTGGTGAACTAGTGTGTTGACAATAATCTTACCCTCAATCTCAACAAAGTCAAAAGTCATCAACTTCAGGAAGCATAGTGGAGGACATCAATGGGGATGAAGTGGAATTGGTTGAGAGCTTCAGGTTTCTTGGTGTCCAGATCACCAACAACCTGTTTTGGTCCCTCTATGCTGACTCTATAGTTGAGAAAGCCCGCTGACGTTTCTACGTTCTCAGTAAGCATTTGGCATATCCACTATGACTCTCACTACCATTTATAGATGCACCATAGAAAGCATTCTTTCTGGTTGTATCACAGCTTGGTATGGCTCCTGCACTGCCCAAGTCTGCAAAAAAAAAAACAACAAAGGGCTATGAACAAAGTCCACTCCATCACACAAACCAGTCTCCCATCCAATGACTCTGTCTATACTTCCCGCTGCCTCAGAAAAGCAACCAGCATAAGAAGGGACCTCATGCAATTCTGACATGCTCTTTTCCACCTTCTTCCACTAGTAAAAAGATACAAAACTCTGGGCATACGTTCCCACCAACTCAAGAACAGTTTCTTTCCTGTTGCCATCAGACTTTTGAATGGACCCACTTCACATTAAATTGATCTTGCTCTACACCCTAGCTACAGTTTGTACTTTCTCCTTTCCTTCTTTATGTACAATATACTTTGTCCGTATAGCACACAAGAATCAATACTTTTGGAACGTGTGACAATAATAAACCAAATCAAAGGTTATGATCCCCCTCCATAAAGTAATTAGAAAGCTAGGATAAGTTGGATTAGGCAGGACAAAAAAAAGTAAACAGGAATAAATATTAAAAGAGCTCCCTATGGACCAAGTCAGCAGATTACTGAGACCTTCACCGAGACTAGTGACTCAGACAGAGAAACAGCAGATAGAATTTAATCCAGACAAATATAAGGTGATGCATTTTAGAAAATCTAATGCAGGAAGGAAGTATATAGTAAGTGGCAGAATCCTTAGAAGCTTTAACATTCAGACGGATCTACATGCACAGGTCCACAGCTCCCAGAAAATGACAACAGAACTGGATAAGGTGGACAAGAAGACATATGGCATGTTAGCCTTCAACAGTTAGCACAATGAGTACAAAAATTGGCAAGTCATGTTGCAGCTGTACAGAAGTTTAATTAGGCCATATTTGAAATATTGCATACAGTTCTGGTCGCAATACTACCGGAAGGATGTGGAGGCTTTGGAGAGAGTACAGAAAAAATTTACCAGGATGTTGCCTGACATGAAGGTTATTAGTTATGAAGGGAGATTGGACTAGCTTGGTTTATTTACACTTGAATGTTGGAGGCTGGAACGACTTGATAGAAGTTTACAAAATTATGAGATGCATGGATAGAATGGATAATCTGAGTATTTTTCTCAGGGTAAAAATATCAGTTACTAGGGGACACAAGATAAAATGTAAAAGGGGGAAGTTTAAAGGAGATGTAGGAGGCATTTTTTTTTTTTTACACAGAGGGTGGTGGATGCCTAGAACTCGCTGCCAGGGGAGATAGTGGAAACAGATATGATAGTGGCTTTTAAGGGGCATCTTAACAAAAACATAAATAGGAAAGAAATAGAAGAATACAGCCCCCAGAAAAAAATTTAGTTCAGTTGGGAAGTATGATTGGTGCAGGCTTGATGGGCCTAAAGGCCTGTTCCTGTGCTGCACTGTTCCTTGTTCTTTGCAAAACTTCAACTCCAGGGCATAGGTAATGCTGGAAAGGCCATATCTACCACTTATTTCAAGTGACTCACAGAAAACCATGACCTTCATGATTGCTGCAGTGTTTGTCATGGGTAGTGGGCAGCACAGTGGCACAATGGTTACCGCAGCTGCCTCTCAGCATCAGAGGATCTAGGTTTGATTCCCAGCTTGGATTACTGTTGGTACGAAGGCTGCAAGTTCTCCCTGTGCCTGCGTGAGTTTCCTCCAGGTGGTCCGGTTTCCTCCCAAAGTCCAAAAGACATGCTGGTTATGTGCACTGGGACCAGGGGATTTTTCACAGTAACTTCATTGCAGTGTTAATGTAAATATACTTGCAACACTAATAAAATAAACTAAATAAACTTTAATGATTGTATTACTATCTGAGTAGCCTCTTTTATCATTTCAGAAACATTCTATCAAATTTAATGAGGGCAACAGGAAGTCTAACATCAAAACTGGCAGTGACCTCATCAGAATGTAAAAGCTGCAAAAGGTATGTAAAAGGGAAAAGAATGACAAAAGGCAAATGTGGTCCCATTACAGGCAGGGACAGGAGAATTTATTATAAGGAATAAGGAAATGTCAGAGAAGTTAAACAAATATTTTGTACCTTCATGGATAAACTTACAGAAAGCCACCCTGAAATAGTAGAGAACCAATGGGCTAGTGAGAAAGGGGAACCAAAAGAAATTATTAGTAGAGACAGCAGTACTAGAAAAATTCATGAGACTGAAGGTTGATAAATCCCTAGATCTGATGATTTACATCCCAAAGTGTTGAAAAAGGTGGCTGTCCAGTTAGTGATAGTCATCTTTCAGAGTTCTATAGATCCTGGAGTGCTTCCTGCAGACTGGAAGGTAGCAAATGTAACCCCATTGTTAAGGAAAAGAGGTAGACAGAAAACAGAACTACTGATATCAACAGTACAGAAAGTGAGAGAATGTACAGGTACCAGGCCCCGTATCCAGGAAGTTTTAGGCGGATTAGGTGCAAATTTGGGGATATTATGGATTTTGTGTTCACAAATACTTTTAATACATAAGAGAAAAACTGAAAAATAAATAAAAGAGATTCATTCAAATTACTACTCAGGGTGCCAGCTTCAAGGATAGTCAGTTTTTAGGCCCTTATGGATTCTGAGATGCTGGATGAGAGATCCAGTACTTGTATTATAAGCAAAGTGATAACTGAAACTAATGGTAATATTTAGCAGAGTTGATGCGGATTTATAAAAGGAAAATCACATTTGACAAATCTGTTGAAGTCTTTTAAGGATATAGCTAGCAGAACAGTTAAGGGGGAACCAATTCTGATGTGTTTAGATTTTCAGAAGGCTTTCAATAAGGTCCCACAGAAGAGATTGGTAAACAAAATTCGATCACAAAAGATAGGGGGTAATATACTGGCATGGACTGAGAATTTATTAACAGGCAGAAAACAGAGAGTAGAAATTATCAGGTCATTCACAGAGTAGCAGGCTCTGACTAGTGGGTTGCCACAAGAATAGGTACTCAAGTTCCAGGTAATCATAATCTATATCAGTGAATTGGGAGTGGGGACCAACATAATATTTTCATGTTTGTTGATGTGAATTGTGATGCAAAGAGGCATCAAAGAAATTTAGACAGATTAAGTGAATAAGCAAGAACATATCAGACAGAATACGTGGGGAGAAAAAAAGTGAAGTTACCTTCTTGGGAGAAAACAGAAATGCAAGGTATTTTTTAAATGGTGAGACATTGGGAATTGTTGATAATCAAAAAGATTCCAATGTCCTTGTTCATGAGTCACTGAAAGGTAGCATGCAGGTGCAGCAAGCAATTGGGAAGGAAAATGGTATGTTGATCTTTGTTGCAAGGGGCTTTGAGTACAGGAGTAAAGATGTCTTGCTGCATTCGTCTTTAGCTTTGATGAGACCATATCTGGAGTATTATGTACAGTTTTGGCATCCTTACCTAAGGAAGGATATACTCACAATGGAGGGACTGCACCAGACTGATCCCTGGAATGGTAGGATTGTGCTGAGGGAGATTGAGGAGACTCTGTGTTCTCTAGAGTTTAGAAGAATGAGAGGTGATCTCATGGAAACATGTAAAATTCTTACATAACAAGGAAGACTCAGGAAGGAATTTTCCCTGGCTAGAGGAAGCAGGGAGGATCTAGAATCAGAGGTTAACCATTTCTTCACTCAGAGAATGGCTAATCTGTGGAATTTTCTATCCCAGACAGATTGTGAAGGCTCAGTTAATGAATATGTTCAAGAAGAAATTGATAGGTTTCCAGTTAGTAAAATCATCAAGGGATAGAGTGGGAAATGGTGTCAAGGTAGATGGTAAGCCGCGGTCTAAGTGAACGGCAGAACAGGCACGAGGGGCCAAATGGCCTGTTGCTTGTTCTATTTTACATGTTCCTAACTAGAACAAAATCCCAGTGCACTAATAGGGGACTTTTTGAAACAGTTCGCTTTGACACATAGCAAGCTCTGAAGCTGTCTCTGAACTTTTTCCAGGGGGTGTTAGGCTGACACCAGCAAACATTCATTCACCCTTACAATGAAAATCCAGTTACTCTGGGTTGTTTCTCCAAAGCCAGATACACAAAGCCAGGCAATTTTTTCTATTGTGTATCCACGTCTGAGTGAAAATCCAGGCCAGTGTTCAAAATTGAAACAGAAGCTGTTTTGCTATTCCACCAAGCAAAAATCCATCTAACATCACCACAGTAGCTATTTATTAAACTGCACCACATTGTGTAGACAAACTATGTTTCAAAAATGAATGATGCCAATATCTTTATTAATTTCACATAATCATGTGATGCCAATCTATTTATTCACGATGACTCACTGACAGTTTCAAAACGCTGTTATTTCATGTCCAACAGAATTTGAAATACATGATTAAACGCATTCACCCTGAAAGTCATGTTAAACACAGCCACATAATAACATACAAAATAAACAATACAAATAAATACTCATAATTATTCAAATCTGGGAAACTTGTTCACTGTAACTAAAATGAAAACCTGCGTGCATATAGCAGGCAAGTATAAATCGTTCTCATTTCATTAGAAGAAATATTTGTCCAGCGCAATAATTATTTTTGTGTTTAAAATAAAGACAATTAATCTTTAGTTATTACAAATTACAGCAAGGAAATCCCCACAGTTTAAATTGTAAATGTAACTTACAGGTATTTGAATTTTATACAGTTTGCTTGAAGTTTACAGCTTCCATATACAATTTGAAATATACTGCAGCTGAAAACCAGATCAGCTGGATTCTTCCCAATGCTGATGCAAAAGCAAAATACTACAGATGTTGGAAACGTTCAGCAGATCAGTCAGACAAGAAAGAGTTAATGTTTCAAAGCAATCTAATCAATTTCATCAGAACCTTACACATCTCGCACTCTGATACCATTCTGGTGAGGGTGTTAGCACATGCACAAGGACACACAAATCAGGAGGGCACAAGCAGAACACAGAGTACGGTCAGTCTGTTCTACCATTCAGTAATATAATGATTGATCTAAATGTGTTCTCAAGCCATATTCCACCTACCCCCAATAATCTTTGGTTTCCTTGTTAGTTAAGTACCCTTTGGGTATCTGGTATGTGGGCGGACTATAACATCTATCTGGGTTTAATGCTGATTTGATGAGAGTGCTAAAGCTATCTTCTAATTTTGCACAGCAGAACATGCACTTATCACTGCTTTGGGGGTTCTTCCTGTTGCTATTTACAAGGATGATCCACCACTTTCAGATTAATTACTGATTGCTTTTTACTGACTGTTGCTGTGATTGTAAAAGTATTTGGTGGTTTCAAGTGCTGTTTCGAGTTTCTAAAGTCCAAAAGGCGTGGTATGTGCTGTTGGACTTTGTTCATTTTTCCTAACATGGTGTAGTTCAAGATCAATGCAAGCTATAAAATCCATATCTGGCAGCAAATAGTTTGTTCAGAATCAGTGAAATCAGGGCGGAGGTCTCTTGGAACAGCACTGACTGCTGGAAGAGAGAGGAGGAGATGGAATCTTAGCAAGAGATCATATTTTCCCAGGCTGTCTCCCCTCCTAAACTGAGGAACAGGATCTCAGCTGAGTACATTTCATCCTCAATAAACAACATTTTGATTTGATTTATTATTGTCACACATATTAACATATAAAGCTATTCTTGAGTCAGTTGGTACGTGACCTCAGACTTTTGTATCTTTTTCCCAGCAGAAGAACATGGAAGACAGAATGTCCGGGTGTGTGGGATCTTTAATTATGCTGGTTGCTTTGCCAAGGCAACGGGGTGTGTAGACAGAGTCAATGGACAGGAAGCTGGTTTATGTAATGGATTGGACCACATTCATGACATTTTGTAGTTCCAGACATCCTCAATAAAATCAATCACATGCTGCAGCCATAAATACTGCCTCAGTACAGAGGAAGAACAGCATTGCCAATGGCTCTGAAGATAACTGGGGCCATGAATCATTGTCTGCTTAGCTCTTTGGATGAAATTTGCATCATCTACTGTAGAAAAAGGAAGGTCAGTGAGGTTCTTGTTTTTCAAGACATCTGAATACATTTAATTCTCTTCTTGCCAGAAAGACACAGGTGGTGGTTTATGACAGCAGCAGACTTCCCCACGAAGCAGGGTGTCATTTACCACATTCATGTCATTTTGTGGGCACCACATGTCAATTCTCAAATGTATTGCAACTGAAAAGTATTTCACTCCCTCAAAATCTAGCTGGTGAGTAACGAACCACAGTGTATCATGCAACACCATGACCAATATCCTGGCATACACTGGAAATGATGGCTTCCTAGCTTCCGCAGATAGCGGATTCCTCACTGCTTCTTGAAATTATCCATTGGTTTTCTAGCAACCCCGCCAATACACCAAGCATTTCATTGCGACTATCCACTGGCCTTCTTCTATAGGTCAATCCAATATCCTCATCTACATGTTACGCAGAAAATCATGTGTGTGACCTTGCCCTCTCATGAATTGCTACCTAAGCTACTCTTTCTCCTGCAGCAAGGCCTCCAACATTATATCAGAAAATTTATGAATCTTCTCTCTGCCATGTTATGCTATTTTTGTAAGTTCAGAATCTATTGTGAAATGATACGTAGCACCTGTTTTAGCCTGAATGCACTTTAGAGTTGCAGGTTGGTTTTAAGTTTTGGAGGCCAGCTTTAACCTCTTCCTTATCATTGTCTTGATCACATTGCTCATGTACAGCACTCTGCACCATTTCCAGACGTTATCAAATTGTGCAGTAAATTCTACTTCCAAAACATATTCAGTTGCATCAAAGGAAGGGTTTGTCAGTACGGTGAAATCCAAGTACAGAATCCCTGTTCTAATTACTATCACAAAATAGTTAATAAGGGCACTCATCTTTACTGAATCTCTATTACTAAATTGTTCATATGCTTCAATATATTTAAAACATTCAGGTCAATCAAAGCAGAAAGGGAGAGAGCGTGGATGTTTTCTTGTGGCTGATATTGCCCTGTTATTCTGTACTTCTCAAAAAAAAATGAGACCAAGTGTGTGGGAGGGCAGCTAAACAAGCCAGGCATGGAAGAGTTATGTTCAGCTTGCAAATCACCAGTTGTCCACCCCTGTCACAGATACTGGAGACAGCTGCAGTACAGCAATATGGTTCAGGCCCAGTTCAGATATGCAATTTCGAACCTAAAGTCAGCTGCCAAGATGCAACTAACATTTCAGTGAAAGCATTAGTGTCTCCCAGAAACAATTCCCATCCTTAAAATAGCAAATTCATTCTTAAAACAGCACTGTGAAATGTTCCTGAAAATTAACATAGTGGAATAATAAGTGCATTTTACTAACAATAAGGGAAAGGTAAATTTCAAATTTTATTGAAGAAATCAGTGTTCATAGAAAAGACGTTTTGTAATTATTTAGTACTAGGTTAATTACGTTTCTCCCCATGAACTAAAGGCTGGCAAATTATACTACTCTAACATTGTAAAGGGAAGCAATGGCTTAATGGTATTATTGCTAGATTATTAATCCAGAAACTCAGTTAATGGGAGCCTGGATTCGAATCCAGCCACGGCAGATGGTGGAATTTGAATTCAGTAATAAATATCTGGAATTAAGAATCTACTGATGAACACGAAACCCATCTGGTTCACTAATGTTCCTAAGGGAGGAAATGTGGCATCCTTACCTGGTTTGCCCTACATGTGACTTCAGTGTCACAGCTTTCTCAATTGCCCTTGTGCAACTATGGTTGAGCAACAAATTCTGGGCATCCAGCGATACCAATGCCCCACAAATGAATGAAAAAGGCATAGCAGAGCATATTATAAATTGTAATAATATCTTTACAATTATAATACTTACATCAAAGTTACCTTCTCTCTGAATTGCTAGGTAAAAATAGGTCATATTCAGTTATCAGCTAAAGAACAATAATAGGCTACAACTGTAACCATAATTCATTCACTCATAATCAAAGCTCAAATTGGAGATCAATTATTCAACCCTGATTTAATATAGATCATATCCATCTTCTTTTCATTCAATGTGGTTTAAATTCCCAACTTCTCTCAACAAGTAACAAGTTCTCATTTGACTCAAGTCTAACATCAAGATTTGAGCACATAATCCAGGAATTGTATTGGTGGACTGTTGGATTGCATTGTTAACCTTTTGGATGATTCGTTAAATTGAAGCTTTGTTAGCTACATGCATGTAAAACACCCATCCCAACATTAGCTAATGCAATATAGGGAGCTGTCCTATTTTCCTGGACAATTCTTCCTCCAAAAAAAGATTGTTCATCTCATTCACTGCTTGTGAAACCTTACACTGTGTAAGATTGACTGTACTTGAAAAATAATTATTTGGCTATGAAATATTTGGGCACGTCCTAAGGATCTGATACAATGCTACTGAAGTATCAGTTCTTTCCTTCTAGATTTATTTTCTGGATCAGAGATGGGTCTGACGTCCAGTTCTGATGAAGGGTCATCCAGATTCAAAACTTTGGCTCTATTCTCTTTCTACAGATTTTCCAGCATTTTCTGTTTTTGTTCTGTATACCTGTCTTCATGTCTGCTCATGTGAGCAAAAGATATACATTGCACTACTTGGCAAAACAGTTTTCTGGCCATAACTTATCTCTGAAACAGGGCCACCAAAAAATAAAATCTTTTATTAACTCCAAATCTATCTGGAAAATGATTGTACCAATTCCCACTATACATTTCATACACCATACACTACACATTTGTTGTGAAATGTTTTAGAAAAACTTGTAAATATGAAAGTATTTTTTTTTCTAACGCTTTCCAAAACTATCAATTGACACATATTAACTACTTTAGCCCAGAGTCTACTTCACATACATCACTCTAATTGAGGGAATGCAGTAGAAGAGTGGGGGTGCTAAACAGAAGTGTTTTTTTTTAAATTGTCAAATTCTGTAAAATGCTCCCTAATTTTAGAGATTATGCTCCAGCTTTGGTCTTGCAGTTAATTAAGTGTCTCTGTTATGCACTGGATTGCTCCAATCTTCAATTCCAGTGAAAACAAATTCAGTTTGTTGATAAAAGCAAAATACGGCAGATGCTGGACATCTGAAATAAAAGCAGAAATACTAGATAATCTTGGCAGCTTTGGTGGAGAGTGGAGAGAGAAACACAATTAACATTTTGAGTTTGTACACCTCTTCTACAGTTTTAACATTTTGTTTTTATTTCAGTTTTTTGAATTCCTTTCAAAGCCCTAAATTGTGAAATTATCCTTGTCCAGCTTCTCTGACCCTCAAAATATCTCAACATTCCTCTGAAGATAGAAATAACCAACATCATATGTATTTTAAATATGGCCTTACTAACGATCTACACTTTAGAATCAGAAAACCCTTGAAACACAACTTAGTGTTTGATAAGTTTATAGGGGCTGAAATTCAGGCAATGATCAATAATTATTCTCAAAACCACTTCTGTTTTAACAGAGAATCCTTGTGTACCACAGTTCTATTCCTGTAACACTAATTATTTTATGCATATTAACATACATTTGCTATTTCTTTAGGTATTCATTTAATGGTATAGCTGTCAATACGCACATAAAAATTATGATTTATATTTGCAATTAAATTGGTTATCACAAGGTCTATGTCTGAAATAAGTGCAAGTCTATCACAGCTATGGAAATGATGTGGAAGGCAGAGCTTATTCTTGGAAGATCATCCCAATATTTTTGAATCAGGCAAAACCATACCAAAAGAGCCAGTGGGGAGCCTAGAGATAGGCCTAAAATGGGAAGATAAGTAACTCCCAAAATGACCACATGCAATTCAAATCTTTTAAATCTTGATCTCCATTGGTTGCATTGGTTTTAATTTTCCAAAATTCCCTAAGATTCTGGAAAGGTCCCAGATTGGAAAATAGCAAATTTAATTATCCAGTCAAGAAAAGAAAGAGACAGAAAACAGAAAACTACAGATCAGTTAACTTAACATCTTTCATAGGAAAATGCTGAAATGTTTTATTAAGAAGGCTGCAGTGGGGCACTTAGAAAATCTCGATGCAATCAGGTAGAGTCAATATGGGTTTCTGTAAAGGAAATCATGTTTGACTAATCTGTTGGAGTTCTTTGAGGAAGTAACAAGCAATGTCAGTAAAGGAAAATCTGTGAACGTGCACTTAGATTTTCAGAATGCATTTGACAAGATGCCACATCAAAAGGTTACAACACAAAATAAGAGCTCATGGTATAAGGGAATAAGATATTAGCTTAGATAGAGGATTAGGTGGCTATAAGGAATCAGAGTGGACAAGATAGGTCATTTTTTGGTTGGCAAGATATAACATATGGAGTGCAATAGAGATCAATACTAGGGACTCAATTATTTAAAGCTGTCACCAGAATTCTTTGCCCCACCCCCACCACCAGCACAGCAGGAGGAAGTGCACCATTAGCCGGTGATGGAATCTTCTGGTCCCGTTGCTTTCAATGTGATTTCCCACTGATTCCATCCCATGCTGCCTGGAAACATATGGCGGGATGCACTGTTGGCAGGACCAGAAGATTCCGCCAGCATGAACAGCCAGTGACCATGCCCTATATTAATGGCTTCGATGGCAGGATTGATTGTATGGTTGCTAAATTTGCTGATGACGCAAATGTACAAAAATAAGTTATAAAAGAGGATAATGAGAAGTCTAGAAAAGGCTAAATAGGTGGGTTACATAAGTGGGCAAAAATGTGGCAATAGAAGCAAATATGGGAAAACGTGAATGCGTCCATTTTCGTAGGAAGAATAGAAAAATAGAAAAATATTTAAATGGAGAGAGATTATAGAATTTGGTGGTATAGCAGGATCTGGATATTCTGGTATATAAATCACAAAAAATTAGAATGCAGGTATGGCAAGTGATTAGGAAGGCAAATGGAATGTTGTCATTTATTTCAAGAGGAATGGAATATCGAAATCGGGATGTTTTACTACAGTCTTTACAGAATATTGGGTGAGACCACATCTTGAGTGCTCTGGACAGTTTCGATCTCTTTAGTGAAGAATGGTCTTAATTGCATTAGATGCCGTTCAAAGGTTCACTCAACTGATTCTGAATGAGGGGATTGTACACATGAGGGTAATCCTAAGGAAAAGCTGGACCTATATTCACTGGAATTTAGAAGAATGATGGGAGCTCATATTGAAACATAAGATCCTGAGAGGAATTGACACAGTGGATGTTAAAAAGATGTTTTCCCTTATGGGAGAGGACATAAATAGAGGACACAGTTTGAAAATAAGGGGGAGAATTTTATTCTGAGGGCCATGAGTTCTCTAAGAATGATGGAGAAAGGACCATTAAATACTTTTAAGGATGAATTAAATAGATAATTGATTGACAAAGGAGTTAAAGGGTAAAGAGGATAGGAAGGAAAGGGGAATCGAGGACACAATTAGACTCTATTGAATGGCAAAGTGGGCCCTATAGACCGACTGGCCGACTCCTGCTCCTAATTCGTATGTTTATATCATCTACGTCCATGGCACGTAGCAGTATGCAACTGAAAATCTACGACAGGACTAAGTTGTGCAAAAGGTATATCAATATTCTGAGACCAGAAATCTAGGCACAGATCTCAAATGTACTTTTCCAGTCCATCACTGGTGTGGAGGTTGATAGGGGGCAGTGGGAAAGGATACTGCCTTGTGGCTCTTAATTATCCATCTGCTGTTGATATTTCTGACCAATCAAGTAGATACAAAGATTAAAATAAGAACTTTATTTTTAAGTTTTACTTAACAAAAGTTTTATAAAGAAATTGTTATTTATGTGCATTTGTTTGGAATTTTTTTCAACTGCTCCCAATAGCTACTCACAGCAAGCATTTTTTTAATAGTCAAAACTGCAGAGATGTTAAAATTTAACATACCACTGAATGTGGTAATTTATTTGTCTCCCAGCTTAGCAATTTCCTCTAATTACAACACTGTTCACATTACAAACAATATCAGTGGCATAAGAAAACAAAATATTAACTTCTGTAAATTTTTCTGAATATTTTAATTTCATTCATGAATGGGGTAAATTAATCTACTTGTGAGAAAATTGAATTAGCATAAACTGCATGCATTAAAGAAAATGGAATCAGGCTGAAGGGAGGAGTTGGGAGAGAAAAAGATGATAGGGGAAGAGAGAATGGAGGAGAGGTCGAGGTGGTAAAGATGTGGGGTAAAGGCTAAGACAGATAAGCCTGAAACCTAATTCCCTGAGAGTCTCAGGCCAAATACAGCAGGTGTATATTCCCTTCAGGACACCCATTTTGTGTCAGTTTCCAATACTGGATCAATCTTTTCATGAAGGATGTTCAGTGTGGAATTATTGCACAGAAATCATTTTGTTACTTATAAACGTCACAGGAACTATGACTGGCACCAAAAGAACACCTAACTAAAATATCCTAATAATAACATATTTTCTTTTCCACTCACAGACCTGCAAGGTTTAACATGGAGATCTACCGTGGTTCAGAAGAACTAGATAGCAGTTAAATAAACAGAATCTTTGCTGAGGTATTATCAGTTTCAGAATCAGCATTTGACTAATAATTCAAAAACATGAGATACACTAAGATCATGAAATTACCATACAGTTGTTGGCTCTTTACAACTTAAATATCTTGTTTGCCTGAGATATTTATTCAAAACAACTGGCATTATACTTACTGCTAATCAACTGTCGATTGGGTATAGAACTGTCTCATTTAGGGACAGATTGCTTGTACATACACAGCCTCTCAACAGCACTCAAAAGGAGGGATAAATTCATTCTTATCCCTGATTCCCTCATTTAATAAAAATATTGTTTCTCTCTATACAAGGCAGAATAAATAATATGGAATTAATTATCCAAAACTCTACAAATTTCAACTTAAGATTTAATTAAATGGACCAAGCAATCCAAATGGGTGCTGTTATTTATATGGTTGCTTAATTTCAAATAATATCATTTGCACAGAAGAAACCACTGAAACAAATGTGGATTATAGTTGCAATTCCATTACTAGCAATGAGTGTCTTTAACATTGGTATAGATCAAGTACTTTTATACGATATAGTCATATATACTGTATATAGAGTCACAAATTTTGCAGTCAGCAGTGAAGCACTTGCTGTTGACCTCAAAGGAAGTTTTCTATAAGGATTTAATGGCCACTGTAGTGCTGACTTTCCTTTTCCAAGCCACAATTTAAATGTGCAGCTAGGTCAATAGATCTTCAGGTATGCAGCAGCAGTGATTGCAGGAAACAGGATAAGCAGCCAATCACACTAAAGTATTCTCACTAACAGCAAAATATACTCAAGGTTCTATAGAAACAGTAAAAAAGACTGAAAATCAGAGCTAAAATGTAAAGAAAGAAATAAACCAACAGTGATTCGGTAGTACAGAAGTTGAATATTGCTGCAAAACAGGTTTGCTGTCAAGGCTTTTTGTCTTGCATTCATTACATCAGATATGCAAAAATGCAAATGATAAACAGAGCAACAACTTACATTGCAGAAGAAGGTTGCTGATTGGTACAAAGGAAAATGAACCAAGGAACAGTTAATAATAAAATTTTTGTTTAAATTCATACCAGGAAGGTTGACTCTGATTGTTCAAACAATGCCATGAGGAATGAACCAAGGATTGGCTATCCCCCAAGCTTTTACTTAATGGAAAAAGTGTAATGTGGGGGCATGTTCTTTTCTGTTTGCAAAGGACAGGGCCCTGTCCTGTATGACTGAGCCAAACTGCAGACCTGACTGAAAATTTTAAATTGGTTGTCAGTGTAATTCTTATTACACTCAAGCTTATTTAAGAAGTGTTGTCCAATCACAGAATCAAATTTAATGTTGGATACGATGTTTTGAATTTTTCAAGCACAGGTGGATGGGTGCAGTCAATACTTTGCCTTTGCCTTGAAAGAACTTACTATTTGATATGATCCACCAGTCACTGGGGAGTACGGCCTACATATTTGGCACTGAAATTGATACATCACATTACTCATAAGCAAACATTTTTTTTGGCTCAACAGCAGCATCCTTTTTGTGGAGTATACCACTTGTGTTACTACTGCATAGTAGCGAGTGAACTGTTTATTCACCTGTTGCTTACTCTTCCACAGTAATCTGGGCCATTCTTAGAATCAGAAGTGGCAGTCTGAGGCCCATTCATGAATGTGTGTGATATATAGTGAGCAATTATCTGATCAGGATAGCCATTATCCGGTAGGAGATCTTTGATGCACCTATTTCGGCATCAAGTTTACATGGTGAGCAAATAGCTTGAGCTCTGTTTATATGTTTGCTGATAAAGCCAATTTTCTAGCATGCTGAGTCCCAATATGTATATTGATCAGTGAAAGTAGGCTTCTAATAGACAATATTAAAGAAGTCAATGGCAGATTTCTCAACTAACACATCAAGGAAAGGGTGTTCGTTTCAAAGGTGAATTTAAGTACGAAACGGAGACCATTAAGGTGTGTAAGGAAATCCTTACCTGCAGGTACAGATTTAAACATGACAAACATATCAAAGCTATGCAAAGGGTAGTAGTTAAATGCCATTCCATTAAAAATGCATTTCTCGTGGAAACCAACAAAAACGTTTGCTAGAATTGGGCCTAGAGGGGAATCCCATAGCAACATCATCCATATCGATATACAAGCACTGGTTAATGGTGAACTCAACTGCACCAGTTGCTGAATTCTTAACTTCAATGAATACTGATTCAGACAATGTTGATACATCTAGATTGCCCTGATACAGTCATATGATGCAAATATCAATAGCTTCCTCGAGTGGTACACTGGTGCACAGGTCAGCAGTGTTAAATGAGCACATGCACACAGCACTGCTATCAAAATGCAACTTCTATATGGTCTTTGCAAATAAAGGAATCCTTTATCTTGTATATGGAAAACTTGCTTCGATCTCATTATAGCAACCCACCCAACCATTTGGACAATTCATGCTACAGATACGGTGTAAAGGAACATATTATTCATCAATGTAACACTCAAGGAAACCATAGATATTCACATACATGTCCCATCCTTTGCAAACAGAAGGAGCATGTTCTTGCTTTGCACCTTTTTCAAATAAACAAAAGCTTGGGGGACACCCATTCTCTGGTTCATTCCCCATAAAAATGCCTTGACCAGAGTCAACCTGAATGTTTGAATTTAAACAAAGGCTTGGCAATTGACTGTTTCCTGATGCATTCTCCATGGTAATACCTCTACCAAACAGGATCTACTTGCAACCAATCACTACTCTTTTTTATCTTTATGCAGCATGAATTGCTGTTTCCTTTACAACTGGTACTTTTGCAGATCTGTCCTGATGAATGCAAGTTGAAAAGTGTTGGTGGCATGTCTTTCTACAGCAAGTTATAATCAAACTTTAAAAAATGTGGTATTTCATCACAATGGAGAGATATCCCATTGATATAAAACTAAGTTTTCAGGCAAGAGATGGTATTTATTAGTAATTCTGAAGTTAGTACTTTGTTAAAAACCTGATTGCACTTTGTTTTGGCAAAGTATTATAGCAAGAATAATAAAAAAGTGGATTTTCTTCTTAATTCGTTGATTGCTTAGAAATGTTTGTGTGTAAGGAAGGGTTAAAATTTCAGTTAGTTCATGTGAAGCAAAAATTCCTACATGTTTTGGGTTTGGCTTTGTTTCAAACTGTGTTTACATTGTAATTAAAAATTTGTAATATGAAAAAGAAACAAGGTTTAAAGAATGGCTAGGCTGTTGGTTACTAACCAGGGGCCCAAACTGAAAAGCATAAGCATTTATGGTTCAGTTGGAATCAGGTATCAGAGAAGAAAACAACCTTCACAGAAACTACCAGCAGAGAGGTTGGACAATGGAATGAGGGATCGGAAGCAAGTCCCAGAAGCAAAAGAAATGATAGTACTAGAAACCAGAGAATGAAGAGTCCCAGGAATTCAAAGGGACAAAGAACTGGAATCTGATGAATGAAATGAAGATACTATTTGCAAGTTGAAGGGGTAGAGAGAGGCTCCCAGTTAAAAACAGAGCTGCAAAGTGCAGACCTGATGAAGTTAGCCAGCAAGTCAGACATCTGAAGTAATCCTAAGACTGGTGATACCTCAATACAGTCTGTGAGACAGTGCTGTTCTGTTGGCATTGCAGGATACCTGTGGAAGTTTGAATGCATAAGGCAGTCCAAGGGAGAGGAACACTGAAAGGACAGACTAAAATGGATCCTTGGTGAAGGCATCCATGAGAGAGTATTGTTTGGGAGAAGATTCTAAGGCATTTTTTGTTCCTCAAGAGTGGAGTTTGATAACATTCATTTGGAACACTCCAGTGAGACTAGTTGATTCACAGTGTGACAAAAGTATTTGATGAGAAATCCATGGAATTTCTATTGGATAGCATTAGCCACTTCTTTTCAGAGCATGGTAGGTATGACCACAGTTGGCCTGCTGATTTCCATGGGTTGTATACTTACTGAGAACATTATAGTGCAAGATAGCTTTTGTAACTTGTATTATCCTTAAAAATTTGTATGCATCTGTGGAGATGCAGATTGGGTGAAGGAGTAATTTATTATAGTGAATCTTTTTATGTTAAAAATGTTTTATTCTTTAGTTAAAAAGTTAATTGGCAATACAGTGACCCTGTTCACCCACATCCCCAAACAAAAAAAAAAGCTACTGTCTATTGAGCTAGGACTCCATTTTGTGATCTGATTGTCCAGCAACAACATCAGCTGGGATCACAACAAAAGGAATGAATATGTGAATATGTAGATCCCAAAATGCAACTGGTTTCACAAATGGAGACAATAGTAATATGAATTATAATATACTTGTAATACATTTCTGGGTTTAAGAATATCAGTTACTGAAAATGAATCTTTACAAATTGCTCAAATATACAAGTTCCCAGTGAATGTCATGAATAATATCTTTATAACATCATTTTTATTCCCTCTGTTTTGATAAAATATGTTCCATAAATGCTCTTTACATCAATAACGAATACGTTTAATCAGAAGTTTGCATTGGATGAGTATGTTGTACTTGTTAAGCTTAACTATAATTTAAATTTAAAAACCAATTATTCATCTGCATTCCCTATTGGCCATATCTTTTTTCCCAAGTTACAGATAAGTATGCTGTCTGTGCATGTAATCACTGCTTATGTGTACCTTGTTCTTGTTAATAGCAATTATAATTTAAACATTGAAATCAGTGCAAATAAAACCATTCACTTTTCATACTGTGAATTTTTTTTTGTCATTCTCGGGTGTGTGGTTCTTCAGTTTGAGGGTCGATAGGTTCAGTAAAATTTGACAACACCAATTTTAAATCCAACCAATTTATTTGATAGCAAATCCACGAGCTTTCGGCCTTTGTGGCCTTCGTCAGGCGAAGGTTGCCAATGCATATAATCTGTATATCTTTTAACCAAATGTTCCCAGAAACATTTAATCATACATGTAATGCAATGCTAATATTGTCACAAGGTCATACCCCTTTATTTCAAAATTATGATTTTTCAACTTTTCCAAGAGTAGTTTAAACCAGATACTGAGTCAAAACGATTTCGAGATATCCAGCAAAGGTGATGTCAGCAAGTATGATCTGGGGCAATCCTGTCAGTGATTCTGTAATCTCTGGATTTCCACATTACTTGTATTTACGCCAACTCCAGAAATTAATTGGTTTCAGTCAAGGATAGATGGAAACATTCACATTGTTGGTGAATGTGGGTGTTGAGCTTTTTCTGAGGGCAGAAATAATAATCACAAGGGAGCACAAGTTCAAAGTAAGGGGGAAAGGTTCAGTGAGCTGATTGAGGCAGGTACATTAGTGACATTTGGGTAGGCACATGAACAGCCAATATACAAAACGATACAGGCAATTGGTCTGCATTAGGATAACATGATCGGTGCAAGCTTGGCAAGTCAAAAGGGCCTGCTCCTGTGCTATACTGTTCTATTTCTTATTTATGCTGTTACTTACACTACAATTACAAAGGCAGAATGAAAATATCTATCGCTGTTAATACATGGTATATATCAATGAGAGATGAGAGTTCTTGGGCCAGATTTCTCTGTTGGATTTGAAAAATGCAAGTTGGGCCATTTCCCAAGTTCAAAACCAGAAAGGTCATTCTCTGCCATAATTTCGCCTCCTGACAGTCAGGGTTCAGGTTTTCTGAGCCCTGTGTCAGAGTTGGAGGAATGTGAGTGCTGTGGATGTCTGGTTAGATGGCCCACTACAGTTCACTGAAATAGCGGTCAGCTCTCTATTCTGCTCAACATTCATCCATCAACTGCCCCCCATACACTTCATAGTCTTTCTCCATGCCCTCACGTACCACTACAGCTTTTCATCCAGTATCCATTATAAAACCATTGAAAAAATATATAAATCCTCTCAAGTGGTCTATCTATTGTAAAAATAATTTAACACGTATCCAGTCATAACAACAAAGACAGATAATAAACTCTTCAAACGATCAAAATGATAATCAAAAAGATACAAAAGTCTGAGTACATACCAACTGACTCAAGAACAGCTTCTTCCCTGTTGCCATCAGACTTTTGAATGAACCTACCTCACATTAAGTTGATCTTTCGCTACACCCTAGCTATGACCGTAACAGCGCATTCTATACTCTCTCCTTTCCTTCTCCATGAATGGTATGCTTTGTCTCTGTAGCACGCAAGAAACAATACTTGTCACTGTACACTAATACATGTGACAATAAATCAAATCAAAAAATGTGAACAGCACCACCCTATTACCCCCGCTCACATTAAATTATTCTGAACTTTTTGAAATGCAAAATTCCATTGAAATTTAAATGCCATGGCCTATTTTCTTAAGCTGCAGATTGTGTTCATTTCCATTTCAAAGTTGCCTGTCAATCAATGGAGTATAGCAAGTACATTTTTTATAACATTCATCAGCAGGGTCAATCATTTCAAAGCTAATGACTGACAGCCTTTAAATCTCGGCCCAATATATGAGTTTTCCAGCACAGTTTCTACAGTTATTTCATTTTCTATATTGGCAAAAGTACTGTAACACATGTCAACACTTATATAACAGTAGTCAATAGAGTGGTCAACATATTGTTGCAAGACAGAGCCTTGTGATTAATAAGTGAATTAAAAATATATTTTTACATAATTTCAAACAACTTCTATTAGTGACATTGGAACATGTCAAAACATTTGGCGCCTGGTAAGAATGTTCTAAGCTCCTCAAAAGCCTTCCCCTAGTGGTTACAAACTGTCAAAACTGGCATTTTCATTTTAGCACTTGCAAAACCAGCACTTGCAAAACCAGCACTTGCACAGTAAAATAATATAGGGAGTTTGGACATGAGGACTTCCTGATTCACAAAACAGCAATACAAAAATAATATGGGGTCAGGAAGGCAATGCAAATAGGATATTCTATTTCACTTCTTGACCTCATTCCCTAGTGAAGTATTTGTGTTTGATCAGAGCTGAGTAGGACAGTCACTACCTCTGGCAACACATTGAGATGATTCTCTTAGTGTAGAGTTGTAAGTCAACAACTTGTCCACATGAAAAGGGTGTTTGTTACTGAAACAACTGAGAGCATAAGTTGCTGAATGTAAAGGTGTGGAACAGTTGGGTTGCCTCATGTGGTCTCACACATAAAAGACCAAGACAAGAATATATCAGCAATATATATATTCTACAGAAACTGGAAAGTTCAAGTAATTCATAAACACTGCAGGCAGCAGCTGGCTAACCAGATGTTTCCAAGGATAACATCAAATTTAGAACTAAGAGGGCAGATTGCTATGAATTTATTTATTTATATAAAAACAATTTGTGCAGTGTGTTATTTTCTTTAAATGACCCCACTCTGATATTCTGGAGATTTTGTCATTGGATTTATAACTATTTCAGGTGGCTTCCCAAATAGTCTATATTTGCATACATGTAAATAATGTAAGTGAAAATACTTAACTAATAGTTAAATTGCTCACTACCACTGAAACTAGAGTAAAACACTGACTGGTCTAATATTCCATTTTTTTTAGTGGCGAATTCTTCATTAAGTAAGGGGCAAAAGAAAGTGAATGGGCAGGGAATAGGTATTTTCAGCATGCAGCCAAAATGCCTGCCCCAAAGCTAACATCAAGAGGTATGAACTATAGTCTGGTTTTTCTACATTTCACTGCAGCTTGGCAGTTGTGGGAGGGTGGGTAATGAGTCACTTTTAATGGCGCACTGGCCTGCACTGCTGGTTGAACATCTCTTCAAGCCTACGAGCCTGCCCCATCATTCAGCAAGATCACAGCTGATCTGAAGTGGATCAGTTCCATTTTCCTGCTTTCTCCCCATTAGCCTCAATTCCCTTGTCCATCAGAAACCTATCTACCCATGACTTAAATATATTCAATGAGTTAGCTTCCACCACTTCAATGGGACTCACAATCCTTTGAGTGATGAAGTTCCTCCTCAACTCCAATCTAAACTGCTTCCCTCCACCCCCCCCCCCCCAACTTTTTCTGAGGCTGTGCCCTCTAGTTCTACTATCCTTTCTAAGCGGGAAGAATCTCTCTACCGCTACCCTATCTATCCCCTTCATTATCTTCTAAACTCCAATGAGTACAGACCCAGTCTATTCCATCTCTCCTCATAGGCTAACCCCCTCATCTCCAGTACCAGCCTAGTGAACCTCTCTGCACTCCAAGGCAACATATCCTTCCGCAAATGCAGCGACCAAAACTGCACACAGTACTCCAGCTGCGGCCTCATCAGTGCCCTGTACAGTTGCAGCAAGACCTCCCTACTTTTATATTCTATCCTCCTCGCAATAAAGGCCAACATTCCATTCACCTTCTTGATCAGCTGCTGCACCTGCAGACTGGGTTTTTGCAATTCATGCACAAGAACCCCCAGGTCCCTCTGCATCGTAGCATGCTGCAGCTTTTTGCCTTTTAAATAATAATCCCTCCTACTATTATTTCTACCAAAGTGGATTTTTTGCACGTTCCCTATGACCTGCTCACCCATCCCCCATAGTGCTTTACATGTCAACTTATGCTATCCACCACACTCAGTGGCCCCACATATCTCCATGCCAAGTCATGCCTCCCATATACCCCTATATACCTCAAACTCTGTATCACCTCCATATGCATTTACCAACATCAATCACAGGTAGCCCTCCAGAGTCATATAGAGATGAAAAAAATATACTTGCAACAATTTAATAAAGGTCTCATACTTGATTGTGAAAAAACTCATCCAAAGATTTGATTCTATTTTCAGACCTCATCTAAAAGACAGCTAATCCTTTAGTAGCCTTTTTAAACTGTTGAGCAGACTCTGAACTCACAACCCGCTGCTGAATTAATTGTTGCTTGTGAATCACAGTCACGCATCCACAATGACATAATAAAAATCCTTAGGAGACTATTAAGGAATTGTATTGAAACTGTTCAACCAGCTGCTAATATTTGTTTTTTAAACTGTAAACAGTACAGCAAAGGTTTTTACAAAGTAAGTGACTGCTGCAGCCACGTTCTTTAACTTGAAAAAGCAGGGGATTAAAAAAAAACTAGATGGGTTTCCCTCTGGTGTGAACATACCGCACCTCCTTTTTCCTACTGGCAAAAGTAAAGCTGTTGGAAGTGGGGACAGGATTTCCAGGTTCAAGTCCTACCCACAATTTTCAAAGGTCTGTGGAATCTTCCCAAATCTGCAAAGTTCTGGTCCCTCGTGTGAAACGTATTAATTATTAACTTTATTAATATTCTTGATGTACCTAGAGACATTTTGCCATTTTAAAAGGTGCTATATATTAAGGCAAATTGTTTTTGTATCAATATTTGCATATGGTTATTTTCAAATCTGACCATGAGAAATTTATTTCTGTATAGAAGCTACTTTGTCAATAAGCACACACAAACAACTTTAATATTGCCTTCTAGGAGACACCCAAAATTTATGAGTATAACTAGATTGTGTATTAATAGAGATGAAATTAAAAACCACGTGGTAATCTGTGAAAAATTTCATGAGCTGGCATTTCCTGCAAAGAATCAATACAATTCAATGATAGCAACTTACAATTCTATGCTGCTTTCAACATAGTAAACACTTTCCAAGGTACTTAACAGATGCTTTAACAGGCAAAAGGTGACACCAGCCAAAGAAAGAAGTGTGAGGATGGATGAAAAGTCTACAGCAACTTAAAGAGAGGGTGGAGACGCAGAGAACTTTATTGAGGGTTTCAACTCTAAAGGTCATCCATTATTATGCGCACTAATATAGCTGATACTAAATTCCTGTTCTTTTTATACCTTTGCTTCACCATAAATTACAGAAATAATTCACAATTAGCAACAGACATGAAAATTAATAACGAGCAGAAAAAGAGAATTAAGCAAAACATCTGACTCAATATGTCAACTCTGCTTTTCTCTGCACAGATGCTGTCTTACTTGCTGAGTATCTCCAGCATTTTTTGTTTTTATTTCAACTTCTCAGCATCTACTGGAGTATAAATCAGACTTTGATGTCAGGGTCCCAACTCTGAAATGCAGTAATATAGAATTTTACTCTTGTACTGAGTGGAAATTCTCACTGAATTTACCTTCACTCACCCGTGTTTGAGTGTAATCAGGCAGGTTATTCTTTTGATTCCATTTCATTATTACACTCAAATAAGTATTTCTAAGTTACTCCTTTCTGCAAGACAGACACAAATTGTCATTTAAATTATTGTAGGCCAAATATATGTAAAGAAATCAATATTGTTCGTGCTGTAGGAACATAAGAAGAGTGGTCTTCATGGAGTTAGTGTCAAAATGCTCAGCAGTACTTTTTTTAGTGGAGCATAGCAATAGCTTAGAGACCTGAGGTGAGGCACCCAAAATAATCTGATCATTTTAGATGTTTTCTTGTAAGCAATGTTTCCTGTGGTTAACATTATGCCAAGTAGTGCAGAATAGAACAGAGAACTGATGAGCCTGATTTTGATTAAGAACAATACTGCTGCTCAGTTGAGGTGGCATTTAGCTTTAAGCTTGGAAGTAAACATTGATTTATGTAACAAAACAAGAAGCAAACACTTCATTCATCATGCAGACTAAAATGAATGGGCAACTACAAAATTAGTAAAATTCAGCTGCCCAAGCTTAATGCCAGGTGCCATATGCTATTTCACTGATTTGATGTTTTTAGGATGTTGAAATTCATTTATAGTCAGTAGAGTCTAGGATTGGCAATATAAGCTTAAATTGGAGCCAGCCCATTCTAAAGAAGCTAAGAAATACTTCTTCATGCAAAGGTGAGCAAATGCGGAAGTCTCACACAAAGAGCAGCAAATGTTAGGTAAATGAATAATTTTAATGCAGAGATTGATTGATTTTTGCTAGTCAAGATGATTCTCAAGCAATATGGAGAGAATGAGGGTGCATCAATTTTGGATACAAATCAGGTCTAACCTTATTAGATGGCAGAATAAGCTTGGGGGGCTGCAAGGCCACATCCTCTTTCTATGTTCCTATTACACAAACAACATTGATTTCTTTGCATATATTAAACATGGCCTACAATAATTTAAATGGCGATTTGTGTCTGTCTTGCAGAAAGGACTAGCTTAGAAGTACTGATTTGCAACATATTTGCAATACATTATTGCAGTGGACATCAGAAGAATAACCTGTCAAATTAGACCCTAACATGGGTGAGTGAAGGTAAATTCAATGAGGATTTCCATTCAGTACAAGAGTAAAATTCTGTATCACTGTAGATCAGATCTGGGACCCTGTCATCATAGTCTAATTTATACTCCAGACCAGTGAGGGACTGCATGGGAAATGTCACAAAATTACCTCCACACTCTTCAAATCTAGCTTACAGTCCATAAATAGATACTCAGCTTTCAAATATCAGGATCATCATGCCACATAAAACACTTTATATTCTGCTGCTGAGGTATGATGATGTCGCTTCAATGCTGCAAGATATAATTTCTGCAAATAAGAAAGCCTCTTGAGGTCAATAACACTAATTCCATTTAAGACGACCATCAGGACAGCCGACAAAGTTTATCAGTAGGCCAGCAGAAAGTTGTAAATCTTTGACTCCTCTCCGGCCTCAAAGAACACAACATAAAAACATAAACTTAGCAATTCACTTTAAGCTGTAACAAAGTCTGACTTTTGAAGTGTGACAAACTCAAATAGCATTTATTAATATTGAAGTCAATATCCCCTCCTGTTTAAAGTGTGATCCTATCCTTACATGTTAGTCATTTATCTTTGACTGCCTACACTCATGATCAAGCTCCAGACAAACTTCAGAAACAAGATCTCAACTTCATCCTGGATACGCTTCAATTTCCACTCAGAACTGATTTCAATAACTTCTGGTTTTATTCTTGACTTAATCTTCATTAGATGCTGCATTTAACTGATTTTCATTCCATTTTGGAGCTATTAAACTGAGACAAGTTAATGGACGCTGTGATGTACGGCAGCTGAGAAGGAACAAGCTTAAATGAAAGCTTTTTGACCTATACAAATTGCAAGTAGTAGGGAAAACAATTATGTTAATTTTGACCCAGCATGGAGTGAGCATCAGAACAGACAAGAAGAAAAATAATAGGAGAAAAATGATACAACACAAGAAGGTAAAATTAAAATTACCACATCCAGAATTCAGAACTGTCAGTTCAAAACAAAGATTGTTCTGTGTTAAGAAAAGTGTAATTAATTTTCAAAGTTGAAGTAAACAAGTGTTGAGAATAGGCTCATATGTTAGATCTACAACAGGATAGAGCACCCAAATGATTGGGGAGATTGTGTGATGTCTGTGTCCAGACAAATTGGGTTATCTAAATAATAAATTTCAGAAAATTGGGTAGGTCAGCAATTAGGCAGGTTTCTCCACCTTTCATCTAAATGGGTTCCTTTGCAACTAATTTCTTCAACCAACCCAATTTTCATTGCTATGAGGCAACCCAGTGTGCCTAGGCATAAAGCCAGCAAATTACCTCAATAAATGCTTATACACATTATAATCAACTGTTACTGCGCTGAAATCAATCCTGCCAATATCTGCTGTTTTGTAACTGTTATTCAGTTTTTTTGGTCAAGCCTTAAGATAGGTTCAAGAAGTCTTTGCTAAAATGAGGCAACAATATCATTTTACTATAATTAGAAGCATATTACTATACAAACAATCTCCAGTCATTCTTGCAAGGAACCTGTGGTATTCTGATTTCACCCACATAAACTGGACAATGAGAACAAACACATTCTATGCCAATTGAAAGTCATGATTTAAAATAAGCCAAACTGTGCTTTGAAAACAACGAGAAAGCTTACTATTAAAATGTTATTTTCAGAGCTAGATTATTTTTATCTTAGGGTTTTGACTGTCACATTTTTAGTTGCAGCTATTCTGATTTCCCATTGGAGTTCCTCTCAGGCTTCTTTATCAATAGAAAACAGGACACAGTAAGGATATACCAGAAGATAAGGTAAGGATATATCAGAGGCCATATGTCTGCTCTTCCCTGCAATTCTATATCTAGAGGCATAAAGAAGACAATAATGAGTTGTGTCTTGTCCTGGAAACTCAAAGCCAGCTTTTGCTTTCAGGATAACGTTACTAGTGGCTGTCAAGGTCTCCACAATATTGAGCATATCATTCTAAAATATGCATTAACAAGTCCATTGTTCTCTGTGGAAGCACTTCTCTGGACATCAATCTACACAGTGAAGTTCTGCAAATCAAAAACATTTTCCGAATACCCCAACATGTTGAAACTGGAGAAATCAGCCTCCTGGAGTTTGGAAACCAAAGTTTCAATAGTAGCTTTCAATAGTAACATTCCTGCAAAAAACTCTGACCAATCTTAGAGCATCTATCGCTGGGGAACATTGCTGAATTATTCTGTGCCTGGACACAAGTAGTGAACTCCACAAATGTCAAAACATCCTGACACACATTTGACTACAGAAAATGAGTGTTTAGACAGTAATCCATTAAGTCTGAATCCAAGGGTGAAGTAATGATACAAGCTAGTCTAGGGGTTCCCACATCTCCTCTGCTGCCATCACTTACTGCTGTTCACTTGAATGCAATGATTCACCAAATGTTACTTGCTCAAACTGACTGGTTAAATTACCCAGCTAGATGTACCCAAACTGGTGTTTTCCAAAGACAGAACGAGCACAAAATAATTTGTTTCTCCAGTCATGCAAATCTCTGCAGGCTCCATCATCCAGATCATGATAAAATGAGCAAGCCAGTCACTAAATATGAAGAGCAGCTGAGCAACACATTTTTTAAATAAATACAGAAAAAGAGTTTGGAGCCTAGAGAAAATTCAATTCTGTTTAGTTACTCCAGTCATGGATCACCAGCCTGGAAGCTGAACGGATCCACACTTATGACAGAGCTTTCAGGCTTTGCCAAGTTTGGATTTGAGCAGATGTAAAAGTCATTTTTGTTGGCTCAGAAAAGTACTCTTCCTATTTGTGAGTCAACATATTGCTCCAAATATTGAAAAGCAAAAACAAAGAAGAGACATATCATCTCACTCCTGGCTGCAGAGTTCAGAATTAGGGACCATGGCCTCAGGATAGGGATCACCTATTTAAGACTGAGATGAGGAAAAGTTTCTTTATTCAGAGAGTTGAAATTTTTGGGGGGTTCTCTACCCCAGTGAGCTGCTCATTCAAGAGTGAGACTGAAAGATTTTTGGAAGGTAGTGGGGACAGGGGGAGAGGAAAGTGAAGTTGAGACAGAGGATCAGCTTTGACCTTATTGAATAGTGGAGCAAACCTGAGGAACAGTATAATCTGCTCCTGCCCCTTTATTTTATTCATTCATGGGACATAGCAGTCACCAGTTGATTTCTTATGTCTCAGTTCTCAAAGTTGCTCTGTTGAATCATGATGTACATAATCACCTTCTTATCTGTTAGTGATCCTTTGGATTACAGCAATATGCTCTTGCTTCACAGCAAAAAGAAAAAGAGAAAGAGTTCAAGCCTACAAATGTCACTGGTTCTGCCTCTACTTTCAATGACAACAAACTGCATTTGTATACCACATTTCACTTTGTAAAAGACCCCAAAACAAATTATCAGAGCACAACGCTACAAAAACTAATAGAACAAGGAAGAAAGTATCGGAGAGGTAATAGCACAATTCCATTGGCATTGTGACAAGAGATTAGTTGAGATGTGAGGAATTTCAGGGCCAGAATCACTGTCATTTTTCAAGGGAAAAGATGAAGTTCTTTCATAAGCAATACATTAACTACTAAATGAAACGTGGGATTATGGAGAAGCTATCGGCTTTGAAGAAAAAGCCACTAGAATATAAGGAATCTAAAAGCTCGGTGGTGGACAGCCCACCCAAACCAATGGCTGCAAATTTCTGTGCACTTTATGTATCAGACACTCTGATTGTTGCAGTGGTGTAAGAGAGTCCCGTGCTCATGGGAAAAAAAAATGAAAGGGCGGGGGAAGAGTAATTCGGGACAATCCAGCCAACCAAATTAGAAGCGAATTATTACAAAAGATGATATGACACTTAAATATTCAGAACATAGTCTCCAGAAATGATGCTGTGATGCATAACAAGAAGGAATTTTAGATCGTGGGAAATCCATCTAGCTTCTAATTATTAATGATTTCAAAGCCAAAAATTGGCACCCTTTCCAACAAACTTCTGCTATGAATGGAATGTTTCAGATGCTCAGATAGATTTGTGATGTGGTCATAAAAGGCATAACAGCCATGCCGTACAATATAGGGACCCTGAAAATGGAAGACGTACATTTTTTCTGATTTAACTGCAATCCTTACAAAGTAAGTACGGGCCATTGACAGTGGGGAAATGGAATCTGTTACCCTTTCCAAATCTAACAAGTAGGATCAAAGTATCTCACTCAAGGGAGCAGGCTGATGGCTCAGTTTTTCCCCAGTTGACACAAGAATCCATCACTCATATTCAAATCAAAGTCCACAGATTCCTCAAGCACCAGTGAGGTCATATCACAAGTTCATCAAAATACGTACAGGGGTTACTAGTTCATGTAATTTCTGGCCCTCAAAACATTTGTACATTTCTTGTTGAAAATTTGTTCACTGGCCAAAATATTTGATTACTTTTTGCTGGAAACAACTTAACTATGTACATAGCTAAAATATACTTGATGTGTCTTGTATGTTAATGTCAGTTAGAGGGCGAGGGAGACAGTTCCATCAAGATAGATTGCTTATTTGCCAACTTCATACGTGACAGAAAACACTCAATATTGATTATCTGCCTGCAAAATAGAGCTCAAGTTAATTGTTAGTGATTGCTTGTCCCATCAGGGAAAGCTACAACTAAAGCTTCCCGAGCATATCGTTCGTTGTTCAAGTGGGGATACATGGTTAAAAACAGACAAGCCAATTTAACCCTGGTAGACCAAGAAACTTACTCAAAGTCCCACTCCACTCCCAGTCTTATATTTTAACTTACTGTACCAAACAATGGCCAGGATATCTGCCTCAAGTCAGGAAGCATCTTCTCTACATGCATGGATCAGGCTTTAATAACCCTTTTGGGATCTGATTGCAATTAAAGATCTTGGCCTGAGCAAGAAATGCTACTGTAGATTTCACACCAAGTGGAGATCACTTGCCATACTGACTTGGAAATATATTGTCACTATTCCTTCATTGTCGCTGGGTAAAAATCCTGGAAGTTCCTCCCTAACAGCACTGTGGTTATACCTACACCACAGGAACTGCAGCAGTTCAAGAAGGCACCTTATCACCATCTTCACAAGGGCAATTAGGGATAGACCATAAATCTGGCCTACCCACATCCCACAAAAGTATGATAAGAAAGAGAATAATGGTTTGGAAGAGGCCTAAACCAGTATGTTTTTTTTAAAAAAATTTAAGTTACTTTCCTTTTGGGCTAGGAGGAAAAACAGTCACAGCAAAAAGCAAAAACAGTGCATAAGCATTACTCGAGGGTTACCTGCAGCTATGTTATTCAACCAGTAATCAAAAATAGGCGGGGTAGTAACTTGTATATGCTATGCCCATTTTTGGGTGGAAAGCTAATCACTTTAGCCACCTATGCCCTCAATCCGAGAATGATTTTTTAAAAATTCAAATCATTAATAGAAATTCAGTTCCTTTTTTAGTAATGTAATCACCTATTATTTCATATGATAATATTTATCTACAGTACTTCCGTAACTTGTTTACATAGGCCAATATTTAGTGAAGTACTGACAAACTGTTGCATTGTCAGAGATACCACAAATCACACATTAAACCAAGACTCAAAATGCATGCCTGAGAAAATACCCCCCCTTTATTTCAAAAGTAGTTTATAGTGCTGTAAAAATGTTTAATTTCATGATTTGTATGTTATAGGAATATAACTTTTAGTTTGGGGTTTGAATTGTTAAAACAAGATGATTGAAAACCTCTAGTGAGAAGTTAGTAAACAGACCTAACATAATTACCATTCAAAGGGTAATCCACATTTCCTTAAATATATTAGAGTTGGAGGTGTGAAAACAGTATGCAGGTTATCTCTTAGTTTCGTCATGGAGTCAAGTACTGGCTAAGATCGCAGTTGTCCCCATTTGTGATACAAGTTATTCATGTAACTCTGCTGATCAAAGATTGGAAAGTAATTAGTAAACAATGGAGAGTCTTAAAGTGTCCATATACTTTTCAGATCAAAGGACAAATTTTGATGAAGTTAAATTAGTTGAAACCTCAATCTGAGACATTCTAGAAATACTATATTACCATGGGGATAGTTTGGAGGTAAGCTGCTTTTCGGTATTAGGTCTACCTGTGTGTTTTCCCACAGGCACAAATAGTTTATATCTCAAGTTCAAACAGCTTGAAACAGGTAGGGTGATAAAATTGCCAGGGGCTCTAGACCACTAAGCAAGAAGGCCGTGAGGCTCATGCTTGAACTGGATGTCCACAAAAATGTTCAAGGAGAATTAGTGAGTCACCTGGCTGAATGCAAATAGAAGGACCCAAGAAATCTCACACCTTGGAGAATAACAAGGGCACTGAGGAGAATCAAAGTGTATTACTAACAACTTGGCTGGTCCCAGGAAGTGAAAGAGCCCTCAAGATGTTGCAAAGTTCTGGGGAACTTTTTGATGGAAATAAAAATAAGACGAAGACTGACCTGTTAAGACAGTCAGGCTTAAGGGATATATGTTTACAAAAGTACCATGTTAGCACTACTTGCTTTGCTGTAAAAGTTTGTGACTTAATTATTTTTGTTAATAATGAGAGTTTGAATTTATTTTCAAAAGTTGAAATATAACAATTTATGATAAAATGCTTTAGACATGAAAAGCAACGAAAAGCACCATATTGATGCATTTTTTTGCATTTTATTAGAAGTTCTGCATCATAAGGGAAGTAATATGGTAGTTTACAAGACATTTTACGATGTTCTAAAAATAAGTAAAATCAAATAAACATCAGAAAGCAGTTCTCAATGAACTTTAAGATACTTATTACTAGGATATAAAACTTAAGTTACATAATTACAATAACTGCAAATCCTTTAACTATGGTTTATAGCTATAAACAGCTGCCAAGTTGGTAGCAATCTTTATTTATACTTGACTGCATTCCTCAGTTGAACCATATAAACAAGGATTCCTACCAACTTGGCAGTTTATCTTCTTAAACAGCTCATGAAGATTCAAGATACCATACAAAAGCATCTTAAAGTAAATGATACTTCAGGACACGGAGTGAAAAAGAATCACAAAACAAACTGATGCAATTAACGAAGTGTTCAACTGTTTTGAATTACTTACAAAAATGTTCATTTACGAAAGGCCTTTAATTTAGAAATATATACTAAGCATCTCAACAGTGCCGTTCTACAACATCATTCAGAGCACCCCCGAGACACAGACAGGATGTGATGAATTGACTCCCGCAGAGATCAGTGCTGGGGCCTCAATTTTTACAATGATTGAGGGGTGCAAAGACATGGCAGCTAAATCTGCAGCTGATATAAATATAGGTAGGAAAGTATGTTGTGAAGAAGACATAAGGAGGCTTAGATAGATAAATTGAGTGAGTGGGCAAAAATCTGGCAGATGGAGTATATTACGGGAAAATATGAAATTGTTCACTTTGGCAGAAAGAAGAAAAAGCAGAGCATTAAATGGAGATCAACTGCAGAATTCTGAGGTGCAAAAGAACCTAGGAGTTCTTTTGCATGAAACACAAAATGTTAGTATGCAGCTATATCAAGTAAATAAGAAGGCTAATGGATTGCTGTCCTTTATTTGGAGAGACATTAAACATAAAGAATGTTATGCTTCAGCTATACAAAATATTGATGAGACCACATCTGCAATAGCGTGTGCAGTTTTGATCTCCTTGTTTTAGGAAGGATACAAGTGCATTAGAGGCAATTCAGAAGAGGTTTACTAGATTGACACCTGGAATGAGCAGGTTGTCTTATGAGGTGTCAGACAGACTAGGTTTTTTACAACAGGAGTTAGAGTGAGGGTGTTTTTATTGAAGTATACAAGATCCTGAATAGTCTTTTCAAGGTGAACATGGAAAAGAATGTTTCCTTTCATGGATGAATCCAAAACTAGAGGGCACCATTTTAAAATTAGGGGTTGCCCTCTTAGGATAGAGATGGAGAATTTTTTTCTTTTGAGGTTCGTGGTAGTTTGGAACTCTGTCTCAAAAGGCAGTGTGGATGGGATCATTGAATATTTTTATGGTGTAAGTTGATAGATTCTTGTTAAGCAAGGGAATCAAAGGTTATCAGGGGGGCCAGATAATGAAATGTAAATAGATCAGCCATGAATTTATTGAATGGAGGAGCAGATCCTGGTGCTGAATAGCCTACTTCTGTTCCTATTTCATATATTCGTAAATATTCTCGAGATTCTTGATAGCAATTTTTTGGGTCTTTCTGGACTTGCTGCTTAATCCCCTTTGCAGCATCACTGACCCCAAGATGGTCCAATTTAATCTCAGCTTTCTTCAGGCCCTCTGTTCTCCATGAGATGTGGGAGCATCTCATTTGACTTAATGTCACATCATTTGCCTGTTGTAGCCACAGGCTCAGAACTGTCAACTCAGGGAGAGGTTCTAGTCAGTGGTGTTTGTGTCATCTTTTCCATACTGCGTGGTAATTGAATACTCCCTTGTGAATAGAGCAAGTATTAGGACCAAAAGATTCATTATGTGAAAATCTATGAAATCCTCTGGACAGAATGAAAGAGGGCAATAAAATATTGGATTTCATTAATACAGGTGGAAATTACATTAATGGCTTGAATTTTACTTACTGCTGGCTTTTTGAGGGTTGTGTGTAGTGACTTTGGATTGTTAGAGATCATTTCCATTGTGGTGCATACCGGAGATCTGCATTATACGTAAACAGGCAGGGAACCATGTTTCTCTTAAACTAATTTTGGGAGTAGAAGGGCAGGAAGCACTCCTGCTCTTCCTGGCCCATGTGATGTGCTCCTGAGCTTGTCCTCACCTCACTGCAGCTGCCACTTCCCCAAAGCCTGAGAGACTCAGCCAGCCCTTTAGATGTGCAAAGCAGATACATCAGCAACTAGGTGCCGGCTTCCCGACGATGTTGCCATTTGACAGTTTAACTCTCACTTAATCCTACTTGTTTTGTTGTGTTACAATTCCTTCCACAGTACCTAAAATAGGACATAAAAATTAGAATATTTAATTCAAATAGTTCCCTTGGTAGTACAGAACTCGAGTACTACTGAAAAATTGACTGTACTCAACCAGACCATGCTTGTAAAATTCAGAACATATTGTCTAACGTTAGATGTGATTCTGCACTTACTGAACAATCCAAAATGTACTAAGAATTCCACTATCAGTTTAAGATTATGAGTGTGATTTTACCATTCTGATTCCAAGTGCAGTTTCTGGTGCAATTCAGATGTGGAAATGTGTTTTCAGCCACCCCCATTCACACTCAGCCTGAAAAAAGTCACGAGTCTTAATTACGCTCTGGGCAGGGTTTATTACACTCAGAGCGCTGCTGGTCCAATCTGAGCCTTTAACTGTGCATGCGCAGTAAAAAGAAAATCTGAAAAACACTCAATTGTAACATTGCTCCCAGGCTGCAAAAGTCAATAAAGCGGCCTAAAAGCAATGGCCCCCACAGATCTATCCCCACAACATCTATCCCCCTTATCCAACCACCCCCCAACTTTACCCAGACCAAACGTGATTCCCTGCCCCCTTTCTCCCTCACCAATTGTCTGCAGAGTGGCAGCAGCCTGCACCTCCCCACCCCACCCCCACTAAACCAGAGATCCATCTGGCCTCCTCCTCCCCCTAAAACCAGGAAACCATCTGGCTTCCCCCTTCTTCCTTCCTTCCCCACACCCCTTAACCAGAGACCGATTTGGCCAAAGCCACATATAACCCCCCCACTCCGATCTGAGTCAGAGAGCCATTGTAAGCTCTGAATTTGCCTCTTCAGAAGCTGGAGCGCCTGAAACAGACCTTTGCTGCGCATGTCTGTTTCATGCTGAATCTGGACAGGCAAACACAATGGTAAAGGGGGAAATGCAGGTAAGATTGGGAGTCCAGCTTATGCATGCAATTGCATTTAAACTGACATTGCGCCTACTTTCTTGGCCGTTTTTGGGCCTTGATAAAGTGGGAATCTGCGCAGACGTGGGCGCAGATAGTGTTGTTCACCTCATGCTCGATTTCATCAAGTTTTCGTGCCCAAAAACAAGCTCAACGCAATGGAAAAATCAGGCCCTATCAGTTAGTCTCGCAATGTGACTCACTTACACTTCACTGAAACTATAAACATCCATATGTCAGAATCTAACTTCAACAGGCAGAAAGGACACATCCAGGCATTGTGCCATTTTTGAAATAAACAGAATCATGACAGACAACAGTTTCTTGATACATTCTCTACCACTACCTCTCAACAAATCAGAACCGAATTGACCTGCCAATCTATTAGCACCCTTTTATTTTGGTATTCTTGCATGCACCCTGATGAGAAGTCAAAAAGGTTTAGCAGCATCTCTTTTATCAGCAATAGTTAACGTAAAATTATGTACAGAAAGCAAAATAAAAACAGGAAGAGAAAGATAGGGTTAATGGAGAGCTAAATGTGACCAAAAGAAACAGCAAAAAAAAAACTTTACTTTCAAACAATATCCCAACAAGGAACAAATGGCACTCTGCATTTCTAAAATTAAAGTTTCATTGCCTGAGAGGTTTTTTTGGAAATATTTAAAGCTTATCACATCGGTAATAATCAGTGCTAATGTCACAATGCAATGCAGAGCCTGGACAAACCCACCAGAGCAACTAGGGGGTTTTAAATTCAACTCAAAGGCAGAATGCGATTTCAGACCCACAGCGATGTGTTTGACTTTTAACTACTTTCTGAAATGGTATGGCCACTCAGTTGTGCCAAACCGCTACAGAGAAGCTGAAGACAGACAAAAGCAGGAGGTCCACCCAGACCTCAAAATCTAAAATTATTCTAATTGACCTGTGACGCTTTTGCAATTTGCATATAAATGTTGGGCACCAGCATTCAGAAACATCAACTGGATGGATGCTACAACCCAGATAAATGAAATGAAAATCCCAAGCCCATCAGAGATGTCCTCTCTATTGCAAAGCATTTCATTATATTAATGCTGTATTTTAGCAACTGTTTAAATACAAGTCTTCATCTAACTTGCTTTTGTGGAGCATTTAATTTACTGATATGGAATTTCTGGTGTTTTTAAAACTTGTTGCTAATTGTCAACCTCACCATCTTCATCTGATGCTTTTCCTCTACTGCTCTGCTCAGTGGACTGGTTTCACTTAGCTCCACTCTTTGTTTCAATCTCTAGCAAAGCCCTCCCTTCCAGACCTAACACTATGGTGCCAAGAGGCCACTTGGATTTGGCCCTTTCTTTTTCCTCACCTACCAATTGTCCTTCGCAATATCTAAAAACATGGAATAATTTCCCCCAGTTTTCCAGTTTTATCCTCCCTTCATCTCTCTTGATCTATCAGATTGTTCGTCTGACAATAAATCTTAGATGATCAAGAGGACTGAAGGTGTGATCTTCCATTATAAACTGTATACTTTCACCAATGATTCCACTGCCTCAATTTGAACCAGACTGTTTGCAGTCTCAGTATCAATTCTGCCACTCAGCCTCCATATCCTCTTCATCTCATATTCACTGCTATAATATCACTTGGTCCTAGCCCATCAGATGCCAAAACTTTCATTCCTGCATTTGACACTGCCATATTTAACTATACCACAATGGCCTCCAATCCTATATATTGTGTAAATGACAGCTATTCCAACTCTTTGATGCTTAAGTACCACTTGCACAACCACGCATAGTAGCAGTGTAAAACAGCTTGCTATTCAAATTTTTGAGATACTTTGCCTTTCCAGGATGACATGAGGTAGACTAAGCATTTTTATTGTCTGAATGTGTCAGGCTTTGGCCTAATTGCAAATCTGAGCAATATTGTGCTAACAGTATTGTCAGGATAACCCACTGTCCTTCAGGATAGCTTGGATACACACTATTTCTGCATCAAGTTTGCAAGGTAAGCAAATGACAAAGTATCTCAGCAAGCTGCTGTTCCTATGCAGTAGTAACACAAGTGATATTTTACATCAATAGGATGATGCTGTCAGTCCAAATAATGTTCTGCCTCCCTCACAAATAATCAATATCTTGTTTGAATTTCAGTGCAGGAGTGATGCCAGGTATTCAGGTGACTAGTCTCATTGATTTGTTGAGTCAAACAATACGTCCTTCTAACTGCTGTAATAGGCAGTCCGAATAAGGGTCGGTTTAGCTCAGTTGGCTGAACAGCGGGTTAGTGACGCAGAGAAACAGCGCAGGTTAAAGGCTAAGGTAATTCATAAAGATTCACATTCTTAACCTCGCACCTCATCTGAGAGGTGGTAACCCTCAGGTTAAATCACCACCACTCAACGCTCTCCTTCAAAGGGCAGAGCAGACTATGGTCATCTGGGCCTATGGCGACTTTATTTTTAATAGGCAGAGTACTGTACTCAATCAAGCCATGCTTGCAAAACACAAAGCAAAATGCCTGCTGTCAGATATGATTCCATAATTGGGCAACACTTGTTCAACAATCCTGAGTGCACTAATAGTTACAACTAAACCATCAATTTAAGATTATTAGTTAAGCTTGTAAGATGGTGTACTTACTCTTCTTAGTAGCAACATACATTCCTATGTAGGAAACTCTCCTCTCCAAACATAGGAATGTAGAAACATAGAAAATGGGTGCAGGAGTAATACATTTGGCCCTTCAAGCCTGCATCACCATTCAATATGATATGGTTAATCGTTTATTTTCAGTATCCCACTCCTGCTTTCTCTCCATACCCCCTGAGCCCTTTAGCCATAAGGGCCACATCCAACTCCTTTCTGAACTTATCTAATGAACCAGTTCCAACAGCTTTCTACGGTAAAGAATTTTAGAGGTTCACAACTCTGAATGAATCCTGAATAGTTCACCTCTTATTCTGAGATCATGACCTCTAGTTCTGTATTTACCTAACATCAGGAGCATTCTTTCTGCATCTAGCCTGTTCAGTCCCATAAGGATTTTATATGTTTCTATAAGATCCCATCTCATTCTTCTAAATTCCAGGAAATACAAGCCTAATCAATCCAGGCGTTCATCATATGTCAGTCCTGCCATTCTAGGAATCAGCCTGGTGGACCTTCGCTGGACTCCCTCAATAGCAAGAATGTCCTTTCTTAGACTGGGGAGACCAAAATTGTAGACAATATTCAAGATGTATCCTCATCAAGGCCCCATATAACTGCAGCAAAACACCCTTCCTCTTATATCAAATCCTCTTGCTATAAAGGCCAGCATGCTTTCCTCAGTGTCTGGTATATCTGCATGCCAACCTTCAGTGACTATTTCACCATGACACCCAGGTCACGTTGCACTTCTGCTTTTTCTAAACTGTCACCATTAAGATAATAATCTTCCTTCCTGTTTTTGCCACCAAAGTGGATAACCTCACATTTATTCACATTATATTGCATTTGCCAAATATTCAGTCACCTTGCAGCCTCTTAGCATCCTCCTCACAGTACACACTGCCACCCAGTCTAATGTCATCTTCAAATTTGGAGATATTGCATTCAATTCCTTTGTCCAAATCATTAATGTATATTGTAAATAGATGGGGTCCCAGCACTGAACCCTGTGGTACCCCACTAGTCACTGCCTGCCATTCTAAAAAGGACCATTTATTCCCTACTCTCTGCTTGCTTCCTAGTTGGCAGACAGTTCTCTATCCATGTCAATACATTACCTCCAATACCATGAGCTTTAATTTTGCAAACTCTCTCATGTGGGACCTTGTCAAAACCCTTTTGAAAGTCCAGATACATAACCTTGTCCACTCTACTGGTAACATTCTCAAAAATTCCTTTGATTTGATTTATTATTATCACATGCATTGGTATACAGCACACAAGACAGACAAAGCATATTATTCATACAGAAGGAAAAGGAGAAAGTGTAGTGTTACAGTCATAGCTGGTGCACAGAAAGATAAACTTAATGCAAGGTAGATCCATTCAAAAGTGTGATGGCAGTAGGGCAGTAACTATTCTGAGTCGCTTAGTAGGTGCTCTCAGACTTTTACATCTTTTTTCTGAAGAAGGTGGGAAAGGGTATGTCAGGAAAGTGTGGGGTCTTTCCAAAGCAATAGAAAGCATAGGTGGTGTGAATGGGTGGGAAACTGGTTTGAATGATGGACTGATTTTTTTTTAGTTCAGGTTGGTTGCCAAGTTTTTAAACACTGACCAGTCTACTGACTCTAAATAACCCATAGAAGATCATCCAATTCCTCAGACTAACATTGCATGACTTTAACGGATTCTCCGGTTTCAATTTTTGCTTGTTAGCCGGAAGCAGGAGCATAGCCTTGTGGTCTGATTTAGAATCATAGAATCCCTACAGTGCAGAAGGATGCCATTTGGCCCATGTCAGCACCGACCATATAATCCTACCCATGCCCTATCCCCATAATTTCATGCATTTACCATGGGTAGTTCCCCTGACCCTAAGGGGTAATTTATCATGGACAATCCACCTAATCTTTGGACTGTAGGAGGAAACCAGAACACCCAGAGGAAACTCATGCAGACATGGGGAAAATGTGCAAACTCCACACAGATAGTAATTTAAGACAGGAATCAAACCCAAGTCCCTGGTGGTGTGAGATAGCAATACGAACCACTGTACCACCGTGCCATCCCAATTTGCAAAATGTTTGATATTTGTCCAGGATGTTTAAGTCTTTGGTGAAACAAGAGACATGTTGGCTGTTGACATCACAGCTCGATTTGTTTCTACTTTTAACTTGCTCTCAAGTCTCCCTCGCAGATCCATCTCTCTGCTCCCCCCAAAGGACAGCACCTCTTTCTTCTCAGCATCAAATTCCCACTCAGCTCCAAATTTCCAATAACCGCACTCTGGCTGAATCTCACTCCAGCTGCAGTCTCACTCCTATACTAATTAGCGTTGGCTTGCCAACTAATCATCACCTTTTTTTCTATAGTAAACAGTTGTAACCTTTGAAGCTGGCATTCTTGCATTTGTCCCAATGAATGTAAGATGCAAAGCTTCAGTAACATGTTTCTCATTTCAGCAATATTCAAATAATATTAAATAAATACTGATATTAGTAATAAAAATACTAAGGGCAGAACTTTTTGGCCATTCACACCAATAGGATTTTCCAGTCTCATTGATGGCACTCTGCTGCCACAACCTTCCTGGCGTTAAGGGGTACATTGAATGGGAAAGCCCACTAACAATGGTGGGACCAGAAGCTCCTACCACCAGTCAATGGTGGGCCATTTCCGCTACCACCAAACATGTGGTGGGTTGCACTGAAAATCCCTAAAAATCCCTAAAAATCCTCAGACTTTTCCCTTAGAAAAAGCTAATGAAATAAAAATACAAAATATTTTTCTTTCAAACAAAAAGGCCAATAACACAAAACCCAATTGTAAAGCAAAAAAAGTAAGAAAATTCAATAAGTTGACACGAGTAACTGCAACATGACAAAATAGGAGGTAAAGTAGAAAACATTACAAGTTGTTGTAAAAGGTCAGCATTTGTGACCACATATGCACAACTGAACCTGAATTTACAAGAAATAAATGAGTAACAAAGTCCAGCTGAGAAAATGATGGTGTGAAGAAAGACAAGGCTCTAAAAGATTCATAGACTTCTGTAGGGAAGTGTTGTTGAAGTTTGGAAAATCACGTAATCAGGTAGTTTAATCAATCTGATATCTATGGCCCCGTCACTTTGAGACAGTGAAGTTTTTCAATGATTTTAACTATTGCTGGGAAATACGAGCCAATCAAAAAATAAAGATACATTTTTAGAATTCTCATTCTAGTTCATGGTAAAGTGGTCTCAAATATTCTTAATATATTTACTGTGATAATGAGGGGTAATTTTCCAAATCAATACTTTTGATGGAAATCTTGCGTGTCAACAATACCCATTAGAAATTCAGAGATGTACTCCATATTATTTCCAGGTCATTATTTAGTTTTGAAGAACTGCCTCTGGCAGGCAAGCACCCTGCTGGGAACATGAAGTTTTGAATTACCCCTGCAGTCTTCCCAAAGGCTCTTCACTGTTGAATATTACCACAGTACGTGGTTGTGCTAGTTTGTATTCAGGATAGACATGTGAACTGATGCAATTAAACTACATCTAACTCTTGTTACTTAGTTCCACCATCAAAAATACATTACTTGCTCAGTTGGCTGGACAGCTAGTTTGTGATGCGGAACGACGCCAACAATTCCCCTACCAGCTGAGGTTATTCATGAAGGCCTCGCCTTCTCAACCTTGTCCCTCACCTGAGGTGTTGCAATCCTCAAGTTAAATCACCACCAGTCAACATCCCCCCCTCCGGTGGGGGTGGGGGTAGCCTATACGCATCTGGGACTATGGTGACTATATTTTTATAAAGTGAGGGTTAATGCAAGAGTAAATAATTGAGCTTCCAAAGTGAGAGATCTCTCTTTTATACACTAGTAAATTATTACTTAATCTGTGAATCAAAACATAACAGTTAAAAGCAGAATTTTAACAAAATGCAATTGGTTGAAGAATGTGTGTTGCCAATTATACCACCAGTTTAATCCATGATTTACATCAATATCAGCTCTAAACTGATAGAAAGGAGATCATGCAGCTCAGTTCTTGGACCTTAAAGGGGTGTTCAAGATTCTGATCAAGTTGGGCACCAGGTACAGCTGGTACACCCACCTACCTCCTCTAGCCAGGCTGTTCTAATGCCTGTAACAATACCTTCAAAATTGCAAGGCTGAAACAAGTAGGTTGATATTAGTGGTTTGCTCCATGCATTTATCCCAGAGAATAACTAAGAACAAAAATCAGTCCTATAGGAGCTGCCTTGATCAGTAACTCAAGTTGACAAGGCCAGGGTGCCAGATGGCACTCCTGACATTTCCCTGACCACCTGGGGACTTCAATATGGGCTCTGTGCCCCCTGACATGACATCATGACCGGCATCTCTCTGTCGAGACCAATGATGATTCGTGCCAAGTTCCTGCTACATCCAAGGGTTGAAGAATTTCTGGGGCTAGGAAAATATGGCTCCAAACCAACCCTGCATATTTTAAACGAACATTTAGATGTGCTGATCTGGATTGCACCTTTGCTGGGTCTGAAACTAATTACAATCGGGGAACAGGGGCTGGAAGGATCCCCAAAGCAGTTCTCACCAATGCTAACCACGCTATGGCCCATCCCCATATTTCCCCAGCCCTAACACAATTTGCGTAAAAGTGCATAGGGCCTGAGAATGCAGCCCACCATTCTAAATGGTGTAATTTTTATTTAACCTCACCTCAATGGCTTTTTAGAGAAGAGAATTTCAAATTTCTTTTGCCTATTATGAAAGGCTGAAAATTAGATTCTATCACTATTATGTTAGTAAATTCACTGTGTTATAAAATGCAGGGCAAGCTCACATAATACCTGAAGAGGAACTGTACTCAAACCACACATGACTCAGGAGATTGAGGCCTTATCAAGGAGGAGGAGACACATGTTACGCATAGGCAGCTGGGATCAAGTGGACCCCTTTAAGAGTATAGAGGGGTGTAGGATTAGAGTTAAGAGAGAAATCAGGAGGGTAAAAAGAGGACATGAGATTGCTTTGGCAGATAAGGCAAAGAAGAATCCAAAGAGCTTCTACAAATACATAAAGGGCAAAAGAATAACTAGGGACAGAGTAGGACTTCTTAAGGATTAACAAGGTCATCTATATACAGATGTACATGTGATGGCCGAGATCCTAAATAAATATTTCTCATCAGTATTTACTGTTAAGAAAGGCATGGATGTTGGGAACTTGGGGAAATAAACAGTGATGTCTTGAAGAATGTATATATTATGGAGAAGGAGCTGCTGGAAATCTTAAAGCACAGCAAGATAGATAAATCTCCAGGACCTCATGAAGTGTATCCCAGGATGTTGTAGGAAGCTAGGGAGGAAATTGTGGATCCCTGAGCAGAGGCATTTGAATCATTGACAGCCACAGATGATGGGCTTGAAGTTTGGAGGATGGCAAATGTTGTGCTTTAAGAAGGGCTGCAGGGTAAAACCTAGGAACTCCTGACCGGTGAGCCTAGCATCTGTAGTGGGTAAATTGTTAGAAGGTACTCTGACAGACAGGATCTAGAGGCATTTAAAGAACAAAGAACAAACAAAATTCTAGCACAGGAACAGGCCTTCCAAGCCAGCACCAACCATGCTGTCCGACTTAATTAAACCCCCTACCCTTCCAGGAATCATTTCCCTCTATTCACATCCTATTATTTTATTTGTCAAGATGCCCCTTAAAAGCCACTACCATATCCGCTTCCGCTACCTCCCCAGCAGCGAGTTCCACGTACCCTGTTTTACTGTGTGTAAAAAATCTGCCTTGTACATCTCCTTTAAACCTTGCATCTTGAATCTTAAACCTCTGCCCTCCAGTAACTGACCCTTCAAATCTGGGAAAAAGTTTCTGACTATCCACTCTGTCCATGCCTCTCAATCTTGTAGACTACAAGATTATCAGAGGCGTGGACATAGTGGATTTACTGTATATTTCCTATTTATATTAAACCTTCCAAAATGCATTACCTCACATTTGTCTGGATTAAACTTCATCTGCCATCTCTCCGCCCAAGTCTCCAACAGATTTATATTCTGCTGTATCTTCTGATGGTCCTCATCGCTATTCGCAAATCCACCAACCTTTGTGTTGTTTGTAAGCTTATTAATCAAACTAGTTACATTTTCCTTCAAATCATTTTTATATATTAAAAACAGCAAATGTCCCAGCACTGATCCCTGAGGAATGCTACTTGACACAGCCCTCCATTTAGAAATGCACCCTTCCACTGCTACCCTCTGCCTTCTTTGGCCTAGCCAGTTTTGTATCCACCTTGCCAGCTCACCTTTAATCACATGCGATTTCACTTTTAAAGAGGCAAGGTCTGATGGCTTTGTGAGTGGAAAGTCATGTCTCTCAAATTTGATAGAGCTTTTTGAACTCACTAACACTTCTGTCACCTGCTCTTCCTTATTTCCCAATCATGGGTAGCATGGTTGCACAGCGGTTAGTACTCTGCTTCACAGTTCCAGGGACCTGGGTTCGATTCCTGGCTTGAGTTACTGTCTGTGTGGAGTTTGCACATTCTCCTCTTGTCTGCGTAGGTTTCCTCTGCGTGCTCCGGTTTCCTCCTACAGTCTAAAGATGTGCAGGTTAGGTTGATTGGCATGTTATAAAATTGCCCCTTAGTGTCCTGAGGTGCGTAGGTTAGTGGGATTAGTGAGTCAAATATGTAGGGATATGGGGATAGGGCTTGGGTGGGATTGTGTTTGGTGCAGACTCGATGGGCCGAAGGACCTCTTTCTTCACTGTAGGGTTCTATGGTAAGCAAACACAGTCTGCTTAGTCCTCTATCTCTACTTCTATAACATCCTCTAATGCTCAGATCTCTCCAACCATCTAATTCTTTCTAATTTTGATTACTTCACCAGCACCGTGCCCTCCATGACCGCTCATATCTCCAGTGCCAAGCTATGCTCCTTCCTTGCCCTTTCATCCACTATACACTGTATACAACCAATGAACCCTATTGTGACAGCTAAAAATGTAAATAAGACTATGAAGAAAAAGTAATTCATTCACAACTTTCTACTATATTAAAAAGCCATATATTAGAACGCAATACAAGTGTCAATCATTCAAACACTTTAAACTATCAAAAACCTCAAGACCCTGAAACCACTTAACCTTGTGTAAATAAACATTGTAAAATTGACAGCAAAGATCAGGCAGCCTGAGTTGTCAATCAAACAATGTTTTCTCTGGGTGCAGGCATTTTTGACAGATCTCTTAGCCAAGCCTCATTATGTGTGCTTCAGTGTGAGCCCAGGTAGCAATTACCCTTGTTTTCTGGATGTAGGTTTTTGACAGAAACAAGCCAACATCTTTTAAAGGCATTCCTGAAAACCAGCAAGCCCGGGAATCCTGGAATCAAGACACATCTGCCATTTTAAAGGGCTGCTGGCACATACCTTCTTGGCGATGGTTCAACCCAGTATCACAGCCTTGTGAAAGGTGTTCTGACTCAAGTATACACTGACATGACAGGCCAAAACTGCACACAGCTTGACTGGCAGTTCCAGATGGTAAAGTAGAATATGGTAAAATAAACATATGGCTGTCAGATCTAATAAGCACCCATCAGTGCCTATTTGGGTTGGTTTGTTTATTTGCAGTCTACTTCATCATCTATAATTAGGTCTCTTTTCATTAAAAAAAAATCAGCAAACAGCAACACTGCATTTCAAGACCATTAGCCATGTAAACTATGGTTAAATAGCGCAGTTTTAAAATCACATTACCTTATAGGACTTAATAATGTTTATCTTGAATAGTTGGCTAAACCAGGAACAACTTACAGAATCAATCATAGAATAACTGATAATATAAATAAACAAACTATTTGTCCAAATGAAATAGCAGCCAGGAATGAATCTGTCCATAGGAGACAGGTTGGAGATGGAAAAATTGGTGAAATCGGGGCAAAAGGGAAACTTAACATCTTATTGCCAGTTATTTAATATTCTACCAGAGTTGGAACAGCTCCCAGCTGCATGGAGAGTCTATTGGGTGCATCGAAATACACTCCCAGCAGCTTCCAAAAATATGGGGGTTGGGCCCTTCCATTCTTGAGGGTCCATCACGCATGAAGAAGTATTCAGTAGCAAAGGCTAACTCCATTGTTCCACCCATCAATGCACATCCCTACTTCTGACCCTATGATAAAACGGAGGGCATTGATGAAGCAGCTAAAGATGGTTGGGGTTAGGACACCACACTGAGAAGCTCCTGCATTAATGTCCTGGGGCTGAGATGATTGACCTGTAACAATCATAACCATCTCCAACTAGTTGAGAGTTCCCCCACTTCCTACTGATTCCCATTGACTCCAGTTTTGCCAGAGCTCCCTGCTACCATACTTAGTCAAATCTTGCCTTGATATCATGTGTGTGATTTGCACCTTACATCTTGCGGTCAACATCAACAATGTCTGTAATGAAGTCAAGAGCTGAATAGCCCTGGTGGAATTCAAACTGAGCTTGTGAGCAGATTATTACAAGCGAGTGCTGTTTGACAGCACCGTCATTGTCAACAACTCCTTGCTTCGCTTTGTTGATAATCGAGAGTAGACTGATGGAACAGTAATTAGCTGGGCTAGATTTGTCCTGGCTTTTATGATCAAGTTGGACCTGGGCAGTTTTTGACATTGCTAAGTAAGTGCCAATGTTGTAGCCATACTGGAATAGCTTGTAATGTGACAATACTTAGGAGGCAATCCTCCCAGCCCACTGAACTGCTCTAGCAGCACCACGAGCCAGGAGACAGAAGTGGATGCAGTGACTTTGGCTTCCTGTTGGGTGCCACTGCCTTCGCGCTTCATCGGCTGCCGGGTTTCTGGCATCATCAGCTCCACACCAGTAAACAGCGCAGAGCTGGTTTAAATATTAAAATCAACATTTCAATATCATTAGCAGGCCTGGGATTGAAGTCTCTGACCCCCGACAGTCAGAGGGGGTCTGACTGTCTGACCCCCTCTCTGACCCCTGACTGTCTGACCCCCTACAACAAGTAGTTCACTCCAGCAGGGTTTACACTAGCTCCCTACTAATGGGGAGCTGGTGATCTGTCTCCGCTGAAATGAAGGAAGGCCATGGTGACCCCTAGGAGATTGGAGGGGTAAGGGAAGGGTGCCCCCCTCAGAATTGTCAGCCTGACACTGGATAGTGCCAAGGGGCAGGGGGAGGGAGTGATTGGTGGGGGAGTCCTGCTGTTACGCCGCAGTCGGAATCACAGGCAGAGTAAAGATGGACAGCGATCGAGGCTGACTATTGGGATGGGGGAGGTGTGGTTTGGCCTGCCTCATGGAGTGGGGGTGGAGGGTGATGGGCTGCATGGTTGGGCGTCAGGGGGTCGCATGGCCAGTGATGCGGTATAATGAGACTGGCCAGCAAATCGGGAGGCCAGCAGTGCAAGCTACTGTGCGTGCACCAATGCCAGCACTGACAGATCAGTATATGTGCAGTGGCCCACTCAGCACTACGCTGCAGGCCCCTCCAACAGCAATAAGCCCCACTCCCCAGCTTTTCATCAGGATTCATGTTAGGGCACTTTGTGATGCACAGAATGTGGAAAGTTCATTCTAAAAGTCCCACTGAAAAAAGTAGTGGGATTTACTCCCGTTTTTACACAAATTCAGTTTTTTTTAAATAGGAGAATTCCACCCTCAATCGCAAGCTGATCAGCGTTACCTAAACTGCTGCTTCATTTCATATCAAAGTTTATACCAGATATAACTGTGATATCAATAAAGCAGCATAGCTATTCAGCTCCTTATGCTTATTTCACTGTTCAATGAGACCACGGCTAATTTCATGGACCTGCATGGCTCCAAATTCCTTTATATCCTTGATTTGCAAAACTCTTTTGATCTTAAGATTTGAAATTATAATGGAGCTAGCACACATTGCATTCTGTGGAAACAGCTCCATATTTCTGTATCAGAACTTTCTTTCCTGAATGACCAGTCTCTGAATCATAGAAATTCTACAGTACACTAAGAGGCCATGCGGCCCATCGAGTCTGCACCGACCACAATTCCACCTAGGCCCTACCCCCATATCCCTACTCGTTTACCCGCTAATCCCTCTAACCTACGTATCTCAGGACACTAAAGAACAAGTTTAGCATGACCAATCAACCTGACCCGCACATTTTTGGACCGTGGGAGGAAACCGGAGCACCCAGAGGAAACTCATACACACACGAAGAGAATGTATAAACTACACACAGCCAGTGACCCGAGCGGGAATCGAATCCAGGTCCCTGGAGCTGTGAAGCAGCAGTGCTAACCACCTGCTGCCATGCTGCTCTGATTTTACATTCATGTCCCTTGTGCACATCCACCACCACTCATCTGTAAGAGGAAACAATTTCTATTGACCATATCAATTCTTTTCAAGATCCTGAAAACCTCAATCAAAGATGTCCTTAACCTCTGAACTCCAGGGAACACAGGTCTATTTTACAAAATCTCTCCTCATAATCTCACACTTGGGGCCCATGTAACATTCTGTGACTTTGTGTTACACTCCTTCCAGTATATCCTTTCAAATGTACAGTGTCCAGAACTCTACATGGTTCTCCACACGTGGAGAAACCAGGGATTTGTATTGAAGTTGATTGAAAATGTGAAGGAAAAAGATTTAAATCACAGGAAGGCAGTGAGTTTATTGGCTGCTAATATTGCTGCTGTGTTTGCCTTTCTCTGCAGTTAGGAAGTTTTTCCCCAGCAGATGAGAAATTAAAAATGTAGTTTTAAAAAAAGGTTAAGTAAAACATTCAGTTTTCTCACATTTAACTGATATCAACAAAAGGGAAATGAGTGGCAGCTGAGCCTTATGTAGTGAGGTTTATTAGTAGTAGCAAGGTTTATTAATAGTGGCAAGATTTATTACCCAACAGATAGAAGAAGAACTGCAGAGCAGCTTTGACCTCTCAAGTTCACATCTTGTGCTATGTGATGCTTCTCATGTCCTTGATAACCATACATGCAGGAAGTGTTGTCTGTTGCAGCAGCTCAAGCTCTGGGTTTCAAAGCTTGAGCAATAGCTGGTGTCACTTTGATGCATCTGTGAGGTTGAAAGTATGCAGCAAAAGTCAAGAAAAACAGATGCAGGAGTGCATTTCAATTTCCAACCAGTATTCAGTTCTGAATGCTAATGAAAGTGATGGTTTTTGTGAAACGCGCAACCAGAGCCAAATCCAAGATTGCCTCAGCATTAGGGTCAAGGATGTCACTGAATGACTGCAGAGAACACTGTGGGGTTGTGCACATGTCTGTGTGTTGGGGGCTGGGCAGTAACAGCTAGCAGTTATGGTCCACATCTCAGGTAGAAAGAAGGATGTGGTCCTGCAGTCTGAATTTAAGGGACCAAATAGATACAACAACCATTCTATAGCAAAACATTCCCCCATTACAACCAGAGGGACAGAACATAAAGAATAACTTTCCTTTAGCCTTTTAAATTATTTTATGTACATAGAACACTACAGCACAAACAGGCCCTTCGGCCCACAAGTTGTGCCGATCACATCTATACCTAGCAAGCCGCAGACCTATCTATAACCCCCAATCCCATTAGATCCCACATACTCATCCAGAAGTCTTTTAAAAGACCCCTGCGAGTTCGCCTCTACCACCACCGACGGCAGCCGATTCCATTCACTCACCACCCTCTGAGTGAAAAACTTACCCCTAACATCCCCTCTGTATTTGCTTCCCTGCACCTTAAATCTGTATCCTCTCGTAGCGACCATTTCAACCCGGGGAAACAGCCTCTGAGAATCAAAGCTTTGACATTTTAATGTTCTCTGTACATTTATCACTAAATTTCATTGAACCACCACTGATTTTTCACTATTTAAGAAATAGTATCCGTTTGAAGTCCAAACTTAAAATTCATCTGCCACAATTTTACTCATTCAATTAACCTATCAATTGTAATTTTATGTTCCGTATTAAATATTTATGATATAACAATCTTTATCAGCAGACTTGAGAACATGGCTCTCCACTGTACAATCTCAGCCAATACAAATATAATAAATAAGCTGGAGTCCCACCACATATCCATGTGGGACATTACTAGTCACACAAGGAATAGGAGTAGACCATTTGATCTCGAGTCTGCTTCACCTTTCAATAGGATCATGACTGATCCGATTGTTGCTTTAATCCCACTTTCTTGCCTGCCTTTACAATTTGAGCACATGCTTACTCTTTGTTTTCCGCTGCCTCACAATCTCCTACTCAGGTCAATAATTTGTCTTTTATATTTCATGAATTTTAATTTTAGATAATAGACTCTAATATGGAACCATATTGAAAGCCTTCTTGAAGGAAACAAACTGCATCAATGGAATTCCCTAAATTCAGACTGCAGGACGACATCTCTCTGTCCATTATTTTAGTTACTCCCTCAAATTCAGCTTATTTTAGCTGATGTAAAACTTTTAAAGATTCTAAACAGAAACTGTGTTGCATGTTATTACACAGCCTCAATTTGCTGAATTATTTAATTTCAGATGGGCTTGCAATAGATGCACTATAATTTGACCAATTGTCTAGATTGAAGAGGGCAGTATTAAGCCAAATTTTGTCCACTTTAGAAAAGATGTTAAGGCTTTGGAGAGGGTACAATAGAGTTCTAATAAAATGTTTCCAGGGATGAGGCATTGCAAGTTATTGACTGGAAAAACAGTCACAGAAGCTTAAAAATTAACCAGATGATTGCTTCTCTTAGATATGGAATTTTAAGAGATTTGTTAGAGGTGTTTAAAATCATGTTTAAATAAAGAGAAACTATTTCCAATTGCTGAAGGGGTTATGAATGAGAGGGCGCAGATTGATGGTCATGGGCTAAAAAAACTTCAAATGACGTGGGAAAAATCTTTTGCACAAGTGAGATTTGGAATACACTGCCTCATAGACGGGAAGGTATGGATTCAACTGTAGCTTTCAAAAGCTAAGTGGATAAATACTTGAAAGGGGCGTACAACGTGGGAACATGGAGAAAGCGTAGAAGAACATGATTAAATAGGTTGCTCTTCAAAGGAGGTGGCACAGGCTTGACTGGCCAAATAGTTTATTTCCATGTTGTAATATTCTATAGTCTATTGGAAGGCTATCTTTACATGTGGGTAGTTTTGGGCTACGACTCACTATAGAACATAGAACATAGCGCAGAACAGGCCCTTCGGCCCTTGATGTTGCGCCGACCAATTAGGAACAAGCATTGACCCTCTAACCGAAACCATTCCCTTTTCATCCATAAACTTATCTACTAACCTCTTAAACGCCACCAAACTTGGCTCAAACTGACGCAGGCAAGGCATTCCATACCCTTACCACCCTCTGGGTAAAGAACTACCTCTGACCACATTCGCTATCCTCTCATTATCCAGTGTAATCTCAAACACTGAAGCCAGAACGTTACTGCCACAAAATTCTGAGTAGGTGAGGAACGGAGCACGGGAAGCCCTGTGGCCCTTGGGCAGGGCTGTAAAATCCTACTCCAAGTATCAGCAGGATATTCAACTGAGGGATAACCAAGGGGGTTCAAGTCTGATCCTATTCTGACTTGAGGGCCACATATGCACACGAATAAGATGCTTTTCCTCCTTATTAACCAGCTAAGCCAAAGGAAAGTATTCAGCAGAAAAAAGGTCACAATGAGGAGTGCTATAGATTTCTTTGACAAGACTGTGAAGAACTGAATGAGAAAGACAGTATTATGAACGATCTAATGTGAATGAAGTTAAATTTATTGTACGTAAATGAAAACATTACTGTAATTGTTACATATGCAATAACAATATTTTTTGAAAAGGATGTCGGAATAACACTTTCAGCTCTCTTCAAGTCCTCAGGTTAAAGATAAAATTAATCCCAGTTTAGAAATTTATAAATCCTCAAGCAACAATTAAATAACATGCAAATAACAAATAAGTAACATCGTGATAAACTAAATTCTACATGTTTCCTCTTCTTCTTGTCAAAGGTTTTCTGTTTTACATAATACATTACTGGAAAAATTACAATGCTGCAAATTGATGTTGTGTTCTCATTCCAAATGTTATTAACATCTATCAATCCTTGAGAATATACAGCAGTGAGCTTTACAATTTACATCTCCATTAATGATTAGATATTTATGGAAGTGACTAGCATCATGCATAGTATGCACCATGTTTCAAACATAACAATCTGCCTTAGTGTAATCATCTTGCCTTAGTGCAGAGTTTTATAAATTAAATTCATTCCAATGTCATATCTAATCATGATTCTCATGCTGATTCAAATTTAATTTGAAGCAGACTGCACATTTCAATACAGATGGCTAGTGGACTGTTCACAGAATCACAAAATTGTTACTGTCTTTTGGCCCATTGTGCTTGTACTGGCAAAGTTGTTTTGCCTTTCCAACAACCTCACCGCAAAGGAAAGACAAGCCTATTATGCAATTGATTTAGATATAAAAATTGAAAAGAGCCTGATATCTATGCAATATATCATATTTTTCTAGGTTCTTAAATTAATAAAAGGTTTACTTAAATTAGTCCTAGCCTTGCAACTGCATCTTCAGACTCCCAACTTTGACCCTTCATTTGCCTTGAGATCTCTTTAGTTATTGATCTGGTCAACCACATCCACAGTTCTCTCTTTGATACCTTGACCCAGCATAACATCTATTAATTATCATATAAACGGTCAGTACACCTTGCAGGATTTTCTATCCGTTAAACTTAACCAACATGCATATTCTTACTAAATGAAGCATTGTGCCAAAAGTTCAGATCTATCCGGTAGACTACTCTCTTTCGTCCTGCAATCTTGACTTAAAGATTAAAATATTTATTTTAAACTTTCCCTGGTCCAAGGAAATTTCAAAAGTCTTACAGGGCAGATCCAAGTACCTTTAAAGGGGAGTCACTACCTGAAAATGACTAACCTAAAAAATGACATTTATTTTCATTGTTTCCTTTCTATTTTATAAAGCACAAATTTTGGAAAGAGAGAAAGGCGGAAACTGACTGTACATTTCAAGGCTCAACATTAGTTATTTTGAGCAGATTTCATATACTGAATATCTATATTAATTGCCAACATTATTGAAATGGGACACTCAAGGGCTGAAAAATCAACAAAATAAATTTGGGGCAAATTGTCAGCCATGTAGGAGAATTGTTAGACTTTTATTGAACAAGGAACATTTCAGAAAGCAGAATACTTTTTATTTGAAATGTAGAAAACTATTGAAAGCATGGCGATCCTTTAATTGTGAATCATTTACAGTATATGAATTATGCAATTGTAATAATATCTTAAAATGAGTTAATAAAAAATTGTTTGCAAATTTATTTCTAGGACAACACAATGGTACAATGGTTAGTACTACTGCATCACAGCACCAAGGATCCGGGTTCAATTTCCAGCTTGCGTCACTGACTGTGTGGAGTTTGCATGTTCTCCCTGTTTCTGCGTGGATTTTCTCTACTGCCCCAGTTTCCTCCCAAAGCCCAAAGATGTGCAGGTTAGGTGCAACGGCTATACTAAATTCTCCTTTAGTGTACCCAAAGAGACGCCACAGTATGGCAACCAGTGTATTTTCACGGTGACTTCATTGCAGTGTTAATGTAAGCCTACTTGTGACTAATAAATAAACTTTAGTTTTTTCAAATCAAAGCTTCAGAAAAAGTTCTTTATAGGCTTCTTGAAGGAGGTATAAATGCTTTTGTTCCAATAGTCATGCCATACTATTTTTTCAAGAGATAGACTGAACAGAAACTGAAAAATAATCTCTACCTTTACATGACTATAGTCACAATAATCTAATAACTCCAACATCTTTCATGGATTCTCTAGCATTACTGGAGGCTATGTTTGATAGCCCTAAAAAAGGAACAGGAGGTCCACAATGCCCCTCCTTTGCTAATTGATTGCAATGCAGGTAGCACATCTTTCTCTGCGCATTAATTTCAATGATTCAGCATCTAATCAACTCTGACAATGCTCTATTTTGGCTGGATGTATCCAGGAATACATCCTGGAGGAAGCCAATACCGTGAGTAGCTAACATTCGTTGGCAAGACAATTAGCCCACTTTTCTAGTGGATGCGTCCTGCACACAGTCAAAGGCATTAGGATTTTAAAGAATTCTCTGTTGGTTTTACAAATTCCATGGAAAATAAGTCAGGGCAAAAACAAAAAACTGCACACATTTCTTAATAATGATTGTCTATTTCTAATTGCCTTTGGAGTAGATAGTGATGAGCTGTCTTCTTGAAACACTGCAGTGGACCTGTTATGAAGTTATAGAACCTGACCTCATGTCCATGGTCAGTGTCACCTAAGTTAATATATAAGAAAAAGGAGGAGACTAAGGACAACATTTTGGGAAGCATCCAAGATAGCCAGCTGGGCACGAGAAATCACTGTAGGAGATGCACTGAAGCATATAGAAGTGAAACCAAGCAATACAGCTCCACAGAAGTGGCCAATAGACAAAATCTAACAAAGAAAAATCAAATAGTTAATATATCAAAAAGAAGATGAGATAAAGGAAAATAAGAAGAGATAATGTATCATGCTTTGTTCTCTGGGATATTTCTGTATACTTAAAAAAAAAATCCCTGGGATGAAAAGCTTGTTGTAGGAGGAACAGTTGAGGACTTTGGGTCTGTACTTGTTGGAGTTTAGAAGGATAAGGGGCTTCTTATTGAAATTTACAGGATATTGCAAGCTCTGAATACAGCAGACGTGGAGAGGATGTTTCCACTAATAGAAAAAACTAGAACCAGAGAGCACAACATTAGGCTAAAGGAACGACCCTTTGAAACAGAGATTAGGAGGGATTTCTTTAGCCAGAGAACGGTGTATCAGTGAAACTCTTTGCTGCAGAAAGCTGTGGAGCCAGATCATTGAGTGCCTTTAAAAGAGAGATGGATAAGTTTTTGATTAACAAGGTGATCAGGGCTTATGAGGAAAAGGCAGGAGAATGGGGATAAGAAAAATATCAGCCATGATTGAATGGCAGAGCAGACTTGATGGGCTAAGCAGCCTAATTCTGCTCCTATGTCTTACAGTCTTATCCCAAAGTTGTCACAAAATTGACAGTAGACAATGAATTGTGTTCAAGTAGAATAACAGAATCCCTATAGTGCACAAGGAGTCCATTTGGCCCATCAAGCCTGCACTGATCACAATCCCACCCAGTCCTATCCCATACCCCTATATACCTTGCTCGTTCCCTTGATACTAAGGGGGAACTTAATACAGCCAATCAATCTAACCCGTACATCTTTGGAGTACATTAACCAAGACTGAAAGCATGTTGAAAAAGTGGTTGAGGAGCAGACAAATGTAGCACAGTTAAAATTAGTGAAAATGCAACTGCAGACTCCTCAACCAAATGCTGGGTTAGAAGCATAATTGGGGTAGGGAGCACTGATGCTGAGCATTGGCAAGTTCAGTACAGAGTTTTTTTTTGCCCCAAGTGCTGTCATTGATGGTCTCAATTCCAGCTGGCCCATTTAAAGTCACACCAAAACAGAGGGCTCATCAATATAACCAGTGCTGCCTACCTGCCTCATTGCCATTTCCCACAGGCAGCTTTCCCAATCGCAGACATCAATATTGGGATGCTGCCCTACCAGCAAGTATGTCCGCAAGAAGAAATTGGAGCAGGATATGGAGGTGACTAATCACAGCTACGGTCAAGTTAGTACAGGACTCCTGCTTCTAGGAAAACAACATCTTACTTGCATTAAAATCAATAACAGATTGATGAAGTAATACTTCGACTGCATGCTAGCTTGATAGAATCTTTCTCACATCAATTCCTAAAAAGTAGCTATAAAAAAGCAAATATAATTTTTAGCTATTATAGCCACTTTGTGTCAACTACATTAAAAGTGTGTGTATATTTGTCACTGTGTTAAATCACATCAAAAACATGTTGGGAGAAGCCAAATATAAACTACTACACATGAAAAGAACAGCTATCCATACAAGTATACAATCCACACAAGCATGCAATTACATTTGCACTTAGTTATCCACCCACACAAATAAACTTTAAATTTCTTATCATTCACACCCACACAACTCCCATATCTACCCAAGCAATAAAAAGATAGCCTGATGGTAGCCACAACCACAGTAACAGAATAGGTATGGGAACTTAACTGCAGTGACATACTCACGTGGCTAAGCAGAGAAAGCGAGGAAAAGAAATTAGAAGAAAAATAATAAAAACAGCATAAACTTTCTTCCTGCTGGATAAAATTTATCTGGGATTTGCATTTAACTGCTGAATTATAAATATTATACACGTGTGTGTGCGCATGCGTCTGTGAGACAAAGTGACACTGATAAGGGAAAAGGCAATACAGTTTCTCAAGCTTGCAAGTAAACCCTCACTACTTTGTCTGCAGCCATCATAAAGGATGTGCAAAGAAAGAAGAGCCCTTATATCCGATGGTGTCAGAAGTGGCTGATAATCTATGATCATTGAGATTCCAGTTTCTACAGTGCCTAAACTGAAGCTCTGTAGTAACAGTGAAATGCAGGAAGTTTCCTGACTGCTCTGTCCTTGGAATTGTTTTATACAACTGGCAGCTGCAATATATAATTAAGACAGCTGCGCAGCTACTTAGCTCTAAAATATTAATTTCTTTAAAACCAACTGGCGTTTAACTATAGCTAAAAAAACATCAATTATCCCAAATTTGCGCACATGCGAAGAGACAAATTTATGCAATTTTGCAAGTAAAAGTCCATTACTATATCTCAATTAAGAGTTCATGATATTATAAAGAACAAAAAACAGTACAGCACAGCAACAGGCCCTTTGATGCTCCAAGCCTATGCTGACTATGTTGTCCTATCTAGATCAATTGATTGTACTCCTATATTCCCCACTTGTTCATGGGTCTGTCCAGATAAGTCTTAAATGTGGCTGACATATCTGCCTCAACCACCCCACCTAGCAGTGCATCCCAGCACCCTCTGTTTAAAAAACTTTCCCTGCATATCTCCATGAAACCTTTTTCCGTTACTTTGAACAATCTGCTCTGGGAAAAGGTTTCCAACTATTCATCTTATTTATATCTCAATTTTATAAACGTCTATCAGGTAACCTTTCAGCCTCCATCTTTCCAGGGAGAACAATCCCAGTTTATTCAATCTCTCCTCATAGTTAATATCCTCCATACCAGGCAACATTCTGGTAAACCTTTTCTGTACTCTCTCCAAAGCCTCCATGTCCTTCTGGTAACGTGGTGATCAGAACACAGTCTTCCAAATGTGGCCTAACCAATATTTTATATAACTAACATAATTTGCCAACTTCTATAATCAATACCCTGTCTAATGAAGGCAAGCATGCCATATGTTTTCTTCACCAATTTTTCCACCTGTGCTGCCACTTTTAAGGATCTGAGAACCTGTACTCCCTGATCTGTGTGTGTCTATGCTCCTGAAGGTTCTGCCATTTATTTTATAGCTCCCACTCTGAATTGGATCGACAAAAACGCGTCACCTCGCATTAGTCTGGAATAAATTCCATCTGCCATTTAAGAACATAAGAAATAGGAGCAGGAGTAGGCCATCCAGCCCCTCAAGTCTGCACCACCATTCAATAAGATCGTGGCTGATCTGCAGTGGTTCAGTACCACTTCCCTGCTTTTTCCCCGTAACCCTTGTCAATCAAAAACCTATCCACTCTTGACTTAAACATATTCAGTGAGGAAGCCTCCACCACTTCGACAGGCAGAGAATTCCAAAGATTCATCAATTGGGAGATTTTTCTTCCCAATTTTCCCTTTATCCACAACTCCACCAATCTTAGTGTCATCCGCAAACTTGCCAATCAGATCAGCAGGACTTATACATTAGGTGTGATATATTAGTGTGGATAAAGGCTTGGCTATCTAACTAGAAACAGAGAGTTGGGAAATGGGTAGTTTGTTGTTTGGCAAACTATAACTAATAGAACTGCACAGGGATCAGTGCAGAAGCCTACCTATTTACAATCTATATTAATTACTTGGATAAAGGATTTTGTAGTTAAGTCTCTGGTGATATAAAATAGGTAGGATCAAATTATGAGAAGGATACAATGCAGCTATATGGGGATATTGATAGGTTAAGCGAACAAGCAAACATTTGGCAGATGGAGTATAACGTGATGTTATCTCCTTTGTGGAAAAAAGAATAGAAAAGCAGAATATTATTTAATTAGAGATGGATGGTAGAATGCAATGGTACAGAAGGATATGGATTTCCACGTACTTAAATCACAAAAGTTGAGCATGCAGATGCAGCAAATAATTCGGAATGAAATAGAGTCTTCGGACGAGTATTTATGACTTCGCTCGCGCCCAAGGTCAGTGGACATTTCTGCTGTCTGACCCCCACCCACTCCAACTTCATGGCAAGTGGGACAGTGGAATTCTAGCGATAGAGTCAGAAAGGTCAATGTTGGCCTTTCTTGCAAAGACAATGAGATATAAGGACAGGCCAGCCTTACCACAACTCTATAGGGCATTGCTGAGACCCAAAATGCCATGTAAAGTTTTGGTCTCCTTACTGAAGGAAATGCTTTAGTATTGCATTAGAAGCAGTTCAGAGAAGATTCACTCAGATGATCCCTGGGGTGAAGGGGTTGATTTATGAGGGAAAGTTGAGCAGGCTGGGCTTTAACTCACTGTAGTTTAGAAGGATAAGGGATGTTCTTATTGAAACATACAGGATATTGAGGAGCCTCTGTAGAATTGGTGCTGAGAGAATATTTCCCCATGTGGGGGAACCTAAAACTATGGGGCATAGTTTAAAAATCAGGCAACTCCTATTTAAGAAGATGAGGAAAAATGTTTTCTCTCAGGTGGTGATTTGTTGTTGGAATTGTCTTCCCTAGAGATCAGTGGAGGCTGAGCCATTGAACATATTGAAGACTGGACTTAATTTTTAAACAAGCGATTTAAGGGGTTTTTTTTTGGGCGAGGGGTTGCAGATGAAAAAGTGGAGTTATGACCATAATCAGATCAGCCACTATCTTAAATAATGGCAAAACAGGAGGCAGATGGCATACTCGTGTTCCTATTTCTTATATCTGATGTACCCATGCCCTGAATTTTATCAACTTTTTTTTTTTACAATCAACACATTGCAATAAATCCATTAATATTTTTGTAGGGACACGGAAAGCAATTCATTTTTGATGAATCAGTGGTGACTCAAGAAAACATTGTTACAAAATAAGCATTTATTGAAAGAAGTCTATTTTAACCTTCAATATTATTGGTAGGAGGGAATGAAGAAAATTCTTAGACTGATTTATAAAAAAGCTCATTATCATATACAACCATGACAAAAGTGTGGCTCAACCTCCCGACTTCTCAAAGCCACTCCATCATCTGCAAGGTTTAAGCGAAAAATATGATGAAATGATCATTCCCTCACAATGCAACGTTAAAGAAGCTCCAGAGCATCCAGGAGGGAGCAGTTCATTTGATTGTGCCATTGGACTGAATATCCATCTCTACTTCCATTAGTGGTTATATACGATTTGATCAGATCTGCATTGAGAAAATTACTGATAACACCTCCCCTGCCTTATAAACACTGCCATGTATCATGAACAAGAACAGTAATCTTCTGGAAACACCATCACTTCCAAAATTCCCTCAGTCAAACACCATCCAGACTTGGATGCTGTCCTAGCTAAAGAGATTACACAACAAAAAGATTAGTGGTGCAGAATCTTGGAATTGCTTGTCGGGGAACCACCAGTACAAGGACTTCAGTGGCTTGGGTAAAAGGACCCACTACCTTTTTTACCATTATTAGGGAAGGGAAACAAATATTGCCAATCCCAAGAGGGTTATTTTTTTAAAAAAAATGGACAGCTAGCTAATTGTTACTCTGAAAATTGATGAGTAAACATACCCAGGAAAAAAAAATGAAAATGAAGGTATAAATGGTAGTGAAGGCAGGAACTTAAGAGTGCTGAAAAATGACTAGCCTTCAATGTTCAACCTAACCAGCACAGCATACTCGCTCAACACGTCAGAGGAATTATTCACCACAATAGGGGAAGCGAAAGGAATATTAAAGAAGCCAAAATGAAACTTGGGCGTGGAGTGTATCGGATGAGATCACATAACATGCAAGAGGAAATACAGCTTGAGGTATGAAAGAAAACCAGGAAACTCTAGAAAAACTGAATAGGCCAGCCAAAGGTTGATGACCTTCATTTAAATGGGCAAATGTTAGAAATACAATAGGTTCTAAACAAATAAAAGGGAAGAATGGAGAAAAGAGCAAAATAAAATATCCGTAATAGGCTGAGATTACAGGTATAGAATCAAAGAAAGCAATATTTCACCAAGGAAAGAAAAGATTTCTCTAGAGGAGGTGCGAGTGGCAAGATTATGAGCAGTTGCTGAAAGCAAAAAAAGAGAGAAAAGCAGAAAAATAAAACCAAAACCATCAATGAAGGAGGAAACAAAATGGTGGAGGAGGTCACTGTTTGAGTTAAAGTCAATGCTAGAGCACAGAAGGCTGTGAAGTGCCAATTGAAAGAATTGAAACATCAAGCTATGCTTGACCTTGATTCACAAGAACAGGAAAAGGCCATTCAGCCCATCATGCCTTTTACACCCACTGTCTCCATAACTCTTCACATATTTGTTAATCAGAAATCTAACATTTGCTGCTTTCAACATAGACAATGACTGGACTTCCACAAGCCTTTGGGGTAGAGAATTCCAAGGACTCCCTGATGGTTTACAGCATAACTGTTCACAATCCTTGAATATCGTTCTGGGACTTTGCAATGATTCATCTGAGTCTTCCAAACTCAAACTGCTACCAACATCACACAGCAGTAAGACAACCTAAGCCGTCCTTTGACTAGTGACAATCAAACTATTCAGACTTACAGTCAGGCAAACTGCACAACAGGATACATGACCTCCTTCATTTAACCTGAATTTAAAGTTACAGTCCTAAAATATCATATTGTTATTAAACTTCATAAATGTAATACTTCCCAACATATGAGCAGACAATATGGTATATAAATCAAAAAGAATACATGCAAGTGTTTCATCTAGAAGAAGTATTAGTGACTTTGAACAGTAAGGAGTGTGAAGGTAAAAGGGCAAGTGTTCTACCTCCTGTGCTTGAATGAACAGCTGCCTTGGAAAGAGGAAGCTTTGTTGAGTGACTGAGGAATGGACCAGGATGTCACCGAGAAACAGTGCCTTGGAATGCTGAAAAAGGAGGGAGGCAAAGCTATATTTGGCGGTGACGGCATCATGCCAGAAGATGATCTATTAAATACGGAGGTTGAAAGGGTGGAAAGTGAGGAGAAAAAGGAATCCTATCATAGTTCTGGGAGAGAGGGGAATGTGCAGGGAATGGGATAGGCATGATGAGGAGCTTTGACAAATAGATTAGACGGGAATCTTCAGTTGAGGAAAAGGGAAAAAAAAAAAATCAGAACAAGCAGCAATGCAGCACAGGATCAGGCCCTTTGGCCCTCCAAGCCTGCGCCAATCACGTTTACCTATCTGGACATATTCCCCATTTGTTCATATGTCTATCATAATAAATCTTACATGTGACTAACGTAATTGCTCAGCCACCTCACTTGGCATTGCATTCCAGGCCACCACCATTTGTGTAAAAATCTTCCCCCACACATCTCATTGAATCTTTCCCCCCTTATCTTGAACTTATGCCTCCTTATGATAGTTATTTCTGTCTTGGGAAAAAGCTTCCAATGGCTCACCCTATCTATATGTCTCATAAGTTTATAACTTTGACCAGCTCACCCGTCAGCTTCCATCTTTACAGGGAGAACAATCCCAGTTTATTCAATCTTTCCTCATAGCTAATACCCTCCATACCAGGCAACATCCTGGTAAACTTCTTCTGTACTCTCTCCAAAACCACCACATCCTTTTGGTAGTGTAGTGACCAGAAGTGAACATGGCATTCCAAATGTAGCCTAACTAATCATTTTCCAACTGTAACATAATTTGCTAACTTTTATTCTCGATGCCCTGTCCAACGAAGGTAAACATGCCATACATCTTCTTCACCTCCTTTTCTACCAATGCTGCCATCTGTGAACTCGTACTCCCTGATCTCTCTGTGGTCTATGTTCCTGATGGTTCTGCCATTTATTTTATAGCTCCCACCTGAACTGGATCGATCAAAATGCATCACCTCGCATTTGTCTGGATTAAACTCCATCTGCCATTTTTCGCCCAATTTTCCAGCCTACTTATATCTTGCTGTATTCTCAGACAATCTTCATCACTATCAGCAACTCTGCCAATCTGAGCATCATCCACAAATGTGCTAACAGACCACCTACATTTTCTTGCAAGTCATTTATATATATTACAGACAGCAGAGATCCCAGCACTGATCCCTGCAAAACACCATGAGTTACAGATCTCCATTCAGAAAAAACATCCTTCAACTGTTATCCTCTATCTTCAATGGTCTAGCCAGTTCTGAATCCATGTAGCTAATTCACTCCTGATCCCGTAACAAGCAAGAGATTTTTTTTAAACACTTCAGACAGTTTTAAAAGATTTAAAAGGTCAGAGTAAGGTGGTGGGAGCAGGCACGCTAGGGCTGTTTAAGGGTCTCTTGGACAGCCACATGAGCGGTATGCAGATAGAGGGATATATTAGGACTGTTTAACTACGGCTTTTTTCCACAGGTAATTCGGTCCATACTTTGAGCATGCATTCGGCAGGTGGTGCGGGTACAGCTCTTGGATGTTGATTCATGGGTTGCCTGGTACCTCATGTCGTAAATAAGTGCTTTATGTGGACCATCTGAAGGGCACCATGACAGCTCAGAGACTATCGATGTGGCTGTGCAGACACTTGGAATTGGGCCGGTTTCTGCGGGAGTTTGCGCGTTCTCCCCGTGGTTGCGTGGGTTTTCTCCAGGCACTCCGGTTTCCTCCCACAACCCAAAAATTCGCTCTTAGGCTGATTGGGAAACAAATTGTCCCGATGGTGAAAATTTTCCATATTAGGAATAATATATATATTATTATATAGGAATATTAAAATAGGATAATGTATTTGCTACTATATAGTATGACGGCGGCGCGGGCTCGTTGGGCCGAAGGGCCTGTTTCCCGTGCTGTGTTGCTTAAATAAATAAAAACTTTTAAATGCCTTTACAGTTTGACATCTCCGTTTAATGGGTCTTCTTGTCTCCAACTCTGACACTTTTAACAGGTGCTCTTCTTGACAGCTCTATTGGCAGTTCCAATGATCTGGATAGTTAATGAGTTTATGGATTTTTTTGCATTAATGGCCTACTTTTAACAATTCTAAAGGACCCATACCTTCCTCTAAGTGCACCTAACCTCCCGCAAAGCGGTCTTAAGTTCAGATCCAAAGGGTGTCTATTGAAAGAAATGCTCAAAGTTCCAATCTGTCCCTACTGTTCTAGAATAAAGAATGAAGTGCCACTGTGGGCTGTATTATCAGAAGAGATGCGTTTGATAAGTAGAAAAGGACTGAATGGAATGGGGTCCTTTCAGGAAATAGGGTGTGAGGAATTGCAGTCAAGGTAGTTGTGGGAGTCAGCAGTTTTATTGTGAATATTTGTCTACAGCCTATCACCCGAAATAGAGACAGAAGTCCAAAAGGGAAGAGAATTGTCAGAGATGGGTCATAGGAACGTGAGAGAAAAATGGAAGTTAGAAGTAAAGTTGATGGAATGTTCCAGCTCAAGACAGAAGCAGGAAATCCGAACATTTAACTCTTTTTCAGCATCTTCTACCAATTTTAAATTGTGGGCATGAATTTCTGCTTTCTCAATAAAATTTCAGATGACAGAAAAATATGGATCAAGACAAGGATTTCCTTTAATCCTTCACTACTGGTATGTACAGGAAAAAGTTCAAGAATCCACTGCCTTGATAATGCATGAAAAGGCACACAGAAAATAAGCGTATTTTCTGATAAGCAAGTGCAGCTGAAGAATTCTAAAAGCTGGTTATATAACAGCTACATTCTGGGTATGAGCTAAAGATGACAAAATCTAGAACAGGAAGGAAAAAAACTAAAGAAATTAAGATTACAATGAAGAGCAAAAGATATAACAATATTTTTAAATATATTTATGAGTGAACTACAAAGGCCCTGAGAAGAAAATGAGACAAAGACACAACAGCCTGGATTTTGACCGTGATAGAGAGCCTCCCAATTCCCATTTTTGAGAGGGCAGGAATGAGCCAGTTTCAGTTTGCACACGACGGATGCAGCTAGCCAAAATAAATCATCAGCTGTGTTTGCTCAAGTCAGACTTTTGTAATCCAGGTGTGTGAAATCTGATGTGTGCAGAGTAGACCTGTTAAAAACCGATCAGAACTTTGAGCATTTGTTTGGATAGGCAGGCCTTTGGAACTGTTGCTGGGACAGCTTTGAGGGAGGTTAGGTGCCCTTAGAGGAAAGTACATGCTCTTTAGAATTGTTAAAATTAGGCCATTAGCATGTGCAAAAAAAGTCCATAAATTCATTCACTATCCAGCTCAACAGAACGGTCAATAGGCTTGTCAAGAAGGGGACCTGTTACAAGTGCCAAAGTCAGAGACAAGAGGACCCACTAAACGGAGCTGTCAAACTGTAAAGGCATTTAAAAGTTCTGACTTTTAAATCTTTTAAAAATGTCTCAAGTATATATTCCTTTGTTGGTTATATCATTCTGAGGGCATCAATTATTACATATTTGCTGCATGTTTGACTTCACAACTATCCATCATCATAGCACGGTTTCTGCCAGTTCATAGTTTGACTGACAGCTACAAGTTAGAGACACCTCGAAGTGGGACTTTCAGTCCCAATGCTTTAGCTGTCAGGGATTGTGCACTTGAAAAGAATGTTTGCTGCTGTAAGGTTTTATTTAGCTGAAGGAATACAAATTCAGTAATTCTTTTTGTAAACAAGTGTGCTTTTTCAACATCATTAAGTCTGCAATTGACAACAAGAGCTTTATTTTATAGAAGCTAATTTTATCTAATTTCTGTATGGGTCCTGAGATCATGACGGATACTGGGCAATTTGGCAAGATAGGTAGAAGGGCAAATGGTAATGAGTTGGTACTTAATTGACACAGAGTCTATAAAGGACCATAGAGGCTACAGGCCATAGGTTGCATGGAGAGTATGAGTGGTCATAGGTTTTCACAAAAGGCATGGGGGACCATGGGGGTTGGTACAGACATAATTTGGCGAGAAGGGTATGAGGAGTTATGCAGATGGGTACAGTACATGGGTTGGCATGAGGAGGATGTGCAGCTTAGGGATGAGGCCCAGCGGGATTTTTACTCTAATTTTTAGACATAATGCTGGAGCATCAAGGTAGGCCCATCAAGGCAGGACTCCTGCTCATCCTGCTCCCACACCAGCATTCTCATAGTAATTCATAGTATCCCTACAGTACAGAAGGAGGCCATTCAGTCCATCGAATCTGTACTAACCACAATCCCAAGCTCTATTCCTGTAACTCCACACACTTACCCTGCCAGTCCTCTTGACACTAGAGTCAATTTAGCATGGTCAGTCAACCTAATCCACACATCTTTGGATTGTGGGAGGAAACTGGAGCACGCAGAGGAAATCCATGCAGATACGGGGAGAAAATGCAAATTCCACTCAGACAGTAACTCGAGGCTGGAATTGAACCTAGGTTCCTGGCACTGTGAGGCAGCAGTGCTAACCACAGTGCCTCCTTCCCCCCCGTACTCTAGGATTGACTGCCCTTTCCCCTCCCTGACCAAAAATCTGACATCTGGGCAGCCATTTTTAAAATGGCTAGCAGATCTGGGAATTGTCCTGATTCTATGCGAGCAGCATAACAAAAGACATTAAACAATACATTGGAAATTTTTAATCACTGTAAGATATAAATGCATAATGAAACAAAAAAAAAAAAAGACTCCAATCCTAACTTAGGGTCAGATGTGGCAGGGTTTGATGTAGTTGTGCGTAGAGATCGAACAACATGGTAAATCATCTCGATTTGTACAATGAGGCCCAGGAGGTTTTCATTCCGAGGCCTCATGATCCAGAGACTCTGTCAGTCTCCTGCCTAAATATAGCATCATTTAGTCATTTGTACAGACAGTTTTTACCCAGCATGGCCTGTTCAGTATCTGTCATTTTGCACCTACTCCAATTCAACTCTTTTCACCTCCCATTGTGGTTTTCCATCTCAAACCCAATGAATATTTATGTTGATGATGGGGTCTCCTTGTAAAAGTACATCATCTCTGTACACAATGAGATCATTTCCCCTCCCCCCACCTCTGGCCACGGGCCTCTATTGCGAACTGGAGGAACAGTTTCTACCACACAGGCAGGAGTTTTGTGATTGGAGGAAGGAAGTACAGGGTTGTGCAGCTGAAGAGAGCATGTTCCTGTTCCTGCTGACACATAGCGAAACACAAAAAATATAAAATGCACTTAGCAGCCGTCTTTAGGCCCAACTCCTTTCCACCCCGCTGTCCTAGTGAAAAGCAGGAATTTTAACTGAAGGCCTGATGTCACTGGAGCCCAATTTGCATTTTTTTTTAAAAGTTTACTTATTGGGGTCACAAGTGGGCTTACATTAACACTGCAAAGAAGATGCTCTGAAAATCCCTAGTTGCCACACTCTGGCATCTGTTTGGTACTGAGGGAGAATTTATCATGGCCTATGCACCTTTCCTGTCACACTGTGGGAGGAAACCGGAACACCCTGAGGAAACCCATGCAGACATGGGGAGGACACGCAGGTTCTGCTCAGTCAGTGACCTAAGCCAGGAATCGAACGCAGGTCCTGACACTGTCAGGCAGTAGTACTAATCACTGTGCCACCGTGCCACCAACATACAAAAAAAGCAGATTCAGGTCAAGATATGTAGCAAGGCAGCAGAATCGGTAACAGTAAGTCCCATGTGTCAACTTAACTGTCGTAATGTTTCTACTTAAAAGCCCCAAATGCGAATTAAAAAAAGATCAAGCACTAAAATTTAAAAAAATAAAAGAGAAAAGTGGATAGGAACAGAACGAAGCACATTTTTCCTTTTCATGGGAAATCATCCATGGTGATCTTTACAAATAATACAAATTTTGCAAATTATTTTTACTAACAACAGAATTTTGAGCAATGAGAGCATAAAATTCTGTGAAGCAATCATCTGTGAAATCTAACCCAAAACATCTTGAGTATAGTACAGTATGTGTTTCCTGTAAGTTTAATACCTGCCTACGAAGCTTTTTTTGTCATGTTATTTTTCTCAGTGATACATTTCCGTCAAACTTAACCTTGCTATTTTTAACACTTTTACTCATTTCATTTGCTCCTTTACACATATCTGACTTGTACATTAGGCCTCCAGACCATCAACTGATGTCTCCGAGCTGTGGGTGGTGCTGTTCACAAAAGCTTCAACGAGATTTGTGAACTCTGATTCTCTCAGCCAATTAGAGTTGCTGCTCTCTCTTTCCCAACAACCCATTGTCTTTAGACAACGTAGCTTTTCATCACTTTCCCCATCACCAGTGAGAACGTGCTTTTTGTTTAAAGCACTTTTTAGCTTCTAATCTACAACAGGTGAACAGCCAATGGCCAAAAACAGGGTTTGGAAAAGCAGACCCTTTTGGATGCTTTCACATCACTCCAAGCCCTTCCGAATTCTAGCAACACTCCCCAAGGCTCCCACTGCTAACAGTAAGCCCTCTTGTTCCTGTATCTCAAGAACTTTCCATCAACATCCCAGAACCTTGGCTTAAAATTCCAAGAAAACATACATTTCAGTAACACCTATTGCAACCTCAGGACACCAATGAATAACAGCAAATTAATTGTGCATTTTAATATCAAAAACACAATCAATTTATGCACAGCAAGTTCCCACAAACTGTGGTGAATTAAAAGCCCAAATGATCCATTGTAGGTATTTTGTTCAAGTTATATACTAACCGTAAAAGAACTTGGTCAAATATGTCAAGGAAACAGAGGTAATTTTACAGGATCTACATTTGTATTGTTAAATATCAGAAATAAGTTATAGATTTGAGTTTAATATAATAGTTTAGTGAAGACGAATAAAACTCTAGTTGGATTCATGTTAGGCAAAAACATTTGCATATCTGGGGGGTTGGTCAGTTCAAACTGTGTTTCTATTGCGCTCAGAGCAGGTTACAGCATGAAAAGTAAACAAGTGTGAAGAGAAAGTCATTGTTTAGCAACCAGAGGCACCTATAGGCTTGTAAGGCTCTATGGGGATTTCGTTTTAACTGAAGACATAGCATTTGGTTGTAGGAAACTAGAGAGAGAGAGAAAGAGAGAGACATCTCTCTCAGCTTTGCTAGACAAAAAAAACGATATCATGCAGTAATAGTTAAAAAATCTTTGCCAGAAACTTAAAAACAGCTAATTAAACAAATTAGAGAAATAGAGAAGTTTCCATGAATTCTGAAGCTGAAGGAGCAAAGGAAACAGGGCACAGAACAGGATAATTTTCAGTAAAATCACAGAGAGCTGAGGAGGAATTGGATCACAAGAGGTCAGAATGACATCAGAAGTAGATCGAAGGTTTGTGAGATCAGGTACAGTTTGTGAGGCATTATTTGAAGTAACTGCGAAAATTGGTAGCTCGATCTTGGAGTGTGTAAAAGCATTCAAAACAAAGGAAGCCTGAAAGGAGAGATGGGAAAGCCTGGAGCTGGAAACTTTTATCAAAAAAAGAGTGGAAGCTTTGTTTCAAAGATAGTTGGAAAACCTGGAGCTGAATTCTTAACAAAACAGCTAATGGAAAGCATTGTCTTAAAGAAAATTTACAGTGTGACTTTTAAAGAATTGACTTTGGAATCATCACAGGATAATCATTTGGGAGAAATCTGAGGAAAAATCCATGAAAGATCAGTTGAGTGGCATTAGCCATTTACTTTCAGAGTGAGGTGTTTCCTATGATAACAGTATACATTTGTGAAGCTGGGTGTGGGGGGGAGGGGAAGGAGGAGTATTCTATTATAATTAAACTTTTACACTTAACAAATGTTATTTTTCTTATTCTTAAAAATAATTTGCAGTCCTATGACTCTGTTCCTCTACATTTTTGAAAAAAAAAGTAAAAGTTATGATTGTTTGAGTCTGGATTACATTCTGGTATCTTCCCATCAGTAACACCAACTGGAATAATAACAAATAGTGGTATAAACAAGACCTGAAAAAGATAAACATCTCACCCAGAAGACAACTCAACCTATGGTGTAGCAGACCTTAAAATTACGTCCAGATTCTGTGCTGAAGTCTCAGATTTTGGACTTACAACTTTCAGGTACATAAGAAATAGGAGCAGGAGTAGGCCTTCTAGCTCTTCAAGCCTGCCCCGCCATTCAACAAAATCATGGCTGACCTGAAGTGGATCAGTTCCACTTTTCCGCTTTCTCTGTATAAGCCTTAATTCCATTGTCTATCAGAAACCTATCTGCCCGTGACTTAAATATATTCAGCGAGGTAGCTTCCACCACTTCAACTGGTAGAGAATTCCAGAGACTTTGACTGAAGAAGTTCCTCCTCAACTCTGATCTAAACTACCCCCTCCTTATTTTGAGGCTGTGCCCTCTAGTTCTACTATCCTTTCTAAGCAGGAAGAATCTCTTTACCGCTACCCTATCTATCCCCTTCATTATTTTATATGTCTCTATAAGAACTAAGCCTTCTAAACTCCAACGAGTACAGACCCAGTCTATTCAATCTCTCTTCATAGGCTAACCCCCTCATCTCCGGTATCAGCCTAGTGAACCTTCTCACACTCCCTCCAAGGCTAATTTATCCTTCCGCAAATGTGGCAATCAAAACTGCACACAGTACTCCAGTTGCGGCCTCACCAGCACCCTGTGCAGTTGCAGCAAGACCTCCTTGCGTTTATATTCTGTCTCCCTAGCTTTAAAGGCCAACATCCCATTCAGCTTCTTGATCACCTGCAGACTGCGTTTTTGCGATTCGTGCACAAGGACCCCCAGGTTCCTCTGCACCGTAGCAGATTGCAGCTTTCTGCCTTTTGAATAAAAATCCTACTATAATTTCGATCAAAGTGGATAACCTCACATTTGCTAACATTACACTCACCCACTCACTCAGCCTATCCAGAATTCTCTGCAGACTTTCTGCATCTTCCACGCAATTTGCTTTTCCACTCATCTTCGTGTCATCAGCAAATTTCGTTACCTGCACTCAGATCATCTATATAAATGGTAAATAGTTGAGGGCCTAGCACTGATCCCTGCAGCACTCCACTAGTCACCAACCAGGATAGCACACATTGATTCCAACTCTCTGCTTCCTATTAGGCAACCGATCCTCTACCCACGCTAACTCCTTACCCCCAACTCCATGCACCCTAATCTTTTGCAGCAACCTTTTGTGAGGCTCCTTATCAAACACCTTGTTCCCTTCTGTCAACTGCACTAGTCACATCCTCATAGAAATCGAATAAATTGTTAAACACGACTTCTCTTTAACGAATCCATGCTGTGTCTGCTTGATCAAACTATTCTTTTCCAAGTGCCTCGCTATTTCTTCTTTGATGATGGATTCTAGCATTTTTCCAACTACAGATGTTAAACTAACTGGCCTATAATTCACTGCCTTTTGACTGCTACCTTTTTTTAAACAGCGGCTTAACATTAGCCGTTTTCCAAAGTTCCAGCACTTCTCCAGAGTCCAGCAAATTTTGATAAATAATTACCAAGGCATCCACTATCACCTCTGCTGTTTCTTTCAGTATCCTAGGATGCATTCCATCCAGTCCTGGGGACAGAGGCAAGTGTGCCATCATTGAGCCAAAACACTTTTCCTGTTTCTTCTAATATATCCAATATAGTGTTTCCAATACACAACTAGCAGAAGCCCATTCACATTATTCAACATCCCAAACACACTTTCCATCTACAACCTGGAATATTTATCCAATTGTGACAGAAGCAATATCCATCCCAACACTCTTCCCAGGACGACACAGCTCAAAACACTTTCAACAAATAACATACCACAAAACATACTTCAGTAAAGCCAGAATTAACAGCACATAATCTAGATTAAAATGAAGACCAAATTATGTGTATGCATCCTAATTCAATTATCCTTTCTCTCAAAAACCTTGTAGCCCTAAAGCCTCATTTAATCTTGACTCCCAAGATATAATTTAATGCACCCCACCACTCTCCCTAGTGCAGTTTGGATTAAGTGGGGTCAGTTAAGGGAGGAAGGGTACAAAATAGACATCCCATTGTTTTCCTGCTTTTATCTGAATAAATCTGGGGTACAAGTGGCCTTTCTGTCCAGACACTAACTGATGGTCCGTCATCCCATGGTCACTACCATTTAATCATCACAGGTGGGCTAGTTAGCACACAGGTAGCTTGAAAACACGATCATCTAAATTCAGGGACTAGGCTTCAGAGCAAGGGCAAGAGATCTGCCCTTTCTTCTTTAATCGTCCAGTCCCAGCCAATGGCTTTTCCCAGGCAAACGCCATCCCACTTTCACTCAAATGTGGCATGGATCCTGCAGTGATCTTCGGCCTCTGCTGGGTACATGATCTATAGCTGCCTCTACTCCCAGTGTCACTGATGAGCAATAGAGAGTCACCAGGCTTTGACTGACTGGTACCTGTCATGGGGTAGGGGGGTGGGATTTCTGCCTCAGGGATCTAAATCCCAAGGAAGACCAGCCCCTGGCCAGTTAAGTTTCTGATGGGCACAATTTGGACAAGCCTTCACCAACTAAGGTGACGTGAGGCTCCTGCTAGTTCTCCAGCCAACAAGATGTTTGTTACCAGTATTAAAATCCACCCCCACCATGTGCAATGCCACAAGAGACTAGCTAGTTAAAGAAGTAGCCACTGTTCAAGTTTTTGCGTAACTGAGAAAACTTTAACATTAGAGTAATGCAATAGACTGGATGTCTCAATACCTAATTTTTATATCAGTTACCACTTCTGTCTGAGAGTTATGTTATCCAGCTTTGGCTCAATGAATGATTGTGTGCAAAAGGACAATGGTTGTGTACAATACTAAAAATTGTACTTCCACAAAGCTGCAGATCTTAACTTAGTTGATGCCATGCTTGAAAGACGAGCATTCTTACCTTCCTCTGTTACTTACCCCAATACAACCACACCCTAAAGCCTCTTCCTTATTTGCAACTAGCCTGTGTTTTTACTGAAGAGTGGCTGTTAGCTCAAAATAAGGGACCCTCCCTTTGTGCACTTCCTGCAACTCCTGGGCATTGAGCCACAAAAGAAACAGCATTGCCCAAGTCTCCAAATGTGCCGCTGTGTACATTTCACCCATTATTCAGGCACAACTGCAACTCTCTCTTTTACGGTAAGGCAAGGCAACTTAAGAGTTTCTGCTTTGTGGGATTCTACATTCCCGAGGATAAGGTCAAGATCTCCAAGCAACATTTGTCCAATGTGCCAATTGCCTGGTGAAATTGGAGAGAGATCCTCATATTGTAGAATTCACAACAAGCCACTTACTTGTCATGGGCCAGCTCAACCCTTTAGACTAGATTGGCCAAGCTGTGGCTAGTGTTCAGCAAATAAATGAGTTACTCAATCCTTCTATGGTATATAACAAGAAAGCTCCAGTAAACAATTTCTGTCAAATACTACAATTTACAGTTAATTGACCTGTGATATTAATAATCTCAAGAATCTGCAATCATTTTAACATCTCAATGTAGTATAGATTCTTGGTGGCAAATTGTAAACTTTGTATATTTAAAATTTGTTTGATATAGTAAAGCTCGGACTTCAGCTATTTTGTTAACCTGATTTCAGATTTGTATTATGGTGCAATAAAAATAGCAAACTGAGCAGTTATATGTTAACACCTACGGAAGCTGCAGGTAAGCACAACAAATAGCAGCTACATTCATCACCACAGGGAACTGCAAAACTTGCTTGAAAAATACTCTGAGATGTGGAAAAGATTGAGATTTAAAGTATGCAGGTTGCACCGTAAGAAAGTCTGAACAACAACATTTATAAGGCTTTAGTAAAAAAAAAAGAAAAATGAAAAACAAATTATAGACATTAGCCTAAAGTTTAACATGCATCATGCTTAGGGGTGTCATGGTAGCACAGTGGTTAGCACTGCTGTCTCACAGTGCCAGTGACCTGGGTTCAATTCCGGCTTTGGGTAACTGGAGTGTGCACATTCTCCGTGTCTGCATGAGTTTCCTCCGAGTGTCCCAGTTTCCTCTTAAAGTCGAAAGATGGGCACGTTAGGTGAATTTATAATGCTAAATTGCCCCGTAGCGTTCTAAGTTGTGTTAGAGGGATTAGCAGGGTAAATATGTGGGATTACCCCAGATAGAATGCTGTGTCAGAGTGTCGGTGCAGACTCAAATGGGCCAAATGGCTTTCTGTAAGGATTCTATGAACTAACAAAGCTTGCTACCAGCTCATAATATAAAATTGTGGACAAAGTTGAATATTTGCCTCATTCACTCAGGAAAGGAATCATAATACCAATATAGAAAAGCCAAAATCAGTTTTTTTAAAAGCAGACAAATATTTTTCTTAGACACTAATCAATAATGGTTTTAAGCAATTTACCTACGTAGATCGTTATACCATTGGATTTTCAACTGTCTTAAGTTTCTGGACTGAAATCAATGGAATCTGCCTTTTTTAATCGAAAAGAATTTTATAATTTTTTAGATAAGGCACTGAGAAAAATTGCCTTAAAATTTCACTTGTTCCAGCGTCAAGTCCTAAATTCTTTAGCACTGGCACAGACTACACCAAGATGAACATTTTACTCAATAGCAAATTCCCGTATTCTGGCTTTGTTGTTTTTAACACGTTTTTTCAAGCAACTTTACTCAGTTGTGCATGATTTCAAAATTGATTTTACAACTTCACTCTATCCTGAGCTTGAGATTTGACTGCATATATCCAAGTTGGGAAATATTTACAATGCAAAAATATACAAGATATTTGGAACATGTTGCAAAAAACTATCAAGCCAGAGTCTTTCTTCACTGCAACTGCAGTATTTTGCTTTTGTTTTTCTCTCATCTGACTCTTTGGCAGATATCACAATCTGAAGTTACATTTTTCTTTCTCAAAGCAAAATGCAGAAAAAGGCCTAACATTTTCCAATAACCACCATCATGATACTTCCTAAATAAAATTTGAAGCAATTAATTAATTACAGCAGGACATAGATAGGCTGGTAGCTTGGGCAGGCAAATGGCAGATGGTATTCAATCCTGATAAATGTGAGATGATGCATTTCAGGAGAAAGAATGTAGGGGGGAGGTATATGATAAAGGGTAGACCTATTAAGAGTATAGAAATGCAGAGGGATCTGGAGGTGCAGGTGAACAAGTCTCTGAAGGTGGCAGAGCAAGTGGAGAAGGTTGTGAAGAAAGCATATAGTATGCTAGCCTTTATAGGAAGTGGTATAGAGTACAAGAGCTGGCCTTTAATGTTGCAGTTGTATAAAACACTGGTTAGACCTCATTTGGAATACTGCGTCCAGTTCTGGTTGCCTTACTACCGGAAGGACGTGGAGACTCTGGAGAGAGTGCAGAGGAGGTTTACCAGGATTCTGCCTGGTATGGAAGGTCTGAGTTACGAGGAGAGATTAGGCAAATTGGGACTGTTTTCCTTAGAAAGACGTAGACTTAGAGGAGATCTGATAGAGGTGTACAAGATTTTGAAGGGAATAGATAGAGTAAACAGGGCTAAGCTTTTTCCTAGAATGGACTCAAATAGCATGAGGGGTCACGGGCTTAGGGTGAGGGGGGTAAGGTATAATTTGGATGCTAGAGGGAGTTTTTTCACACAGAGGGTGGTGGGTGTATGGAATGCGCTGCCAAGTAAAGTGGTGGAGGCAGGCACTCTGGAGTTATTTAAGCAATACTTAGATGGGCAAATGAACAGAATGGGAATGGAGGGGTATAGAAAACTGATTTAAAATAGGGATCATGAGCCTTGGGAGTCCCTGGGAAGTCTGTAGTGTGTAAATAGATGATGATATTGATGTATTTGTTTTTATCCTACAGGTGCTTTGGTCCACCTTGTTGTCTAACAAGGGGCTTACAGGCGATGGGTCGTGAGAGGACTGCTCTTGGATCTTTTTCGAGAGTATCCTACTGCTTCACGTTGTTAGTGTATGCTTGACCTGGACCATCTGATGGGCAACACGACAGCTCAGCGACTATCGCTGTGCTGTGCAGATACATGGATTTCAGTCTGTGTCTGTGGGAGTTTGCACATTCTCCCCGTGCTTGCATGGGTTTTCTCCAGGAGCTCCGGTTTCCTCCCACATCCCAAAGAAGTGCTCTTAGGCTAATTGGCAAAACAAATTCTCCCTAAATTGTCTCAAATTTGGTTTTTAATCCATAGATTTATAAACATGGACAGGGATTGCAGGTAGAGATGGGAACATTGGGATGGTGGCGCGGGCTCGTTGGGCCGAAGGGCCTGTTTCCCGTGCTGTTTTGTTCTTTGTTCTCTTTATTATAATCAGCAAGAGAAACCTTTAAATAATCAAGTAAAATAATAATAGGCCACCACACTACATTTAAATCTCACACTGCACCAGCTACACTTTATGCAAAAAGAGCTTTGACAGTGGAATTTAAAACCTAAGAGATAAAGCAATAGCATTCATTTAAAAAGAAAAGCCAGAATCTACCACCATAACTTTTAAGAAACATTTACCTGTGAGTTATTCATTTCTGTCTGGTATAAAAATACAAAGGGAAAGATGGCCCATCTGTGGGTTATAAGGAAAATTAGAGATAGTATTAGATCTAAGGAAGAGGCATACCAATTGGCCAGGAAAACAGGATTGGGAGAAGTTAAAGAATTCAGCAAAGGGGGACTCAGGGTTTGAACATGGAGTATGAAAGTAAACTTGCAAGAAACAGATAAAAAAACTGACTGTGGAAGTTTTTATAGGTATGTAAAGAGAAAAACATTGGTGAAGACAATTGTAGGTCCCTTACAGTTTCAGCCTTCAAGACCATTGCTTACCAAATGCTCTACATTTCTTTACTAATAATGATTTACTTCAGTCACTCCATCTCACCAACCCTGTGCTTCCCCAACATTTCTGGCACTTTATTTGTGTTCTCCATTGTGAAGACAGAACAAAAGCATGTATTTAGTTAGTCAACCATTTGTTCCTGTTGTAAATTTCCCTGCTTCACAATGGAGGACACAAATAAAGTGCCAGAAATGTTGGGGAAACACAAGGTTGGTAAGATGGAGTGACTGAAGTAAATCATTATTAGTAAAAAAATGGTGTGGGGAAATAAATGGTCTTAAAGGCTGATAAACCCCCTAAGCCTCATAATCTACACTCTAGAGTCGTTAAGGAAGTGGTTCTGGAAATAGTGGATGCATTGGTGGTCATCTTCCAAGAATCTAGAGTCTGGAACAATTCCTACAGATTGGAGGTAGCTAATGTAATCCCAGTATTTCAAAAGGAAGGTGGAGAGATAACATGGAACTGTAGAATAATCTAGCTCAGGAAAATTCTAGAGTCCATTATCAAAGATTTTATACTTGGTAAACAGTGGTAGAATCAGGAAGAATCACATGGATTTCTGAAAGGAAAATCTTGCTTGACAAATCTACTGGAATTCTTCAAAGATATAACCAGTAGAGTTAACGAGGGTATGCCAATGAATATCGTTTCTTTGGATTTTCAGAAAGCTTTCAACAAAAGTCCCACATCAGAGATTAGCATATAAAATTAAAATGCATGGGATTGGCTGTAGTGTATTGAGATGGATAGAAAACTGGTTGGCAGACAGGAAATAAGTAGTAGAAATAAATGAATTGTTTACCAAATTTCAGGGAATAAGTAGTGGCATAACTCAGGGATCAATGCTACAATGGCAGCTATTCACAATATATATTATGGACCTAGAAGAGGGAACTAAATGAGTGGAGAGTTCTGAGGCCAGAACTTCCATTCACCTGAAAAAGGGGCAAACTCTGAAAGCTTGCAAGTTTACTATCAAATAAATCGGTTGGACTTAAACCTGGTGTTGACGGACTTCATATAATCTGGACATATGAATGGAAATTATTAATTTGTTAATGCAGCATTAACAATAATAGATTCCAGTCTGGTTTCTGAATAAATGCAATGTGTACTTGACATTGTACTTTGGTTATCTTTCATTGAATATCAGAATCCTGATGATAATTATTTGTAAGTCATAATCTACTTATCGATCCACTCGAACTTACATGAATTAGGCTGAGTGTGGTTTTCCGGCTTTAGCTGATCAGAGCTCACTCTGAAAATCAATGAGTAATACAAAGGCTGGTGCTGCTTATATGAATTACAGAGGGGCAATGTCAAAGCAAGGTACTTGCCTTGCTACCCTTTTGATTACTTCTTGTGTGAATCAACAATAAAAGATATGTAGATCTCTTCTAACAGCCTATTAAAAAACAATGTATCCTCCAGCAAACAAAATTGTAAAATACAATTTGCTCTCTGCCAATACAAAAACGTTTAAAACAACAGGATACTGTGGTTAACGTTAACATGATTCAGTAGGTCTTCCGAGAATAGAAAAGGTAAACGTTCCACAATAGCTTCTATCAAAATGATGAACCTCTTATTTGCAAAAATCCCCAAGAAAATGTCTATACATTACCAGTACTTCAGCTTAAAATCATTTTTGTTTTTGTTAAAGGAAATACTTAAAATCAACACATTAATACAACATCTTGAAGAAGTACGTTGCTTCAGAAAATATAATTACCTTCAGGATGTTTTTATATACTAGAATTTGTTGGTTGAGTGTTGCTCATATTAATACTTAATTTCATTGCTAAAGTTCACGTACTTCCTTCCTCAACAAATATGAATCTGATGAGGGTTAATTAAAAATGTAAATTTATTTTTTTAAGGTCAGTGACCTAAAATTGGACAGCTATGACTTTGTTTCTATTAATAGACAAAAATAAGAGGTAATTGTTACAAAGATAGATTTCTCAAAATTAATAGTGAGCTCAGAGAAATTGTTTTGGGTACCAAGTGACAAAAGATTCCCGCAGCCTAATCATAACTGTCAAGTATCCTTCACTGGGAGGAACAATGACTCAATTTGATTTAAAATCATGACCTGTCTTGATGTATAATACTCCTAGAAATAACCTTTTTCAGACATTTAAAATAGCTTCAATCTGTGTTATTTGTGCTGACCATGACTGTTCCATTTCCCAACTCAATCTAATACATGCACTAGTTGCTCTGGTTCAATAGACAACAGTTAGCATTGTTCTCTTCCTCTACCTTTGCAATAAAAGGTAATGGTAGATACTTGGAAATATGTTGCAGGAAAGTATAAGTTGACATAAGACTAAAGTTTTAAAATGAAAAACTGGAAAACCATTGGGATCATTTCTATGATTTCCTCGATATAGATTTCCAGCACAAAGGCTCTGTAGTGAATGATGAACATTTTGATTTTGTAGTCTTATATAAGCAGAATATACTAGGGTTACTCATCAATAAAAACAGTAGTGATGATTAATATACAGTACCACAGTGCAGTAGAACAGATTCTCAATGGTAAAGCCCAAATCACAGGTATAACTCACAGATGCTTAACTGACTGAGAAAAAGAATGGGTATCCAAAAAAAAATCAGATTTTACAAAGTATTGTATAAGAGGCTGCTGCATAAAGCAAAAGCCCATGGAATTGGTTAACGTGTGTTAGCATGAATTGAAAACTATCATATGGAAAACAGCCAGTTGGAATAAATTGGACATTTTTCAGCATGGAAAGATGCAACTTGGCCCAGAATTGTTCACTATTTAATTAATGACCTGAAGGAACAAAATGTAGGGTTTCCAAATTTGCCGATGATACCAAGATAGATGAAAGGACATGTTATGATGAGGATATTTTGATTCTGCAACAGGATATTGATAGATTGCGTCATTGATTGGGTGAATACTAAGCAAACGGAGTTTAATCTGGGGTAGTGGGAGGTCATGCACTTTGATAGGAGGAGTCAAAAGGCAGATTATTATCTAAATAGAGAGAGATTGCAGGTGAGTGAAGTATAGAGGGATCTAGGTGTTCTAGTGCATGAATCACAAAAAACTAACAGGCATGTCCAACAAGTGGTTAAGAAAGCAACCGGCACTTTGATCTTAATTGCAAAGGGGGTGAAATTTAAAACTAGAAAGGTTCTATTGCAATTCTATTGGGAGCTGGTGAGGCCTCACCTGGAATGTTGCATACAGTTCTGGTCTCCTTCCTGAAAAAAAATGGATATAGTGACATTGGAGGCAGTCTAAAGGAGATTCACCAGGTTAATTTCTGACATGAGAGGATTGTCCTATTCAGAGACTAAATAGTCTGGGTTTGTATTCTTTGGAGTTTAGAAGAGTGAGGCATGATCTAATTTAAACATAGAAGATCTTGTGGAGGCTTGACAGGACAGATTGCAAGATGCTTTCACTAATGGGAGAGTCTCAAACAAAAGGAATATAGCTACAAGATAAAGGAAGAGCTATTTAAAACTGAGTTGTGTAGAGCATCTCACTTCAATTTATGTTTAAAACTATTGAGCCAATTTATTTAACAAAAGGAAAACAATCAAATCAGTAACAACCATGCATTATAACTATATATTTATTTGAAAAATAAATTAATTCACTTGACCAGAGTTGTAAAACAATGAAAATGCCACAACACTGAGCCTCTTATATGTTTAATATAATGCAGTTATTTATTTTATATCCTGACTACTATGGGACTTGTCCTTTTACAAACTATCTTCTGGAAATTTCAAACAAATCAGAGGTTCTGACAGTCTGTCCAACTGACACACAGACTCAAATAGAAAATTCTTTTACCTCATATAAAAAGCTGTCAGGGCCTCCTGGATTTTGGATATCTTACCACTCAAAACGTAAAAGGAATTCTCAGTCAAATACATACCGAACCATTGACATTGTAGTTTAACTTTCTTTCCCAGCACATAACTGTTTAAAATTTGCAACAATATGTTAACCATAGTACAATAAGCATGTTACAAGAGTTTTAGTTGATATGGTACAACTAAATTAAAGCAATAATCACTAAATCTCTACAACAACTACCATTATTTCACAAGCAACATTGACAAAAACCTAGACAAAGGTGTGTTGGCTCTCAGGAAGGTACCAATAGTATTTTATGTGGAATATAACATCTATTTTCTAGCTTCCTCCTTCTCCCCTTTATTGCCTCTCTACTTCGGCAGCACAGTAGCATAATTGTTAGCACTGCTGCCACATAGTGCTAGGGACCGACGTTTGATTCCTGGTTGGGTTACTAAGTGTAGAATCTGCACATTCTCCCCATATCTATGTGAGTTTTCTCCAGGTGCTTCAGTTTCCTTCTACAATCCAAAGAGGTGCAAGCTAGATAGATTAGCCATGATAAATTGTCCATTAGTGTCAAGAGGATTAGCAGGGTAAATATATGGGGTTACAGGGGTATGACTTGAGTGAGATCATTGTCAGTGCAGACTCAGTGGGTCACATGGCCTCCTTCTGTACTGTAGGGATTCTATGTTCAACTCTTCTCTTTCATTTCCTAAGGCGGACCCTTCAAAACTTTGTTTAAATGAATTTTACAAATATAAAAATAAATTTTGTTTTACTCATTTACAATGTGCAACATCACTTCATTGCATAGTCTTTCTCAATTTAAAAAAAAATCCATTGAAATGAAAATTTGGTCATGTTATTCTTGGGTTAAGATTCAGTTGCCTCAGCATTTTTATTTATTTCCTTTTAACCTCAGAATGTTTCTGAGATATTGCCAAATAATCCCAAAGATCATTTGATTTTGTAGCACTAATAAATGAAAGTAGATACAGACTCTACCACAAGTATTATATTCTATTACAGTTGTGTAATCTGTATTAGATTCATAGACTAATATCCATCAAAGATGAGTTGTACTCCCTCAGGAGATGGGCAACCCAAGCTCATTCATTGCTTTTCACTATTGACGCTATGTTTGTCAGATTGACTTTTTAAAGAAATATAAATTCATAAGGTGCTGCACTTCTGGACACATCCCGAAATGCTTTTTCCAAAAATTTACAATCTTCAGCACACACCCTCCTTATGAGCCAAAATGTGCTGGTTATCTACAAAATATTTTCAAAATCAGGTTCGAGGTCAAAAAAAAAGAATCCTTATATATGTCTTTGAGTTTGCCAGAAATATTATCGCACATCCCAGTGTTCTTCCGAACTTTTTGAAGTAGTGGAAAAATGCCATACTGACAAGGCTAAGTACTAAGTCAAGATAATTGTGAGAAGTGAAAATGGTGTAAAATAAATAACAAATTGGCAGATTAGATAACAATTGGTAACTTAACATTAATTTAATTGTTGCTGGCACAAAGAAAAATTACTTACAGTTTTATTTTACATACAAGTGCCTGCCTTTATAGTCATAGAATTCTGTCTTGCCACAGTAACCTGTGTAAATGAACTGGATCCAAGTGGACCAAATAAAGAACATTCAAACATTCGTCATGCACATCTCCAAGTTCAAACAGCGGCAGAGTCATCAAGTAAAAATGGTTTTAAAGGTGTATGTTTGGCTTCTCAGATATCTGCCTCAAACAATTCACACAGTTTCAGGACAAGGTAAACCGCACAAGACTCTCCAGCTTGATTCTCCTAATCATACATCAATTTCAAATAATGGATTAGTCACTTCCAAACTGTTCATAGATACTCCTGTGACTTGTGGGTAGATCTATATTTAACCTTCCAGAGCACTGGAAGACGACAAAATATAATGGATTGTCAATATGAGGATCAACAACTCAATGTCAATTGCCGGCGATTAACTTTGCATCTTCTGCCACTTGTAAAGCATTATAAATAAATCAGTCTCAAGTGGCCATGCCTGTCTAATAGGAGACTACAAATCAATCTATTCATTCAATCATTGATAAAAAGTTCACAATTTGATTGGCAAAGTCAACAATTATAAAGATAATCAGTTTTTATAGCCAGATGCAAATTCTGCTTACATTTTAACATCTGGCAAAGTGGTGCTTATTCAGACATATAAAGACAAAGCAAACTCATTGCACATAATACTTTAAAGAAATCGCATTAAATTTGGGCATTTTGCCTTGGCTAAACTTTGACTTAAAAACATCAGATTAACTTTGCAGAATTCGATCTTGGTGTACAATTTCAGTAGATTGAAAATTAGACTGCATAACAAAAAAGCCAATTTTGTGGCACCAACTCCTACATAGAGAGGCACTACATTGCAAAGTTGGCACACAATGAGGAAAATCTCACCAAAAAAAGTGCAATATTGTTTCCAGCAAGAAAACGAGCATGTTCTCTCTCGATCTTACAACACTCTACCTAAACAAATACAGGGGTGTGTTTGACACCATTAGTTGGGGGGCAGGGCCTTAACACACCAACAAAACCTGGCTATATTGAAATTGGTGTGTCTTGGTTCAAGGGCATAACAGGACCAAACCTTCATCTCCCAGCCCACACAGAGGTTTCATGCATTCTCCTCCCCAACCTTGGTCAAAGTTGGCACATCTATCTGCCTCTGGTGTCCTTGCTGTGGCTCCTCTCCCCAATTGTCGGCCCCCTTTCCCCATGCCCCCTCAATCATTGGCCTTCCCCCACTCCACAGTGGCAGTTGGCATCCATCCCCTCCGCAACAACCATTGTGAGCATCTCCTGCTTCTCTGGCCACTGCCAGCGCACAAACAAATTGGAATGAATCCTTTCACTCCCCGTCTCCATAAGGCTCATCCCTTAGCCACATTGGCATGGGCATAGTGCCAACCTGGCAATGCAAACTTGTGCCAAGAGACAATGTAAGCGGATATTGCAAGGCCACTGCCAAGTCATACTTGCCTCTATGCTCCTGGAAACATCCCATGACAGATTCTGGTCATTACGAAATTATCGTAAATGGCACCGGAGTGATATCAGCTGAATATCCTGTGCAGGGGAGAAGTGGAGAAGAGTCCCACAGAGTGCTCACTAATGACATGTTAATGTATTCAAATGAGCTCTCCGCAGTCCCACGGCATATTTCAAACTACTCTGAGGCGAGGAGGCTGGAAAATCAGAATTTCAGAAACTCACCATCATGTCACCTGTTCAGTACTTAAAAAAAAAAGGGACGATTTTCATTTCTCATGCACCCAATATCAGTATCAAGTATTCCAATATCTGGGACAGTGTGACAGAAAACAGTGATTATTTCCTTGCACATTTGGTAAATAATGTGTCTTAGCACAAACTGTAGGGTACTACTTTCAAATTCACAATTGCTACATTTAACATTCCACATATAAGCTGGCATCTTTGAGTGAAATTAACATTTCAGGCTAAATTTGAGATACACTATCTATGGAGCATGCTGGGCTGAAATACTGCAAAACATACTTGACTACATGAGTATCAAAAACTATTAGATCATAAAATTGAAGTTAGCATGCCAGTCATTTCCATCATTTAATAATTAATAGATTTGCAAATAATATCTTATGACATGCAAGCATTTTTCATTGATTTGAATTATCTGTTCTACCATGAAATTTCCAATTTCCATAATTTTGATTCTGACAACTGTAGTTAATTGAACACAAGTACAGATAAAAAAGAACTTGCATTAATGTAGAACCTTTCACTTTCTCATAGTATTCCAGACAATTTATAGACAAGATATTACTTTCAAAGTTTGGTAGCATGCACAGCAACTGATTCGCCCACAAAAGGATCTCACAAACTGTAATGAATGACAGTGATCTGATGGTTTAGGAAAGGTTATTGGTAAAGAAAGCAGAAGTGTCTTCCTGTATTTCTTAGCATCCTAGTGGTCTTTGACATGCATCTCAGAGGGTAGGCCTCTCCTTTGGGTGGCACAGTGGCATAGTGGTTAGCACTGCTGCCGTACAGTTCCAGGGATCTGGGTTTGATTCCCGGCTTGAGTCACCATCTGTGTGGAGTTTGCAAGTTCTCCAGGTGTTTCCTTCAAGTACTCTGGTTTCCTCCCTCAATCCAATGATGTGCAGATTAGGTTAATTGGCCATCTTACATTGCCCCTTAGTATCCCCGAATTTGTAGGTTGGAGAGTTCAGCAGGGTAAATATGGGCCTGCGGTGGGAACGTTGGCGGTGCAGACTTGATGAGCTAAATGACCTCCTTCTGCACTGTATGATTTCTACGATTTTCTATGACAGTTACCGGCAATATACCACAGGAGTCAGTGTGGGTCCTCTGCTTTTTGTGATTTTTATCAATGACTTGGAAGAAGGGGCTGAAGGTTGGGTTAGTAAATTTGCTGACAATACCAAGATTGGTGGAGTAGTGGATGATGTGAAGGGCTCTTGTAGGCTGCAAAGAGGCATTGATAGGTTGCAGAGCTGGGCTGAAAAGTGGCAGAAAGAGTTTAACCCTGATAAATGCGAGGTGATTCATTTTGGTAGGACAAGCTTGAATGCGGATTATAGGGTCAACGGCAGGGTTGTAAGAAATGTGGAGAAACAGAAATCTTGGGGTCATATCCACAGATCTCTGAAGATTATCACTCAAATGGATAGAGCCATGAAGAAGGGTTATAGTGTGTTAGCATTTATTAACAAGGGGTTTGAGTTTAAGAGTCGTGGAGTTATGCTGCAGCTGTACCAGATATTGGTGAGACCACATTTGGAATATTCTGTTCAACTCTGGTCACCTCATTATAAAGGAGGATGTGGAAGCATTGGAGAGAGTGCAGAGGAGATTTACCAGGATGCTGCCTGGTTTGGAGGGTAGGTCTTATGAGGAAAGGTTGAGGGAGCTGGGGTTTTTCTCTTTGGAGCAGAGGAGGACGAGAGGCGATTCAATAGAGGTTTATAAGATGATGACAGGGGTTGATAGAGTGGACGTGCAGAGACTATTTCCTCGGGTGAATGTAGCTGTTACTAGGCAACATAACTGAGGTTCATGGTGGGAGATACAGGAAGGATGTCTGAGGTAGATTTTTCACTCAGAGTGGTTGGGGTGTGGAATAGACTGCCTGCTGTGATAGTGGAGTTGGATACTTTAGGAACTTCCAAGCAGTTATTGGATAGGCACATGGAGCACTCCAGAATGATAGGGAGGGGATAGCTTGATCTTGGATTTGGACATAGCTCAGCACAACATTGAGGGCCGAAGAGCCTATACTGTGCCGTAATGTTTCTATGATTATATGGTCTCAAGCAGAAGAGCAACTCTGTAATACTCCCATGACACCACACTTAAATAACAGTCCAAATCACATGCTCAAATTCTACATAACGAGCCAAGCCAGCAAGTTACTTTGCACATTTTTTGGTTAAAGTATCCACTGGAACAGAATGATGTAGTTTATATTTGACTATTATTTTGCAATGATTGTGCCAAGCAATTGTCACTCTGATATAATTTTATACATCTCATCTCTATTCAAAAGTGACAGGAAACAATATATTTTCTCTCTGAAAATTCCAACATATCCTTAATGTCACAGAATTGTTGCAGCACAAAGGCGGCCATTTGGCCCATTGTGTTTGTGCCAGCTCTCAAACAAAGCATCATGATTTAGTGCCTACTCCAGTCATTCCTCTGCATCTCTGCACATTATTTGAATAGCAACAATCTAATACTTTTTTGAATGCCTCAATTGAATCAGCCTCCAGCACGTTTCCAGACAGAATTATTCATTGTCTGAAAAAGAACTTTGCTTCTTTTATAAATTATTTAAATCTGTGCCCTCTCCTTCTTAATCCTTTTACTCAGCCCATCATGATTTTAAGCATCTCTATTAAATCTTCTCTTAGCCTTCTAGTCTTCAAAGAGCACAGTACAACTCTCTCCAATTTACCCTCAACTAAAATCATGGCAGATATCCAAATGACTTCATGGAAACCAACTAATGCAGAAAGCACAAATTAGCCATGTTTCAAGAGTACAAAAATAGGTCAACATAACGTCCAAAAAAAATCCTTGTGGAATGGCCTATATATTTTATCTTCTTGCCACATGTCTTGTCAAAGTAAAAAGTACCAGTAATGTATGATCCCACTGAGATTTAAACAACAATATTCAACACATTAATTGTCGTTAGCTAAAACAACCTAATATTGTACAGTGATATTACTTTAAATAAACAATTGTTTTTCAACAATTTACCAGTGAAGTTTAGCTGTTAATTGGGTGAGACCTGTGGTGAACATGTCAGTTAAATTGCAGGTCTAAGCTACCATTAGGCAGTCACTAGTATGCAGTTCCCCACACATGATCAATGTACAACTCTATGTTTATAGCACTTGATCTATTACTCAGGATCAGGAAGTTGCATTTACCTAGTGTTCTGGTCAGATGAGAAAGGGTGAACTTGCTCTCCTCTATCCAACCTCCTGAATGGTCTAAGCAAAGATTTAGGTTTTTTTTCCACAAGATTATGCCTTTTCCAAATCAAAATGTTTTAACTAATTACGTTTGAGCAATAAGGAGCCAATCAAACAAGATTTTCTTAGTCGAAGGAACAAGAAATTTATTCACCACAAAACCAAAAAAAAAACACACGCGCACACACACACACACGCCTGCCTGTGTGACTTGAAATCTCTCTCTAAATAGCTGGACTGCCTTGCCTTGAAATATTTTACTCATTATATATTTCCAAGAAGTTTCAGGTGCCTGTGGCAAACCTTGTTTCAATATGCACAATGTTACATTTTTGATATCTCTCTTCAGACCGTTAGGAGTTTCAATGGGTGTCTGGATTATAGGAAATGACTCTCTCTTCACACTCCCCTAAAGGTGAGTTGTTAGTTTTTCATTTTCAGCTTGGAATGAGGTCTTGTATTTTTAAGCAGTATTTTCTGTCACAGTTCAAACTGCAAACTTTCCAACTGGTTGAAAATTGAAAAATATTTTCAAAAATAAAGGGATATAGCCTCATTGCACTGAATATAAATCAATAAAATCAGATTCTATGATAATAATCACAAATGCTAGTTTTATTGTAAATGTGAAAAGGCAGCCAACTGGTTATATATAGTCTGGAAGTAGGACTTCTTTTCTTCTGAATCAGGAAGTCTGGCCTCAACCAGCTGCTCATCAGAGGCCAGCAGTTTTGCAATACCACCAGCACCATCAGGAGTAATGGCAATTGCCCATATTGCACTGAAGAGGCATTCAACAATGGGCCCAGACCTACAGCAAAGTCCACAGATCTCCCTGTGGCCAGGCTCTGCTGCAAGTGATTAGAGGGGATGTCTTTAAGTGAACATGGGGAGGGGAAACTGTTTGGGGAAATAGAGGCACTCTGATTGGCACCAGGTTCTTGATGAGGAGAAACCACCACTCTTGACTGATCCTTCATTTGGATCAAAGTCGCTGGGGCAAATGTTGGGTGCAGGCCTCTTCCCTTGCCTGTTAAATTGGAGCAGTGGGATAAGGCCCTTAAATTAACATTAATTAGCCATTTTCCCACAGTCCTCACTGCAAAAAGACCAAGCAGAGGGCGAGCATGCTGCCAGTGGCATGGCATCCTACTTTATGGGTCTACCTATCAGTTTTCTCACCCACAGATGTCCAAATAACATTCAGCTCACTGTTTCGCACATATGGCTCTTGGTGAGGAAACAAAATTTCATTAAAACCCAAATCAAGAGCCAATAGTTGGAAAATTGATATATAGATCATCATAGCAACCCTACAGTGCAGAAAGAGGGCCTTTGGCCCATCGAATCTACACTGACCATAATTCCACCCAGACCCTACCCCCATATTCCTACACATTCACTCTCTAATCCCTCTAATCTACGCATCCCAGGACACTAAGGGGCAATTTTAGCATGGTCAATCAACCTAACCCGCACATCTTTGGGCTGTGGGAGGAAACCAGACCACTCGGAGAAAACCCACACAGACAAGAGAAGAACATGCAAAATCGACACAGTGATCTGAGCCTGGAATCAAACCCAGGTCCCTGGAGCTGTGAAGCAGCAGTGCTAACCACTGTGCTACCGTACTGCCCATATATAAACATATGACATTGCATTTTATTTACTTCATTCAAGCGTAGTCATCAAGATTTGTTGAAAATATATGTTGCAGGTAAGGCTCAAATGATTTCTACAACTTGCTGCATTAACGTTGGCAGCTCAAAAACAATTGAGTAACTTAATCGTTTATTTTTATGTAGCTTATTCATTCCTTATTCACACTCACCGGTTGAACGTTTCGCATTTGTTCACTGAATCAGTCAATCAGGTATTTGGATTGTGTTTAACAGATTATTTCAGGTAATAACTAATATAACCAGAAACATGCATTAAGGTCTAACCTTATGAGATATTACAACTTTTAAGGCCTTATTTTCAGGCGAAATGCTTTCACTAGTTGTGACATAGTGGCCATGCACCGAATTTTAGTTAAACAAATGTCATTTTTAGCACAGTAAGATATTTCAGCAAAACCACATGAATAATACAACTCATTACAGACGTGGCCAATTAATTTGCTGCCTAGATAACTTAAATAGACAGCGGTATATTTCTTTTTGAAAGGAGGAGATATCAGTGCTACGCAATGCATTTCATATTTTTAACCTTAAAGGTGTTCAGTTTCACAGACATTTGCGGAGGAGAGCAAAGTTCCCTTTCCTGTGTCAAACCTATGTATCTTAATCCCAATCTCACAACAGCACCACTGATTGCTGCAGCATCAATTTTCTGCAAAACATTCAGTGATCTTTCCACATATCTGTCAATTTAGTATCACTTTATGGCAAAATCTATAGTGTGAGCTGCTAGAAAATGAATTGAGAATCTTAGATGTTTTGACAACTTCACAGCAGTTTACTGGTTTGATTAGATGGGGAAGTGCTCAGAAACATGCTCAACCACAATTCAATTTCCCCACACCATGGTTCTCTCTCCCACAGCCTCCCACACCTTTTTTCAAAGGGGAGGCTGGTCACCTAAATGTCTCTATTCATTTGTAGATGGGTGCCAGCAAATCAGACTGAAATGAGGAATCCATCACCACTGTGTTTCTCGCCATTCACCCACTTTGAAGTAGAAAGAGCTGAAAGCTTCAAATTTTTAGGTGTCCAGATCACCAACAATATGTCCTGGTCCCTCCACGCTGACACTATAGTTAAGAAAGCCCACCAATGCTCTACTTTCTCAGAAGACTAAGGAAGTTTGGTATGTCAGTTTGACGCTCACCAACTTTTACAGATGTACTATAGAAAGCATTCTTTCTGGTTGTATCACAGCTTGGTATGGCTCCTGCTGTGTCCAATCACAATACAAAAAGGTGAATGTAGCCCAATCCATCATACAAACCAGTCTCCCATCCATTGGTTCTGTCTACACTTCCTGATGTCAGCATAATCAAGGACCCCATGCACCCAGAACATTCTCTCTTCCACCTTGTCCTTTTGGGAAAAAGATACAAAAGTTTGAGGTTACGTACCACCCAACTCAAGAACAGCTTCTTCCCTGCTGCTGTCAGACTTTTGAATGGACTTACTTTGCATTAAGTTGATCTTTCTCTATACCCTAATTATAAGTGTAACACTACATAGAACATAGAACATAGAACATAGAACATAGAACATAGAACATAGAACATAGAACAGTGCAGCACAGTACAGGCCCTTCAGCTCTCACTGTGGTGCCGAGCTATATCCAAACCCAAGATCAAGCTATTCCACTCCCTATAATTCTGGTGTGCTCCGTGTGCCTATCCAATAACTGCTTGAAAATTCCTAATGTGTTTGACTCCACTATCACATTCCTCAGAACCCTGCCATTGACCCTGTATTCCGCATTCAAGTTTATCCTACCAAAATGAATCGCCTCACAGTTATCAGAGTTAAAATCCAGCTGTCACTTTTCGGCCCAGCTCTGCATCCTATCAATATCTCATTGCAGCCTGCAAGAGCCCTCCACCTCATCCACTACTCCATCAATCTCGGTGTCATCAGCAAATTTAGTAACATACCTGTCAGCCCCCTCTTCCAAATCATTGATAAAAATCACAAATAGCAAAGGATCCAGCACTGACCCCTGTGGTACACTGCTGGTAACTGGCCTCTACCTGAAAATTTTCCTTCCATCATACCTTCTGTCTTCTATGAGACAGCCAGTTACTTATCCAATTGGTCAAATTTCCTTCTATCCCACATCTCCTTATCTTCTTCATGAGCCTATCATGGGGAGCCTTATCAAATGCCTTATTAAAATCCATGTATACAACATCAACTGCTCTACCTTCACATACACATTAGTTACCTCCTCAAAAGAATTCAATCAAATTTGAGAGGCAGGACTTACTCCTCACAAAACCGTGCTGATTATCCCAGATTAAACTGCATCTTTCCAAATGGTCATAAATCCTATCACTCAGACCCTTTCCATTAACTTAACAACCAAAGTAAAACTAACTGGCCTATAATTATCAGGATCATTCCTATTTCCTTTTTTGAAGTGAGGAACAACATTCGCCACTACGTTCTGCACTCTCTCATTTCCTTCTCTATGAACGGTGTGCTTTGTCTGTATAGTGCACAAGAAACAATACTGTTCACTGTATGTTCAATCAAATCAAACAAGAAAAACAAGGAACAACTCATGCCTCAGATTCAAAGGTAGTCAGAAGAGGTCTCAGGTATTTGTTCACAGAATTTCATGCTCAAACACTGCTATACACGGTCCCATAGGAGAGCATCAAGATGTTTTGAAGGAAAGTTTTCCAAGTTCCAGGCATTTCATAGAAAGATATATAGTAGAAAATGTAGAAGATTTACAGCCCAGAAAGAAGCTGTTCATTCCTTCATACTTGTGCTGGTTGAAAGAATCATTCAGCTTGATTCACTTTCCAGCTATTAGTCCACAGCCCTGTAAGTTACAACACTTTAAGCTCTTGAAGATGCAACTTCAAATTCTGGGCAGCACAATGATTAGCACTGCTGCCTCACTGCACCAGGGACCCAGATTCAATTTCAGCTTCAGGTGACTGAGTGGCATTTGTACATTCTCCCTGTATTTGCATGGGTTTCCTCCGAGTGCCCTGGTTTCCTCCCACACTCCAAAGACGTGTGGGGTTAAGTTGACTGGCCATGGAAAATTGCCCCTTAGTATCAGAGGCACTGGCAGCGTAGATATGTGGGGTTACGGATATAGGGCTTTAGTGGGATTGTGATCAGTGCAATCTCAATGGGCCGCATGGCCTCCTTCCACACTGTAGGGATTCAACGAATCTAAGACAGGAATGCAAATTTGAATCCAAATTTTGTTTGTATTTAACATCTTACTGAAATTTACTGCTTAAATTCTAAATTTCATCTTAAGCAGGAATACATTACAGAGCATTTGAAGTTAGCTAATTAAGCAAACTAGCTTAAACTTTTTTCCTCTACTGGGGACAAGCTAATTTCAAAGCAAACAAGTGCCAGTTTCTCAATGTGAGAAGAGTGCGACTTTGAACAGAGTGCTGAGTGTTGGATGAGAGACAGTTAGGGGAAGGAGGTGTTCCTTTGTTTTTTCTAACATTTTTATCCTGTAGGAATTGGTTCTTACTCTACTAGAGTGAAGAAGCTAGCTGTTTGGTGAGTATTTGGTAAGCGGTTAAGGTCTAACTGTTCCTACTGGAGAGTTACCCCACTTAACAAGCACAGGATAGAATGTCCAAACTTTTTGTTAAGGTGTGCAGATGAAAATGGCTTTCTCAATGGGGCTAGCAACCCTGGATACAGACAATAGATGCATCTTCTTTGCACCAACCACAACACAATTCAGGTACTGTGGACTGCCATGTAATGCAGCCATCATAGTTTCTTCTACGGATAATGATGATAAATACATAGTTATATTTCTTTGGTCAAATAACGCCAGTATCAACTTCTCCTGTTCATGTGTGAGAGAGAGAGAGAAAAAGAGAGATGATATGGAGGATCTAAGTGCCTGCAGGGTATCACATATAACTCTGTGTTTGAGGGAAATGCAACTGCTGATGCAAGTTTTCCAGCTGATGCTTCTTTCCACAGGAAGAATGCTGAGGTTGTTGCTTGCCAGAATGCCATGTGCACATGGCATTCTGCCTAACTTGGCAGAAGTTCTTCACAGTGACACAGATGGATTTAGGCGCATGAAAGCTTTCTGCTGTTGTAACATTTGCACCTATAGAAAGATATAAGTGCTTCACAGGTTATAGAGTATTACAGCAAGAAAGAGGTCCGTTGACCCATCATGTCTACGCAGGCCATCAAGCACTTATCTATTTTAGTCCCATTTTCCAGCAGTTGATCAGTAGACTTTTATGCAACAACAATTCAAGTGCTCATCTAAATGCTTCATAAATGTTGTGAGGGTTCCTGCCTTTATGCAGCTCCATCATAACCTCCCTGCTCTTAAATTCTATGCTTCAGTTAATGAAGGTACATATCCTGTTTGCCTTCTTAAACACCTTATCTACCTGTCTTGCTACCTTCAGGGATCTCTGGACACACACCCCAAGGTCTTTCTGTATATCCTAGCAGCCAACTGTTCATGTATATCCCTTTACCCCCTTGTCTTGTTAACCCTCCCACACCATTTGCAGATCATTGTACAGAAGATGGTACAACTTTTTAAACAATCTGTGAAGTAGAAGAGGCAAAGGCAGTTCTTCTCTGACATACCTAGAGGCACATCTCTGGTCAGCAAGGGGTGTGACCAAACTCAGAGCTTGGTGTACTTGTATTTGTTGAATCCTCATGAAACTCTTCCTTATCTCCATTATACAGCATGTTCAAAACATCCAAGGGTGTACCCATCTTTGTGCAATGGTGTGGTATCAAAGCCAGAAAAATATAATGAATACATGGAACAAAATGCAGAAAGGATCGATGAAAATATACTTAGGGGTCCAAACTTTAAAATGAAACTGCATGTGGCACTAGAATAATCTCCTTGCTTGGCCCCATGTGGAAACTTATGAAGCTGAGAATAAGGCAAAACCATTTTCCTGATTTTACCACCCCCATCCAGTACATTAAATTATATAAACCATCCATGCTACTTTTACTCCAGGAATGCAATTTACGAACATGGGTTGTTAACGGGATTGGTTCATTTAAAAAAAAATTCCCATCTGATTATATTTTTGAAAACTATTACTCTGTGAAAGATCTGAAGTAAGCATTGGTATCGATGAGATCATGTACAAAATATAGATGGATTTTGTTAGCTGAAATACTGAACTGGTTCAAAAAACCATGACATGGGCATGTAAATTCTCTACGGGTATAGACTTCAGCTCATTACCAATGTCATATCAGCTCAAATCATCTTTGAAAGTTATATATGGCAAATCAAAGGCAAAACCGTACACAAATTCCAACTTTTAGCAAGACCATTATGCTTACAGAGCTTTTAGTCCCAAGGTCGGGCATAAGCAGATTCAGCCTATTGCTTTTTTTAAAAGGATGCCTGGACGCAAAAACTTCTCAATCTTTACTTCTACGATCTATTGAAAACACTGTGCAAAGAATTTATCCAAATAAATACAATGTAATTAATGTGTTATGGTTAATTTTTGGAATTGAATAACATGTTAAGCCTTTTTGATAAGTCACTGTATGCAGAGAAACATTGATACATATTTGGCTTAAAATCAATTCCATTTTATTTAGAGAAAACTGATTTCAAACAAGCTCTATATCTCCACAAGTAACCCAAAATAAAGAAAACAGTTAAAATCATGTAGTGCAATATTAGCAATGAATATATTTATATTTCCGTCATGAATATCACATAGTTATATCAATAATGAATACATTAATATATTATTGCATTTTAATTACCAGTTATTAAAAGATCTTAGACAGTGTGCAATTGTTTTACAAATGCAAGTCTAAATGCTGCTTATATCAAATACAGAGATTAAAGCACTGTCTCATGGTAAATCAGATTTTTGAATTATGGAGGCCACGATTCCACTTACTTTTAAATTATCAATCCATTGCTAGGAAAACAGAATATTCAGGTTTCACTCAACCATGTCAGACAAACTAGCCTAGCTTTGATACAGATACAAAGGAGAAACAAAATCTCTATTAGTGCCGACAGTCATTAAACAGAAGTGGCTGTTGCAACAAAAGTTAAGTTAGAAAAATATTTATAGAAGGATGTTCCAACGTTTGTCATCTTGCAGTGAAGTGGCTCATGATGATGGATAGATATATTTGTCTGAATTTATAACAGCTTCTGAGACTGAGCTTCAGCCTCTTTTTCAACTGTCTCTTACTCTACTATGCTACACTGCATATTACTTATTGGTCTAGAAAGTAAGCAAACAACTTGCTCACGAACCTACCCTAATGTCAGCTGTATTTGTCATCTGGAACAGTTCAATTAAATTTCATGCTGGATGCAGAATGGCAGATAGAAAGGTCCTGCAAAACAACTCTTCACAGCTGCTTAGGTCACAACATCAGCACAAATCTAAGCACACAAAACAACTGTCCACATTTCATACCAATAGTGCCTTCTGCTTAGCAACATTTGAAACAATAATCACGCTGTCCTGAGACTGCCATTTAGCAAAGCCATTTCTTTGCATGTATTGTGCCTCAGCAATTACAGCAGATTTAATGGGGGGGGGGAACATTTTTAAGAGATGCCTGTCCTTTTATAATCGATAAAATCGGTGGAGATCTTAGAGATTGAATTGCAGGTTCGTCCCCCTGCTTTGTGCTAGATGTGCATCCAATGCCATTTTTTGGGGTCAAGCATCCCCTTAGACACTCACTGAAAATGGCAGTTACTTATTAAATGCAAAAAAAGGTCCATAGCTTGCTTAATGGCTTAAAAAATGTTTTTACCAGCTCTAGCATCCTATTTGTTAGTTCTCTAGACAACCACAAATCCCATTAGTGGGAACAGTAGTGGGCAGGGTTGAGGTGTGGTATCATTTCTAGTGCTATTTATCCACAGGTAAATTGACAGGAAAGTAAGCTGACAGAGACCAATTGAACAACACTTGGCACTCAATTAAGTCCATGCTATGAGTTTTCAGTAGTATCTCACATGGTTACGGGACAGGGAAGAGCTAGCAGCATAGAAGGCCTACACTTTGCTTGCAGGGCACAGAGGAAAGTTTATTTGCAGAGGCATAGAATAAAGAAATATAATGCCAAATTACTTGTTCAGAGGGATGAGGACAAAGAGTTTCATGGTCACTGACCGGAGAGCCTAAACCGAATTTAATGGAAGGGATAACACCAAATCGGCAATGAGAGAAAATTCCATTCCAAATTCATTGTTTTAGTGCACAGTGATGCAGACAAGAAGGAAGAAATCCCTATTCGAGCTTATTGCACAGCAGCGGAGAAAGCAGGAATTTTTTCCAATTGTAATGCTCAGTGGTTGTGTGCGTGTGCTTCTGTGTGAGGGGAAAGACGGTAATAGGGTAAATCACTATCCCTAACTGTAATGATAACAGTTAAGTGGATTCCCGATTGTAATCTTCAGTCAGAGAGAGAAGTTGGCTTTGAAAACAGATCCTTAGCCAGGAGGGACTGGCAGTGTGGTCATAGTTCCATAGTCAACATTTTTATTGTGGAGATGATTAATTAATCAATGGGGAATTGGTACCAACTTCTCTATATTGGTCCTTTCAAGCTATTATGGAGCAATGAAGTGTACTTTTTTGATGGGAACTATTTGCAGGAGGGGCACAACAATTGAACTGGAAGATTGGAAGATACTTCCACCTCATTTGGTTGCAGCAAGATGATAAGAATTCTGCTGCAGCAATGAGCTCATGCAAAATATTAGAAGATGGCTGATATTATAAGCCTGAAGCAATAACACAAATAGGAGTAACAGAAAAACATGAAAAGAGAAGGGAGAAAAGAATCTTTAATTCACAGGGTGAATAGAAGAGTGAGTAGTTTAATAAAATGAGTGTGTAACAAGCTAAACTGATACCTGAAGAAGCCAGAAGCTAACTTAAAGTGCAAACTTACCTGCAGGGAAAGCAAGATAGTGATCCAGGGCTCTGAAATTTCCCAGAGAGGAACATTTTGAACATAAGGCAATCAGGTACCAGCATAACACATTTATATTGGCAAAACATATTATAAATAAACACAGGAATTTATAATAGTAAGCAGTAGGCATGCAAAAGTGTTACAAAAGACATTAAACAAGTGGTGTAAACAGTAAGTATGGACAGATGCAAATTATTTAATAATATTGCAGATTTAAATAAATGTAAAGGCATTTTCTTTTACATAAGCCCATTGATTATATATGGTATCTGCATTATACCCCAAATATTCTGAGGTTCCCAAATGGTGATAGAAAACTCAACATTGGAAAATCACAGGAATATTTAATTCTGGTATCAGGTGAGGTTCGATGCTTCTGACCTGTACATGAGAAATCAAAATCACTGTGCATTAAGCTCTCTGCAGAAGAAAATCTGTGGGGATCACAGGTTGACAAGATGGTGAAGAAGGCATGCTTGGTTTCATTGATCAGAACACTGAATACAGGAGTTGGGATATCATGTTGAAATTGTATAAGACATTGATATGGCCATACTTGGAATACTATGTACAGTTCTGGTCACCTTATTATAGAAAGGATATCATTAAACTAGAAAGAGTGCAAAAGAGATTTACTAGGATGCTAACAGGACTTGATGGGGTTTGAGTTATAAAGAGAAGCTGGATATACTGGCATTTTTTCCCCTGAAACGTAGGAGGCTTACAGATGATCTTACAGGGATCTATAAAATAATGAGGGGCATAAATCAGTTAGAAAGTCAACATCTTTTCCCAAATTAGGGGAGTCTAAAACTAGTGGGCACAGGTTCAGTGAGAGGGGAGAGATACAAAAGGGTTCAGAGAGAAAAGTTTTTTCACACAAGGACGGTGAGGGTCTAGAATGAGCTGCCAGAGGTTATGGTAGAGATAGATACAAATTTGCCTTTTAAAAAGCATTTAGACAGTTACATGGGTAAGCTTGGAACAGAGGGATATGGGCCAAACTTGGGCAATTGGGATTAGCTTGATTGTAAAAACTGGGCTGCATAGACAAGTTGGGCCAAAGAGCCTGTTTCCATGTTGTAAAACTTTATAACTCTATTAATTTCTGCATGCATTCTCCTGCCTGCCAGCTATGAGCTTCAAAAGCCTGAGAAAAACGATACAGATGCTGGGAAAATGGCATAAACTTAACTTCCATGGCTGTCGCCAATATAATGATGGATGATTAGAGAACCCCACCAAAGTTTACCTCTCAAGTCAACTGTAATTTGTAACAACTACTTTCTTTTCATTTGAAATATCTGTAACTCTTCTAGGCTAAATCAGATTTGGCTTCAAAAGCTACAAGATTTCAAGATGCTGGCATAAAGTCAGAATTTCCAGGGAGGTGGTGGGTATATACCAGACAACAATGCAAAATAGATCTCATGTTCATGATGCTTACAGCTCCATTTATAAATTCACCATTTTTAAATTGTACAATGACATACTTTTGTTTTCTCATATTACACAAGTGAGAAGTACATTGGACATACTTGCAGCTTGAATTACTTATAGCTTACATACCACTGCATTTGCATCATAACTACTTGTTTGTATGTTGTAAGAAAAGCTACTCAGTTTAGGTTTTCACATAAGCAGACAAATTAGGAGCAGTAGAAGATCAGTGCTCCTCGAGCCTGCTCTGCTGTTCAATAATATAATGGCTGATTGACAGTGGTCACAATAGCACTTGTCCTTGATGCCCTTTGACTCCCTTGTAGTCGTTATAGCTGAATAATCTTTTATACATACAAATATATTACCCCTTACATCAAGAGTTCTGACTGTGTGCAGTAATCTTTGATGTGGCACCTTGTCAAATGCATTCTGGAAATCCAGGTTCATGAATTCCAAAAGGTTCCCCTTATCCACATTGCTTGTTACTTCCTCAAAGAACTCCAATAAATTAGTCAAATATGATTTCTCTTTCGAAAAAAAGTGGTGACTCTGCCTGATTGCACTGAGATTTTCATAGTTTGCTGCCATAACTTTGTTAATAATAGATTCCAGCAATTTCTTTTTGATACATGTTAGGCTAACTGGTCTGTAGTTTTCTGCTTTCTGCCTTTTTCCCTTATTGGACAGGAGTTTCATTCACTGTTTTCCAATCTGATGGGACCTCAGGGAGTTTTGAAAAATCAAAACAATGCATCTACTATCTCAGCAGCCTCTTCTTATAAGAACCTAGGATGAAGTCTAGGATGAAGACCTGAATACTTGTCTGCTTTGTTCTAATAATTTTCTCAGGATCCTTGGCTGATGATTGTGCTTATTTTAAATTGCTCTTTCATTTTCACCTTTTGATTCACAATTATAGAACATAGAACATTACAGCACAGTACAGGCCCTTCGGCCTTCGATGTTGCGCCGACCAATATAAAAAGCAATGACCCTCCAAACTAAACCATTCCCTTCTCTTCCATATACTTATCAACTAACCTCTTAAACGCCACCAAACTTGGCGCATCTACAACTGCTGCAGGCAGGGCATTCCACTCCCGAACCACCCTTTGGGTAAAGAACCTACCTCTGATATCCGTCCTATAACTATCACCCCTTAATTTAAAGCTGTGTCCCCTCGTGCTAGCTTTCTCCATCCTAGGAAAAAGGCTATCACTGTCCACCCTATCTAAACCTCTAATCATCTTATATGTTTCAATAAGGTCCCCTCTTAGCCGCCTCCTTTCTAACGAAAACAACCTCAAATCCCTCAGCCTCTCTTCATAAGACCTGCCCTCCATACCAGGCAACATCCTGGTAAACCTCCTCTGTACCCTCTCCAATGCCTCCACATCTTTCTTATAATGTGGGGACCAGAACTGCACACAATACTCCAAGTGCGGCCGCACTAGAGTTTTGTACAGTTGCAACATGACGTTGCGGCTCCGAAATTCAATCCCCCTACCAATAAAAGCTAAGACTCCATATGCCTTCTTAACAACCTTCTCGACTTGACTGCCTACTTTCAGGGATCTATGCACATACACACCAAGATCCCTCTGTTCATCTAGACTACTAAGAATCCTACCATTTGCCCTATACTCTACACATTTATTATTTCTGCCATAGTGCATTACCTCACACTTTTCCACATTAAACTCCATTTGCCACCTCTCGGCCCAGCTCTGCAACTTGTCCAAGTCCCTCTGCAAACTATAACACCCCTCTTCACTATCTACCACTCCACCGACTTTAGTGTCATCTGCAAATTTACTAATCCATCCTTCAATACCCTCATCCAGATCATTTATAAAAATTACAAACAGCAGGGGCCCCAAAACAGACCCCTGAGGTACATCACTTGTCACCGAACTCCACGATGAATATCTCCCATCAACCACCACCCTCTGTCTTCTATCTGCTAGCCAATTCCTAACCCAATTAGCTAAATCACCCTCTATCCCATACATCTGCATTTTCTGCAGAAGTCTTCCATGGGCCACCTTATCAAACGCCTTACTAAAGTCCATATATACCACATCAACCGCCTTACCCCCATCCACCTCTTTAGTCACTTTTTCAAAAAACTCAATGAGGTTAGTAAGGCACGACCTACCCTTCACAAAACCATGCTGACTATCCCCAATCAATTCATTTCTCTCTAAATAACTATAAATCCTATCCCTAATAATTCTCTCCAAAACTTTGCCCACAACAGAAGTAAGACTCACTGGCCTATAATTCCCTGGAAGGTCTCTCTTCCCCTTCTTGAACAACGGGACCACATTCGCTATCCCCCAGTCCTCCGGAACCACACCCGTAACCAACGACGTGTTGGAATTATTTCTGGAATGCTGTATGTATTCTCTTCAGTGAAGGTAGATAAAATATCTGTTTGATCTATCTGCTATTCCCTTACATTCTAATATTAATCCCGAAGATTCATTTTTGGAAGGAGCAACACTCACTCGAGTTACTCTTTTCCTTTTTAAATAGTTGTAGAAATTCATACCATCTGTTTTTGAATTTTTCTAGCTAGCTTTCTCAGGTACTCCAATTTCTCCTTGTTTATTATTATTCTAGTCATGCTTTGTTTTTTTTAAAATATTCTGTCCAATCTTCTAACCTGTACCTAATCGTGGTGGAATGTATATCTTTAATTTGCTTAGTAACTATGGTTGAGCATCCTTATTCCTCAAATTTGCTGCATGTTACAAAATATCATCTTAAATGCCTGCCACTGGATCTTTGTTACCCTATCGCATAACCTAATTACCCAGCCTACTTTAGCCAGCTTTGTCTTCATATCTTCATTACTGTCCTTATCTATTTACATGTCAAAAGTAGGCTTACATTAATACTGCAATTAAGTGATTGTGAAAACCCCCTAGTCGCTACACTCCTGTCTGAGTACACTCAGGGAAAATTTAGCATAGCCAGTGCTCCTAACCAGCATGTCTTTCAGACTGTGGGAGGAAACCAGAGCCCCTGGAGAAAGCTAACACAGGCACGGGGAGAAAATGCAAACTCTGCACAGTAACCTAGGCCAGGAATTGAACCTGGGTACCTGGTGCTGTGAGGCAGCAGTGCTAACCACTATGCACTAATCTTAGAGACACTCTTCTTTCCCTCAAACTGAATGTGAAATTCTATCATGTTATGATCACTGCTACTAGGGGTGCATTTAACATGAGGTAATTAATTAATCCTGTCTTGTTGCACAAGAAGCCTGGGTATCTGGGATCTAAAAATCCACTTAAAAACAAGTTTTTGCTAGAAGAATTCATGTAAATCATTCATTCATTGCTCTGTTATTAATCATGAATTGATTGGAAATATATGAGACACAAATCTTCTCAAAATATGAAATACAAGTTTTTCCCATGTACTTAAAATATATAATTTATTCCTCCTACATACATTGCATCTACATCTGCTCCAAGTTGAACGTGTACCAACATCTGCTCTTGTTTTCCTAACCGCATCTCTCTGTGTTTCGGTTTCCAAGCCATGCAATTACTGGTAGATAACCTGCATCAACTGACATCAAAACATGTTTACTAAGACTGGATTAATAATTTAATCCATTTCTCAAAGACAGTAATTTATTTTATCTCTTTGCAGATGATGACAGATCTGCTTTTCATTTGTAGCATTTCCTTCTTGTATTTCAAAATATTTTTTCATTTCAAATCTCAAAATATTCACAACTCTACAGTTTATAGTTCAATCTGCAAATGCATTGTCTTCTGTTGTTTTCAGCTTTCAGGAACACGAACAGCTTGTTCTCTTCTTGGTTGGGGTTGTGTTAAATGATCTGAACAAGGATGGTGATAAGGGTTCCATAATTGGTCCCCAAAACTAAGCAGAAAAACAGATAAAATTATACTTGGCCCAATTGGAATATCAACCACTTAGTTTCCAAATTTGATCTACAGATGCAAATTTGACGAGAGGTAGATCTGGCAGGAGTCTCTGAATAACCTACAAAAACAGTGTTTCTGTATTAACATAACGTAATAAAGCTATTTTGGATCTAATATTTTACGATGAGACATCTCCAGTAAAAAATCAGCTGGGAAACACTGATCGCAATATAACCGAATTCCATATCAAATTGGAAAACAATGAACTTTGATGATGAACAAAATTCTTAAATCTAAACAAAACCAATTAATAAGCATGAGGAGAGAGCAAGCTAAGGCTAATTCAGTAAATAGACTAAGAGATATGGCAGTAAATAAGGAGCGAGCAACATTTAAAGGAACAATTCAAAACGTTCCTTAAAAATACATTCCACTAAAAAGTGAAAACAAAGTGATAAGGAGCCATCTGTGGTTAATAAGGAGTTTAAATATAGTATTAAAGTAAAAGAAGAGACTTATAATGTTGCAAAGATTAATAGTATGCCAGAGGGTTGGGAGTATTTCCAAAACCTGCAAAGGGCCACCAAAATGTTGATACAAAGGGGAAAAAATAGATTGAAAATAAACTAGCCAAGAATATAAAAACAGACTATGAAAGCTTTTATAAAAAAAAAAGCAGCTAAAGTAAGCATCAATCAAGGGCAATGAGGGAAAAACAGAGTCTTCAAAGTAGAAGGCACAAGTTATAAACCAGAAATGGATGATTACCTCACTTTTATAAGCCCCTAGGTTATGAATTTTGTACCAAAGAAAGTATCGCAGAAACTCACGGGACTAAAATCTGACAAATCTCGGGTCTACACCCTGGAGTTCTAAAAGAGAAAGCTGCAGAAATATTGAATGCGTAGGCTATATTTTCCAAAACTTCCCCAAACTCTCAAGCACAAAGGTCTGGCACATATAGGGTTAAATGTGGGACTAAGTACAGTACCACCCATGTAGTGACGAAAGAGAATAATGACCCACACCGAGATGCGTTTAGTGTTGGACAGAGCAATATGCACAAGCATGGAAACAGTTCCTAGCCTAAATCAACACCAACACCCATACATCCCCACCCGCACTCACATCCCCACCTCCTTACCAAATGATATATGATACCTTACACCACGCTCTGGAACAGGCCCAGCAGATTGGAAGCTTGCAAATATATTACAACTATTCAGAAAAACAGGGAGAGAATGAAAAAAGAACTATTGGCCAGTTAGCTTGACATCAGTCATCAGAATAATTTTGGAATTTATTATGAAGGCCTTAACAACATATTTGAAAAAGTATAGTATCATCAGAATAAGTCAGCATGGTAGTGCGGAAGGAAATTCTTGCTTATAAGTATTTAGAATTTATTCAGGACGTGACTAGTAGGACATAAAAAGGGGAACCAGTATATTTGGAATTCCAAAAGGCAATCAATAGTGTATAAAACAAAGATGAATACATAAAATAAGGACTAATTGATTTGGGGGTAAAATATTAGCATAGATAAGAGGACTGATTAATGAACAGGAAGGAGATTAGAGACAAATTGGGCATTTCCAATATTGTGACCGCAGAATATTTTTTTAAAAGGCATGTAAATTGTTAACAAAAACTGAAAACGCTGAAAAATCTCAGCAGGCCTGACAGGATAGGATCTGTGGGGAGAGAGTTGAGCAAATATTTCCAGTCTGGATGACCGTTCGTCAGTTGTGATGAAGGATATTGAAAAATATGCTTGCAGGATAGCAAAGGTTCATTAAATTGATTCCTGTAATGAAAGGCTTGGCCTATGATGAGGCTCGTAAATTGGATCTATATTCTCCATGCATTTAGAAGAATGAGAGGTGGCGATTTCATTGTATCAGTCAAGATTATGAAGAAACATGGTAGGATAGACGAGAGGTTACTTCTCCTGGCAGTATAATTTAGAAAAAGGCACAATCTCAGGATAAGGGGACAATAAGGATTTAGGACTAAGATGAGATGTAAGAAATTTGTTCACTCAAAGGATTGCAAATCTTTGGAATTCTCTATCCCTAGAAGGTCACAAATGCACTGTTATTGAACATATTTAAGCCCAAAATAGACATTTGGTCTCTCAGACAATCAAGAATATTAGAAGCGAGCAGGAAAGTGGAACTGAAGACCAAAATTATCCTTGATCATACTGAATGGCATAGCAGTCGTGATAGGCTACATGGTCTGCTTCTATTTATTTATTCTCCTTATTACATGGAGCCCAACGGGACAAGCTTTTTGTTATCTCTTTCACAATAAATGCCTTAGTCACCATATATGTATGTTTCTTTATTATAAGCACTCGTTTGCAATAACTTTAACATATGTCAGCTTGAAGGGATGAACATTTCTTTCAAGGGAAATTTTATTCTTATAAAGAACACATTTGTTATTAAAATCTAACTCTCTAGAGCATATACATATTGAAATAGTTTGAACCCAAAATCTCCAAAAAAAACCCAGTGAACAAAAAAAGAAATTAAAAAAAATTGAGTAAAATAATATTTTTAATATGGGCAGCAATAAAATTAAAAGGTTTGGAAAAATGAACTGCATCAGTCTAACTGCAATCATTAATAAGAAACTGAGAATCCTATTACTGAGTCCAATTGTCTTGTTTCTTTTCTTACCGTATTCTACTCCTTCCTTTTTGGCTTTCCTTCTTTATCATCATTCTTTGTTTTCATTTAATTTGCTATTTTTGCCCAGACATAAGTATTCTTTTCTCCCTCTTTCCATTTCTTTGAAATTTGTTAGTATTTGGCATTCTTCTCTTTTTTCTGTCCTCTTAACATTATCAAGAATAGCTCTTTTATCATCCTTTTATATTTGAAGTCTATTATATCTCTGAGCTATTCCAGTATATGGAATCCCTTTATCCCTTTTCTTTCTCAATCTCTAACTAATGCCTACCTTTCCGAAATGTCACTGAAGTCTACTCTCTGAAGCAGGAAAACAAGTGCAACACCTGAGAATTCACAGCATGTGAAAAATAAAAATAAGCATAAATAATATAAACAGAAAAGAAAACTAGAAGACCCATTCCAAGGCCTCTATCTCCCCTCATACTTGCTCTGAGCTTATCTTGTCCACGAGGCCAACCCTCAGTTCACTTGATCACATTCCCAGCAATATGCTGACTATCCAAAGTACCTTCCTCGTTACCAAATGGTTACCTCTCCTTGGATACTGTTGCCCTTTCCTTTCAAACTATCTGAAATAAAAAATCCTTAACTTCTCAATCTTTGAAAACTATCTTCAACTTCCCTTTCTTCGCCAAAATCCGTGATTGTTTCTTCCCAAACTCAGGCCCATCTTTACCCATTTCTATGCTAAAATCTTTCAAATCAAATCAAGTTCCTACTCTACCACAGTACTAAAAACAGCCTATGTTGCAGATGTGATCAATCCTCATCCTTCTTGACCTATTTGCAATCCTTGACATGGGCAATCACTATCCTTTAAAGCCACTCCTCCACTGATCAGCTGAACAGGATTGCTCTTGTCCGACTCCACTCTTTCCTATCAAATCGTAGCCATTGAGTCACCCACAATGGTTTCAATTTCTACCTTTACTATTATTCCCCGACTGTCACAGACATCCATCCTCATTTACATGCTGCTCTTCAGCAACTCTGTCCAAAAGATACGGCATCAGGCTCCACATGTACCCTGATGACACCCATCTTTCCTTTTCCTACCACCTCTTACTATCATTGCTGCATTCATATCATCTTGCTAATCAAACATCTGTTTCTGAATGAATCACAATGTCCAACTTTAATATTAGGAAAATCAAAGCCATTGCTATCGAACCAGGCTACAAATTCCCTACCCTTGCCACTGGTTTAATTTCGCCTCCTGAAAATGATCTACCCCTGCACGTCCCTTTCTGTATTCAATTATTCAGCAGTTAAATAGTTTTCAGATCTGGCTGAATAAAATTATTTTAAAAAACCGTGTGATCCACTGCCCATTTTTAACATGTATTTCCTGATGATGCTTAATGAGTTTTTTCATTCTCCTCCTGCTTCTGTCCATCCTACCCCACACTAAGGTTTAATATTTCCCCTGTCCATTCATAGAAACACCATTTGCTGGATATGTGTCACTTGGAATGTTTAATTAATATATTTTTGATTAAGTTCAAGACAAAAGATAGCAATGGGAGAAGTGAACGGCACAGAAACCAAAGTCAAAAATCAAAAAGAATATACAGTACACAGACTGTGGAGAACTCAGAAGGATCCAATAAGGCTAAGAGAAATAAAACACAAGGAGATAACTAAGGGACATAGATAGGCTGGTAGCTTGGGCAGATAGTTGGCAGATGGAATTCAATCCTGATAAATGTGAGGTGATGCATTTCAGAAGAAAGAATGTAGGGGGGAGGTATATGATAAAGGGTAGACCTATTAAGAGCATAGAAACGCAGAGGGACCTGGGGGTGCAGGTGCATAAGTCTCTGAAAATGGCAGAGCAAGTGGAGAAGGTTGTGGACAAGGTTGTGAAGAAAGCATATGGTATGCTAGCCTTTATAGGAAGGGTATAGAGTACAAGAGCTGGCCTTTAATGTTGCAGTTGTATACAATGTTGATTAGACCTCATTTGGAATGCTGCATCCAGTTCTGGTCGCCTTATTACTGGAAGGACGTGGAGACTCTGGAGAGAGTGCAGAGGAGGTTTACCAGGATGGTGCCTGGTATGGAAGGTCTGAGTTACGAGGACAGGTTAGGCAAGTTGGGGCTGTTTTCCTTAGAAAGATGTAAACTTAGAGGAGATCTAATAGAGGTGTACAAGATTATGAGGGGTATCGATAGAGTAAACAGGGTTAAGCTTTTTCCTAGGATGGACTCAAATAGCACGAGGGGTCACAGGCTTAGGATGAGGGAGGTAAGGTATAATTTGGATGCTAGAGGGAGCTTTTTAAACACAGAGGGTGGTGGGGGTATGGAACATGCTGCCAAGTAAAGTGGTGGAGACAGGCACTCTGGAGTTACTTAAGAGGTACTTAGATGGACACATGAACAGAATGGGAATGGAGAGGTTCAGAAAACTGATTTAAAATAGGGATGATACTGATGTATTTGTTTTTATCCTACAGGTACTTTGGTCCACCTTGTTGTCTAACGAGGGGCATACACGGGATGGGTCGTGAGAGGACTGCTCTTGGATCTTTTTTGCGAGTATCCTACTGCTTCATGTTGTTAGTGTATGCTTGACCTGGACCATCTGATGGGCAACACGACAGCTCAGTGACTATCGCTGTTCTGTGCAGATACATGGATTTGGGCCTGTGTCTGTGGGAGTTTGCGCATTCTTCCCGTACTTGCGTGGGTTTTCTCTGGGAGCTCCGGTTTCCTCCCACATCCCAAAGATGTGCTCTTAGGCTAATTGGCAGAACAAATTCTCCCTAAATTGTCTCAAATTTGATTTTTAATCCATAGATCTATAAACATGGACAGGGATCGCGGGTAGAGGTGGGAACATCGGGGTGGCGGCATGGGCTCGTTGGGCCGAAGGGCCTGTTTCCCGTGCTGTTTTTGTTCTTTGTTCTTCTTTGAATACTGGATCTGACCTATCACACCGCATAAGATTATGAACAAATTATTCTATTTCATTAAAAATATATAGGTAATTTAGGAGTACTTTAACCTGCAACAGACACTCATTGAATCATCCCATTCACTGTTTTTATTGATTTAGCATACTTTTTGCTTTTGATTGCCAATTTTCATTACTTGAAAGTTTGCCATTAATTCCATAAGGTACTTTAAACTGAAGTACAGTACATTCTGCCACACGTTAGAAGATGGATGCTCTTGTTTAATTGAACTGTAGGAACAAAATAGTTCAATATTCATTATCCTGACCTTTCTGAAAGAATACTAATGTTATAATGATTCATAAGTAGATTTTAATCTTGCTTCGATTTTGTCTGAAAATGTCCTCAACATTTAAGTGCCACCACTTAATGCTGCCTAGCCAATTGCCACATGCTCCTCATCATCCAGTAACTTCAAGGATAGCATGGCTCATGATTAATTTTAGAATAAATTAATTTGAGGGTGAGTAAACATAGAAGAAAACATAGAAAAACTACAGCACAAATAGGCCCTTCAGCCCACAAGTTGCACCAATGATATCCCTACCTACAATGCTTACCTATAACCCTCAATTCTATTAAGTTCCATGTACTCATCCAGAAGTCTCTTAAAAGATCCTGTCAAATTTGCCTCCACCACCACCGACGGTCACCCACTACCTTCTGAGTGAAAAATTTACCCCTGTATCTCCTCTGTACCTACTCCCCAGCACCTTAAATCTCTGTCCTCGCATAACAACCATTCCAGCCCTGGGAAAAAGCCTCTCAGAGTCTACCCCATCTGTACCTCTCAACATCTTATACGCTTCTATCAGGTCACCTCTCATCCTTCTTCTCTCTATGGAGAAAAGACCGAGCTCCCTCAGCCTACCCTCATAAGGCATGCCACCCAATCCAGGCTACATCCTTGTAAATCTCCTCTGCATGTTTTCAGTAGCTTCCACAGTAGCTTCTCTTCCTCAGCCAACGTCTCCAGTTGAAAAAAAAGTTTGTCACTTTGATATTCTATTCAACCCCCAACTGACCTTCTAACTCCCACAAACTCTCCATCACAAAAACTAGCCAGCCATATTGCTACTAGATAGGAAGAAACATTTCCCCTTGGTAGGGGGTTCAATAATCAAGGGGCATGAAAGTAAGGAGCAGGAGATTTAGAGGTGATTTGAGGAGAAGCTTTCTCCCACAGAGCTTGAAGGGAATCAGGAACTCTCTGTCTGAATGGGTGGTAGAGGTGGGTACACTCAACATTTAAGAAGTATTTATATGAGTACTTAAAACGCCATAGCAGAACAGGCTACAGATTAAATGTTGCAAAATGGGATGAGGATAGATAGATGGTTGATGGAGGAGACACAATGGGCAGAAGGGCTTCTTTCTAAGCTGTAAAACTCTGAATAATGATGGAGGGCATCTCTCAAATTCCCAGTCCCTCTGCAAGAAGCTCTCAGAATCTTTGAAATGGAGAAATATTTAATCACTCTGTATTTTAATGACTCTGTGTGAAACATTCAGATATTAAAAGAATCGGAGAAACACTCAATTGTGAAAATATGTGAAGAAATTAATTTAATGCTACCTCAGAGTGCTAAGCTTGGTGAAATTAAGAATAATAGCACATTGAATGATACTTGATTTCACACAGTCAAGTTCTGTAACACCTTATTACTTTAATGAAATTAAATATTAACCATGTGGCATGAACATATTTCAATTTTAGTTCAAAAAATGTTCTTGTATATTTGATGAGATCCTGACCATATATCTGTGTCATCACTCAGACCTCTTTCTCCAAAACAAGTAACTCATCCTGCTGCTGAAATTCTGATGCATTCCCTTTGATCACCAAAACTTGACTACTCTCTTTTTATTCTTTCACAGATTGGAGACATCAGTGGTTAGGTGAACATTTATTGCGCACTCATAATTGTCCTCAAGAAGGTGGCAGTGAACTGCTTTCTTGAATTTCTAGAGTTTGTGAGGTGCAGATACACCTGCAGTACTGTTAGGGAGGGAGTTTAGGATTTTGGCCCAGAACAGTGAAGGAACAATGATATATTTCCAAGTCAGGTGGTGTGTGACTTGGAAAAGAACTTGCAGGTGGTGGTTTTCCCATGTGACTGCTGCTCTCGCCCTTCCAGATTATAAAAAAGGTCACAGGTATTTTGTAGGTGACCTCAATGAACATATTTGCATAGTACATACATCTGTAATTTAACCTTTGTTTCCACTGGTGACATTGTAAGAGGAAAAGCAGAATGAACAAAGCTTTTGATCATTGGGAATGCTTTCCTTCCTTGGTTACTTAACAGTGCAGATGTTTGTTAAGTAAACATTTACATGCAAAGTATATTTACCTGTGTTATTTAAGTATATATGAGGCACTTAACTATTAAAATTAATGGATGTGATTAAAACAGTGTTAACAATGTGAAGTGTGCTTTTCTGAAGAAGTCACGTTAGATTCTAAATGTTAACTCAGCTAGATGCTAAGTATAGTAGTTTCAATTTATGTTTATTTTCAGACTTTTAGCATCCACTGTATCTTGCTTATATAAAGTTTAAAACCCTCCCCTTCTTACCCAAGAGAGTTAACTGAGTGGGGTGCCAAACCAGATGAGCGAAGTTGATGCCCCATTCAGTAGATGCTTAAAGTGGTATTGTGATCCCACCAACACGATGAGACTCCTGCCAAAGTCTGGGGAAGCATCTCGGCTACCTAAAGAAGTTGCCCAGTTAAAATAGCAGCAGGCAGGCAGAATTGAAGCTAATTGATATTGCAAGATTGTTCAAAACGCTATCATGTATTCCTGAACTTAGGGCCCAATTTTACCATGAAATTGTGACTGTTTTTGGGCACAGTAAATTGGTAAAGTCAGGTGTGAGGTGAGTAGCATAATCCGCGTCTGCCTCCGCTCCGATTCCCTTTTACCAAGGCCCGAAAATGGCCACGATCAGGACTGAGCCTGAAACGGGCATGCATTTATATTGACTTAATGAGCTGCACACCCAACCTTATCGGCACTCCCCCCTTTACCACTATGTTTGCCCATCCAGATTTGGCATAAAACAGACATGCCCTGCAAAAGTCCGAATCAGGCAATCCAGCTGGTGAGGAGTAAGTGTTGAGCATCCAACGGTTCTCTGCTTGAGATCGCTGTCACTCTGCTGGAGATCAGTGAGGGAAAGGGGAGGAGGCCATGACCTATTTGTTTGGTCAGTAAGAATGGGAATAAAGAGAGTCAGCAATATCTCTGGGGGCCAGGGAGAGGTTTTATCCAACCCAGGAGCGATATGGAAGGAAAGCGCATGCTATCATTTTTTTTTCTGCACATGCAACTGGAGGCGCTGATCAGACCTGCAGCATTTCGGGCATGTTAAGCCCTGCCCATAGGCTCCTGCAGTGCAATTCAGTATGACTTATATTTTTTCAGGTAGAGTGCAGGTCTAAAATTCGGATCTGAAACATTCCCAATTTCAAGTCTGCCCAGCACCTAGAATCAAAATGGTAAAACAGGGCCCTGTGGAACAGTAAGTTTATACAGTACTATGTCATTAGATCAGTGTTTAAAATCATGTAGAACCTGGATGTTACACTCTTGATGTACTGTATATTCTCCTGTGCTAGTGAGCACATTGCATTAAGTCAGCTGCACTACTCTGGACCTGCTTGACTCAGACATGTGCTGGGAAATCCAAGAAGCTTTAATTTTCAGTTTTACTCTACAGAATGCGTGGATTTTAAAAAAAAATAGATTCCCTGTTCAGAAGCCAATCTAATTGACAGGTTTGACTCCCTGGATGGAGAACACAAGAAAAGCAGGCTACAGCCCAGCAGCAATAGGTTTCACACTAGTTGGTGAAGGGGGAGTGGTGGATACAGTGTATTCAGGAGTTTTGGGTAATTGCTGAGAGTCAAACATGAGATGTGGGTTTTGGTGATCACTGCAAGTTGGCATTTCTAATCTTGAGTGGTTAACAGTTCTAATGTTATATCTGTGCCTCTGGAGATGTGCAATTCCTCCTGACATTCTCCTTATGCTGACCGGTATAGATGACCAATAAGTGACTACTTCATATTGCTATACACTGGCACATCTACCACACAAACCAGGTGTCACAGAACTTGACATCCCACTGATTTCAAAACAGACAAGGGAACAGCATTTTAGTAGTTGTAACCAAACCATTAAGTTCACAAAAACATAGATTACCTTCATTTATCAGTTATGTCTCAGTTGGTTGGTAGGTTGTGGGTTCAAATCCCACTGCAGGACTTATGCAAAAATCTATACGGACACTAGTATAATGCCACACAGTCAGAAGTGTCACCTTTAACCTTACATCTCCCTCTCAGGTTAGATATGAAAGATTCCATAGTACTGTTTGAAGAAACTGAACTGGACTGGCCATATAAATACTGTAGCTCCAAGGGCACGTCTGCACCAGGAATCTGGGTTCAATTCCAGCCTAGGATCACTGTCTGTGTGGAGTTTCCATATTCTCCCTGTGTCTGCATGGATTTCCTCCGAGAGCTCCAGTTTCCTTCCACACTCCAAAGATATGGGGGTTAGATTGATTGGCCATGCTAAAATGACCCTAATGGCTGAGGATTAGCAAAGTAAATAGACCATAGAACACTACAGCACAAACAGGGCGAGCCAGTTCTGGATCTACAAGGCAACAGCCTCTTAGATCCCATGCCCTCTCACTTTCTCAAGAAATCTTGCATGGGGAGTCTTATCAAATGCCTTGCTGAAATCCTTATAAACCACATCCACCACTCTTGCTTTGTCAATGTATTAAGTCACATTTTCAAAGAACTCAACTAGGCTCGTAAGGCACAACCTGTCCTTGACAAAGCCGTGCTGACTACTTTTGATCGTACTAAACTTCTCTAAATGTTCATAAATCCGGCCCCTTAGTATCCTCTCCATCAATTTACCAACCACTGAGGTCAGACTCACCAGTCAGTAGTTTCCTGGGCTATCCATGTTCCCTATCTTGAATATAGGAACTACATCCACAATCTTCCCATTCTCCGGAACCTCTCCTGTCTCCATCAATGACGCAATCTCTTCCCTCACTCCCACAGTAACCTGGGTACATCCTATCCAATCCCGGCAACTTATATATGGAGTTTAGGGGGAATAGTGCCTAGGTGGGATTGTGGTTGGTGCAGATACGAGGGGCCAAATGGCCTTCTTGTGCACCATAGAGATTCTATGAATCTTTGAAATGAGAAATCCTGCATTGAGTAACTCATCTCCTGACTCCCCAAAGCCTGTCAACCTAAAAGCACAAGTCAGGAGTGGGATGGAATGCTCTCCAGTTGCTGGATGAGTGCAGCACCAAAAACAATCAACAACCACCATTCAACTAGAAGCAGCCCACTTAATTAGCACTCCCATCCACAAACATTCACTCCCTCCACTACCAATGCACAGGGACAGCAGTGTATACCATCTACAAGAAGCATGGTGGGCACCTCAGTGGCATCGTGGTTAGCATTGATACCTCACAGAGACAGTGATCTGGGTTCAATTCCTGACTTGGGTCACTATCTGTATAGAGTGTGCACATTCTCCCCATATTTGCGTGGGTTTCCTACAGGTGCGCTGGTTTTCTACCACAATCTGAAAGACATGCTGGTTAGGTGCACTGACCATGCTAAATTTTCCCTCAGTGTACTGAACAGGAACTGGAGTGTGGCAACTAAGGGATTTTCACAGTAATTTTATTGCAGTGTTAATGTAAGCTTAATTGTGATATTAATAAATAAACTAAGTTTAAATACTGCAGAAATTCATCAAGGTTCCTTTAACAGCATCTTCCAGACCCATGTTTGCTATCACTTACATGAACAAGGGCAGCAGACAGATGGGAACACCACCACTTGAAAGTTCCCATCCAAGCAATTCTCCATCCTGACTTGGAAATATATCTTCACTGAGTCAAAATCCTGGAAGTCCCTTCCTAACAGCACTATGAATGTACCGACATCTTATGCAATCCAGCAGTTTAATAAGGCAGTTCATCATCACTTTCTCAAAAGCAATTAAGGAAGGGCAATAAATGTTTGCCTAATCAGCAACACCCATATCACACAAATGAATTAAAAAAAGACCCAGGGAGTTATCTCTGTATACTGAGCCAATATTTTTCCTCATTCAACATCACAAATAACTGATCATCTGGACATTATTACTTTGTTTATGGGACTCACTGCATGCAAATTGTCTGTCACATTTCTTACTTTACAACAGTGAACAGTGACTACATTTCAGAAATACATAATTGGCTGTAAGTGATTTAAGATGTCCTGCAGTCTTGAAAGGCACTGTGTAAGTGCAAGTCTTTTTTTTTCCCCTTTCTCTTAAGAGTAACAAGGGAAGCCTGTACTTCTGTTAACACATATGCAAAATTTTAAATACATTTTGCCTGTATTGTATACTACTACAGATAATACGATAAGTGTGCTCATCATCATAATGGTGAAAATGCACAATTTATTTTACTATGTTTAAATATTCAGTGTGTTGTGGTCAACAAGGCTATAGTGTTTGTAAAAGATGACATGTAAATATTGTCATAATTTAAGTTCATCTATAAAATATCAAGTAGTGAGAACCATAACAGCAGGTCTTTAATTAACTACTCTCAAATTAACGATTAGCAATGGCAAATGCTACACAAATAACACTACTCTGGCAGTACACCAAGATTTTACAGCTGTTAATTCAATCATCAGTCAAACCCTTTCAAAGGTAACTCAGTATGGCAATCAATAAATGGCTTGTTACTTTCGCCTTCACAATCTATTGCTTCTACTGTTATGGAAAACAAACATAAACCATGCAAAAAATAAGATTTCTTCTTGATCATTACTGGACTGCCCAATCTGGACTTCAATGTAAATTTCGCAAAAGAAATTAATCTTTTTACTGTCTAGTCACACAAATATTTCAGTGGAGCAGATTAAAAAGTTGGAACTAAAGCACAGCATTTCATATTGTTTAAGTTACAGAGTAATTATTATGCATACAGTGTAATTTCAAAAATAAAACAAATTGCTGGAAAAACTTAGCAGGACTAGCAGCATTTGTGGAGAGAAACAAGAGGGAAAATTTCTAATCCATATGACTCTTCTTCAGAGCTGGGTTACAAAAGTGTAATTTTGAATTTCTCAGTTCTCCATGTGGAGACTAAACACTTCCCTTGATGCACAAAGTGGCCCCCTGAAACTCTTGGGCAGTGCTTTCAACTTGTTACCCAAAAGTAATGTCAAATGTGGATTGGTTGCATAATGAAAAAAAGTCTATTGCAATTTCCATTAATTTCACTAGAATTAAATACAAGTTGCTTTTTATAACAGGCAGACGATAAATGTAAAATTAGTTTTATGCTCTGGTGCCAAATCAAGAATCTTTCTGCTATATACGCATGCCCTCCAAACTTATATCCAAATTCAAAAGCTGCTGCAGGTACACTGCAATATTTTACACCAATAGTCACTAAACATAGGATAAAGTGTCCAGTGTTTAGTCTCTAAAACAGGTAGTCAAGAATAAGGTCCACTGCAGGAACCAGAACTGTGGAAGTTTACAGCACAGCATGAGCCATTTGGTTCTTCATGTCTATTGCAACTCATTTGTTGAGCACTTCAAAGCTAATCCCACTGCTAGTGGCAAATTAAAATACAGGCAAACAGGGTCAATTCCCAGATGCCCCAGCTAAACAGAACACCACACCTATGAAACTACCAAAATGCAAAGAAACTGCAACAACTATTTCAACACGGCATATTGCGATATGATTTAACATTAATGCAATGTGCAAACATTCTACCGACCTATTTCTGCACATTGCAATGCAAATAGATGGAGTTCACTAGGGGTTGTGGAGGAAAGCCGAATATTTTTGATATCCAGAGTCCTAAGAATTCTTAGTACAGCTCTGTCCATTGCTCTACTCTCTTCACAGCCACATTTCTTCCTCCACTTCAAATATTTAGCCTATTTACATTTACAAGGTGCAGTAGTTTCTGCCTCAATGATTTTCCAGCAGCAAGGCATCCCATGCGTCAAAATCAAAATGCAAAGAAATTTCTCCTAATGTCTTCCTTCATTCCCTTAGTGATTATGTTAAATTATTGACCAATCACTTACTCTCCAGAGTAAATAGGGAAGTGCTATCAAATTTTTCACTATTTTAAAATCTTCATTACACTTCAAGTCAATTTTCTCTATTCTGATGAAAATTGGCTCAGTTTCTCAAGACTCGCTTCACCTTGGTGCATCAATACAGTTTGCCCACTGTTTCTTTAACACTCTTTTTGACCTAGATCACCCAGAACAGCACAGTATTCTTAGGTGTGGCCTAACCATACTTAAAACCATATGGCTTTATATAACTGGTTAAGCACGTAACTAATGCTAACAATTTAGTGCAATACAGAAGGAATATCATCACAGGTACCATCTTTTGTACGAACCATTAAACTGAACCCTCATCTGCATGCTGACAAGGATGTAAATAATCCCATTAAAAAAAGAGCAGGATAGTTCTCCCAATGAACTGGTTAACATTAGTTTTGTATGGAGGAACTACCGAACAGATTAAGTGGCCATTCCTGAGTCTTTTCTAGGCTCAAACCAGCTGTGTATTTGCCAATGTAACAACAATAACAGTATTTTCAAAAGTAATGCCTCAGCTTTGAGTTCTTGAGTCATCAGTAAGACAGGAAATGTCCTATTTATTTCAGCAAGGCGTTTGATAAGGTCAAGAAGTGAGAGGGCATCGGATCCAAGAGGTTGTTGCCTTGTGGATCCAGAACTGGCTTGCCTGCAGAAGGCAGAGAATGTTTGTGGATGAGTCTTTATCTGCATGGAGGTCGGTCACCAGTGGAGTGCCCCAGGAATCTGTTCTAGGACCCTTGCTGTTTGTCATTTTCATAAATGACCTGGATGAGGAAGTGGAGGGATGGGTTTGTAAGTTTGCTGACGACATAAAAGGTTGGTGGTATTGTGGATAGTCTGGAGGGATGTCAGAAGTTGCAGCATTCTAATCAGTAATCTGTAAACTGTCAGTGCTATTTTATGTGCTGTCTGAGACCAGAACACCTCATTCACCTGACAAAGAGGTCGAAATACCTCGAAAGTTTCTGAGTTTACTATCAAATAAATCGGTTGGACTTAGACCTGGTGTTGTCAGAAGTTGCAGCGAGACATAGATAGGATGCAAGACTGGGCAGAGAAGTGGCAGATGGACTTCAACACGGATAAATATGTATTGGTCCATTTTGGCAGGTCCAATGAGATAAAGGAGTATAATATCAAGGGTAGGACTCTTAACAGTGTAGTGTAGAGGATCAGAAGGACTTGGGGTTCGGGTCCATAGGACTCTTAAATCGGCCTCGCAGGTGGAAGATGTGGTCAAGAAGGCGTCTGGTGTACGAGCCTTCATTAATTGACAGATTGGGTTTAGGAGTTGGGAGATAATGCTGCAACTTCATAAGATCCTAGTCAGACCTCACTTGGAGTATTGTGCACAGTTCTGGTCACCTCACTACAAGAAGGATGTGGAAGCTATTGAAAGGGTGCACAGGAGATTTACAAGGATGTCGCCTGAATTGGGTGACTTGCCTTATGAGGATTGGTTGAGGGAATTAGGTCTTTTCTCCCTGGAGAGACAAAGGATGAGAGGCGACCTGATAGAGGTATAGATAGGGTGAATTCTCAGAGGCTATTTCTGAGGGCTGAAATTGTCACTATGAGAGGACACAGATTTAAGGTGCTGGGGAGCAGGTATAGAGGAGATGTCAGGGGTAAATTTTTCACTTAGAGGATGGTGAGTGAGCGGAATTGGCTGTCGTCAGTGGTAATAGAGACGAACTCTTTCAGGGACTCCTGGATGAGTACATGGGATTTAATGGGATTGAGGGATATAGGTAGGCCAAGTAGGTAGGAACATGATCAGCACAACTTGTGGGCCAAAGGGACTGTTTGTGCTTTAGTGTTCTATAAATCATGTATAAATACAAGATTGCCTTCTTTCTGTACCTTATGACTAGTCAGCGGACTGAGTTGTGGAACACTTGCTAGACTTGGGTTGCTGAACATATTTTCAGCTGCAGGGAGGTAATGCTGACCGCTGAAAAGTTTTTCTGTAAGCATTCAGACCTGTCCTGTTAAAGTTATACATAATGAAAACTGCATTCAAAAGACATGTATCTGAAAATCTGTCTGAATTTTTATATAATTAGGCTTTGTGCAAAGTGTATTAATAGAGTTATCTGTCCTACAAAAAGTTGGAAAAAATCAACATATTGCTCAGTTTAAGTATAAAGGAACCACAACCAAGCTGCTACCTTGTTTGCTGCAAAGGGAAAGGAAAATATTTTTTGAAAACTAATTTATTTTGTCTTTGGTTACTGAAATATACTTCCACTTTTTCAGAACAATTTCTTCAAACTCAGATATACATCCATCCTTTGGTATTGCCTTAGGTCTTAGTCAAGTTTAAGACTGAAAGTCCAAACCAAGATTGCACAAAATACTTTCTGAATACCTTTCGGAACCCAAATAAGAACCAAGATACTTTTTCACAGTCACTATTACTGCTGTTTGCTGCACACTGGCAAAGCAGGCAGTAAATTGAAAGCTGGCTTGCTAACTCTAACATACTTCCTTTGGCTGTAACATGCTACACAAAACATAGAACAGGTAATACTCATGCAAAAGAGAAGTTGCTACACAGTACAACCACATCCTCTTCAAGAAAGCCAGAATTGGATTATGCAACCGATGCAGGACTGCATGCAGGTTTTTGATAGACTTCTTCGATTAATTGATTTCACCATTTTCACTTTATTTATTTTAAAACATTCTAAAGCTTTTGTACTATTTTGTCTCTTTCAATCGTACAAATTAATCAATAGCAATTAAACTTTCCACAATAAAATGATGCACATTTTCTTTTAGAAAAGCAAATATGCAGCTCAATTGAAAAACTATAGTCAGTTGTAATACTAAGCTCATACTTTCAAGTGGAAGGCCACTCCACTACTTTCCTGTCCAGTTTAAAGACACTGATAACAATCAGTTATTGCTGCAGAACTCATCTGCAAAGCAAGTTCTGAACAGGAAACTGAAGAAACACTCTAGGGAACTGATGATTTTAACAGCAAAAACTGAGCAAACCTTTCAATAACACAATACACTGTTTACAACAAAACTATATTACATAACTATATTACATATTACAAAAACTAAAAGAATTAATACTAAAAGTATTAAAGAGTGAAGAAATTTGCATTTACATAGCATCTTATCACATCATTGCAACGTGACACATCATATGCAATGCCTTATCTAATAAAGTGTAGTATTTGTTACATAGCCAATTCTTGTCTTGTTTCATCCTTTTGAGGCCCTCCTGAAGAAGATTTTGAACTCACATGTATAGGGAAAACTTCAAAGCACGTCGAGCACCAATCCATTTTTCATAACATGCAGACAATCCTGATGCTGAAGCAGCACAATAATACAATACCACAAAGGTAGAGTAATGGATACCTCTAATTACAAGGCATTGGGCAGGCCTCCACAACACAGAGCTTGATTATATAAACAATCATCTGAAGCCATGAAAGCTTACTCTCAAATGCAAATGACAATTTTTAACATTTTAGATGTATGTAGTTGGCCCTGAACATCTCAGAGGTCTATAAAGCAATGGGAAAACATTTAGTGACTTCCAGGTTAAGAAACAAAAGAGGAGTCAGCAATTCCCTCCAGAAATACATTTAAATGAAGAAGGTCCGCTAGTTAGTGGCTTCCAATCATTTTTTCAATCAATTTCCAGGAGACAGCACAGCAAAATTTACATTCCCAGCCTACATCTGGAGGAGTGGCTTTACTCACGTGAAATTATGTTTTCATTAATTCTCAGACAAGATTGTCCATTACACTACAGAAAGAGGGAACAGATTGCCAACTTCCAAGCTCTTGTCAATTATGAGAAGGAAAACTATAAATTCTGTAGAGCAAGGAGTTGGTGAAAAGGGATTAGATGAAGTAGTATCATCTGCACCATGAGTTTCAATTTTACGTCTTTCTCATACAACCATGTCATTTACCACTATGCTGGGGCCTGCAAATTCCACTGGCCATATTTTACAGTTTGTGTAGGCACTGAGGTTGATATTACAATTGGAAAAGCTATTATCTGCACATGCAGAATTATGATCTTGTAACACAATTGAACTCAGAGCACATTAAGTGAATTCTGGTTGTCAATTTGCCACAGCACAGAACCCTTTCAAAATACCCAGGACTTCAATAACTATTTGTAAAACAATAAATTGATTCATTCCCAAAGGCATCAGAACTTTCAGGATACATTTTGTGAGACAGAACTTTTGATAAAGATCCAAGCTTGAAAGGAGCATATGACAACGAATTCAATGGGGGCCAGCCAAACAAATCTCTTAATTTCCAATGGTTAACATTAACTGCTATAAAAAACAGGAATGACACAAAGTGATCATACCGACTCTCGTTCCCAATTCTCTGAGACCAAGGATCTGACTTAAAGCTTCATTTATTTAACATCAATTTTATGATGGATTGAAAGTTTCGTTTTGCATTAATTTTTGTTTTGATGGTTCATCTTTTCAAAGACAAAACTGCTCACTTACTCAAAAGCATACAAATGCACACATTTTTAAAGTTAGAAAAATCATGAGCTGAACTTTACCAGCCTGATGGAGATAGGATGTGAGGAAGAGGGCTTGTAAACTGGTAGCAGAAGGCATTGAGAGGGAGCTGGGCATCTTCATGCCATCACTACCAGCACTCAGAGCCTCAGTGGCACAGCAACTTGCAGGGTGGCCATGTGTGGCAATTGTTGCCTTATACGGAGGCTGCCAAGCAGATTCAGCATGGAGGTGAGGGAATGTGGATGGGGGAGGGGGAGGGGGAGGAGGAAGAGCAATTGAGGGGTCTTTTTCGTGGCTCGCTATGGACCGCCAAAGGACTCCTTGACAACAATGGTCACCCTCACAGTTACAGCACCACTACTGCATGATACATTACATGATCATCAGGGCCAGCCTGTCTGGTTCTAGCACCCTCCGCCTATCCTCTGAGGGTTCCTCAACATGAAAGCTGCCTCTCCTTTATCCTCCAACCTCAGCAGTGGTCACCTCAATGATATCTCTGTCAAGGGCCTTCCAATTGGTGCAGTAACTTTAGAAGGCAGGTCGCCATTCTTTATTGGACAGCTGTGATGCACCAACTCATGGTGCAGATGATACTGCTTCATCTAATCCCTTTTCACCAACTCCTTGCTCTACAGAATTTATAGTCTTCCTTCTCATAATTGACAAGAGCTTGGAAGTTGGCAATCTGTTCCCTTTTTCTGTAGTGTAATGGACAATCTTGTCTGAGAATTAATGAAAACATAATTTCACGTTTCTTAACAATAAAGAGGTCTTTATTGGACCTCTTAATGGCCACCATGATAAAATGCTATGCCATGGTTCTGTTACTAGCCCACATTAGGTCAGATATTGATTTTGGTTCTGGCGGCTGTACATGTTTGCCTTCAGAAAAAAATCAACACTTTTTTTTTTAACAAGTGAAAGACAAACTTAATATCAACTTCACTACGATTTCTGACATAATAAAACTGCTTTTACAATTTCCTTTCTGCAGAATTGGAATTAACAAGTAAACTTATGGTGGCAACATGCAGAAGTTACAGTAAAAAGGAAACAGCATATTCTTCCTATTGCACAAGCTTGCTAAAGTTTCTAACTGATCAGCTAGAGAAATGCTATTGACATTTAGTTACATTGTCTTGGTGTGATGTTTAAAATTATTCATGAAAACTAATTAATTCAATATGGAGGTGGGGAGGGTCATGGAGCAGCTATAAAGGAGGGCACTGCTCGTGGGACCAATAGGAAAATGCTGTCGGGCCAAAAGGTTCAGATCCTCAATTGGCACAGTTAATCACTCAGCATGTGGTCGCTCTGCTAAAGTTGCTCCCTATTGTACATGATACAGCAGAGGAGGAACAGGGGCTTCCCTCCTAGTGCTTTATGCCACCAGTTTACTAGTTCATCTTCATAGGGGTGATAAAATCCAACCCAGTGTTTATTTTTCTAGCAGCTATTTCTGCTACTCTTCATCCTGGAGTCCAGCCAATCTTTACACATTTGGCTGAATCCAATAATGTTAACAGTGCCGACATTTGTAGACAGAGAGAGCAATCACCTGTGAACACTCTCACATACCGTATGTACATTCCATATAAGTTCTGTGAAATGCACCATAATTTGTAATGAACCACCAAAAATTTGTTAGCAAAGATTACTCTGTCACTATGAATTTGCAAAGTAACCAATGAGTTATTTGAAGCTAGTATTATAAGAGTGACTTTTTCTTGGTAGGAAAGTAGATCTTTTTCATGGTCTTATGGCATGACCTTCCTAGTCACAACAGTGACCCATGATTAAAATCTTTCCTGATCTGTAAAACAGGCTATTGATGTTTTCTTTGTCATGGAAGACATAATTAATACTCATGGAGCAGTTTCAGAACTTTTCCAAGTATGTGTCAAGTTGGGCGGGTGGTAGAACTCTTGTCTAAGTCAGAAAGCTGTGGATCCAAGCTTTACTCCAAGGGTCAATCTATAGGTTGATAGTCAAGTACAGTATAAAGGGAATGCTGTGTTTCAGATGAAGCAGTAGTGTCTTTCTTTTTTTTTTAAGAGCAACACAGCACGGGAAACAGGCCCTTCGGCCCAACGAGCCCGCGCCGCCATCATAACTATATAGTAGCAATTCCATTATCCTATTCTAAATTTAGGTTATTCCTAATATGGAAGACTCTCCCTATAGGGACAATTTGTTTCCCAATCAGCCTAAGAGCGAATTTTTGGGTTGTGGGAGGAAACCGGAGTGCCCGGAGAAAACCCACGCAACCACGGGGAGAACGCGCAAACTCCCGCAGGCACCGGCCCAATTCCAAGTGTCTGCACAGCCACATCGATAGTCTCTGAGCTGTCATGGTGCCCTTCAGATGGTCCACATAAAGCACTCATTTACGACATGAGGTACCAGGCAAACCATGAATCAACATCCAAGAGCTGTACCCGCACCACCTGCCGAATGCATGCTCAATGTTGGTCAAGTATGGACCGAATTACCTGTGGGAAAAAAAGCCGTAGTTAAACAGTCCTAATATATCCCTCTATCTGCATACCGCTCATGTGTCTGTCCAAGAGACCCTTAAACAGCCCCAGCGTGCCTGCTCCCACCACCTTACTCGGCAGTGCATTCCACACCCCCACTATCCTTTGTGTGAAAAACTGCCCTCTAATATTCGTCCTATACATAGCCCCCCTCACCCTATGGCCATGACCTCTCGTCCTATCCATTTCTAAAGGTGGAAAAAGTTTACCTCCATTTACTCTATCTATACCCCTTATAATCTTATACACCTCTATGAGATCCCCTCTAAGACGACGTCTTTCAAGGGAAAACAACCCCAGTCTATCTAATCGTTCCTCATAGGACAGTCCTTCCATACCAGGCAGCATCCTGGTAAACCTCCTCTGCACTCTCTCCAAGGACTTCACATCCTTCCGATAGTACGGAGACCAGAACTGGGCGCAGTATTCCAAGTGAGGCCTAACCAAAGTTCTATACAACTGCAACATCAAACTCCTACTCTTGTATTCTATACCCTTTTCTATGAAAGCTAACATACTATACGCCTTCTTTATCACCTTCTCCACCTGTGCGGACACCTTCAGAGACTTGTGAACCTGCACCCCCAAGTCTCTCTGCGTCTCTATGCTCCGTATAGTTTTACCTTTTATCCTATAACTCTCTTCTACATTTTTTCGGCCAAAATGCATCACCTCGCATTTATCCGGATTAAATTCCATTTGCCATCTATCTGCCCAGTCTACCAACCTGTCTATGTCCTGTTGTATTGCCTGACACTGCTCTTCTGTACCCGCCAATCCAAGCATCTTGGTGTCATCAGCAAATTTGCTGATCTCACAACCTACCCCTACTTCCAAGTCGTTTATGTAGACCACAAATAGAAGAGGACCTAGTACTGAGCCTTGTGGCACTCCACTAGTGACAGGCTTCCAGTCGGAAAAAAGAGCCTTCCACTACTATCCTCTGTCTCCTCCTCCCGAGCCAGTTCTCGACCCATCTACATACCCGGCCCTGTATCCCATGCGCCTTCACCTTCTCTATCAGTCTACCATGAGGAACCTTGTCAAACGCCTTACTGAATTCCATGTAGACGACATCAACAGCATGTCCTTCATCAACTGTTTTTGTCACTTCTTCAAAAAATTCCACTAGATTTGTAAGACAAGACTTCCCCTTGACGAAGCCATGCTGCGTATCCCTGATCAGATCGCAGAGCTCCAGATGCTCATACATCCTGTCCCTGAGGATCCTCTCCATTAGCTTACCTATAACTGAAGTCAAGCTCACCGGCCTATAGTTCCCTGGGTTATCCCTCTGACCTTTTTTAAACAATGGTACTACGTTTGCTATCCTCCAGTCCTCTGGGACCTCACCTGTGTCCAAGGAAGAGACACCTTCTGGGTGAAGGTAAAAGATCCAATATCAGTATTCCAAGAAGAATAAACACACTTTCCTGGTGAGCCATCATTTCATAATCAGTATGTCAGGAAACTGATTATTCAGCTAGCCATTTGCCTCTTTACTAGTATTTGGTATGCACAAATATTTGCCACTAAACAACACTGAAGTGTAGTCAAAGTCATCAATTGTCTGTGAAATGCTTTGGGATATCCTGAAATGCAAGCTTTTTTCCTCAAGAACATAAATAAAATAAAAACAAACACCGATCAAGTATCAAAGAAAACAAAGGTGTTAAAGAAACAAAATAATGGACAAAGCAAAATTTGTCCACTAAGCTTTTTAGGCAATTACTCTGTTTGGGAGTGATAATTACTGTTACTTTCTGATAGGGGTCAAAATATCTTTTCTTTGCTGAGAGCTCTTCTTGAGATTTTCTCAAGGATTTTATTTTCATTCACCAAACCCTTTATTAGGTAAAAAATTACATGGTAACATTATCTTCTGTATTTCTGCTGATATTTTTAAGGTTTCCTTCTTTAGAAATAAGGTAGCACAATACCAAATACTACAAGAATATAAAAATTAAATCTTCTAACTTGTAAGATGTTTTTCTAATTTCTGATAACTAAATCTTCCATACTCCAAAATGGAAATTCAGCTTGGTGCAAGGTAACTTATTGGGAAGAAGTCTTACATCTGCAGCATTTTTCAAAAAAATAATTGCAAACAATTAGCACTCTCCAGCATCTTTGGTTTTGTTCGGTCAATTTCAAGTTTATGTCCCCTCAATACTTCTGCTTAAGGTAAGTACTGTAAGAAGTCTCACAACACCAGCTTAAACTCCAACAGATTTATTTGGTAGCAAACACCACTAGCTTTCAGGGCTTTGCCGCTTTGCCAGGTGAGTGTGGAGTTCTGATCACAATCAGGGCATATACATGATTAGAACTCCCCATTCACCTGACGAAGGGGCAAAGCCCAGAAAGCTAGTGGTGTTTGCTACCAAATGAACCTGTTGGGCTTTAACCTGGTGTTATGAGACTTCTTACTGTGTTTACCCCAGTCCAACGCTGGCATCTGCACATCATAAAGTAAGTACTGACAAACACATCAAGGGTTACCATTGACCAGAAACTGAACTGGACTAGCCCATATAAATATTATTTCTACCAGGCGAATGAAAGGTTAGGAACCATACTATGAGTAACTCACATCCTGAATCTACACCGCCCCTCCCACGATTATCCCAAGCTTGCCCACCAAGTACAGGACACCAGTGAGAATATAATGGAATGTTCTCCAGCTCCAGCAACTCAAGAAGCTTGATACAATCTAGGACAAAGCAACCCTTTACAAACATTACTAAGTTTTCTTAGGCAGCACTTCCAAACCCATGACCACTGCCATTTAATAAGACAAGAACAGCAACACGTGGAGATTCTCTTCCAAGTCGTTCACCATCTGGACTTGGAAATACATCACCATCGTTTCCTCATTGTTACTGGGTCTAAATCCTGGAATTCCCTCCCTAACAATTCTGTGGGTGTACCTATGGCCACTGGGACTGCAGCAGGTCAAGAAGGCAGCTCACCACCACCTTCCAAAGGGCAATTAGGGATATGCAATAAATGCTGGCCTAGCCAGCAATGTCTACATTCTGTAAATGAATAAAAAAAAAATGCTGATTTCCAAAGGACTTACAAAATAAAACACAAATTAATTCTGCAGCAACAAGCTAACCATCAGGTAACAAACGGTTTAATTCACGTACACATCACATTTCAATGATTTTTTTCCAAGCTGACGCATCTCCTCAGATGATCACTTGTGCTTTAGTGAATAGATTAGAGCCTCTCAGCACAAAAGCACCTGAGTTATATTAAAAACACATATCATTTTATACAGGTAATTAACCCATTAACTGTACCCAGAAATGCCATACTTTTTAGAATGGACATTGAAACTCTGTACACAAGTATAGAAACAGATAAGAGGAATTATCTTCAGTAAATTTCCCCAGCCTTAGAGACCAGATGAAGCCATAATCCACTTAGATTTTTCAAAAATAACTTTGAATTCAACAATAATGTTTACCTTTAAATCAAAGGCACAGCTATGAATAAAACATGCACTCAAGGTCAGTATCTGAGGAGCTGCAAATGGTTTTGAGCCAATATAACATATCATTCATTTTGAAAAGTGGTTAAAATCTAAAAGATTCAGTAGTCTGGAGCAGAATGAAGCCACAAATGACCCAACTTCGTCACACTCCTCACCTCCACAAACAGTCAGAAGACTCAACTCTCCCTCGCAGTCCTTCTCACTCTCTTTGCTACAGTCTCTATCTTACTTGCAATCTCTCGCTCCCCCACAATGCTTATCGTCTCTCTTTTCCTAGACAATCTCTTGTCCCCTCATTCACCCCTGCATTCTCTCTTGCCCTTGACCTTCCCACTCACATTCCCCTCTCCCCTCATCAGCCTCCCAGCTGAACCTTGCATTCTCTCGCTCCCTCATTAATCTTTGTTGTCTATCTCCACCTCGCAGTTTCTTGCCCTGTTACCATTCCAATGCTCAGACTGCTGTGTTGCCACTCAATTTCCCATTGCTTTTCCATTCACAGATTGTATCTCTTCCGCATTTGTTGGTGATAGGCTCAGTCGTGAAATGTAGTTGAGCGCAAGATTAAATTGGTAGCTAAGTAGCGCAGACCATTTTCTTTTATTGTGAGCACTCTCTTCTTTTTGATGTGTACGTGTTTCCTGTTTGCCATAATGGAAGTTTGCTAAATTAGTTCATGTCCAAAAATCTGACATTGAGCGATTGAATTTACGCATTATACTAGTTACAGAACCCTTTGCAATATATCCCAGATCCCTTAACTTAATATACTTGGCATGCATCCCTGTTTGTTATTCAATACTATAAACAACTTTAAAAAAGCCAAAGTTCTATTTTACTATTGGCTGGGCAACAAACTGAGCAGTGGTTGAGTATCAGTGGGGGAGCATTTTGCAGACAGCAACAACTCAGTTAAATACAAGATTGTTATGGAAAAGGAAAAGGTAGGCCAGGAATCAAAACTGTAAACTGAAGGAAGGCTGATTTTAACCAGATCAGATACGAGTTAGCCAGAGTGAACTGAGAACGGACACTTTTAGGTTAATTTCTGACAAAACAATTGGTGCATTTAAGAAAGAAATAGGGAGAGTACAGCATCACCATTTTCCAATAACGGTGAGACCAACAAATCCGATGAACCCTGGATATCATGGGATATATAGCATTGGATAAAGAGAAAAAGGGAGGCAGACGTTGAGGCATCAAAACAGCAAAAGCCCGAGAGGAGTGTAGAATGTGCAAGGGGCGGGGGGGGCTTAAAAAAGAAATTAGGAGAGCAATGAAAAGGCATATAAAAGGATATTGGCAGGTAGAGGAAAATCATCAAATTATTTACAAGAATTTCAGGGGTAAAAGGATAACTAGGGAAAGAATAAAGCCCATTGAGGGCCAGCACGATAATTTGCATGTGGAGCAAGACCACGTAGGTAGGATTCTAAATGAATACTGTGTGTCAGTGTTCACTAGTAAGACAGACAATGCGGATGTAGAAATCAGGGAAGAAAACTGTGATACAATTAAAGAAATAAACACGAAGGGGGGATTCTGAGTTGTTTGGTAGGCTTAAAAGGTAGATAAACCTCCAGGGCCGGATGAAATGTATCACAGGGTGTTGCATGAGGCAAGGGAGGGAATAGCAGGAGTACTAGAAATAATTTTCAATTCCTTTCTGGTCACAGAAGAGGTGCCAGTGGACTGGGGGACAGCCAAGATAATACCATTATTCAAGAAGGGATAAACCGGGAAACTACAGGCCAGTCAACCTAACCTCAGTGGTGGGAAAACTATTGGAAGCAATTCTGAGACACAATTAATCTACATTTGGAGAGGCAGGGATTAATCAAGAACAATCAACATGGTTTTGTTAAGGGAACGTCACATCTGACCAACTTGATTGAACAAGTGACCAGGTGTGTAGATAAGGGCAATGTATTTGCTGTATTCTACTTGAACTTCAGCAAGGGTTTTGATAAGGTCCCACACAGGAGACTGGAAGTGAAAGAAAGAAACCATGGGATCCAAAGAATTTTGGCAAATTGGATCCACAATTGGCTGAACAGCAGGAAGCAGAGCATGATAGCTGAGCGACATTTTGCAGACTAGAAGTCTGTGTCCAGTCGGGGTCCTTTAGTGATCAATTTTGGAGCCCTTGCTGTTTGTGGTTTATATAAACGATTGAAACTTGAATGTAGGAAGGGTGATCAATAAGTTCATAGGGTGGTAAATAGTGAAGAGATAGCCATGGATTACAGGAAGATATAGACGGTCTGATCAGATGTGCTAATCAGTGGCAAACAGAATTCAATCCTAGTAAATGTGAAGTGACACATGTGGGCAGGACAGACAACACAAATGAATATACAATGAATGACAGTACCCTTGGAAGCACTGAGGAACAGAAGGACCTATATACACTGTACACTGCTTCCTTGAAGTAGCAGGACAGTTGGATAAAGTAGTTAAGAAGGCATATGGTATACTTGCTTTTATTAGCTGAGACACAGAGTTTAATAGCAGGGAAATTATGCTGCAACTATATAGAACATAGAACATAGAACAATACAGCACAGAACAGGCCCTTCGGCCTTCGATGTTGTGCCGACCAAAATAAAAGCAATGCCCCTCCTAACTAAACCATTCCCTTCTCATCCATATACTTATCAACTAACCTCTTAAACGCCACCAAACTTGGCGCATCTACAACAGCTGCAGGCAGGGCATTCCACTCCCTAATCACTCTTTGAGTAAAGAACCTACCTCTGATATCCGTCCTATAACTCATACCCCTTAATTTAAAGCTGTGTCCCCTCGTGCTAGCTTTCTCCATCCTAGGAAAAAGGCTATCACTGTCCACCCTATCTAAACCTCTAATCATCTTATATGCTTCAATAAGATCCCCTCTTAGCCGCCTCCTTTCTAACGAAAACAACCTCAAATCCTTCAACCTCTCTTCATAGGACCTGCCCTCCATACCAGGCAACATCCTGGTAAACCTCCTCTGTACCCTCTCCAATGCCTCCACATCTTTCTTATAATGTGGCGACCAGAACTGCACACAATACTCCAAGTGCGGCCGCACTAGAGTTTTGTACAGTTGCAACATGATGCTGCGGCTCCTAAATTCAATCCCCCTACCAATAAAAGCTAAGACTCCATATGCCTTCTTAACAACTTTATCCACTTGACTGCCTACTTTCAGGGATCTATTGACACATACACCAAGATCCTTCTGTTCCTCAACACTATTAAGAGCCCTACCATTAGCCCTATACTCTACACATTTATTGTTCCTGCCAAAGTGCATTACCTCACACTTTTCCACATTAAACTCCATTTGCCACCTCTCGGCCCAGCTCTGCAACTTGTCCAAGTCACTCTGTAAACTAAAACACCCCTCTTCACTATCTACCACACCACCAACTTTAGTATCATCTGCAAATTTACTGATCCATCCCTCAATACCCTCATCCAGATCATTTATAAAAATCACAAACAGCAGGGGCCCCAAAACAGACCCCTGAGGCACACCACTCGTCACCGAACTCCACGATGAAGCATTGATTAGGCCACAGCTAGTGCATTGTGTGCAATTCTGGAAATATATTATAGGAAGGATGTGATAGCACTGGAAAGAGTGCAGCAAAGGTTTATCAGGATGTTGGCTAGACTAGAGAGTTTTAGTTAGGAAGAAAGATTGGATTGACTGGGGTTCTCTTCCTTGGAGCAGAGGACACTGAAGGGGAGACATGATTGAGATTAATAAAATTATGAGGGGATAGATAAACAGGAAGAAGCTTTCCTCCGTGATGGAGGGATCAGTGATGAAAGGGCAAAGATTTAAGAGAAGGGGCAGGAGTTTGAAGGGGATATAAAGAAAAACTTTCACACAAAAGTTGATGGTAGTCTGGAACCCACTGCCTGAAAGGGTATTGGAGGTAAAGTCCGTCATAACATCAAATAAGTTTTTAGATGTGCACTTGCACTGCTGAGACAAAAAGGTTATGGGCCAAGTGCTGGAAAATGAAATTGGAATAGGTGGGTGGTTTGTCTTTGGCCAGTGATGATGCGACGGACTGAAGTGCCCTTTTCCATGCTGTAAGCTCTATGTCTCTTGTAATATCATTAAACAGACAAAACATATCAACACACTTCAGTAGAAAGATTTTGGTTTCCAAAGTGTACAACTGGTAATAGTTCTAGGTTTTTAGGCATGAATACATTCCAAGAATGTTAAGTTTGATATTACAATTTCCAGTTTCAAAGTTATTAAAATAACCATAGTCACCAATACACACTGGATTTCATAATTACTTACCCTTTCCCTAAAGTTAATAATAGATTTGTAGCCTTTGAGTGGTCCAGCAGCTCAATAGTATGTATTATCTTTGCTGAATGTTCTATTTATTAAATTGAAATGTTAACCTAAACATTTCAGAATAGCAGTGTATGATTAATAATAGAACAATGTTATCTCATAGCTTTCATATGTAGTAAGTTTTTCAATCCAGCAAAATAGATCCTGTGCCATGAGCTCTCGCAGAATGACCCAGTTTCATATCTAAAATGTATATGGAGTTCTTCTGTCATATTTTTCATTTCTTTGCTATCAAGAAATAAACTTAATTCATTTTTGGCATCAACTGTTACAGAATATAAAATAGAATCACTTACTGTTTATGGATGCAAGTTATGCAACTCTGAATTTAAATGGCAACTGAGCACACAACCTTGCAAAATAATGGTCGTGCCAGGAACTCAGTCAAAACAATTGAAGTGATCCAGTGCAGCTTTTATTTTTTAAACCTATTATTTTGATCTATGTGCAATGCACAATAACATTAATACACTGTGGTCATATTTCACATGGATGGAAAATTAACTTTGACTTTATATTGCTTTGTGTTTCCCATCCAATTTTTTGGGTGGTTATCTCTGCCTGTAATTTTCACATCTGCTGTCCAAAACTGCATCCATTATGAAAAATAAGAATTTCAATAAGTGCTATGTACAGCACAACATATTGACTAGGCAATCATACTGTATGCAGGATTTAAAAATGTGAGAGTTATTCCCACTAAGCAATCATACATTGCTTTTGCCACATTTTTAGGAAGCAGATAATAGCCCAATCAATTTGGTAGTCCTGGAGGTGACCTTCAGCCAAATCTAAAAATAACCATTTCGACAGCAATTATTAATCTATAATCATTCAAAGATTATTGCTCAAAATCTGACGGTAATCACACTATGTTAGAGAAAGAGAAATATTACAAAAATTGTCTGAAAGCTTAAAAACAGTTTTCTATAACAGAAGCAAAATAAAATATCATTTCTGATGATTCGAGAAAGCACCAGTTTTATCAACTGATTCTTCATGATCAGTACTCCTACAGTGGAATACTAAAAGGCACATACAAATTCTACAGCATCTCAGATGTTGTTTATTAAGCTTTCACAAAGATAAAATGCAGCTGCAGTCTTCAACCTGATAGTTGAAACATTATCCAACTTGTAGTCATATCATAAATTTGGGATTCATTTTTGCTGCACTTACTTCTCCTTGGCCTCAGACACATTACAATTCACATGCCATTTGTACAACTACAGGCTTGAATATCTTAACAAATTACAACTTCATCCATTCAATGATTGTTACTGTGATCACTGCTCATTGGTTCCACGTCTGAATGAGCTGAAGTAGCTTAAGGAACTACTAATACATCAAACATCTCATATGCACTGGTGAGCAAGTCACTTAAATTCAAAGGAAATTAACATTCTTATTTCACTTGTTGCCACAAGTTGTTTGTTCAGACTTTAGATAAAGTCAAAAGAAAATTAGTATGTCATATTAATGATTTTTTTCTCTCTTAAAATGCTGCTAGAAACCCCAACAGCCGCACCAGATAATAATAGCATCATGCAATCTAACAATTTTCTCACTGTGAACTCTTCCCTCTCTTGCCTCGCAGCAACTTCTGTGAATCATAACTCAGCACCAACAATTCCTTTGTATTACAGAACTTGGAATTAATAAGTTTAGTGTAAAAAGATCAGTCCATTTAACATCAGTCAAATGACAAGGCATGATGAGAGAACACATTTCATCGCCAATACATGCAGATTGCATTGTTCACTGACATACAGTTCACGTGCTGGCTTTTTACAAACTTCCTTTAATGTCTATGCAAGCATGCAGCTTTTTCTAAAGTGTTGGAGAACCACATGACTACAAGCTCTGAGATTTAATGCATCATTTTAATTCTGAACTCGGCAAATTAATTAGTACATCAAAATTGTATAGCACGTATATCAGCACAAATACATGTGTTTCATGTACTGACATTGTAACAATGACCAAGTATTGGCGGAAGGAGGAGAGACTCTCTCACATGGAATATGAGCTAAAAATGAATTTAAAACAATTCAATCTGTACAATCTTTATGTACCCCACTTCAAAATCGTTCACAGAACATTGTCAGAGACTTCCAAATTAGATTACTTCAAACAATGTTCAAAGTCAGTTGTTGGTGGAGAGAGTAGAGAGCAAAGAAGCAGAACTAGAATATATGGAAATTGTAAAACGCTGTAAATAAACTGTATTATGATCTTTATCTTTTCTTAAAAGCACCACCATACATTTCTACTGCAAAGGTAAATATCAATGCCACAGAATTGTATACTATTTTAAAATAATTAGTTATTGCAATGTTTTATTTACTTTAACTTGATTTTACATACTAGGCCTACTGCAGCTTTACCAAAAACATTCAAACACAATCTCAAAATTATTAAACAAATAAATGTTTCAAAACAATTATCACTGCAAAAATATACAATTTAGCTACTCTAAACCTGATCATATAGCATTAAGCTATAAGCAAATCACTTACTATTACAGTAATACTATAAGAAATCTTAAAATTACTTGTCAAATTCAATTATCATAACCATGACAAGTACATAATAGCAAATGTACCCAACTCAAATGTCAAATCCCCTACAACAGTCCAGAATTCAATGCACATATCTGCAGGGTAAATCTGAGACCTTTAACGTTACCTGAAAAAGAAACCATCACTCACTAAACTGAGTAATTTCAACTGATAAGCAACGAGTCCAAAAGGGTAGGATTAGGGATGATCCTGACGTGCTATTTATCGTTAATTTTATAGTATTTGTACGTATTCAATGTTCACAACTATTTGAAAGCAAAACTTTTAGAATGATACATTTTTCATACAGCTTTCGATTTGTTTTAGCAGAGGTTACTTTCTGATATGTTAAGTTTGCCTCTATATTTTCTTCAAAAATCCTGTAATTGCACCTGCACATTATAGCAGAGTTCACGTAAATACACGGCGGCGGGCAGGGGGGAATTACTGCCGACCGAAAGGCATGAGGCATGTCCCTCCAATGGGTTTGGATTCTTTTTGTAGTTTGTCAAGCAATTTTCAATCTTTATTTCCCATGGAAACATGCCCCTGTCTAAAGGCTGGGAGGGGTGGGAAGTATGGTGTCGAGGGGTGGAGGGGGGGGGGATAAAAATTGTGCAATTCCCCGCATTTGTGGTCGGATTTTCCCATCTTACCTTGATGATGCTGCTCCTGCGAGGGATGCCAGGTTTTCCATCTTGGGATGATGCTGGTGAAGGTGTGACTGTCCCCGCTCCGGGAGCTCCGGCTGCAGCCACCAGCTCCTCTCCCACACAGTCCCCGTTCGAGACGGCTTCAACTCCCTCCTTTTTGGCCGAGGAGGGTGAAGCAGAACATGAAGGCACCAGAGACGGGACACCACGTTCCGCCTTTCCTTCCGCCATGGCTTTTTCTCTCTCTCTTCTTTTTTTTTTGGGGGGGGTGTATTACAAATAAAAATTAAGCAACTTACAAACAAAAAGAAACCACCTTCCCCCCCCCAAAAAAATACAAAACGGAAGGAGACTTTTAACTCTTTTAAATTAAAAAGCAGCCCACAGTGTCCGCAGCGTGCATGGTATCAATCATTCCTCAAAAATTGCAACAAAAAAAAATATACAAGATCCGAAATACGTGTTGCAAAGCTCCCGCTATAATAGTAAGTGACAGTCCCTCCTGCATGGGAAGGAACTGCTGCCACCAACTGAAACCCCCTTTCCTCGGCTCGCAACACCAGAAAACAACATGTATCAAAAAGCCGCAACATTTACATCTCAGCGCCTCTGATGGTATCTCCGCCAGTCCATTGGCAGGGATGTGTCCGAGTGGCAGCTGCGGAAAGGGGAGCCAAATCCGGCCGCCAAGACAGGGCGCTGACAGCTGGGCTCCCCGGTTTCCCGGGTGATAGGCTGGCGCTGCCTCCCCGCTGATTGACAGCCCCGGGGCTGCTGTCCCTGTGTGCGCTCGGGCGGGGAGGGAGGGAGGGCGGAGCTATTACCCCCCCCCTCCTGTCAATCACTCCCGCATTGCCGCCAGCTCCTGTCAACAAGGAAACACCTGATGGTGTCCGCCCCCCCCCCCCCCCCCAGCCAGAGCCGCCCCGCCCCCTCCGGCACCACCCTCCCATTGGATACACCCGCAGGCGAAGGCTCGAGCCCATTGGCCGGCGCCTCACAATCGCCCACCTCCCATTGGTCCCCTGGTCCCGCCGCCCGCTCATTGGCTCGCCCGCCCGCCTCGGAAGAGACTCTGATTGGGCGCTCGCTGGTTCCCATTGAACGCTGAGGTACCATTGGGCACTGATAGGAGGAACTGAGCGTTTTCAAACTCTCAAATAGGCGAAGTACCATTGAGCAATTCACGCTCAAAGCAGATATCCGGTGACTGCAGTTCTACCGCAGTAACTTGCAATTAAAGTTTCAATTTAATGAAGGGGACCACGTTGTTGCACTCAGTTAAATAATTTGCGTGCAATTTCTGTAATCGACTCTCCCCAATTTTTACAGATGCACCACAGAAAACATCGTTTCTGGATGCTTTCTGTGGTGCATACAGCTTGGTGTGGCTCCTGCTCTGATCAAAACTGCAAGAAATTATAAAGGAGTGCGTCTATCATGCAAACCAGCCTCCCAGCCATTAATCTCTGCGGTGGATAAATTGTTGGAAGGTAATTTGAGAAACAGGATCCAGAGACGCAATGACTGATTAGGGATAGTCAATATAGGTTTGTGAGTGGAAAATCATATCTCACAATTTTAAGTTTTTTTGAAGAGGTAACGAAGAAGGTAAATAAAGTGTGATCTTACAGAGGTCTATAAAATAATGAGGGGCATAAATCAGCTAGAAAATCAATATATTTTCCCAAAGGTAAGGGAGTCAAAAACTAGAGGGCATAGGTTTAAGGTGGGACAGGAGAGATACAGAAGTATCCAGAGGGGCAATTTTTTTTCACTTGGGGTGGTTAGTGCCAGGAACAAATTGCCAGAGGTAGTAGTAAGGCAGGTACAATTTTGCTTTTTAAAAGTATTTAGACATTTACATGGTAAAATGTGTACACAGGGCTATGGGCTAAATGCAAGCAACTGGGACTAGCTTAGGGGTTTTTAAAAAAAGCGGCACAGACAAGTTAGCTGAAGGACCTTTTTCCGTGCTATGAGCCTCAATAACTATGACTCAGTCAACATTTCTTGCTGCCTCAAAAAAGCAGCCAGCATAATCAAGCACCCCACACTCCCTGGACATAGTCTTCCACCTTCTTCTGTTGGGAAAAAGATACAGAAATCTGAGAACACATGCTAACTGATTCAAGAATGGCTTCTTCCCTACTGCCATCGCACCTTTGTATGGACCTACCATATATTAAGATACAAGCAAAATACTGCGGATGCTGGAATCTGAAAAAAAAATAGGAAATGCTGGAAAATCTCACCAGGTCTGATAGCATTTGTGGGGAGTGAATAGAGCAATGTTTTGATTCTAGATGACCCTTCATTAAAGCTGAACCACATGAACAACAGCACCATTTGACCATGATTAAGTGTAAAGTCAAGTCCAAGATGAGGTGCAATGCTTCATCTTGTCAGCTTGGATCTCATTCCTCACATTTATGGGGACCATGAATTGCATTCAATTGGAATTTGAGTTTGGCCTTTGAAGCAAGAAAGGAATGGTTTTGGGTTTTCCCAGTCTGCTCTGAACATGGGCTTTGCAACTTTAAAAATGCAGTTAAAACAATTAAATTACATGTATCTCTAGAGGCAAAGATCAAATGTCAGATCAAACCCAAAGTCAGGTGCAATGTCTTAGTATGCTTTTGGATCTTGTACATCTCCACTGTGGCGACAAGGAATTTGATTCATAAACTCTTTACAGCATGAAAAGAGGCCCTTCGGCCAATTGTGTCTGCACCAGCCATCAAGTACCTATCTATTCTAAACCCATTTTGCAGCACTTGGCCTATAGCCTTGTATGTTGCAGTATTTCAAAAGCTCACCTAAATATTTCTTAAATGTTGTGAGGGCTTCTGTCTCTACCACCTTTTCAGGTAACGAGTTCCTGATTCTCACCACCCTCTGGGTGAAAGGGACGTTTCCTCACATCTCCTATGAACCTCTGCTCCTTACCTTAAATCTATGCCCATCATAATTTTATATGCCTCAATCAGCATCCTCCATTCTGAGGAAAACAACCCCAGCCTAAGCAGTCTCTCTTGATAGCTGAAATGGTCCAGTCCAGGTAACACTCTGTTGAAAACCCACACAGCCATGGGGAGAATGTGCAAACTCCACACAGACAGTGACCCAAGCCAGGAATCAAACCCAGGTCCTTGGCACTGTAAAGCAGCAGTGCTAACTACAGTACCACCTTGCCATTCTTCCTTCCTATCGACCTTATCTAGGAAATTTCTTCCTATCCACCCTGTCATTGTTTTATACACCTAAATCCTTTCCTGTGCCTTTCTGGAAGGATTTGGGCAAAAGAAAAGTGGTAAACCCAGGCTGTGGAGGCCCCCAGGTCAAAAACTCCATGAATGGTATTGCTGTCTTCTGCTCAGATCTGCTGTTGGTGCAGTGACTAATGAATCTATGTGACCAGTTTGAATTGGCATCAGGAGCCAAGGTAAATCATGTTAAGAGAAATGCCATGTTCTTTGGGAACTGGGCTGATTCATCCTTTGCTCCTTTCACTTCAGGACAAGCTGTTTGAAGGTGCTGGAGACACCTCCAGCTTGTGTTTAAAACTGAAAGGAGTGTGCAACTATGATCAAACAAAAAGTGGGCATGTGGGAGCAATGCTCCTTCTCCAAAGCAGTAAGAACCTGGTCAGGTGGTGTGAGGCACTTTTGGTGTTGAGAAAGGTGACACAGGTCTGGTGCTTTCCTCACTCCATGCTGTGGGATTCACCTGAGCTATCTTCCACTTAACCTAGAAGTCAAAAATGGACCATATTCTCAGGGTCACCATGTACATACCTCCAGATGATTGGGGAGAGAAAGTTCCCAACATCAGCCTTATCCTGATGACTACCTTTGTGTGTGGCTACATCAAGCTGTGCATAGACCCTTAATATGTAAACACCAAGTATCATGACATGCTAACGTTTTACCTACCTCCAGTGTTGCAAAGGACTGGTCTGGCTACACTGTTGCAGAGCTCCAAGTAGTTAGACCATACTGGATCACTTGTCCGTCATGGTAAGATTTGTGCAGAAAAACATCTTTGGCCACAAGTCCATCAGACAATGGACTGCATGTAATATCCTAGAGGCCCTGCAGATCCTGTCAGAAGGATCCTCAGGCACTGTCAAAGTCATTTGGCAGATCGACTTATTACCACAACTTTCCAACAAACACCAAGATGTAAGTTGGTTGCTGGTGAGAAGCATCTTCTCCGTAAGATCCTTCCTTCGTGCTCAACACCACATTCCCTGCACACATTGCCCTCAAGGCAGCTGTGGTGAGAAGAGACCATTGTCACTGAAGTGTTGCAGACACCACCATAGAGTTGCACTGGGAAGAGATCACTGTCTAAGACTTTTCAGCTATAGTACCCTCAAGCCATATGCCTGATATGGAATGTGTAGTCTAAATATCAAGGTTATTAAAACTGTATGGAAGCACCTCACGGTGGAACTTATATGGAGACAAATTGACTTTGTTGCACTTCTTGTTTTCAAGTTGAAATGTTTTGTGACATACTTTTACACTCCCCAACATTTGACTTGCAAACAAAGAATGCAAAAGTGCAATCATCCAGAAAAATATCCAATGAAAGGTTGAGTAGGAAAGTCTACAGTAACGGAGGTGATTCTGTTCATAGCTTCTATTCTGATGCTTTATCAGACAAATCCTCTTAGATTTGTGCTTTACTGTAATAACAGCAAACTGGGGGCAATTTCAGCCTGCATTAGCCATCAGCAAGAACAGTGATGCTGCTGCAAGATATGGCATGAATAGGTAAATATGATTCTTGCCAGTGTGTTCATGTTTCCTGATTTTCCAGGCCCCTCGCTGGTGCCATAATGAGAATCCTGCTTCGGAAGTTCATGAACCTCGCTTAAATACATTACCATCTGACTAGTGAGCCTTTCCACCAGGACTTCTGCCCTCACTGAATATTCACTGAGATACAACAGTTCTAAAAAAATGAAGATCTGGCAATCTCATCTCCGAAGCGGATAGGGAAGTAACACTAGGATCGTCATTACCCTATAGGATGCCAATTTCTGAAGGGGCCCTGAGAGGACACAGGAAACCCAAATAATTGCAACTTGGGGCCAGAGATTCAATTCCAATTCTTGGCGGTAGTGGGGTGGGTAGGGTTGGGGTGGCTGACTCATAGAACTTAGTGGTACTTTGTAGCTGTGAATCTTTGGGTTTAAAGTGTTAGGTGGTTAGTTTACAGGCAATGTTCCCAGGTCCTCCTGGCTGGACTTGTGGCGATATCACCCATGAAGATTACCCTTCTAGATTGGCAGCTGGAAACTAGATGGGAGCAAGTGGATCCACAAGGTCAGCACTGTGAGACAACTATGAGGTTCTTAGATGGGGTTTCATGAGAAGTCTGGCTGCACGGGCAGAGCAGGGAACTCTGTCAAGGGGTCTTATGAGGAAAGCTGAGGGACTTGAGCTTGTTTTTGTTAGAGAAAAAGTTAAGAGGTGACCTAATTGAGGCATACGTCATGATCAGAGGATTAAATAGGGTAGACAGTGAGAGCCTTTCTCCTCGGATGGTAATGGCTAACACAGTGGACATAGCTTTAAACTGAGGGATGATAAATATAGAACAGATGTCAGATGTAGGTTCTTTACTCAGAGGGTAGCAAGGACACGGAATGCCCTGCCTGCAGCAGTTGTGGACTCACCAACTTTAAGGGCATTTAGATGGTCATTGGATAGACATATGGGCAATATTGGAATAGTTTAAGTTAGAGGGTCATTAGATTGGTTCCACTCATCGGCGCAATATCAAGGGCCGAAGGGTCTGTACTGCTGTAATGTTCTATGTCATTTCCAGCTGCATGAAGGCTAAAGACCCTCACGTGAGAGAGGATGAGTGGAATCAGAATGAAGCCCTTCATTCTGCACTTTGAAACCTGACAGCATAACATTTCTGGAAGGTCAAGGTCTCTGGTTATGGAGGCCAGGCTGTCAGGGACTAATGTGTGGGTGCCAGTTGTTCAAATTGGAAGATTCATTTAATCTGCAGCCCATGACAGCGGGAGGGAATGGAGGTGCCCTCTAAGGATGAAGTTGACTACAAATTGCAGGCCTTACACGATTCAGCTGTGCCATATGGGAAGCCAGTTACTAAATCAACTCCCTGACCCTTCCTTGATGAGTCAGTTGTGCCACTAAATCATAGGTCAGAGTGATTAGCCATGGTAAATATGCTTTAGTCAGCATTGCAATGATTAAATTGCAATGTCATTGTACTGGGGGAATGAGTGAGTCAGCCACCCCGACACTGCCCACCCCACCACTTCCAAGCCACCGATTGGTACCCAATTGTTATCGCTATTTCCCTGAGCATCCCAGGGACTTGGACTCCACAGAGACTGGGTTGCCTTTTTGACCCCTTTAATTACATTTCAGTTTGACATTTTAAGCTTTGTTTGTGATTTGTTTTTGTTTAGCGCACTATCCCTTTCAAGGGCTGCCCTTTTATTTTGTCCCCCCTTGAGTTTGTTTTATTTAGCTCAATTGTTTAACTCAAAAGAATTGGAAGCATAGGTTCCAGATATTGAACTCTAGGGTGACACAGTGGCACAGTCGTTAGTACTGGTCCCTCACAATGCCAGGGACCCAGTTTCAATTCATGGCTTGGATCATTATCTGTGCGGATTCTGCACGGGTTTTCTTCAGGTGCTCCATTTTCCTCCCACAGTCCAAAAGATGTGATGGTTAAGTGCATTGGCCACGCTAAATTCTCTCTTAATGTGCCTGAACAGGCGCTGGAATGTGGTGACTAGGTGATTTTCACAGTAGCTTCATTGCAGTCTTAATGTAAGCCTATTTATGACATTAATAAATAAATTTAAACTGAGGCTGACTCATGGATCCAAAACAGAGAGGTGATACAGATATGGTCCTAATGCAACACATTATGGTAAAGTCACTCATCAGTTATTCCATTCAGGAGATGACTGATGGCAGCATCTCATTCCCCTGTGAGAACATTGGGAAAACATGTGTCTACTGGATGTATTCAACTGCCCTCACTTCTTATCCCTGGGAGTGCTGAGGCTGTCAAGGCTTGAGGCAATTTATCCAGGTGTAGTTGAGAGGGGAATTGTGGTGAAAAGGCTATTGTGTGACTGGGGAGGGAATGATGCTCATGGGGAACATGCTACTTAGAACCACAGGATTCCTACAGTGCAGAAGGAGGCCATTTGGCTCACTGAGTCTGCACCAACTCTCCAAAAGAGAGTCCATGCTTCCCGCCCTTTCCCTGTAATCCAGCATACTTACCATTGTTAATCTCCTTAACCTACACATCTTTGGGAACTAAAGTGTAATTTAGCATGGCCAATCCACCTATCCTGCACATCTTTGGACTGTGGGAGCAAACCAAAGCACCTGAAAGAAACCTATGCAGATATAAGAAAGAACAGGTAAACTTCGCACAAACAGTCGCCCAAGGCTGAACAAAGGTGAGGCAGCAGAGCTAAACATGTGCTGCCCGATAGTGGGAGGGTGAGAAAGAGAAAGGAAGGAAAGGCAGCTAGTGGGCACAGATGAACATTGCATAGCATTAACATTAAAAATTACTTTGTTCACCCATACAGAGCCTTCACAATGTTGTGTCGTGGCATATGGTCCACAAGCCCCATGAAGGCTTGGCACTTCATCCTTCTGCAATATGAGAATGGCAACTCAATATCTCTCCCATCTCCCATTGACAATTCAGTAAAACCACAATACTATCCCAAAATGTGTAGGTTAGATGGATTAGCCATGATGGATGTGTGGTGTTACGGGATAGAACGGGCATGGGTAAGATGCCCTGCCAGAGAGTCGGTGCAGACTCAGTGATTTGGATGGCCTTGTTCTGCATTGTAGGGACACAAAACCTAAATATTCCCAGGATCCACAGCTGAGATTGAAGTGGCCCACTACTTCCAGGTCCTGGTGCCTCAGATGACCCTGACGGGTTTCCTCTGGGAGGACCTGGACCTTGAAGATCTGGACCTACTTTGGGGCTGTACAAGTGTTACAGTGATGCCCTCCTTGGTGTGTGGGGCTATAGGTGTGTCAATCACAGAGAGGTAGGTTTCAGAAGGGCTGGACACCTCTGGGTTCTCCTGGGTTGAAGACTTCTACTGATCCTCTTCCCTTTGGTGTCCAGAAGCCCCTGGGCTCCTCTGTGGGACAGAGGAGCAGCTAGAGAGTGAGACGGAGAAGCCCCACTGTCTTCTGGTGCTGACACTCATGGATTCCCACCAGTGTCTGAAGCATACAGTTGAAATCTGTGCCATAGAACTCATGCCCTCAAACGTGGCGGTTATAAGCTGAACAATGGAACGGATCATGGAGCACAAAGTCTCCATTGTGGACACGAAGCTCACATTGTTAATCTCGGTGCCTCCGAGTGGCGGCACCATCTCCTTGGATAGAAGGCACTGGGACTTCTCCTTGCACCACTTCCTAATGCTCATTAATCTACTATTGCAACTCAGCAGCTCTAGAATGACCAGAACTCAGGGGCATGTTATCAGCCAGGGAAGCACAGTCCCTGGATTGTTCATTTCTTTGCCTGCTCTGGATCTTTAGCTGTGAGGTTCTCACCAGTAAATGGCTCAGAAACTTGGAATAAGTGTTAGAGAGGCGTTTGAAAGGAACGCCCCAATGATTATAGAGATTGTTGCTTCCTGGGGTGAGCAAATCTGAGGCAAGTTTCCATGAGCATGGTATGAATCATATGAAAAAAATTGGTTGTACAATAAGTATATACATTAAGTTTTCCTGCCATCAGCGCTGGCGGATTCCCCCTGGTTTTCACGCCAGGACAGATACTTTGCAAAATATGGGAAAATTCTGCCCATTGTATTTATATAGTGCTCATAGTGTCTTAAAACATCCTGAGATGATTCACCAGTGTGTTGTAAAACAAAATTTAACATTAAGCCATATATAAGCATGGTGAAATTAAGAGATGAGTTTTAAGGAGCACCTTAAAGGAAAGAGAGACACAGACAGAGAGAGATTTAGGGAGGAATGCCAGAGCTTATAGGGCGCTTGCAAATGACAATGTGACCACCAATGATAGATTGTCTAGAATGTACTGTAGACCAGAGTTCAAGGAGCACAGAAAACACAGACACTTGTCAGGTTGCAGGAGATTGCAGAAGTAAAAAGGAGTGATGCCATGGAAGCATTCAAAGGCAAAGATGAGAATTTGTTCAAGGTTTTGCCAGGCAGGGATAATGCAGTTCAGCAATCACAAGGGTTTTATTGAAATTATTGCAAATATTCCTTTAAAATTGCAATGCTTTCCTCCTCAATCATTCCCAATGCAAAGAAAAGCCTGGTTTAACTGTCAGTGAAAAGAAATGTCTCTGAGCATCTTTCATTACTAATTTAGTGATGATTTCAACCAGATGTTCTCTAGTCACCAATTCTCCAACCAGCAAGAATTGTATTTCTTTATTAACTCTATCATAATCCTTCAACAAATCAAATATCCTGTTAAAATGTTTTTATCTTTGTTTCACGCCGTGGAAATAGTGCAAGAATCTTTGTTCACTACCATATTTCCATCTCCTGTTAAGGCTTTCTTTAAAATTGACCCCTTTGTCATACATTTAAACATCTCAAATTACCTTCTACTGTTTTTTTTTTCCCAATTTTTTGTGATGGATCCTCTTTGGAGTGATTTTGTACATATCAGGCCCATACAATTCAGTCATGGATTTGCATTTCAACTCCATTTATCTGCCTTTTCTCCATATCCCTTAACTCCCTTGCAAGACACAAAACTATTGGTTGCAGTCTTGAAAATTCCAGCATCCAAAGCTCTTTAGAGAAATGATTTCCAGGTTTCATTACACTTCACATAAAAAATGGCTTCCCGATTTCGCACCTAAATGGCCAATGTCTAATTTTTAGTTTGTGCACAATTATCCTCGAATTCTCTGCCAAAGTAAACCCATTCTTTATATTTACCCAAGGAACCTTATTCATGCAACCTGTAGCCATTACTAATGTATACTGTATCCTCTACAAGTCAAATACACGTTTACTGAGGCTCATTGCTCAAATGCAAATGCAGTCCTCCAGACCTGGTTAGACCAAGGCACTATAAACCGAAGCATATCTTCCCTTTACATTTAAGCTCCACTGAGATAAATGTCAACATTCTATTAGATTTTTTGATTATTTTTTGTACCTGCTCAATTACTTTTAGTGACTCATCACTTTCTCCTTCCATCATTATTGGATTCCGTCATTACGAGAAAATTTCTTGGAGCTGAAGTGAATGATCTCACAATTCCCCACACTGGAGTCCACCTGAGGTCACGTAAATGCAAGTGTGGCTATTTTTTATGAAACTTGAAGTGCTTGTAGATTTGAGGAATTATACATTTACAATCCCAGTTCCTCTATATCCTTTAACATCTGTCCTTGAAGTGTTTCTATCTATTCCTTTCCAAATGAGTCATACTTGCCTACATAAATTGCACCTAGTATTTTTTCTAACTAATCATCCAAACATTTCTGCACCCCCTCGCGATGTTTGCATTGCTCCTCCCTTTTTTGCTGTAGATACTTTTGGTTCTGTGCCACGTACAAATTACCTGTACACTGTACATCAAGAAGAAAAATGGTTCAGGTCTGAACCCCAGGGTACTTTTACTTATAAACCTTCTCACATAATATGATGAGCTGGACTAATTTCTATTTAATTCTATATTTTTGCCTGTCAATTACTTTCTATGTTAGGTTTCTTACATGCTTGCATTTTTTAGCAAAACTGTGAAACGTCTCACAAAATACCTTTAAAAAATTTGGTAAACATTACATGTACCACATTTATTTCATTGTAGGAAAATCTATTACATTTGTTAAACATAATTATTTGGTCTGTTATCGGACAACAAATATGGAACACAATATGGAAACAGACTAAGATTACACTCAGAGCCTCCCCAAAAAAAGGTCACAAGGGAACAGACACAGACTAACAGACAAGAGCGTGCTTTTAGAATGCAAATCAGGGCTAACATACAAGGGAAGCTGGACAGGATGGCGCCTACAGGAACTAAATTAAAAAACACATCCCCACCCCACCAAATCAGCACTTCTAACTTAATCAAACAAATGTCTATGGAGACACTTAAAGATTAGCATAACTAAGGAAGCATCCCTGGCCCCTCGAATTTCTTGAGAAAAATCACACACCCATTGTTCATACCCTGGAGATTCTAGACCATTAATAACCAATCAGACAAAAACGATTAACACATACTTAAACCAATCATTCCAATACTTGAAAACATCGAGACAGGATGGCTAAAGTTGAATACTGTAAATAAGGCATTAGCATTTGAATTGTACAATACACCGAAGTTTAGATATAACTGTAGCCCATTGCGGTGGGTCTTTAGAGTGCTTTCGGGACAGTTTGGTTTGTACGTCCTGACTGCACCTCTGTCAACGTAAAAGAAAATAACATTGTATCTTTGATGAACTGGTCCCTGGGTCCGTAGTGGCCACTCACGCTAACAGGCCCAAAAATACCTTGGAGTGGCAATCAGCTGTGGATTACCAATCCATAGCGATTTACCTGCACTTAAAATGGAAAGCGCCTGTCTCGCCCAACCTTCCTGACTCAGGTGGGGTGAGACTGAAGAAGGGAAACGCTTCAGTTCCAGCGATGAAACGTAAAAGGCACAGAGTAAAGGAGGATACACCCTAGGTCGGAACATGGGGGAGGAATCTGGATAAGAGGAGAGAATCCAGACAGGAGGTCAAGATATCAAAGGATGGATTTGGGGGCATGGAGGTGAACATCAGGACGGTAGGCTTTTGAACTTCAGGGAGATGAGTTCAGGGAGATGATCAGTTGGATCAGGGGTGCAGGGCAGGTTAGGAAGCATGGAGATGTTGTTTGGGACTGGTGAAGAGGGAGTGTGGTTGTGTCCAGGTGTGGGGATGGTTGGGCCAATACGGGCCCAATTAGGTTGGGAGTGGGTGATGGGGAATACCTTCATAAGTGGAATGGTTAGTTGGAGGTGGTGTTGGTGAGAAGGAGTGGGGAGGAGGGTGGTGGTAGTGGGGAGGTGATTACGAGGTTGCTCTGGGATGAGTGTGGGAAGGTGTGCAATGGAGGCTGGTTATAATTGTTACTCTGAAGTTAGAAGTGCCTTTTTTCTTTCTAATTTTTTCAGAAAGCTATCTGCAGAACCATCCAAAGTTAGTGATTTAAATCACTTTGGTGGATGCTTCCCAGCATAGCGTAATTGTTCAGAGAACTTCTGGCCAGTTGCCAGATAAACCCTTACCTAGACCTTGAGGGATTCCCCAGCGCGTCATTGGGATACCTCCTAAATCTGAAATTGAGGAACCAGGAAGTTGTGACCCAATGTATTTTGTCAAGTCCATGCCAACAGTTCTTGTTTATCTCATTTATTACTTAATTCTCATGAATATTGTCACAGTTTAAAGTTTTTAAATGTTTATCCATAAGTAACTTATATATAGAATGGGGTTTTTCTCCCTCTCTATGGTGTGTTTAGTGTTTGTGGGTGGTGGTGTGCTACTCGCTAGCAGTGGGATTTTATGGTTTCCCCGTTGTTACCGGGAGTTACCGTTGAATCCACCCCTCGCTACCAGAAACCTGTGGAGGAGATGTACTGTTGGCGAGACGATTTGATCATACCAGTATGAACAGTGGCTAGATTTTGGCGATAGTCACCTATTCCATTCTTCTGTTGCTTTTCATGCAGATGTATTATTATGGAAATCTTCTAAGCTTGCAGCATAATTTATATTTCGAAGATAGATTTTAAAAATATGGTCAGAAATTTTGCTATTTTGTATCTGATCTCCTTCGATATCCTAAGGTGCGTGTCATCAGAATTGTTGGTGTGTCCATTTTGCATAGCACGCATGTTTTCAGAACCAAATTCTTTACTGCAGTTATCTCTTAATTCATGTTGTTTACATATATTCTCACTTTTAAAACATCTGTATATATGAACAAATAATTACCTTCATCATCCAAAAAACTCCTTCCATTGCTGAACAATCCTCTTTAGTTGTCTTTTTAGTTTTAATGTGCTTATAGAAATCCTTACTAATTCCTTTTATATTGTCTGCTACCTCATTTCCCATTTTGTTTGCAAGATTCCACTTCACTCTTCCTTCCTCACCAATCTTCACTAACTGCGTTTACATTTTCAGCCCTAATTTAATCCCAGAGAACTTTATCCTTTAATGCTCTTGTTTTTTACCCTGAAGGCAAATTTATATGCTATCTGTCTCATATTTAAGGATTCGTCATTACTGATCTATTGTCCTATTTTCCCGCTGACGGGATTTGAGCAGATCCCTTCTTATCCATCTGAATATTGCCCTTTTCCAATTAAGTATTCTTCTGTTTGAATCTTCAGCAAGCTTTTTCATTTCAGTTCTGAATCTATCACCATTTTCCCACTCACATATTAGTTATATGTCCCAGTTCATTTCCAAGGATGAAAACAAGCAATACTTTTTTTTCCGGGTTAGATTAGAAACATACTGAGATAGAAATTGGTGTGTGCTGTGTCCATTTGTCAGGTGTAAAATGGCCGCAAGACTGACTGATTTAACAGTGGACTGCAAAGTTAAGCAGTCCAATTCACTGCTACATTGTTCCATTGTTTTCAATTTTTAGTTGCCAGGCAGCCATCTAAACTAGATATTAGATCTCTTTGCACCTATTGATTAGGGCCTAAAGCCTTTGCAGTCCACTTGTGTCAAATTGGGTAGAAGGTGAGGCAGATTACTTGAAACTCAGTTTTTCTGTCTGGTGAACTGTTCTTGGAGGTGATTATGTAATTGAAGCTCCAGGACTAACTTCTGGCAATCTTTTGGCTGCTGTTTTTTTGGTGCAGAGATAATACTCCATGCCTATTTGGTACTTTATAACTGGTCTAAATAAATTTCTAAAGCCTCTGTTATTCAAGTTGGCTTAAATATGTTGCCACACACATTACCTATACTGTCTGTCTATCTGTGAATAACATCCCATTGAATCTCTTCCTCTGTCTGAACTAGACTATTTAGTAGCCTGTAATTCACTTGCCTAATTATACCATTTCCCTTCTGATTTCTGTCTTAATGCAAACATGTTGAACAGCTTTTATTTCTAACATCGTGATAGTAAAGCCTGGCACCAGGGGGTGGGGGGAGATGGAGAAATAATAGTAATCTAAAGATAAGAAAAAGAGACAAGAGCAAAGATCAGAGTACAAAAAGAGATAAAGATAACATAGTCTGGTAACATTCAAGGAAGTAATAATAACAAGATATGGAAAAATAAAACTGGAGCAAGGAAAAATAAGAAAATCACTACTTATATAATGATGTAAAGTTAAAGTTTATTTATTAGTTACAAGTAAGGCTTACATTAACAGTGCAATAAAGTTACTGTGAAATTCACTGAGTTGCCACAGTCTGGCACCTTTCGGGTCAATGCACCTAATCAGCACATCTTTCAGAATGTGGGAGGAAACCAAAGCACCCATAGGGAAGCCACACAGATATGGGGAGAACTGCAAACTCCACACAGACAGTGACCCAAGCTGGGAATCAAAACCAGGTCCCTGGTGCTGTGAAGCAGCAGTGCTAACCACTGTGCTACCATGGATGGAGTTTGCATAACAAAACTGAGGAATCAGAAATAAAAGTTTACTAAGGATGTGTCAAAATTGGCAGTTCAAAACCTATAGAATCAGTAATGCAACAGGAGGCCATTTGGCCTATTGAGGCTGCACCAACAACAATTCCATCCCGGTCCCATTCCTGTAACTCCATATATTTACCCTCCTAATCCTCCTGACACTAAGGAGCAATTCAGCATGGCTAATCAACCTAACCCACACATCTTTGAACTGTGGGAGGAAACCGGATAATCTGGAGGAAACCCTTGCAGACATAGAGAATGTGCAAACTCCACACAGGCTAGTACCTCGAGGCCGGGGATTGAACCCCCGGATCCCTGACATTGTGAGGCAGCAGTGCTAATCACTTTTGACCATGCCGTGTAATTGCAACCTATAAAGCAGGTAGAAAAATAGGAAAGGAAGAAAATATGGTAGTACAGATAAGTTAATGAGAATTATTGTAATGGCAATAGAGCACCAATTGAGAAAGAAATAGAAAAATAATCCAAATGGATTGAGATTTCAGATGTAAAGGATCATCACACTTTTAGAGATGTGCTGCAGATCACCAAAATAGTTATCCACTATTGCCACATGGGAGATAGTAAAAAAGGTTCAGCTTTGTACAACAGGAATCACTGAATTTTTAATAGTGTCATAATTGGTGATGACCTCTGAACAACCTCTCTAGTCATGAAAATCAATGTTACAAGCATGAAGGCTCATTGCCTTGGAAGAAAATGTGTGCTGTAGATTTAACAAAAAATATTTTAATCTTATTTCTGCTTTTATCTTTTATGTCTGTCCCAGTCTTTAACTTGCTTCATGTACAATTCATAGAATCATACAATCTCTACAGTGCAGAAGAGACGCACACAGCCACTCCCTAGAGCCAGGCTTTACTCTCATAATGCTGGAACTAAAGCAGTTCAACATGTTTGCATTAAGATGGAAATAGGGAAAAATATATTGGTGAATATATATCAAAACTGTTAAAAAGGTAATCAAGGGGGAATTTAATTACCCACAAATAAGCTAACAAGAATGGAGTTTGCAGAGCCTTTGCAGACAAAATGGACCAAATGGCCCCCTTCCACACGTAACAATTCTGTGAAAAGGGAAAAGGACATGAAGTTTTATAATGGGAATGTGTACAAGATTCCTTTCTGACTTAAAATGTGAGAAGCCTAACAAGAGAGCAAGCATTGCTGAAATAATGAGAAATGAATTGGAGCAGATAAGAGAATTCAACACAGGTCATTTATGAAAAACAAACCAAAATATTACCACTTGAATTTTGCTGTAAGTATCCAAGAAACATCTTTTGTCATTCGCCTCGCATACAGTTAACCATAGACGTGTCAGCAGAGATTTTTAGGTTTTAGTTTGTAGCCGTGTAATGCAATGCAGCGCCTTCTGCAGAGAATTTGTGAGCAATTGAAGCAGCAGGGAGGTTCTGCAACCAGTATATTGAGAAATCCTCACTGACACACAAAAGCAACAGAGCAGGATATATAAATCAAGAAATATAAATTGCAGTTAAATAATTAATAATTACCTAAGAAAAACAAATTTGTGAAATAAAAATAATCCAAAGATTTATAGGTTAGGTGGATTGGCCTTGCTAAATTGCCTGTTAGTGTCCCAAGATGTGTAGGTTAGATGGATTAGACATGATAAATTTGTGAGATTATGGGGAGAGGGCCTGGGTAAGATATTCTGGATGGGATTTTCTGGCTGCGCTTGCCTGAAAACCAGAAAATCCCCCCTCCCCACAGAGATCAACGGATCTTTGTATAGTCTGCTCCTCAATCACTATAATTCCCATGGCGGGCAGGATGGAAAAATTTTCACCTGTGTCACAGAATCAATGTAAACAGGATGGGCTGAATGGCTTCTTCTGCATTGTAGAGATTGTATGATTCTATGAATTGTACATGAAACAAATTAAAGATTGGGACACCAAAAAAGTAAAAGTAGAAATATTATTAAAATTTTTTTTGTTAAATCTACAGCATTCATTTTCTTCTGAGGGAATGAGACTTCATGCTTGTAAATTAATTTTCAAGGCTAGAGGTGTTGTTCAGAGGCAATCATCAATTACAACACTATTAAAAATTCAGTGACTCCTGTCATACAAAGCTGAACTTTTTTAATTTTCTTCAGTGTGGCAATAGTGGATAACTAACCTAAGTTCACGCCAGTCAGTTTTTTCTGTGAAGATTCCATCAGTGAAAACTGTAAAAGCTTAGCTTGTCAAAGAGGAAGATATCACTGAGAACAACTTCTGATTTCCACATATAACTGCATAAATGTGCAGATTAGCTACAACTTGTAAGAAAAGTGATGATGATAGATAGCCTTTCCACTATTAGAAAATCAAAATCCAAATCAATGAGGTTCAAAAGACTGATTAATAGTGATGTAGGAAGTACAAAGGTGCAGTTGATAATTTAGGCAGATGTGTTAGTGAGGATAGGGATAAGAAATGTAAATTGCAACAAGTATTGATAAGGTGTTGAACAACATGGGGAATTATTTAAATGAGACAAAGCTAGTGGGAACAGCGACTTCTGGATCTTGAGCCTTCACCTGCATTCACATGAATGATGATCGTGGGCTCAAGTTCGCCCCATTATGTGCAGTTTTGTTCTCCTTTCCTAAAAAAGGATATATTTACGATATAGAGTTCAGACTGATTCCTGGATGGCAGAATTGTCATATGAGGAGAGATTAGGCCAATTGGAGGTGAATTCACTGGAATTTAGAAGAATGAGAAGAAATCTGTTGAAATTAATGAAACTTTGACAGAGTTGGACAGACTTGATACAAGGATTTTGTTTCCTTGGGCTGAGGGGTATTTAGAAAAGGGTCCACACTCTCAGCATACAGGGTAAGCTATTTAGGATTGAGATGAGGACAAACATCTTAACTCAGAGGGTGGAGAAACTGTGGAATTCTCTAACACAGAAGGATGTGGAATCCAAATCACTGAATATATTTAAGAGGGAAATAGATAGTTTAAGATAGATTTCTAGACTCTAAAGATGTCGAGGGGCACAGGGAGAGTGCAGAAGTGTGATGTTCGGATGGAGGATCAGCCATGATCATATTGAATGATGAAATAGGCTTGAAAACCCAAATGACCTACGCCTGCTCCTATTTTCCATGTTTCTATATTTCAGTTACATCCCTAAATATATTTGCCATAATTCTTATTGAAGAGGATAACAAAGACAAAAAAAAGTAATAGAAGAAAGCAAGGTTGGATAATATTACAATTAAAAGGTGCAGGGAAGATTAATGTAGATGTGATTGTGGACCAGAAACAGTCTGACCAGAAGGGCATGCCGGCATTGGCCGTTGCAAGAGGAGTGGAGGGAGGATGGCGGGCAGTTCTGACTGTGCAGGAGAAGGGGTGATGATTGCAGGGGTGGGGGAAAGAAGGGTCCAATGATTGGGGGGGGGGGGGGGGGGGATAGACAATGATTCCGCAATGGAGGGGAGGAGTGAATGCTGACCCCGATCCAGGATGGGGAGAGGAGACACTGAGGCCTCAGTGGAGAGGTGGGGGCAGGTCTATTTTAATTTTAATTGGGACTGAAGTCTCCAGGCCCACTAGCATTTCATCTGACCTAGGGGGTCAGATGAAAATCTCAAGGATCAGAGATGGATATTCACCAATCAGCAAAACAGAAACATTGAAGATAACAATGGCTTTAATGAGAGACAGATTACCAGGACTAGGTGGTTTCCATCTCAGGATTTCAAAGGAACTGATGAGAACATTGCAAAATACTCTCAATTTGGTAACTATTCCTTGACCTTGGAAAGTTGCATGTGTTACTTTATCATTTAAACTAGTTGAGAGAAAAAAAAGTAGGAAATTATAGACCAGTTGGTCTAACATCTGGCATTGCCGCGCTGACACTCCCTTACCCCTGACGTCCTGGGCCACTCTTCCCCCCAGCAGGGTCGGCTGCCTGTTGCCCATCAGTAGGGAGCAGTAGTAAACCTCCCTGGAGTTAACTACTCTTGGCCAGAGGGGAAATGCTAGTGGGCCTGGAGACTTCAGTCCCAATTAAAATTAAAATAGACCTGCCCCCACCTCTCCACTGAGGCCTCAGTGTCTCCTCTCCCCATCCTGAATCGGGGTCAGCATTCACTCCTCCCCTCCATTGCGGAATCATTGTCTATCCCCCCCCCCCCCACCTCCCCAATCATTGGACCCTTCTTTCCCCCACCCCTGCAATCATCACCCCTTCTCCTGCACAGTCAGAACTGCCCGCCATCCTCCCTCCACTCCTCTTGCAACGGCCAATGCCGGCATGCCCTTCTGGTCAGACTGTTTCTGGCCCACAATCACATCTACATTAATCTTCCCTGCACCTTCCCATTAGTCTCCCACTACAACGCACCCCCGGCACAGATTGGCATTGCAGATGGCAAATGCAAGTTCAAGATTGTGCCCATAATTTAAATGGACTTCCAGAAGGTAGTTGTCAAATACCCTCTTAAAAAGCTGTCAATAATGTTGAAGCCTGTAGAATTGAAGACAAATAATTGACTTGGTTAGGGAATTTTCTGAGCAGCGGAGGGCTGGATCTTACAGGGGATATCATGTTCCTTACATGACCACCCCTCCAACCCCTCCACTCCTCAATTTAAAAGTCAGTCGGGAGCTCACCTATGCAAAAACAAATTTTATGCTCGAAAAGACATTAGGTGGGTTGAGTGCGTGACTTCCGTCACCTTCCTCCCCTGTCTCCACTTGGAAGAAGTCCCATCTTAGAAAGGGAGCAGCCAATCAGACTGGCAGTTCTCTGGTCCCTATAGCCCTGGTTTGAGTGACAGCCACTGCTGTGAGTGCAGGCAGACTTTGAAGAGGAGATTATGGAAGGTGGACTGAAAGTAAGTCTGGGGTGTCACTTGGGCAGAGCCCAGCGAAGTGATGAGCAAGTTGGAGGGCCAGGTTTGAGAGGGCAAAGGAAAAAGGTTAGAAAGAGGTTTTGACCTTGCAGGTCACATCTCTGATAGACACAGGGGACTCCCAAAATAGTTCCCTCCTTTCCTGACAATATCTCACCCAGTAAAAGCTGCCTGACTGCACAAATTACCTGTGCCTCTCCCTGCAATGGGCCACTTAAAGGTGTCAAAAGTACAAGGATGAAGAGACCCATTGCCTCCTTCACCCACCAAAAAATGGGAGCAGGTCAGGCCAATAGCAGGCCAGCCACTCCTTCTATTTGATGAGATCTCTAAGATCAGCAGTTGGAGGACCACCAAAACCAGCCCTGAGAACTGCAAATTTCCCTCCAAGCCACTCGCCATTCTGACTTAGAAATGTACCGCTGTTCCTTCACTGTAACCAGTTCAAAATCCTACAATTCCCTCCCTAATGGCATTGTGGGTCAAACCACAGCCCATTGACTGTATCATTTCAAGAAATCAATTCACCACCACTTTCTCAAGGGCAATTAGGGATGAGCAGTAAATGCTGGACCTGCCAGTGACACCCATGTCCCACAAAAGAAAAATAAAAAAGGAATGTGACTATTTGATTCTCTCAAAGGTCTGACATGGCACTAAAGTATTCATCATAATTGTTAATGACTTAAATGACAGGATAGAAAGCCACATATTGAAATTTATTGATGACACATTATAAGCAGTGTAGATGGAAGCGTAAAATTACAATGAGATATTGGTAGATTCAGTGACAAATGGATTCCAGTAAGGGAAATTTGAGGTCATCAGCTTTGGAACTAAAAATGATAGAACAGGCTACTTACTAAATAATAAAAGTCAAAACAGTGATTTGGCCATCCTAGTATACAATCCCATGAACAAGAGTAGAAAATAATCAAAAAAGGTTAATGGAATGCTGGCCTTTATATCTTAAAGACTAGAATACAATCAGGTAGAAATCGTGCTTCAGTAATTCAAAGAACATATTAGACCACACCTGGTGTACCGTGAACGATTCTGGCCATCACATGTTACAAAGGATATATTGGTCTTGGAAGAACTGCAGCATCGTTTTGCCAGGCTGATACCTAGATTTCCGGAGTTATAAGGAGAGATAGTCAGACTAAGGCTATATTCCCAGGAATTGAGAGAGTCAAGAGATGATTTTGGGAGGATTGGTTAGCTGAGCTGAGAGATGGCTAGTGTCTGGTTTAGAATTACTTCAACAAAGCAGGGTTTGATCCCCATTTCAGTTGAGGAAGACTTGGGTCCTGCCTTCTCACCCTGTAAAGTAGTAAAATTTCAGCATGGATTAGGCAGCCATGGTTAGGCAATCCTCAATTAATTGGGAATGCTACCTGGAAAAGAAGATGAGTTAATTTGATCAAAGATTTCTGTTTATTAACAGAAATTGAAATTAGGAAATACTGCTCATCATGAAGACTTGTAGAGGTTTGGCACTGTGTCCTACAAACATAATTGATATAACTTCAATTGTAATTTCTAAATTTGAAATTGTTAGATTTTTGTTTTCTGAAGATATTAAGGAATATGGGAAACAGTGGGCTTATGCTGATAGGTTGCAAATCAACTATGGATCATTGATTAGCAGAACTGTTGCATGTCCAATTCCAGTTCCTCTGTTCCTATTCTTCTGCCCTTCCTTTAGTCACTTTAAAATGTTTACTTTTCCAAATACTTAAAAAGCTGTCAATTCCAACAATTATCACAGAAAGACATTCTGTGTCCTAACAACTTCCTGTAGAAAGATATTCCTACCAATTCTCTTCACTTTGACGATGATCTTAAATTCAGATCTCCAGTTAATTGACTGACAAATTAAAATAACTTCACCGTATTCATCTAATTAAAATCTTACATAGCCTCCTTACTGTGCAGAAGGAGGCCATTCAGCCCATCGATTCTGCACCAAACACAATCCCACCCAGACCCTATTCCCGTAATCTCTCATGTTTATCCTGCTAATCTCCCTGATACTAGGGTTAATTTAGTGTGGCCAATCCATCTAAGCTGCACATTTTTGGACTGTGGGAGGAAACCAGGGCACCTGGAGGAACCCATATAAACATATAATTGTGAACAATTCTACTAGACCTATTTACTAACCCCGCCTGCTGTCAGGATCGCCTGCTTCTGCAGAAAGTCAATGGACTTTTGATTGGACTGCCAAATCTCCTGCAGCGGCACTCACTTTGGCAGGACCAGAAAATTACAGTCTTAAATGTCTCTGTCCATAAGAATGGGCTGCAATATTTTCTGTCTCTCCTCATAACTGCAGCTTTTCATTCTGGTATTATCTTGATAATTTTCTTCAGCATTCTCTTTGTGACTTCAACACCTTCCCAAAAATGCCTAACTATGAATGCACACAGACTTGGCATGATCCCTTAATTTTGTGTTATGTTCCTATTTATAAAGCCCAAACCTTATATGCCATTAAAAAAAGGTTTATCAATTTATATCCTAACTTTTGAAGATTTGTCTTTATGAAGCCCTAATTCACTCCAGCATTTAAATCATTCTATTTTTCTCCAGTATGTATTACTTTACCTTACCCTGAATTAAGTTTAATCTGACATATATCTTTACAATGCTGTAAAGATTAACCAAATTCCCAGTTCCTGTACTTTTGCAGGTTTGCTGTCTCTATAATACTGCATCTTCATTTCATCAACAAGCTTCCTATTCAGCAGCTTATCACATGCCTTTCGAAAACACCTACCTACAAAATCCAAGATTAACAATATACTCCATAATTTCCTAAAGGAAGCCCATTAAATGTACATAGGTATAAAATTAAATTGTCATGTGCACATCTATTAGCTGAAACCAAAATTATTTTTAGTCTGCAGCATTGCCAAATGATGGCTGGCAAATATTTTAAAAATAAACTATTTGTGGGATCACAGCTTATTCATGGCATTGGACAAAATAAAATTTTTTTCAGAAGACAATAAATGAAGGATTCGTTATATCAAACTGTGATTATGACGTATTTCAACAAATGAGTTATTGTCAGCTTTTCGAGTGAAAGTAGTTCATATCTGTTCAGGACTATGCTATTTATACCAGATTGACATTTAAGGAACTCTGGAGCAGCTCAGCAGTTGGGCTAATGCCTGCAATAGAGAATATAGACATCCAGCCGTAACCTTAGTAGTGCTCAACCACCAATATAATGCCTCTCCTACATACAGACTTTTCCGGAGGAGTTTGAAGGAACACCCAGGAAAGGTGTTTGCTAAATGTTTGTTCCTTTATTTGTCAAATACATAATTCAATGATATGTGTAGGATTCTCTTGCTGGGTTGTGAAAATGTCAATCCATCTCTTGTACATTATGTTCTTTTAACAAAATTGATATTTGGCTATTTTAGATTCCTCTTTCTTCCTTGACTATTACAACACATCTTAAAGTTATCTGACAGTAAACTATCATTAATGAGATCAAGTACCGCACTGGACCCTCTCATCACTAGTGCTTGGATTGACAATAGTCACTTCAAATGCTATCAACTCTAGGGATGACGGTTACATCTCCCTGTCACTGTCTGTGATAGACTGTGTACAGTGTCAATGCTTTCAACTGCATTGAACCATGGAAAGAAGGTTTATTTCTGTGTCCTGTCAAACAGATTTAAAATCAATCAGAGAGCATCTGATCTGTTTAGCTTTATATTTGATCAATACGGTTTAATACTGTTCCACGTGGTACATTTACCCATTGAATTATTTAGGGAGCAGTAGATCAATACTTTTGATGAAATTCACCAGGTGAAAACAATGAAAAAATAGGAACATGTATACATCCTTACAGAAGCCATCAGAGGTGTAGGGATAAAATGATTAACCCCACTTTCTAATAAATGAGTGTCATATATTGAGTTGAATAATTCATTAGATTTACATCAAAAAACTTTGGGACCAAAATTCTGAAATTCTAGAAATGCTGATCTCATACTCAGCATCAAGGGGCATACAACATAAGATCCAGAACGTTCAAGTCAACTATATTTTTCTGAATCTAAATTGATTCCAAACAGGACCATGTTTCGTTATTCATTCATGGATAGTGAATATCATTACCAAGGACAGCATTCACTCTCTATTCTTCTCCTTCAAAAAGTGATGATAGGCCAACTTATTGAATTGCAACAGTCCATGTGGTATGGATACACTCACATGCTTCACAGCTCCAGGGTCCTGGATTCGATTCCTGGCTCGGGTCACTGTCTGTGTGGGGTTTGCACATCCTTCTCGTGTCTGCGTGGGTTTCCTCTGGGTACTCCAGTTTCCTCCCTCAATCCAAAAAATGTGCGAGTTAGATTGATTGACCATGCTAAGAAATTGCCTTTTAGTGTCCAGAGATGCGTAAATTAGAGGAATTAGTGGCTATAATATGTTGGGATATGGGGATGGGACCTGGAAGACTTGATAGACTGAAGGGCCTCTTTCTGCACTGTAGGGTTTTATGATATTATCTATGATACTATGATACATTGCTGTAGGATGGGAATTCCAGGATTTTGATTCAGCAACAGTAAAAGAACGATATACTTCCATGTAGGGGTGGTGAGTAGTTCGAGGGGAGTAGTTTCAGGTGGTAATCTTCCCATATATATGCTGCCTTTGGCTTTTTGGATGGTAACAGTCATGGGTTTGAAAGGTGATGTCGAAGGAGCCTTGGTGAGTTCCTGCAGTGCATCTTGTAGATGGTACACAATGCTGCTACTGTGCGTTGGTAAGGGAGAGAGTGAATTTTTCTGGATATGGTGCCAATCAAGTGGGCCGCTTTATCCCAGATGGTGTCAAATTCTTGAGTGTTATTGGAGCTGTACTGATCCAGGTAAGTGGAGAATATTCCATCACACTCCTGACTTCTGTCATGCAGGTGGTGGACAGGTTTGTGGAATCAGGAGATGAGTTATTCATCTCAGAATTTTCAGCACTGATAGTCACACTGACTGCTCCAGTTTAGTTTCTGATCAATAGTAACCCCCAAGATGTTGAAAGTAGAGATTTAGCAATGGTAATGTCATTGAATGTCAAGGGGCAATAGTAAGACTCTGTCTTTCTACTTACGTTATGTTTATAGTTTGATTTTCATGTATTTTTCCAGTAAGTTTTTCTGTTGATAATTTCCTTCATTATTCTTGGTTGATGCAAACATTTAGGTCATACTATATATTGTGGAGAAATTGGAACTGGCTTCTTTGATTTCTGAGAACTGCTATCAAAGTTCTATCGGTTTACGCTTGGATGTTTCAGGCAAGGCCAGTGTTCATATTCTACGTTTTACAAGAACAGATTTCACACGGTTCCATCTTCTTCTGCAAACGACCTGCAGAGAAAATTTAGATTACAGAAAGTTTTTCCTGTCAAAGTGAAGGTTACCCCAGTATGAAGCATTCATGCTAATGGATAATTACAAGCCACTGCAGCACATCAACCAGATCAGCTGATCTGCAGTGCACAGGTGCATCAAGCAATTAAAAAGTTGTTAATTTGCAAGAGACAATATTTGAATCACTTTATCCTGCAAAAGAGGTATCAGCTTGACAGAGCACAGGACTTATTTCACAGGACAATAACATGCCCTTGAGTGCAGAGCTTTGAGGTGACAACCATCTGAAAGTCAGTTTTCAGCACAGCAGCCCCAAACTTTTACTGAACTGAAGCAATTTGCTTCAGAAAACTTTCATAGGACATCTAATCAGAGAAACATGAGGGAATTTTGAGCCCACACTCTGTGTGTGTGGGATTGGCAGCGCGTATGCAAAATCTGGAGAGATTCGGAAACCGTGATTCTCACTAGCGAGTTTCCAAGTTCCAATATTACAGCCCCTGTGGAACCAATGGAAGTTCATTTCAATACATTAGCATGTCATTTTGAACATTCTCTTTGGGATTCCCCCTTCCATCAGATATTCAGCGGGCGCCAGCCTGACGTTACTCCAGCGCCATTTACAACAGCTTTATACAAGAGTGAACCTAGAGCCTTCACCTCCAAGGGGGATTTCAGAGGTGAGTGCTCAGGTTGCCACTACCCTCCACTGTGTGCATTGCTCAGGGGGCACTGGAGAGAAGTGGGGGACACAAATACATGCAACTTAGAGCCAGGTGCGAGCTGTCAGAATCACCATCTCAGGCAGAGAGGTCGAGAGGAGTCATTTGCAGGCCTTACCTTCTCTTCATCTTGGGCGACCAGAGGACTGGAAAGTAGATAAGGTAACACCACTGTTTAAGAAGAGAGGGAGGCAGCAGACAAGAAATTATAGGCTTGTTAGCCTGACTGTGGTCATTGGCAAAATTTTAGAATCCATTATTAAAGCTGAGATTGCAGCACACTTGGAAGTAAAATAGGACTGAGTCAACACAGCTTCGTCAAGAGGAGGTCATGTCTGACAAATCTGTTAGAGTTCTTTGAGGAAGTAACATGGAAGTTAGATAAAGGTGTACATGATTTATTTTGATTTCCAGAAGGCCTTTGACAAGGTGCCACACAGGAGACTGTTGAATAAGTTAAGTGCATGTGGTGTTAAGGATAAGATACTGGTATGGATAGAGAAGTGGCTAATTGGCAGAAGGCAGAGCTTGGGGACAAAGGAGTCTTTTTCAGGATGGCAGCTGGTGACTAGTGGAGTCAGTGGTGGGACCATAACTTGTCACGATATACATTAATGATTTGGAGGAAGGAACCAAAGGCACTGTTGCTAAGTTTGCAGATGATACAAAGATATGTAGAGAGACAGGTCATATTGAGGAAGCGGGGGGTGGCAGAAGGACTTGGACAGGTTGGGAGAGTGAGCAAAAAATTGCATATAGAATACAATGTAGAAAATTGTGAGGTTATGCACTTTGGAAGGAGGAATGGAAGCATAGACTATTTTCTAAATGGGAAAATGCTTAAGAAATCAGAAGCACAAAGGAACTTGGGAGTCCTTGTTCAAGTCTCTCTTAACATGCAGATTCAGTCGGCAGTTAGGAAGGTGAATGCAATGTCAGCATTCATGTCGAGAGGACTAGAATCCAGAGGAAAGGATGTACTTCTCAGGCTGTATAAGGCTCTGGTCAGACCCCATTTGAAATATTGTGAGCAGTTTGGGCCCCCTATCTAAGGAAGTATGTGCTGGCCTTGGAAACCGTCTGGAGGAGGTTCACAAGGATTATCCCTGAATGAAGAACTTGTCGTATGAGGACTGGTTGAGGACTCTGGGTATTGCTCTTTGGAGTTTAGAAGGATGAGGGGGGGAGCTTATTGAAATGTACAAGATACTGCGAGGCCTGGATAGAGTGGACCTGGAGAGGATGTTTCCACTAGTACGAAAAACTACAACCAGAGGGCAGAATCTCAGGCTGAAGGATGATCCTTTAAAACAGAGATGAGAAGGAATTTCTTCAGCCAGAGAGTGATGAATCTGTAGAACTCTTTGCCCCAGAAGGCTGTGGAGACCTGGTTATTGAGTGTCTTTAAGATAGAGATAGATAGGTTGTTGATTAATCAGGGGAGCAAGGATTATGGGGAAAAGGCAGGAGAATGGGGATGAGAGAAATATCAGCCATGATTGAATGGCGGAGCAGCCTCGATGGGCTGAGTAGCTTAATTCTGCTCCTATGTCTTATGGTCTTATAGTTATGGACTGCTATCTATTTCAGTCTATGTCATGGTCAGTGGACCCCACAAACATATGCAAAAATAAGAAACACACTAACTTACCTAATTTGCATTTTTGAGTTTTATCACCAGACAGGATTGAAAATGGTTTAGACCTGTTTACTAGTGAAGATTGGTTGATAATAACAGAGCACATGTCAGATTCACAGCCTCAAGGCCACAGGGCACAGCCTCAAGACTAGGGGAGGTGTGGTTCAGATCGGAGTTGCGGAGGGGTTTCTTCATGCAAAGGATGGTGAATCTTTGGAACTCTCTGCCTGATGAGCTGGTGGAGGCTTCCTCACTGAATATGTTCAAGTCAAGAGTGGATAGGTTTTTAATTGACAAGGGAATTAAGGGTTACGGGGAGAAAGCGGGAAAGTGGTACTGAACCACTACAGATCAGCCATGATCTTATTGAGTCTCAGGACAGACTGGAGGGGCTGGATGCCTACTCCTGCTCCTATTTCTTATGTTCTTGTGTTCTTATGTTCTTAGATGCTGCAGGGGACCGAGGCTCATCTGAAATTTGGCCCAGGGTCTTTTTCAATAATTATGGCAAGCATGTTGGTACCTGTCACACTTGTAAAAGTAAACTCGTCGCAACGATTGAAAGATAAATGCTGTTAAAAGACGTGCTTCAATATTGTCTGATCTTAATGTAGCACAGAATCATTTTAAGTGTCCTTGGAGGCAGAACATACACGACTAAATTAGTCTGATTTGTCCCTTGTTTTCTATCAGTAGAAAGACACAGTTGGGACCCATTTCTCTTCTTGCTACTTGGCTCTGCAACTCTCACCCACCGCCAACAAAACTACCTCAACAGAGCTGGGAATTTTCTGGCCAAAATCACTATTTACTTGGTGAAATTCTGCTCTACAGCTGCATTTAGTTCCATCACCTGTTGGCCTTACATTTTTTGACTGATTAGACAAGCAAAATAAGCCGACTGTCGGAAAGTCCAGGCTACAAATATGTCCATCAAAGAGACAACACGAAAACATTCATGCTGCATTTCTTACAAGTTTAAACTATGTCTTCATCAGAAATCCATGAGAACTGTCAATCTACATCACTCATGGTGAAATTTAAAAAGAACATTTATAATCAAATGAGATAGTTGACTTCTTTATTGGCCTTCAGAATTCCAAGAACTTTGAATTAATTATGAGAATTTGATTCTATCCAGAGAAAATAATATATTTCAACCTGTCTATAGCTAATAAAGCTGTCAAGTTGACCAAATGAATAGAATTGTATCAAAACCTAATGTTATCAGGAAATGCTTCTGAAGAATAACACATTTTCTTGATTAATTTTAAACTTGATATTTATAATAGGTCTGGATAACCATAACCTCCACAACAAGAAGGATAAAGGATAATGGGGATAGTATCACGTGCTGGTTTCATTCCAAGTCATACATGTTCCTGACTTGGAACTATAGCACCATTCTTACATTGTCATTGGATGAAAATCCCAAAACTCCCCACCTCACAGCATATGGATCACAGCAGTACACTTTCTTAATCCTCCCTTACTTTCTCAAGGAGATATGGGCATACAGGTGGCAAAACATTTGTTGCTTGTCCCTAATCGTCTTTGAGCTGAATTATCCATTATCCATTACAGAGGACAGTTAAGTGTCAACCACTTTTCTGTCAGTCTGGAGTCATATGTAGGACTGACATAACCTATGTAGGTAAGAATGTTAGATTCTCTTCTTTGCAGGGCATTAGTTAATCAGGTGGGTTTCTACAAGAATCAATGATAGTTTCATGAACACCATTACTGAGGCTTGTTTTATATTCCAGATTTATTGATTGAAATTAAGTTGCCATAATGGAATTTGAATCCGTAAGTCCAGAACATTAGCCTGGGCCTCTGGATTACTAGCGCAATAATAGTATCACTGCACTACCATCTCTCCCAAAACCAATCAGTCACAGGAAGTTTCTAATTTATTAATGTCCTTGAGGGAGGGACATCATTTTTGATGCAGACTTGATGGGGGCAAATGGCCTTTTCTGCACTGTATCTGTTTATCACTTACTTGTTGTCCTTATCTGGTCTGAGCTACATATGACTTCAGGTTCACAGAAAAGTGGTTGACTCTTAGTAGGCAATCTTAAGCCCATGCACTCCATTCGCAAGAGTGATGACAGGGGTTCATGATCTGGTAAAACTCAGAAGTCACAAATCTCACCAATCTCCAATTTTTGCTGTGGGCAATAACCTGATTTTAATAAATTTAAATAGAATTAAAGATGTGCTGGTTAGGTGCATTGGCTATGCTAAGTTCTCCTTCAGTCTATCTGAACAGGCATCAGAGTGTGGAGAATAGGGAATTTTCACAGTATCTTCTTTGCAGTGTTAACGTAAGCTTGCTTGTGACTAATAAATAAACTTTAAACGTTCCTTGCTACACATTCCCCCAGAAACATATTTTCAATCTTTGCCAATGTGAGTGCTGGGTATGAAAATGGGAAAAGCTCTTTTGGTATACTTCCAGCTGCTGGCCAACTATTCAGTGTTAAAAAGAGCACCTGTGCCCACATTTCTCACTTGTGCCTTTTTGAACAGTTATTACCTTTCTCAACAATCACTTTCTTCACTTAAATTAATTATTTTAAGTGTTACTACATCACCAGATTATGCATCCTCGAATTGTGCTACAGAATAAATTTCCTGGTCAATTTCTTTTGTGTGGTTGGATGCTTCCAAATAAGGAACAGGGCTAGTAATGCAAACAATCAGGCAAGTCAAACAAAGGGTCATCCTGACTCGAAACTTTGGCTCCATTCTCTCTTCACAGAAACTATCAGACCTGCTGAATTTTTTCCAGCGCTTTCTGTTTTTGTTATGCTGAGTACTGGCTTGGGCACACCAACCCACAAACAAGATTATATCCAGTTTCACTAGCCACACAAACAAAAGCTATAATACTGTCACTTCATAATGAGACTCGCTTCAGAGATCAATTTTCTTGTTCTCTTGTTGCCTGATTTTCCTCATTACTTAAACCATTTTCACTTCTTTCTTGTTCAGTGTTGGAATTTATTAGGAATTTGATGGCAGTACATTCATTTTTTCAGGCACTGCCAACCAAAACATTAAATAGGGCACACAAGCCTCATTACATCTTTAATGTGGCGTGTAAAATGGCTCCATTCCAAAATCTTAGTTTCATTCAAGGTGACCTCAGAGATCATACAAGATGAGTGTGACTGCCCTTGACATCAGATCACATTTGACTGAGTGTGGCATCAGGGATCCTGAGCAAAGTGGAGTCAATGGGTTCAGGTGTTGGAGTCTGGTTGGAATCATACCTAACACAAAGAAGATGGCTCTGGTTGTTGAAAGTCTGTCATCTCAGCTTCAGGATATCACTGCAGGAGTTCCTCGGGGTGGTGTTGTAGGCCCAACCATCTTCAGCTGCTTGATTAGAGACATTCCCTCCATCACAAGATTAGAAGTGAGGATATTTGCTGATGATTTCACAATGTTCAGCTGCATTTGCAACTCTCATGTACTGAATCTGCCTATGTCCAAATGCAGTAAGATCCGAACAATATCCAGGCTTGGGCTGAGAAATGGTAAGTAACATGTACGCTACATAAGTGCCAGACAATGACCATCTCCAATAAGTAAGGATTTACCCATTATGTCTTGACATTAATGCAAACCAGCCTCCCATCTATTGATTCTGTCTATACTTCCCACTGTCTCGGCAAGACAGCCATCATAATTAAAGACTCCACTCAACTTGGACATACTCTTTCCATCTTCTTTCATTGGGGAAAATATATAACTGTCTGAGACACGTATCAACTGACTCAAGAATAGCTTCTTCCCTGCTGCCATCAGACTTTTGAAGAGACCACCTTGCATTAAATTGATCTTTCTCTACACCCTAGCTATGACTGTAACACTATATTCTGCACTCTTGTTTCCTTCTGTTTGAATGGTATGCTTTGTCTGTATAGTGCACAAGAAACAATACTATTTGCTGTATATTAATTCATTTCACAAAAATAAATCAAATCAAGTCAATGGCATTACTATCATCGAATCCCTCATTATCAACATCTTTGGGTTACCATTGCCCAGGAACTGAATTGGACTAGCAGCATAAATATTTTGGCTAAAAGAAACATGTACTAGGAATTCTGCGGCGAGTAACTCATCCCCTGACTCATCAAAATCTGTTCACAATTTAGAAGGCACAAGTCAGGAATTTGATGGAATACTCTCCACTTGCCTGGATGGGTGCCGTTGCTACAACATTCAAGCGGCTCAACTCTGTCTGAGACAAAGCAGCCTGTGTGATACCACACCCATTTCATTTACTCCCTCCACTAACAATGCATATTGCCACCATCGACAAGGTACACTGCAGGAACTCATCCAACTCAACTAAAACATTTCAAACAACCAGTCACTACTAACTAGGACAGGGGCAGTAGATACCTAGGAATGCCAGTCCCTGGAGATTTCCCTCCAAGCCATTCAGCGTACTGATCCAAAATATATCACCGTTTCCTCACTATCACTGAGTTCAAATCCTTGAACTCCCTGCCCAAAAACGCTGTGGGTGTCCCTTCTGAACTGCAGCAGTAAAAGAAGGCAGTTCACCACCACCTTCTCAATGGCAATTAGGGACAGACAGGATGTGGGTGTCATTGACTAGACCAGCATTTTTGCTGCCCCAGCCAGTGACACCCACGTCCCTTGAATGAATAAAAAGCAATTACACAACAGGCAGCATTAAACAAAAGCATTTCTCCAAACATCTCCCTTTTCATAACATTTTAAAAAAGCACATTGCATGTGGTAATCTTTTCAGTTGTATGGGCATGCCTCCAACTCTGGAACAGACCAAGAGGCTTTTCAAAACTGTTGAGCTGAATTGTTCACTGTGCCAGAACAGGATTGGTGTGTTTGAAGTGAAAGAACCAGGAAAATTCTGGAAGCGCAACTGACCCATCAATAAAAAAGGGCAGACAGGGAGTATGTATGTATGGAGTGGAAAGTCTTTTTGATTTGGGAAGTGTATGTAATAAGTAGCTGACACAGTTTATAGTTGCGTAAGATTATGTAGTGCCAGTCATAGACAACATTTCTTTTCTCCACCCTCAACTTGAATAGCCCCTGGCTTAGCCAATCCAACTCAGTACAAACTAACATGGTATAGAATTGATTAACAAAGCCTTTGTTCTACCTAAGATAGTCTCAGAGGTCACATAACTATGGTAAGCCACAATATGCAACAGGGCAATAATGCATAAAGGCATTTCTCCAAACAATAAGCCTGGGACTTTACCATCAATGGGCAAACATTTTGAAACCTTGCCTAACCTACTGTATCCAAATAAAAATTGGAAGTGGCTGGATCAATGTGAGAAAGCACTCATGCAAGCTAAGGGGGTACTGCTCAAGTCAGGAGTCCCAACACAAATTGATCCCTATGATAAGCATGCGATGCATCATCCAGTGGTGTTGGAGCAGTGGTTTCTGACATCATACCTTCAGGTGAAGAGAAACCTAAAGCTTTTGCATCCAGAATATTGAGCAAAGCCAAAAGCTATTACGTGCAAATCAAGAAAGAAGCCTTAGCAATTATCTTTGCAATAGAAAGTTCTATCAGTTCCAGTATGGGAGAAAATTCCAATTATTGCCACACTATCAACTTTTCACGACAATTTTTGGGCTGAATACAGGGATTCCATCGTTGACAGTGTGCAGAATGCAGACATGGGCATTGCTGTTGTCAGTACATATACATGCTATCAAGTATCGTCAGTCAAGCCTTAATGGTAATTCAGACTGGCTTTCCAAACTACCTTTACCAACTAGTTCATCAACAAATAGGTCGAACAGAAATATCTTCAACTTCAAACAGGTAGATATATTGCTCTCACCTAAGGACAATTGAAGAAGTACACCCAAAGTGATCCTATACTCTGAGGTAATGGGCATGGTGATTTGAAGCAAAATCTTAGGAGTAAATCCTGATTTGAAACAAAGAGTTGAGTTATCTGTACAGGAAGGATGTCTCCTTTTGGAAATGAGAGTATTCATTTGACCACCACTAAGAAGATGAGTGTTGAACCAATTACAGCAGAGTCATTGTGGAATTGTGAGAATGAAGGAGAAAATGAGGAGCTATTTCTGGTGGCCTGGATTAAGCATTGAAATTAAGAAGAAAGCGAAATGTGTTCATCTTGTGAAAAAGTGCGAAACTTACCACCATTAACACTAATGTGTCCATGGAAATGGCCAGAACAGGTTTTGCAATGGGTAAACATTGACTGCAATGGACAGTTTGAAAGAGACGTTTCTCATTATAGTTGACACTCATTCAAAATGTCCAGAAGTTGTCATCATGAAGTCAATGTTGTTGCCTTCAAACTCAGGTCAACTGATGCCATGGACAAAAACACTCAAATTCTCAAATTACTGTAGAATAAATCTACTATATTGTGCTCTACTAAGTTACCAGAAAAGTATCAAACTTTTCTACAAAACATTAGTACGCAGACATCAATATTGTTATACACAAAGAATTCAAACTCTGTCTTTACTTTGTTATGCACCAAATATTTAACCTCTGGATTTACTTCATTGAACACAAAGTAACTAACCTTTTAAAAAAGCAAAATAGTATGAATGCTGGAAATAAAACAAAAGCAGAAATGCTGAAAAAATCATAGCAGCTCTGACAGCGTCTGGAAACAGAATAGAGCAAATTATTCGAGTCTGGATACTCTCTCCGTAGATGCTGTCAGACCTGCTGAAATTTTCCAACATTTTCTGCTGTTGTAACCTCTGATCTACTTCGTGATACCCAAATTATTCAAAAGATATCAAAACTTCGCAAAATATCCAAACTCACAATTTGGACTTCGAGATACTATCCATGGAGAGGCAAAACGATCAGAGTCCCTGCCGATAGGCTTTGTTCCAATATCCCAGACGTGAGATCTTGTTATGTCTTTTGTAGTGGTTGATATCAAGTTGCTGTTGCTGATGTTTCTGAATCTCCTCTTCTTATACAGATAACACTCGCACTGATCATGCTTCCAGTCATGTACTCACAGGACAAGCACTACTCAATCACTATCCTTTTGGTCATGGATGATGGAGAGTTGTAATTTTCTCAGGAACGCAACATATAAGGGTTCATGTTTAACCACTGCCTGTTTAAGGCATATAACAGCCATTTTTCTATCAACTCCCATGCTTGTTCTATAGCTGCACAGCCCATTCTTTGCTGCTCCCACAGCCTTACCTGCATACAGAACTAATCTTTTTGATTATCAGGCTTTCCTGGTGTTTTAATTTTGCTGGTACTTTCATGATTATCCATCAGGCTACAACATCATCAGAGAGTTGCAAGATTGGGAAAAATCTTGAGTAGATTCAGTTTCCCTGAGCAGTTAATGAGTTACAATGGACTACACTTTGTATCTCAAGAACTTTAAAATTTCTTGAAGGAAAATGGAATACAACATCATTAGGTCCACATCATATTATCAGCTAATGAACAGACTAGGAGAAAGTTTTGTGCAAACAATGAAGAACACATTAAATGCAACGAGGGAACAAGATTCATTAACCAAATGTTTGAGTAAATTCCTGTTCATGTGCAGGAGTACCGCTCGCTTAAAAAACAATATTGCTCCAGTGTTACAGATGATTAAGTGGCAACTACATACAGCACTCAACTTATTAAAACCACCCAAGGTGAAAGAAATCATCCAGAAAAAACAACAGGAACAAGGGTACAGTGGGAAAACAAAGAGAAATGTCATGTCATTCGCCAGGGACAAGAAGTCCAGGCAAGAAACCAGAAATAACAGCATTGATTATTTGCATGGGTAGCTGTGCAGAGTAGGTTTGCTGAACTAAACACGTCACCTTAATAAAGCTTCTCAGGCTCTCTAACCTCAGTCCTGTGAACACCATAATGTGGAGATTTATTAGAACACTGCAGGAAGCTGAGGACAGATAGGTCAATGTGAGAACTAAGTGGAGAATTAACATCTCACAATTATAGAAGTGGCACGGTGGCACAGTGGTTAGCAGTCCTTCCTCACAGTGCCAAAGACCCAGATTCAATTCCGGTCTTGGGTCACTGTCTGTGTGGAGTTTGCACTTTCTCTCTGTGCCAGTGTAGGTTTTCTCTGGTTTCCTTCTTTGGTCCAAAGATATGCGAGTTAAGTTGATTGGCCATACTAAATTGACCCTAGTAACAGAGGGATTAGTTAGGGCAAATATATGGAGTTACAGGAATAAGGCCTGGGTGGGATTGTGGTCAATGCAGTCTCGATAGACCAAGTGGGCTCCTTTTGCACTGCAGGGGTTCTCTGCTAACTGTAATACTGGTAAATCTCTGGTCCATGGACTGCAGGAAGAGTTGTCTGGTATGTTTGATTATGGACACAGAACCACCTTGTCTGACATGCAGAGAAGTGATATTAGAGATTGAAATTTTGATCAATGGCTCAAGAAGCACAGGGTGATCCATTCTGTGTGAATAAAGAAATACGCATTGTGCTGTTGGCTGTATTAAAATTCTTTTTCTGCATACCCTTTTAAGCTTCATTGTAAGATTGCAGCTGGAATATGTGACTTACTGCAGCATGACAATGAATTGCAAACAACAAGAGCTGTAAGGATGCTCAAGTACACCTTAAGATACAGGAGAATCAAATAATGTATATTAGGTTAACAACAGTGAGTGGGATTTTCCAGCCCCGACATTAGCGTACATCCAGCTCTCCAAATTTTCCTGTCCTTCCCGTGATGCCGCCTATCAGTGCAACGGCCAGTACGTGGTATGAATATTTGGCAAATTCATTTTTTAAAGGGAAAAGTTGTATGAGTATAACATGAAAATCTTTAGCTGAAATGTAAACATTGTAATTTGCTATCATATTTTCTGAGTAATGTTAGTAACATTTCCTCTTACTGCAGCCTCCTGTTTTTGCAATGGTATCTTAAAGTGCCACACACGGTAGCACCATTTTTTCTATACAATGCAAATTTCATTTTTAATTGCTGCTTCCCTTTATCTGGTTGTTGCAGCTTTTAAGTGATTACAGTATTTTAATAGATCCTGCCTTCTGTTGTCTGAGCAGGCTAATCCATGGGCAGGTACTTGAACAGAATAGCGATATAGATGTGCTGTTGTGAGTTTTGAGTAAAGTAGCCACGTAGGAACAGCCAGATAAATGATCATCTGCACACCTGACTTGCCACAGGAGCATGGACATTGGAAAGTTGTTCCTTATATTCAGTGATCCACAATACAAAACAAAACTGATAGATTGATTTTGGAGATGTGTTTTGTAGGGGATAATGGGATTGAAGGCTGAGATGTCGTCAGTAAATAGGAGTCTGATATAAGTGATCTTGTTATCCAGGTGTTCCAGGATTGAGTGTAGTGCCAGGGAAATGGTGTCTGCTGTGAACCTGTTGCGACAATAGATGAACTGTAATGCATCCAGGCAATCTGCGAGGCCATGAATAATCTTTTGAAGCACTTCATAATGATGACTGTCAGAGCTACTATATAATAGTCATTAAAGCACACAAAGTGGCTTTTGTTTGATACCGGGGTGGTACTGGTCGTCTTTTTGAAACAGGTACGGGCCTCAGATCGGTATATGGAAAGGTTAAAGATGTTTGCAAATACTCCCACCAGCTGGTCTACGCAGGATCTGTGTGTTCATCTGAGTACCCCATCCAGGCCAGTCGCTTTTCATGGATTAACTTTCAAGAAGGCTTATCTAATGTTAGACTGAGGCTACTGCAGCAGAAGACATCCGCTTGCTGACATCCTAGTTAAAACTGGCACTGGATGCCTTGAGCTCATCGGAGAGGGGTGCACTGTTGTGGTGATTCTACATGCCTTCACCTTGTAGCCTATGCATAATGAATGGTCTTTCAAAGCCACTATTTTTTTAATGTAATATTTTTCCTTTTGTCTGCTATGCTCATATTATTTCAATCTGTTTAATCTAATTACAAAAGACTCATATCACTTGACAGCATACTTGCTCACATTCCCTACTTGGGCTCAGGAGGGTGGAGAATAACTTTTTCCGAAGTGCACAGATTGTAAATTATCACAAATAGGAATATTCATAACTTACAAAACTGTGCAACATGTCACTTGTCAATTTAATTCATGGGATCAGGTTTTATGTTGGGGATGATGGTTGTACCACACCCCCTGTACAATTTGGGCGTGATTTTGGCTTGCCCCTCAGCCATTTACTGCCGATTGGCTGTTAATGAGGTAGAGATAAGAGTTCCTCCCCTTAGCAACAGGAGGTCCTAAGTCAGGGACCTGCAAGTCAATCAAAAGCTTGACAGCTCTCCAGTGCTGGCAGTGCTACCGGCCACTGCCAGCACTCCAGCAAGACCGGCAGGAAGGCCACTTCCACTGGAGCCAGGGCTGGAGAGAAGTCTGAGGTTTTTGTCAGGGTTGGGTTGGCAGGTGCAGATGAGGGGGAGGAGATTAACGAAGGAGGTGAGTGGCTGAGGTGATCAGGCCAGATAGGAGAAGGGAAGACCTTGAAAAAGCCTTCTGTGAGTTAAGGAGGCACCATTCTTGCCTGCCACCAGCCTGTACAGAGAAAGCTGTCAGGCTCAATTCTTTGTGTGGACTTCTCTCTCTCTCCCTCTGGTTAAATACCAAGATTGGGAAGATGAGATCCTTAATTGGCCATTAACTGGAGACATAAAAGCTCAATTGGCTTAAAGGCAGCCAGATAAACAAATGACTTCCTTATTGCTGGAAATATTGCAGTTGGGGTGGGTTGGTAGGTGAAGGACATCCATATCATTTCACAATCTGCCAACTCACCAACAGGGCAGCCATAAAATTCAAACTATGGTGAGAAAGAAAGTTCTCCTGCGGGATGCATGAACTTCTGCGTCATTTTACTGTTCTGATGCTGAAAAATTATTATTGTGTTTCCAACTTTAAATATCATGATGTGAAAGCAGTGGAAACATTTGCAATTCATGACACTCGTTATGATGAACGTCTTTCATGATGTCAGTTTGCATATCGGAAAGAAATGATAGTACAGAAAAGATTTTGTTGTCATATTGAAGAATGATGCAGATTTTGTACAATTTGTAAGACATAAATGGTGACTGGGAATTTATTTTTAAAAAACTATATTGTAGTCAAGAAATGAAAAGAGTCAACTGACTGCATATACTACCTACACTATCCTTGATCACATTGCTGGTCATTTTTTGTAATCTCTTTCAATAATATTAATATTCTGGAACTTCCTCACTCAGATTTTAATTTTGAAGTGTGTGCATTTGCCATTTAGTTATTGTTACTGATTTGTTTAATAATTTTCATAATATGCAACGAGAAGAAATTAATCCAGTGTTCTAAAGGACAATAGCAACAAGAAACTATTTTAGTTCATGCAGTATCTTGCAGAAATGGTCAATTACACAGAATATACATTTCCCAGAGTTAAAGCTTCGGTTTGAGTCACAGGTTCTTATTTTGTTTCAGGTTGAGTTATGTGGTATGCAAGTGATTGCCCTTCTGGCTAGTTATGTTGCTTCTTTTTTCCCCCCCTACATATCAGTTGAATTTTCTGTATTAAAAAGAATAAAAAGGCCTTGATCAGAGAGGCATGCTGAGTCATAGTGACTCCATAGGCCAACCACTGACCAGAAGCATTTCCGTAAAAAACGAGAAGTAAAATGATACATAAATGGTCATGTTGGTTAAAGTTTTTGACCAGTTGTGATATTTCACGATTAATGTCTTTAAATGGCTGAGTACAGTATGGCAGCAATAATCAGCACCTCATATTTCTAACACAAACAGATATTTGAGTAGTCTGAATTTGATTAATCTTTCTAGAAGATAACAGCAGTCAAAATATGGGTTAATTTTGGTCCTCTATTCTTTTTTCTGAAAATGCAAGACCTTGGCAATAACTTCAGCACCAAAGACATAAAGTATCAATCAACGTCATTGATCATTCAACTCACCTGCTGTGGACCACATGCATGGCAATTTGATTTACTAATATCAAAGTTGTGTTTTGAGAGAGAAAAAGCATAACAGAATTAATTATTCTTAATGTTTATTTTGTGTTACTTCAAAACCACAAGAAGCAAAAGTTTAAGTTTTTCTTAGCACTGAAGCAATAAACAATTCAATTTAAATGGTGTTAAAAGTTCATTACCAAACCAATCAGGCATTTGACAAAGCAGTTCTTTCTTTTCACCCACTATTAATCACTCTGACATTGCAATTATTATACTATTATAATACAGCTGGAGTCCCCGAATACCAAATTAGCCCTTCACATAAATTTAAATGATAGGAAAAGACAATTTGGGTCTGTGTTTCATCCTCGCTCTTTGCAACGGAAGCAGATTTTTTGCCACTCGTCTTACTTTGTCTCTCTTTTCTCAGATGTTAGGACATATTGAAATATAGTAGAAGCATTTGAGCTTTGATCTTGATTCTGAACACCATGAGCTCATCTTGTTGAGACTAATAAATGCTAATAGTTAGTGATACAATTGTATAATAGTCCTTTGTTTCTCTTCAATGTTTAGTGACACATAAGGCAACTTAATTCTTCCATTGCTTTATGCCCACCAAGTTGAACCTAGAATTGATTTTGGAACAAAGTCCTCTTTATATGGCTGGCCTTGAGTTGACTGAAAACTCGCTAACAGGAGGAGCAAACAAATGCATTGAGGATTACCTCTCTATGCCAGTCAGATGTGAGTAACTTGCTGGATGTCAATCTTGGGGGGGTGGGGTCAGATTCTCACCATCGAGGTCGAAAACTCAAGTCAGGGAATTTCCTGACTCGATACATTTGGTCTCCATATAAACGTTCCCCATGTAACCAGTTTTCATTTTGGGGATGGGTGTGTAGATGTGAGATTGAGTCAGATTTAACAACCCCCGAATGCAGTTTGAGTGTTGTCATGGAGGCAGATGAGTGCCAAAGCAAGGTGGTTAGAAGCCCTGCCCCAGTCCTCAGGAACTTTGCCCCAGTTGTAATGAAGGCTATTAGACTCTTTAGCCTTCACATCCACTGCCCACTCTCCATGTCAACCTGATGCCCTCCCATTGCGTCATGCCCTTCCATACCATAACAATCTAATTATCTTAATTTGTGTAACATTATAGATAGAATGATGAATCTGTTTGATTGGCATTTTTATACAGTTGTAAAAACAGCAGATGTTTTGAAAGTTCTTTTAAAATTCATTTCAAGACTTGTTATTGTTTTTACGTTTCATTGCTTCAAGTAGGGAGGGCAGGTTTCCTAGAAACTGTTCAACTTGATATTTCCTTAGGGCTCCAGAGTTGCTCCAACTGCACAAATATCCATTTGCAGACCTCAGGACTCCTGCATGAAAGGGTACAATATAACAATATATGTTGTTTCTTCAACTTGTTGAATTACAAGGAATTTCTTCGCGTAGTGTACTGGTTAGTATACTCTTGTAAGTTTCTTTTTTTGCTGAGCCAGTAATTAATTAACAAGTGCAGTATACAATGAACAAAGGAATTTTATATGAACACATTAATGAGCATAACACAGAGACAATTAGCTATCAGAATAAGTTGAACCGCTATTTGGATGACAGCCAAGTGCAACATTTCCTGTTCCATTTTGGAGCAGAGAAAGGTGATATTGACCAGTCCCAGCCAATTCAATTGGCAAAGCTGCAATGAATTACTGGAGGAGAATGCATACTTCTCAAATTGAGTTTAAAATGTAATTATTGAGTCACTGTGAGTTATTCATTTAAAGATGATATGCCCTTCAACAATGACATTTTAGAACAGATGATAGCCAAAGGTTGTTGATTGTTCCTGGCATTAGGCTTAAAGCCTAATATGAAGACAAGCATCAAAATAGTGACCCCAGCCAACAATATCTCAACGTTTTTAGAGAGTGCTTAAACTTTTCTGAGTCACATTAAGAATGTGTGCATCAAGAAAAAAGCTTTATTGTTGGAGTGTTTATTGCAAATTTGAGTAGTAGACCTGCCTGGATTTTGTTTACATTAGAAGATCCTGTATCACCAACATTCATGTCCAAAATTGCTAGTCCATGTTTGCTAAATGTAGCCATCCACATAGATACAAGGGTCTTAAAAATCAAATGAAGAGAGAAAATAAATTAACGAAAAACTGAGGAGTAATCTATATACATGCAGAGATAGAATGAATAACTGAAAAATAAGAAACTAACAAAATTTTAAAGTGTATGTATTAGTGTCACAAATAGGCTTACATTAACACTGTGATGACGTTATAGTGAAAGTTATTTGTACAACAAAGGTTTTTTGAGGGGAAATTGCAGTGGAAAAGTGGCCTGTAACTCAATCTTTTTTTCTATTTCCATTTTCTCCGCTGTCAAATAGTGCTTTTTCATTCTGTTCCTCATTGTATCCATTAAAACTTTGCTGCTCCTCACTTTTCTGCCACCCTCTCAGTTCCATAGCTAACCCCATATATTCATCACTATCACCATCCCTTTACCTCTAAACTAGCCCTTCAACTACTATATCTCTTCAATCTGTTGACATTATCTCATCTTAACTCCACTTGCTGTGCCGAAGAGTGCATAGTAAGGGGCAAGAGAAACACTCAGAGAATGCCTCCCTTCCCTAATCATTGAGTTGTCTGAATAAAACTTTGATTTTAAAACTCAACTTCCTTTTTTTAAGAAAATACATTAGGATAAAGGTAAACTATGGTTAGGATTTTACATGAACAGATGAGGGGTGGGAGGCAGGGCTGGAAGCAAATGACACTGACATGCCGGTCCCAGTCCCTGAGCGAATAAATGGGACATGAGATTAATGTAAATTTTCTCCTCATCATGATGAGGCAAGATACTATTGAGATGGTGTCCAATTGATATTACTGTGATACACTAGCACTAAGGATTATTCTCAATTCATATTATACAAAGAACAAAGAACAGTGCAGCACAGAAACAGGTCCTCTGGTCCTCCAAGCTTGTGCCAATCATGATGTCCTAACTAAACTAAAAAAAGATCCCCTGTCCATATCTCTCTATTCATATGCTCATATAGATGCCTCCTAATTGTTGCTAATGTGCCTGCTTACACCACAGCCTTGGGCAGCACGTTCCAGCAGTACTGGTGAAAAACTTCCCTGGCACATCTTCCTTAAACTTTCCCCCTTTCACCTTGAACCTGTGTGACCTTGTAATTGACACTTCCACTCTGGGAAAAAGCCTATGATATCCACCCTGCCTCTCGTTATTTTGTAAACCGCTATCAGGCCTCTCCTCAGCCTCTGTTTTTCAATGAAAACAATCCTAGTTTATTCAATCTCTCCTTGTAGTCAACATCCTCAATGGGTAGACCAGGCAACATTCTCGTGAACCTTCTTTGCACTCCCTCCAAAGCTTCCACATCCTTCTGATAGTGTGGTAAGATTAAAAATGGGATTGCCATGAGAGATGCATTCTGGCAAAAAAGAAGCTGCTGCCAAATAAAACGGTTACAGATTACATTCTCAAATTGAAGAAACTCTCTCACCATTGTGGTTATGGCACCAATTAATGTGTCAACTTTAGAGACATATTTTTGAATGCTGACAGGCCAAGTTTTTGAGCAAAGGCAGTAATCTCATTTCTGAGGAGGCCTGTGATGAGGCCACAGCCATGAAAGTACAGATTACAGAGAAGGTCCATCAGATTTCAGGGAGATCCACGCCATGACTGCCAAATTCACAGTCTCAAAGTCAGGAATTTGGATTTTATCATTACCATGACAGTTACCATTTACAATAAAGGTGCTGTGCCTGAGGGAAGAATTGTCATGTCCAGACAGCATGCAGGAGTAAACAGTAATGCTCACATTGCAGCAGTGCTACAGGTTGCAGCCATGCAATAAATCAAATTGTGGTAAGTCCTTAGGAGCATGTAGATCCTCAAATGCACATACGATGGACGTGAAAACAGAAGTTGATGTTATCAAGCAGGGATATCAAGAGACTAATATCCAGAACAAGAAAACAGCACATGGAAGATGAGAATAATGGGCTGAAGATGAAATTCTCATGCTCGCAATAAAAATAAATGTCAGAAATTCACTATTTACTTTCATCATTGATAGAAATACAACCATATTTGTTACCTTGGAAAGAGAGAAGTCTGTAAGACACATTCATTTATACAAAACTGGCATGAGTGTTATCCTTTCAATTTTTTACAGTATACTATTGTAACAGTGTTAGGTGAAGTTTATGTTAGTCTGAAATACAATGATACATCCTATTACTTGCCTTTGTTAGGAGTAGTAGGGAACAAAATCTCTGATGGACAGAGATGTGTGGCATGCATCCCAAGACAGTCACATATCATAACGGTAAAATATACTTTCTCAACTCATTGAGGTTGAGCTTAATCACCTTGGGAGTGTGCAGGGGAACAGGTTTATTTGTCTATCACTTAATGTCATACTATAAAACAGTTTTATAAAAACAATAACATTATTAGTCAATATATTACCATTGAAATATCAATTGACCATTGAAGCCTTGACAAAACCCTCCAAAACTGAGGTTGACGCATATATAAGATGGCTTACATGACAAGTATAGAAGTGAATCACTAGCATGAGTGCAGGTGGTCTTGATACCTTGCACTCACTTATAAAAGATACCATTAAGTAAAACATCCATTTGTGGGGTGAAAGTTTAAGGCTATTGTGAGTCTAATATGACATGGGTAAAAAGGGAGGACAATTTATATACACCTTCATTTTTGGTTCTGGAAAAATGGGGCCTTCTTATATGCCAGGATCTGCAATAAACTTGCTGTTTTAGCACACTTGTGGGAGAATCAAACAATTTGTTTCTGGAGGTCTAACTCTAACAGTCTTCCAATGCAACAAAGTAGATGGCGAGAGACTGTTCCCACTGGTGAAAGGATCTAGAATAAGCCAGCACAAATTGAAAGTAATTGGTAAAAGCAGCAAAAAAAAACATGAAGAAAAGTGTTTGGTTAAATTCTGGCATGTTCTGGCTGATTAGCCCAATCCTGGAGCTGCAGACTCTGCCACAGGTTTGGCAGGTGGTGTTTGTTGCTGTGGCTATATGGGATATTCTGGATACTGTGCTTTCTTTCTGCTTTTTATGCTTGGCCTCCATGTACCACCCCATGGGGTGCTCAGTGATTGGTGCCTTTGTGGATACTTCTTCAGTTTGTGCATTCTAAGGCAAGTGATTTTCATATGTTTATGGACAGTCGCATTTATTTAGGAAGGCTTTCAGAATGTCCTTACAGTGTTTTCTTTGCTCTCATGTTGTGATCACTTGCCATTGTGGAGCTAGAGTGGAGCACCTGTTTCAGGCATCTTGTGTCGGGCATGTGGACAATGTGGCCCACCCATTGTAGCTGGTCAAGTGTGACCAGTGTGTTAATAATGGGGATATTGGCCTGGGAGAGGACGCTCACATTAGTATACCCATCTTGCCAGTGGATTTGCAGGATTTTGTGGAGGCAACATTGTAGATATCTCTCCAGGGACTTGAGGTGTCTGCTATAATCATCCATGTTTCTGATGCTTGCAGGAGGGCAGGGATTATAGCTGCTCTGTAGACCATGGGCTTGTTGCTGATTTGAGGTCTTCGAACATTGTGTTCTTTAAGCGTCTGAAGATTGCAGTGGTGCATTGGAGTTGAGGCTGGATCTCATCATCCATGAGAGTTCACACTGAGAGGAGGCTCCCGAGGTATGGGAAATGATCCACATTGTGCAGAGACACACCATGGATCTTGATGGTCAAGGGGCAGTTTTGTGGGGCATGAGCCACACAATCATATCGTACCATCACCATCCTACAATGGTCATTCATCTCCAAGGGATCTCGCTCCAGATTGCCAATTAATTATTTCTCATTAAACAATACCCAGTCTAAAATGGCCTGTTCTGTAGTTGAACCCTCAACGTATTGATCCAAAAAGCCATCCTGTATACAAACCAGCAATTCCTCCTCCATGGTACGGAGACTAATTTGATTGCCAAATCTATATGCAGATTAAAGTCATCTATAATTACAGATGCATCTTTATTAAAAGTGTTTCTAATTTCCTATTTAATGCCATTCCTAACATCAATATTATAGTTTGGGGAGGTCTATAGACCATCCATATTAACATTTTTTGACCTTTTTTGTTGCTCAGTTCTACCCATACAGATGCCGTATCATTGGTGCTAATATCTTTCCTCACTATTACATTAATTTCCTCTTTAACCAGCATTGCAATTCTGCTGCCTTTTCCTTTTTACCTGCCTTTCCTAAATACTGAATACAACTGGATGTTCAATTTCCAACTCTGGTCACCCTGCAGCTATGTATTCATAATTCCAACTATAACACACTCGTTCACATCTATTTGCACGATTAATTTATCCACTTTAATTGTGACTGCTCTCTGCTTTAAGGCACAAAGCCTGTTGGGCTTGTCTTTTTAACATGACTTTTCCCATTCCCACTATCTTTCACTGTGACCTTGTTTCATTCTGACTCTCAATTTCTAAAGCTTTTTCTTATTCCTCTTCATGTATTTTGCTCTTATTCTTGATTATTCATCGTCTGACTACTTGCATAAGTTCCCATCTCCCTGCCATTTTAATGTAAACCCTACCCAACCACTTTAGCAAATATTCCCCCTCGGAAAACAGTCCTGATCATGCTGTGTATAAACTGTCAAATTTGCACTGGTCCCACCTCCCCCCAGAACTGATCCCAATGATCCATTTATCCCTACTCACTGCTTCCTGTTAGCTAACCAGTCTTCTATCCATGCTAATATATTACACCATGAAACCCTTCCTCTCACACCAGCTCTTCAACTCTTTATTCATCGGATATTACCCTGCTATTTCCACTCTGATTCACATGTGACATTTTTTTTTATTCACTCGTGGGACATGAGTGTCACTACTGACCAACATTTATATCCCATCCCTGGAGAGCAGTTGAGAGTCAACCACATTGCTGTGGCTCCAGAGGCACGTATAGACTAGACTGGGTAAGAACAACAGATTTCCTTCCCTAAAAGATATGACTGAACCGGATGTTTTTTTTCTGACAATCGACGATGGTTTCTTGGTCATCTGTAGATTCTTAATTCCAGATTATTTCTGAGTTTGAATCTTACCATCTGCCCTGGCAGGATTTGAACACAGGTCCCCAGAACACTAATTAAGCTTCTGGATTAAGGATCAAGTGACAATACCACTAAGCCATTATCTCTCCACAAACATCATTTCTTTTGAGGCCCTACTTTAATTTACTTCTTAATTCCTTATAACTATTGAAGTATTGTGTACAGTTTTGATCTCCTTACTTGAGAAGGAATATACTGAAGGGGATGCAGAGGAGATTCACTAGGTTGATCCTGGAGTTAAGAGTGTTGGCTTATGAGGAGAGATTGAGTAGATTGGGGCTATACTCATTGGAATTTAAAAGAATGAGGGGAGATCTTATAGAAATATATAAGATTGTGAAAGGAATAGATAAAATAGAAGCAGGGAAGTTGTTTCTACTGGTAGGTGAAACTAGAACAAGGGGCATGACCTCAAAATAAGGAGGAGCAGACTTAGGACTGAGTTAAGGAGGAACTTCTTTATGCAAAGGGTTTTGAATCTGTGGAATTTCCTGCCCAGTGAAGCAGTTGAAGCTACTTCACTGAATATTTTTCAGGCAAGAATAGATAAATTTTTGAACAGTAAAATATTAAGGGTTATAGCGAGTGGGCAGGTAAATGGAACTAAGTCCATGAAAAGATCAGCCATGATCTCATTAAATGGCAGAACAGGTTCAAGGAGCCAGATGGCCTATTTCTGCTCCTTGTTCTTATGTTATTATTCGCACACTTTTTATTCCTCCTCTTTGCAGCAGAGCCAACTATGGTGCAGCAAATTTGGCTTTTGTTGCTTTCCCTTGAGAGCCTATTTCCTCAACAGTATCCAAAGCAATTCATCTGCTTTAAAGGGAAATAGCCACAGTCAGCTTAATATTTGTCATATTGGGAAATGCATTCTTGAGCAGTTGACAACAGGACATTTAGACAATAATAATATAATCAGTCAGAACCAACCTAATTTTGTGAAAGGGAAATTGTGCTTGACTAATTTGTTGGAGTTTTTTAAGTAAATAACAAGAGAAGTGTTTAAAGGGGAATCTATAGATATGGTGCAGCTGGATTTCCAAAAGACATTCATTAAATATTACTTCAGAAAACAAAAACTCATGGTGTAACATATTAGCATGGATAGAAGACTGGTTAGCCAACAGGAAGCAGCAAGTAGGAATAAATGGATCATTTTTGGATTGGCAAGATGTACTTAGTGGAGCACCACAAGAATCAGTGCTGGAGTCTCATATATTTACAATCTATATCAATGAATTAGATAAAGGATTGAAGCTAAGTTTGCTGCTGACAACAAACGTAGGTGATGTTCTAAAACTGGTCTTCCCACTGTGGACTCTCAACATGGGATTAGGTTCTTAGACAGAATATAGACATATTCTGGTACTTGCTTAATGTATGCTTATTAGTACTACATCTGAACAGGGTAGAGGAGGCACATTGTTCTTGACATTATTTCAACATAGTGAAAGAACAAGTCTAACACATGACTGATTGATATCATTTGTACTCCATTATCTATGTCAGACATATCCCTTCTATTAACTCTTTATATTATATATCCAACCAAGTATACTATCTACTTTTTAACAACAACATGTCATATCTCTTTAGCTACATTACTTTTCTGTCTTCCCCTTTTTATTACAGGTTCTAGCCAATGCCAACTCCTACTGTACCATTTCCCAAGACATGGGAATTTTCAAAATAGGACAACATTATCTGCACTGCTGTCAGCATTGCTGGAAAGCAGAGGATAGGTTGAAGGAAGACTGAACTGCAAGAACACCAAACATTTTTGTATAGAAGACTGATCCAAAAGGGAACACTGAAGAGAATTGGGCTTTGGAGCCCCTGAAACTAGAAGAACTTGATACTCTGAGGAACATGTTGTATTCATGAAGGACTCAGGGAAGAAGCTTCAGGCTGAATTTCCACTGTTTTTAAACAAAAGATTAAAGATTTCCGCATATAAGTCAGTGGGTTGTTCAAATGATGAACAGCATCCAGTTTTTCTAGGATTCCTGGAAGTATGCTTCAATCACCACTTAACAAGGATATGTGTTGATTGTGAAGAGCACAAAGAGAATCAATGACTTAGGTGGCTAAGAGGATCAGTAATATTGCCTTTCATTGGAAGGTCCGTTTCACCTGGACCTTGTAGCTTGATGTCCGATGGATAAAAGGACATTAGTTGAAGCCAATTAAGATCATTTGCTAATATGCCAACAGCAACACCAGTACCAATTTTTGAAGTAGTATCAAAATTTTTAATATGGACTGTAAGTGACCAGTAGTCTTGCTAAAGATAATCTACTGTCCCAAGATATTTTGTAAATTTGATTTTTCCTTGACTTTCCATAACTTGAAAAGAATATCTCATAAATGCCTTCATTCTAACTTCAATTAAAATTAATGGATTTGCAGAAATGTTTGAAATGTCCAGTTTTGCTACACTGAAAGCATTTTGCGCCCCCTATTGGGTTGTCTTTGCTGGATTTTCATGCTACAAAACAATCATCTGAGAATGGTTGCTGATAAAAAGTTTCCTGCTGTTTTGCCTGGTTTGGGGGTTTATCTATCTGCAGTCCTTCAGTCTACTTAATCTACAGAGCCATGTGAAGTCTCAGAATCAGATTGGATTAGAGCATGGTAGGCCAAAGTATGTGTCAAAGGTTTGAGTATAATTGAGAAGTCCAGAGCGGAATACTACACCCCCAGACTTAGGAGAACATCATCTGTAGGTGGACCTATCAAAAAAGATTGGATCTAACACAAAACGTCTCTTTTCTTTTGCGAGAACCTAATGCTGCATGTTACTTGAGATAGTAGCATTTTCATGACTCTCACAGTTGGCCTTTCTGCAGGCCTTTGAAAAAGGCAAAAAGGTGAGGTAAAGGGAGAGTGTACTCACCAGGTATGTTCATTGTTACAATTCTCCAGTGCTACTCCTTCTTCTGTCAAAGTCTTTTGAGCTGCTGTCAAAGGCTTCTTCACTCTGATTTCTTTGATGCCACTGATGTGTTGTTTACACTGATTGCTCCACTGCTGTCACCAGTTTCTGAGATTGGACTTACTACATGGGGACTTAGGTGTGGGACTTGATTCTTAGACAGACTGTAATTACATGCTATTATCTGTTTAACACTTGTTGATTAGTTTTTCAGGTGGGATTTTCTGCATCTGCCTACAAATGACTTCTGCTGTGAGTGGGACCAGAAAATTTACCCTTACATCTAAACATATTATGGAGTAGGCACCTTGCTTTGAGGCATGACTCCAATATCTATCTCGAGAATCAAATACATTACTGACTGATGGCAATGGTAGATCAACATCTACATTATACATCGGCATATCAGACATGTTAATCCTTTATACTGCAGGTAGAATATAAGTTGTCAATCAAACATAAAGGGTGAAATTCTCTGGCTTCTTTGTGACGTGTTTCTTGGTAATGGGAGGTGGCGCACCATTGGCCGGTGGTGGGATCTTCTGATCCCACTGCTATCAATGGGATTTCCCATTGAACCTACCCACACTACTGGAAAACTAACGGCTGGGGTGCTCTGACGGCAGGACCAGAAGTCCCACTAGTGGAAAGAGCTGGAAGATTTTGTCTAAACAGTCTACATAGGGATTTAGATAGTGAAGTGAATAGACAAAGAAGTGGTGGATGGATTATAATGTGGGAAAATGTGAAATCTATCTAACTCAACCTTGAATATAATCAATGATTCTGCCTTCACTATTGTCTGTGGAAAAATTTTCCATCGACTAACAGTACTCTGAGAGAGAAAAAAAATTCTCCTATCTCAGTCTTAAATGAAGATCTCTTATTTTTGAACTGTGTCCCCTATTCTAGAGCCCCCACAAGGATATTCTCTCTGTCAAGTTTCCTCGGCATCTTACATATCCCAATAAAGTCACTTCTCATTCTTCCAAATTCTAATAAATATAGACCCAACCTGCTCAACCATTTCTCATAAGTTAATCCCTTCATTCCAGGAATCAATCAAGTGAATCTCTTCTGAACTGTTTCTAATGAAAGCATATCCTTACTCCAAATATGCTCTGACTAAACTCATGCAAAGCTGAAGAAACACTTCAACAATTTTATCCTTGATCCCCCTTGCATTTAATGTTATTATTCTATTTGCCTTCCCAATCACTTGCTGAATCTGCATACTAACTTTTTCATATACCAGGGCACCCAGATCCTTCCATACATTGGGTTCTTCAGTACTTCTGCATTTAAATATACTTTACTACTTTTCCTGCCTATGGAAAAGTAGTAAAGTATATTTAAGTGCAGAAGTACTGAAGAACCCAATGTATGGAAGGATCTGGGTGCCCTGGTATATGAAAAAGTTAGTATGCAGATTCAGCAAGTGATTGGGAAGGCAAATAGAATAATAACATTAAATGCAAGGGGGATCAAGGATAAAATTGTTGAAGTGTTTCTTCAGCTTTGCATGAGTTTAGTCAGAGCATATTTGGAGTAAGGATATGCTTTCATTAGAAACAGTTCAGAAGAGATTCACTTGATTGATTCCTGGAATGAAGGGATTAACTTATGAGAAATGGTTGAGCAGGTTGGGTCTATATTTATTAGAATTTGGAAGAATGAGAAGTGACTTTATTGGGATATGTAAGATGCCGAGGAAACTTGACAGAGAGAATATCCTTGTGGGGGCTCTAGAATAGGGGACACAGTTCAAAAATAAGAGATCTTCATTTAAGACTGAGATAGGAGAATTTTTTTTCTCTCTCAGAGTACTGTCGATGGAAAATTTTTCCACAGACAATAGTGAAGGCAGAATCATTGATTATATTCAAGGTTGAGTTAGATAGATTTTTGACTGATAAGGGTTACAGGAGGGCAGATGGGAAAGTGGAGTTAAGGCTGTAATCAGATTAGCCATGATCTTATTGAATTTCCACGCGGGCTGAAGGAACAGACAGACCTAGTCCAACACTTCATTCTTTTGTCCTGGTTTTGTTATGCATCCAAAATTTAGATTTCTGTTGTCAATGTTTATACTCTATTATTTATGGCAGATATCTGACTACTGGTTAAAGCTGAAGGGCTGGACTGATGTGTCAGCGTGGCTAAAACCGTTTCTCATGTTTCAATTCTGAGGAAATTCCACATCATGATTGAAACTGACAAAAAAAATCTCATTTTTTGGTTTAGTTTTCAGTCCACGGCAATATGGTTCACTCATTGCTGCACTGACAAACATTTGCACCAGTACAGGCTTGTCAGATTTGTCACAAACAGCTTGCAGTCTTTTCTTGCATCATGAGGTGATTTGTTTGCCAAGGATTCATGATTAATCAAAACAGTAACATTACTAAGAATTCTTTCAATTTGTTGATCTAAACTCTTTAGAGTTTCATTTATTCCAAGAATCAATTTTTGCACTGTTGGATTTATGTGTGTGGAAAATTGCAGCGTTTCACTTTACAAGTAAATATTTTGGCAGATTGAGGGGACTTTGGGTCTGAGTGACCAAAGTGTTAAAACAAATGCATGTCAACACACGATGTTTCCAATCTGCCCGAATGCACTGGACATTAGGTCTCCTATTTTTACATTTGCTTTCACTGGTTGGAGGCTAAAATGCACAATGGGTCAAAATATGTTCTCAAAATAGTGGAGGGATTAATGCTGCTCACCGTTCTTTGTACATAAATGCACAGCAGCAACTTCAGGGTGACCAGTAGATACATAGTTAATTGAGAATATCTGGAAAGTTGTTGTTTGAATTGCAACTTGCTGCTGCTTCACAATTGACATGCATTGAATGTCATAAAATTGTTGCCTCTGCCCGGCAGAAATGAACTGAACAAGCAGTTAGTATTTAGGACTAGTAATTAATGGCTCACCCTGCTTTCTAAGGGCCAGTTGGTTCAGTTTCAAGTAAAGTTTATTTATTCTTGTCACAAGTGCATTCACACTGTAATGATGTTACTGTGAAATTCTTCTAGTCACCATATCCAAGCACCTGTTCGGGTACACTGAGGGAGATTTTAATATGGTCAATGCATTTAACCAGCACATCATTGGACTTCGGGAGGAAACTGGAGCACTCGAAAGAAACTCAGTCAGACACGGCGAGAATGTGCAAGCTCCACACAGATATCCAAGCCAGGAATCGAACTTCAGGGTGACCAGTGGTTAAATGAGAATATCCGGAAAGCTGCTGTTTGAATTGCATCTTGCTGCCTGCTTCACAATTGACATGCATTGAATGTCATAAAATTGTTGCTTTTGCCCAGTAGAAATGAACTGAACAAGCAGGTCCCTGGTGCTGTGAGGTAGCAGTACTAACAACTGTGCTGCCCAAGTTAGCTAAGAGTGTGGTGCAGCATAATATCAAGAGCACGGATTCAATCTATTCTGGTTGAGTTAGTTCCTAAGGCCTACCTCCTCACTGTGCCTCATGGTGATGTCATGATTAACAACCCTCGGTGGATTGCAGCAAAGACTGAAAGTGGAGAAACACCCTGTACTGGTCATCCACTACAGCAGCCAAGATACCAGGATGTCTTGGATCGTCCTTGCCTCCAGGAGCATGTGAAACAGCCAAGGGAGTGGGAGCAGTAACATGCACGTTTCCACCACTATAATCAAATTCCTCAGCGTAGCTTTAGCTGGAAAAATGTGTGACCTTTGAAATCACTTGCAGCTTGACATACTCAAATAGTGAGAAGTCCACTACCCCTAATTATCCTACTAACATAATAATGCTTTTAATTTCTGCCAATCAGTATCTCTGGAACCAAGAATTATCTATTATAAATGTTGAGTCTCATTCTTTCTGATTATGAATTTCTCAAGGAAATTGTAAAAACATTACACTGTAATGTTCTGTTATTATTTGCCTTTAATGTCTCTTTAGTTTAAGATATCTTTCCCTCCCTTTATTTCTCCATTCGATTTGATGTTGAGTTCACTTCTTTTAAATTAGTTACATTCTTAACCCTTCTTTTGTTTTACCTCATCTTAAATCTCATTGATGAATCAGCTATATTTTTAATCATTGTGATATATGTATATCTATATATTGTAGCTGGGGTTTGGGGTGCAGACTGCCTCTTTAAAACTACAGGTTAGATGATCCTGGACTATTAGCTCTGCCACGTGTGGGACCCTATTGGGCAGTCATAAACCTGACTGTGAATGAGTATATATATTCAATAAACTGCTCCCAGTATTGAAGTATTGGAGCCTACCTCGTGATTTTTTTATGCCCCATAGTCCACAGGGGCATACATAATAATCATCCTGTTCAGTCAGGTCCCAGATGCTCACTTGCCCTTTGCAATGCCGTTAACACCCCACTTATTTAACATTTTTTGGAGAAAATGTGTTTTGAATTGAACGGGACAGGGACAAAATTGAAGGTGCTTTGGTGTTTTTATGTGATTATATACGCACTGGGTGGCATGTTAGCACTGTTGTCAACACTGCTGCTTCACAGCTCCAGAGACCGGGGTTCAAATCCCACCTCGGGACACTATCTGTGTGGAGTTTGCATGTTTTTTCTGTGTCTGCATGGGTTTTCTCCCATAGTTCAAAGATGTGTGGGTTAAGTTGATTGGCCATTCTAAATTACCCCTTAGTATGCTGGGATGCATATATTAGAGGGATTAGTGGTTAAATATGTAGAGATATAAAGATAGGGCCTGGGTGGGAATTGTGGTTAGTGCAGACTCAATGGGCTGAATGGCCTCTTTCTGTACCTAGGATTCTTATATTTCATTTCTTTCCTATCTTTTCATTTTGTTCTCTTGCTACACACATTTTTCTAGCTGAGAATGTGTCCAGGTGATCTAACATGTACTGTTGAACAATGGTCAGCTAACTAGAGGCACTTTCAGTCTCCGTGTGTCTGGACGCCTGATTCATCTCTGAACCGATCTGCAATAAAGCAGAGAAAAAAAAATCACACACGCAGCTTTGCAATTTTGAGATGAATAGAAAAATATTGCGATTTCTGAAACAAAAACAGAAAACAGAAGTCAGTAAATTCAAATTTTTAAGGCATTGAATTTTAAGAAAAATGTCAGATTCCATAGTTTGAAGTGAAACTTTCTCAACCCACCTTCCTGAACACAGTTCTCCCCTTCTGCTTTCATATTTCCCAATATTCAAGAGCTTCTGTCTGGACAGCTGCAGCAGTCCCAGGAAAAAGAGAGGAAACAAATCCACAGGAAACACTGTCTCCTGAAGTCACACTTGCAACAACCACAACTTCAGATACAACACAGAACATATCTTAAAGGGCAGTACTGAGTTTGGATTAACACATGGTGAGTTAACTGGTTCACATGAACTGCAGCCTCGCCAGGAGGAAGGATAGTTATGTGCCAGCTCCCTACAGGGTGAGCTGCTAGGGACACAGATGAGGACATTGATGGGGCAGCCTGCAGGAGAACACTGATGAACATGCAGAATGAGATGCTTGTTGCACTATTAGACCAGCCACAAAGCTTCCCATCACTGTCAAAAACCATAGAGAATGCTGTGAGACAGGGCATCCTACAGAGTTTGGAGCCCATCCTTTCCAGAAAGGACATTTTTTATTTTATTTATATATCAGTCACAAGTAAGGCTTACATTAACACTGCAATGAAGTTACTGTGAAATTTTCCTAATCGCCACACTTCAGCGCCTGTTCGGGTCAATGCACCTAACCAGCATGTCTTTCAGTCCATGGGAGGAAATTGGAACACCTGAAGCAAGCAGACATAGGGAGAATGTGCAAACTCCACACAGACAGTGACCAAGCCGGGAATCGAACACAGGTCCATTATGAGGCAGCAGTGCTAACTACTGTGCTACCTTGCCGCCCATAGTGTTTGCATCTTGAAGATGGCAATGGAAGCCACTGGTGTCAATCTTCTAAATATTTAATTGAAGTTTAATTCTGCTTAGCTGGAAGTTGGATAAGCTGTCTGATAATTGAGTGAAAGTAGAAGAACTGGAAAAAGGTGATAGTGGGCTGCATGTGCTCAACATATGAGAGCTCTTGTGTTTCCTCAAGAAGAAAATCAGTACCAGAGGATTGGGGTGGGGGAAGTGGGATGGACTGAAAAGCAAGAGATCCATTATCAGTTACATCCTATTGGTGCTTTAAGCCAAATAACAGGATGAGGTTGAGGGGCGCATAAGTCAGTAACATACTGTCATCCTTAATGTTCTCAGTGACATATGATGCGTAAAGTCCTCTTGCAGCTGGATCAGTGATGGACAGCACTATCTCCTCTGTAGAATGGCCTACTCCAGTTTCTATTTCTTACAGAAGAAGTTCTGCTTATGAGCAGCGAGGGATAAATTAGAAAGCAGATACTCAAAAGTAGTAAACTCTGGATTATTTCCTGAGCCATGAGCAAATTGGAATAGGGCTAATAAGATTCGACAGTTAAATGTGTGGCTTAAAGACCAGCTTGGGCAGCACGGTGACACAGTGATTAGTACTGCTGCCTCACTGCAACAAGAACTCAGTTCAATCCCAGTCTTGGATGACTATGTAGAGTTTGCACATTCTCCCCATGTCTGCATGGGTTTCCTCCAGGTGCACTGGTTTCCTCAATCTAAAGAGGCATAGGTTAGGTGCATTGCCCATGCTAAATTGCCTCTTGGTGTCCAAAGATCTTTAGGTTAGGTGAAATATCCATAGTAAATGCACAGGATTATTGCGATGGGATGGACCTGGGTAAGATGTTCTTTGATGCAGATTTAATGGTCCAAATGGCTGCCTCCTGCACTGTAGGGATTCTATGGATTCTATGGAAATGGGTTTTGATTCATGGGGCACTGGCACCAGTACTGGGGAAAATGGAATCTGTACTGTCTTCACCTGAACTTTGTTGGGGCCAGTTTCCCAGTAAGCCACTTAACTAAATAGAAAAGGCTTTAAACTAAACGGTGCAGGGGAGAGATCAAGTGAAGAAAAATGTGATCAATTAAAGACAGAGGACAAGGAAAGAAAGCAAGGTAGCAATACGAAATTGATAATCTGTATATGACAGGAAAAGACAGAACATAATTAATTACTCTCTGAAATGGCCAAACAAGCCACTCAGTTTAAGATCCTTGCTAGTGTCACCTACACCATAGGAAAGAATAAAGAAGAAAATGTTTAGGAAATTGCGTAAAAAGATATGATTGTGCAACAGGCATTGGCTGGTACTTAAAAAAATTAATACATAGTTTCCAATAAATTTACATTCCTTTGATGAACAAAACCTAACAGGAAAGGTGATCCAACAACGGCTAACAAGATAAATTAAAGATTGTATTAGATCAAAGGAGGAAGCTTATAACATTGCCAGAAAAACTAGTAAGCCCAAGGCTTGGGAAGATTCAAAGGGTGATCAAAAAAAAAGCTGGTAAGGAGCAAATGGAAAATGAAACTACATTAGCGAGAAACATGAAAACGGACTATAAAAGCTTCTACAGAAATATAAGAAGGAGATGTTTAGTAAAGACAATGTGGGCCCAGACAGTTGGAGACAGAAAATTTATAATAGAAATAAGGAATTGGCAGAAAAGTACTTTGTTATTGTCTTCACAAGGGAAGACACAAAACCTCCCAGGAGAACTAAGGGATTAACAAGAATAAGGAATGAAATAAATTAGATATTACTGGGGCTGAAAGTTGATAGATCCCCTGGACTGATGATCTACATCCAAACTGTTGAATGAAGTTGCTGTAGAAATAGTGAATACGTTGATGGGCATCTTCCAAAATTCGATAAATTCTGGAATTGTTCCTGCAGAATGGAACGTAGCAAATGTAATCCCCCACCCCACCCCCAATCTAAGAAAGGAAGGTAAGAGAAAATGTGGAACTACAGACCTGTTAACCTGACATCAGTGGTAAGGAAAATATTGGAATCTAGGGACAAGGGTTTAAATCCAATTAAGGCAGCTGCTGGAATCTATATTATTCAACTAATTAATAAAAATCTGGAATTAAATGTGAGTCCCAGTAGTGCAACTATTATTTTAAACTGCCATCTGGTTCATTAATTACCTTTAGAGAGGAATCTGCTGATCTTACTCATTTGGTCAAAGTGTGACTCCAAACTCGCAGCAATGTGGTTGACTTTTGCCGAGCAAGCCACTTATTTTTACCAAACCACTAAGAAAAGTCAAAACAAAAGGAATGGAACTGTACAGACTATCTGTCATTGACCTCAGTACCAGAAATGAGATCTGCATGTCCAGCTCTGTCGAAATTGAAAATTCTTCCCCATTAAAATCTGGGGTCAAGAAACAGCCTGACATAATAATACTCACTAAATCATACTCTGATTCAAAAAAGAGTTATTTCATATAATGTCTCATCCCACTGACAGCACAGACACGATGTAGAGATGCCGACGTTGGACTGGGGTACAGTAAGAAGTCTCACAACACCAGGTTAAAGGCCAACAGATTTATTTGATATCACAAGCCATTAGCTTTTAGAGCGTTGCTCCTTCATCAGGTAAGTGGGAGTTCTGTTCACAAACAGGGCATATAAAGATGCAAGCTCAATTTACAAAATAGTGATTGCAACATGAGTCTTTACAGGTAATCAAATCTTTAAGGTACAGACAGTGTGAGTGGAGAGAGGATAAGCATAGAACAAAGAGATGGTACATTGGGGAGACCATGCAGACGTTATGACAATGGATGAATAAACGCAGCTCGATGATCACCAGACAAGAGTGTTCTCTTCCTGTTGGGAAACACTTCAGCAGTCATTGGCATTGAGCCTCTGATCTTCGGGTAAGCACTCTTCAAGGTGGCCTTCATGACACATGACAATGTAGAGTTGCTGAGCAGAGACTGATAACCATGTTCCGCACACATGAGGATGGCCTCAATCGGGATCTTGGGTTCATGTCACACTATCTGTAACCCCCACGACTTGCATAGGCTGGAAAATCTCACAAACTATCCTGGCTGGAGACAATACACATCTCTTTAACTTGTGCTTGACACTTCCTCCACTCACATTGTCTATACCTTTAAGACTTGATTATCTGTACAAACTCACAATCCAACCATTATTCTGTAAATTGAGTTTGTGCTTTTATATGCCCTGTTTGTGAACAGAACTCCCACTTACCTGATGAAGGAGCAGCACTCCAAAAGCTAGTGGGCTTGTGCTACCAAGTAAACCTGTAGCACAGACACACCAGAGTTGGTAGCATAGTAGTATAGAGTCAGGAGGGAGTTGTCCTAGAAATTTGCAGCATTAACACTTAACCCCATGAAGTCTCATTACATCAAGTCAAATGAGGAAACTCTTGCTGATTAACACTTACTAACCCTATCCCTTCAGTTCATGAACCAATATTCTTCCACGTTGAAAGTGACAAGGGCACCAAATGCACTCTATGTAAAGGACTTCAATGTCTGCCATCAAGAATGGTGTGATAGTCCCACGACTGACCAATCAAGCTGTGTCCTGAAGAGCATTGTTGGTAAATTAGATATCTGGCAGGTGATGAGAGAACCAAAACAAGAGGAAAACCTACTTGACTTCATCCTCAACAATCTAACTGTTGCAGATGCCTTTGTCCATGACAGTACTGACAGGAGTTGTTGTGATATGAGGTACATGTACCTTTACAAGAGTATATCTTGAACAGTTGACAATCTCTGTCACCTTGACAGAATGTGATGTATATTCAGTTTACAAGCAGCAGCCATAGAGATCAGATATACGTTACTTAATGTCTGAGTTAATATTATTTGTATGTGGTCCTATCTTCAAATAAGGAACACATATCTTTCTCACATAAGTAGTATGTTTACATCAAATAAAGAATATAACATGGTGGGAGTGGGTTTTTGAAAAGTTAAATTAGCAGCACACAACCCTCAACCCTTTCACATCCAGCAGAAGAAATGGCAAGGAATGCTTTTTTATTATTCATTCATGGGACATGGATGTCACTGGCTGAGCAGCATTTATTGCCCATCCCTAATTGCCCTTGAGAAGGTGGTGATGAGCTGCCTTCTTGAATCGCTGTAGTCCATGTTCTGTGAGTTGACCCACAATGCCGTTAGGAAGAGAATTCCGGGATGTTGACCCAGCAACTATGAAGGAATGGCAATATATTTCCAAGTCAGGATGGTGAGTAGCTTGGCGGGGAACTTGGTGGTGGTTTTCCCATGTGTCTGCTACCCTTGTCCTTCTAGAAGTGGTTGTGGGTTAGGTGGAAGGTGCTGTCTAAGGATCTTTGGTGAATTAAAACAACAATAAAAAATTCACTGTGTATAAGTGATTTTGCAGCTCTGTATGGATCTTACACACTCTGCCTTCATCCTGAGATATCATCACTACTGGCAGTTGGCACCAAGCGTCAGATTCTCATAATGTTGCTTAAATTTGGGAGAGCTTAAATTGTCAAAGTCTATTTGCTAAAAACTTTGTGCAGGAATTACAATTAAAAGAATTGACTCTGGAAAGTCTAACTTTAAACAGACTTCCACAGACCAAGGAATCCATTATTGTGCTTGCTGTTTCTACAAAAGATCTGAAGAAGTTAAAATACTGCAGGCTGGCTGAGAAGAAAAGGTCCATCTAGTAACATCTCCTAACAGCCAGCCTTTAAAAAGCCTTTTTCATTGTTTTATTTTGTTTTTGAAATCTATGGTTCCTATTTGCACTAGTCAAAGTTTTGTGGATGAAGCTTTAAGTAAACCGGGACAATGAGAAGCAGAGCTCAACAGCGACTCTATTGCAGTCAAAATATAACCAAGTGAGGCAGTGCTCCCTAAAGATACTTCAACTCAGAGTTAAATTAAGTTTAGGAGAGCTGTCAAAAAGCTGGAATAACTGTCAAACAATCCAGATAGCATCAAAAAGTGCAGAAAGCCAGAAGATGATCACAAAATTTCCATCACTCAGTTGGAAGGCAGCAGACTCCTCCCTGACTTTATTTTGTTCTGACAAAGCCCAGGGCTGTTTTTCACTGGATGTCAATATTTCAGAGCAAGAAAAACAAGCTATTAAAATTAAAGTTGCTATCGGCAATGGAGGCATCCACAGACTGAATTCGTCAAATCTGTCCAATGACTGTCTCTAAAATCCAGCTAAAATTTGGCCAACTCTTGAAGATCAATTCTGTGTGAAGCTCAACTTCTGAATATCATGTCTGAAATTCATATCCTTTAGGCAACAACCGACAGACATCATCAACCAATTAAAAAGTAGATGCAGAGACGAGAGGCTTGATTGTGACTTTATGGAAGAGATAGCTGGCAGAATAATCAAATTTGTGATAGTATCTATCTCAAAGGAAATTTTCCAAACAGATATTTTGGACCAAAAATTGAAATATAAGTAAAGCAGATGCAAGTCTGAAGAGATATTGTGGAGTAGAGAGGTCTACAACTATGCGTAATTCATTTTCTTTCTCTTTATTCTTTCATGTGGGCATCACTGGCAAGGTCAGCATTTGTTGCCTTTTAACTGTATGATTTGCAAGGCCATTCCAGAAGATAGTTAAGTATTAGCCACATTGCTGTGGGTCTGGAGTCACTTGTGGACCAGGTCAGATCTGGGTAGGGCAGCAGATTCCCTTCCCTGAAGGAGATTAATGAACCTGATAGGTTTTTACGACAATTGCTGATTGTTTCATGATCACTGAGATTAGCTTGCAATTCTAGATTTTTATTAATTGAATTCAAATTCTCACCAGCTCCCATCGTTGAGTTGTACCCATATTCCCAAAGCTTGGGCCTTTGGATTATCAGCGCAATGACATTGTCACTATGCTGTTATCTCCCCTAAATGCTTCCATCATTGGCATCACAACTAACGCAGGCAAGCTTGGTAAGCAATGCAGGCAATACAGTTTCATACATACATCCAGGAAATGCCTAGCACTTAGCGCTGTATTGAAGCATATGGATTCAGAGGACACTGGAAGTGTCAGCATTCCAAACAACAAAGAGCACAAACCAAGAAGCTTCAAAACAAGATCTGGATATAATTTAGCATCTATATGGTCAGATGGGGAAGATGACCAGAGTGTCAAATCACAAAGTGAGCTGATATTCAGCACCGTGCACATCAAAAAATGTACAGTGATACCAATAGGTGCTTTTGCCAGCATTCAGGTCACACAACTACAGATACAGAATCAGCATAATCTTTATGCAAAACTAGAAAATGGTGCAGTTGCGAAGATCCTTCCATTTCACATCCTGAAATGCACGTATCCACACAAGTGGTAAGTGATGGCTCAATCGATCAATGCCAAACTTATGGCTGGGATATTCTCAAGTGACACTACAGCCTGTCACCCCAGTTATTTTATGTTACAGACACCATGGATCCAATGATTGCAGGCCTATTGGCGTGCAAAGACCTGTCCTCTATCATTATTCAGTGATCATCAAGCCAATAATGACGAGCACAGAACAAAAGCATGCCATTGGAAATCCCATGCTTACAATTTGAACCACAAGTATATTACATTTTGAATGTGCTCCCTTCATTGTACTGCAGAATCAATGTTCAACCACAATATAGCAGAGAAACATTCTTTCAACCACAATCTTTAATCCCATGTCCTGCCATACCTCCCATTATACATTGCCATCAAGCTGGGGGAATCAATCCAGCTTCCATGGAGAGTGCAAGAGGAAATGCCAGGAGCAACACCAGGCATACCTAAAAATGTGATGTCAGACAGGAAAAGCTACAACACAGGGCTATGTTTGTGCCAAACAGTGGAAGTATCGTGTGTAGACAGGGGTAAGTGTTCCCTCAACAAACGATTAGTTCAAAACTTTGCAGTCCTGCCACACCAAGTCATGAACGATGTGGACAGTTAGCCAAAGGAGGGGGCTCCACAAACGTCCCAATCCTCAATGTAGGGGTAACACATTGCATCAGTGTGAAAGATAGGCTGATGCATTTGTGTACCAAGTGGATGATCCAAGCTAGCTTTCTCCTGAGGTCTCCAGAGGCTGCAAGATGGCATAATGATTAGCACAGCTGTCTCAGTGCCAGGAAGCCGCATTTGATTCCTGGCTTGGGTCACTGTCTATGTGGAGTTTGCACGTTCTCCCCTTGCCTGCATGGGTTTCCTGCAGAGGTTCCGGTTTCCTCCCACAGTCAAAGATATGCGGATTAGGTGGATTGGCCATGCTAAATTGCAAGTTAGTGTTAGGAGAACTAGATAGGGTAAATGCATGGGGTTATGGGGAAAGGGCATGGGTAAGATTGTAGTTGATACAGACTTGAAGGTTATGGGGATAGGGCCGGGGTGGGATTGTTTTCTATACAGACTTGAAGAGCCAAATGGCCTCCTTCTGCACTGTAGGATTCTATGATACTATCACAGATGCCAGTCTTAGCCCAATTTAATTCATTTTATGTGATATCAAGGAGATTTTAAAGGTACTATGCAGCAGGCTGGCATAGTGGTTCAATTCTGTCCTTGAGTGACCATGTGGAGTTTGCACATTCTCTCCATGACTGCGTGCATTTCCCCCAGGCACTCCAATTTCCTTCCATAGTCCCAAAATATGGATGTTAGGTGGAATAGCCATGCTAAATTTGCCCTTAATGTCCAAAGATGTGTAGGTTATCAGAATTAGTGGAGTAAATGCGCAGGGTCATGGGGATAGGACAAAGGGGAGGGAAGCTCTTTCAGAGAGTCAGTGCAGACACAATAGACTGAATGGCCTCTTATGACACTGTAGGGATTCTATGATAATAAGTAATCTCACTGGCTACTGCAAAGGGTATGAGCACTTACAATTTAGCGGCTGAAGTACTGGAGATGTGCTCCAGAACAAACCACGCTTCTCGCCTAGCTGTTCCAATACAGCCACAAAACTGGCATCGACTTAACAATGTGGAAAATTGCCCAAGTATATCCCGCCAAAAAACAAGACAAATTCAACTTGGCAATTGGAAGATGTTGTTGACAGTGTTATCAAGCGGCACTTATACAACAATAACCTGCTCTCTGATGTTCTGTTTGGATTCTGCCAGCTCCTGACCTCAACCCTTAATCCAAACATGTACAAAAGAGCTGAACTCAAGAGGGGAAGCAAGAGTAACTGCCCTCGACCAAGTGTTGCATCAAGGAGCTCTAGCAAAACTGAAGTCAATGGGAATTAACTGACTGGAACTTTACAAAGAACAATATAGCACAGGAACAGACTCTTTGGCCCCCAAGCCTCCACCGATCATGTGTTCCTAACTAGGTAATCCCTTTGTATCCCTCTATTCCCAGTCTATTCATGTGGTTATCTAGGTAAGTCTTAAATGACCCTAGCGTGTCTGCCTCAACCACCTTGCTTGGTAGTGCATTCCAGGCTCCCACTACCCTGTGTGTAAAATATATCCCCTGCATATGTGTATTGAACATTGCTCCCTTTACCTTGAACTTGTGACCCCTTGTGTTTGTCATTTCCGACCTAGGAAAAAGCTTCCAACTGTTCACCCTATCTATGCCCTTCATAATTTTATAAACTTCTATTAGGTTGCCCCTCAACCTCTGTCTTTTCAGGAAGAATAACCCTAGTTTACTCAATCTCATCTCATAATTAAGACCCTCCATACTAGGCAACATCCTGGTAAATCTTTTCTGCATTCTCTCCAAAGCCCCCACATCCTTCTGATTTTATGGCGACCAGAACTGAACACGGTACTCCAAATGTGGCCTAACCAACGTTCTAAATAACTGCAAAATTATATCTATGACCCATCCAATAAAGATAAGCATGCCGTAAGTTTTCTTCCCCACCTTTTCCACCTGTGATGCCATCTTTAAGGATTTACGGACTTGCGTGTCTATATGACTGATCGTTCTGCCATTTATTGTATAGTTCCCATCTGCATTAGAGCTACCAAAATGCATCATTTTGCATTTATCTGGATTAAATTCTTCTGCCATTTCTCCACCCAATTTTCCAGCCTATCTACTTCTTGCTGTATTCTCTAACAATGTTTATCAAATGCTTTTCTAAAAACTATGTAGACGACATCCTCAGCCCTTCCCTTGTCAATCATTTTTGTCACCTTGTCAAAAAATTCAACCAAATTTATGAGGCATAACTTCCGTCATACAAAACCATGTTGTCTATCGCTAATGAGACTATTCAGTTTTAAATGTGTATGAATCCTATCTCTAAGAATCTTCTCCAACAATTTCCCTACCACGCATGTCAAGCTCACTGGCTTATAATTACCTGGGTTATCCTTGCTACCCTTCTTAAATAACAAGACCACATTTGCTATACTCCAACCCTCGGGGACCTCACCTGCAGTCAATGAAGAAACAAAGATTTGTGTTCAAGGCCCAGCAATTTCATCTCTTACCTCCCTCAGTAATCTAGGACGGATGCCATCTGGCTCTGGGGATTTGTCTACCTTAATTCTTCCTAAAACACATAACATTTACTCCCTTGTAATTGTTTTTTGTTCTAACAAGTCTACACATCCTTCTGAGACACTACCAATCAACGTGTCACGCTCCTTTGTGAATACTGATACAAAGTATTCATTTAGGATCTCACCTACTTTCTTGTATTCTAAGCATAATTCCCCTCCTTTGCTCTTAAGAGGTCTGACTCTTCCTCTGACAACCCTCTTGTTCCTCGCAAATGTATAAAATGCCTTGGGATTTTCCTTAATCCTGTCTGTCAAGGCCATTTCGTGACCCTTTTTGCCCTTCTAACTCCCTGTTTAAGTTCTTTTCTACTTTCTCTGAATTCCTCTAGTGCTTCATATGTTTTTAGCTGCCTGGATCTTACGTAAACCTCTTTTTTCTTTTTGATTAGACCCACGATTTCTCTGGTTATCATGGCCCTCGAATCTGACCTTCCTCTTTATAGGCAAATGCCTGTCCTGCACTCCTATCAACTGCTCCTTAAAAGACTCCCACATGCCAAGTGTGGATTTATCCTCGAACAGCCTCTCCCAATCAACAGCCACCAAATCCTGCCTAATCCGGCTGTAGTTAGCCTTCCCCCAATTCAGCATCTTACCCACAGGACAACACTCATCTTTTTTCAAGACTATCTGAAAGTTTACAGATTTGTGGTCACTGTTCGCCATACGTTCCCCCACTGAAACTTTGATGACCTGACCCGGCTCCTTCCCCAATACTAAGTCCAGTATAGCTCCCTCTCTAGTAGGACTATCAACATATTGTTCCAAAAAACTTTCCTGGACACATTTTACAAATTCCCCCCTGTCCAGACCCCCAGCCCTAAGGGATTTCCAGTCTATATAGTATTCTGAAATAATTTTGCCTAAGTCTTCAATTGCTGTTTCACTGATACTGTTCCGCTGGCCCAGAACCACATTTGCTGAATGTGCTGTAATCTACTCATTAACTGAGATAGCTGCAAGGCGTTAAGGAAGTAAAAGTCTCCCACTACAACAACCCTATTTTTTCTACACCTGTCTAGAATCTCCTTACATATCCATCCTTCAGATTCCCTTGGGCTGTTGGAGGCCTGTAGGATACCCCTAGCAAAATGACTGCACCCTTCCTGTTTCTGAGCTCTACCTACAGAGTCTCATTACATAATCCTTCCACATTGCCCACCCTCTGTATCACTGCAATATGCTCCCTAACCAGTATTGCTACTCCCCCACCTCTTCTAGCCCCTCCTTGCCTAAAACATTTATACCCCATTTACCTACTGCAAAAGAAGATGGTTGTCATTGTTGGAGGTCAACCATCTCAGTTGCAGGACATTGCTGTAGGAGTTCTTCAGGGTAGTGTCCTAGGCTTAATCACCTAACCATTTTCAGCTGTTTCATAAATGACCTTCCCTCGATCATGAAGTCAAAAGCAGAGATGATTGTACAATTGGCAGCACTATTCACAATTCCTCAAACACTGAAGCAACCATGTGATAAATATGCTTAAACTGAAAGGAGCAAGTAGTTCACACGAGGGCCAGGCAATGCTCAACAGCAACAAGAAAGAATCTAACCATCTCCCTTGACATTCAATGTAATCACATTTCTTAATCCTCCATTATCAACATCCTGAGGGTTACCATTAATCAAAACTGAACTGGACTAGCCAAATAAATATTTTAACTACAAGAGCAGATCAGAGGCTGGGATTTCTGCAGCAATTAACTCATTTTCTGACTCCCCAAAAACTGTCCACTGTCTAACTGTCAGGAGCATTGAATACTCCCATCTGCCTGCTTGAATTTAGCTCCAACAACATTAGTGGAACTTAATACCATGCAGGAAAAAGCAGACACTTGATTGACACCCCATTCACCACCTTCAACATCCATTCCTTCCACCACTGAAACACAATGGTAGTATATACAAAGTGCACTGCAACAATTTGTCAAGCTTCCTTCAACAAGATCTTCCATGACCTTCACCAAGGGCAGCAGATGCATGGGAGTGCCACCAGCTGCAAATTCCCCTCCAAGCCACGCACCATTCTTACTTGGGACTGTGTTGCTATTCCTTCACTGTGTCTGGGTCAAAGTTCTGGAAACCGCTTCCTAACAGCAATGTGGATGTACCTGCACCACATGGTCTGCAGCAGTCCAAGAAAGTGGCTCATGAATACCTTAAAAACAACAAATACTGGCCTAGTCAGCAATGCCCACATCCTGTAAAAAAGCATCAAAAGTTGACACCGATTTCACTGCTGAGTTTCATGCAAGTTATGATTATTGTACAGCTTGTAAAGGGGCAGGGAAACTCCGAGCACAGCCTGCGGGTTTCTGTATTTAATTGTACACATGTTTACTCTAGTATGCTCATAATGGTAAGGGTGCAGATAGCATCATCATTATCCTCAACATGAAATCCAAGTTAGAGTCTATATTGTTCTTTATTGCAACATTGAAGATCTTGTCAGATGCAGCTGCCTTTATGATGAAATGTTAATGCAAGGTCTGCTGTATCTGTTTAGATAAATAAAGCAATTCCACAGAGTTCTTTCATCAGACAGATGAGAGATTATTTAACCCATTGTACAGTAACGTATGTAAATTCATAATCTGTTTTTGCCTAATGAACTGATTTATGATGTCTAGAGAATGCAGGAAGTTGTTACATACATGGAGTCCCTTCCTTCCATTTCTGCCAATTGTAATTCAGCATCTTTGTAATCACGGACTTTTAGCCAGGAGGACAACAGCTGAACTGTGTCTCCACTGTGATGCTGTGTGTTGTAATTGTACAGCAATGAAACCTACAATGCAACATACAGGTAGAATTTTGTTAGACTTCTTAATTTCTGTTTGTTTTTAATTTTTCTTTAGAAATTTTCATCTTGATAATTAATCACATTACTTTTGAAAAAAAGGCTAAATCAGCTTTTGATTTCTATGTATAACTGGAATTAAACAACATGAATTTCATTATTCTTTCTCTTGGTTGGCGACATTATTCAGTGACTGGGCAGTCAGGCATATTGTAGGATTTAAAATCATATCTGCTGAGGATTTTCTGTGACCGCTGAAGGATCTATTTATACATATTTCAATTGCCTCTAGTAGTCCTCAGACATTTTTATAGTTGAAATATGGAATATTGTTGGCAGTGAAGAAAGAAAAATTTTGCTCAGGAGCAAAGCTGCGCTGAAATCCAGTTTTGATCTCCTATCCATCTAATTGCATGAATTTATGTGACTAGAGTCTTTGCTGAGGGCATGAGTCAAAGCCTGTTGTGGAATTATTCAAATATCTCCTGCTGTGAGAATGAATAAATTTATGGCCCTTGCTGCCACACCTGTTTTTAAAAACCAGAACCAAGGGGTGATGCTAATTCACTCTGATTCACCCTCATTAGCACAGTCCAACCATGCAGACAACAGATCATTAACAAGACAAGGAGCAAAGCAAATGGCAGATGGACTTGAATACAACCAAATATATAGAATTATGATTAACTTTATCTGTTTCCCAATTTCCATTTTTATTTGAGCAATGACTGATGACTAATTGTTTGGCTATCGCCATCTATTATTAATATAATTTCCAAGGAATATTTATCTTCTTTCATACACCTCAATTGCTTCAATTATCTTCTTGAAAACATTCTTATAAATTTGTTTATGACTGAATTTTAAGATTATGTCTCCTGTAAACCTTAGATGATAACAGTAGTATTCACAAAAATGGATGCAAGTCCTAAGTGTATCACCTGCAAATTTAGGAAAGTCTAGTTTCACCCTTAATCAATGTCTTATTGCAAACAGCATCAACCTTAGTACTGATTACTTAGTAATTAGTACTGGAATTATCCCAATAGTGATATTCTCCAAGGATTGTCCAATTTATATGCAACTATTATGCAAATCTGTCTCTTATCCATTGATTCTGTCTACACTTTCCACTGCTTCAAAAAAGCAGCCAGCATAATCAAGGACCTCATGCATTCCGGACATACTCTTTTCCACCTTTTTCCCATTGGGAGAAAGATTCAAAAGTCTGAGGGCACGTACCAACAGACTGAAAAACAGGTTCTTCCCTGCTGTCATCAGACTTTTGAATGGACCTACCTCACGCTAAGTTGATTTTTTTGTATACCCTAGCTATGACTGTAACACTACATTCTGCACTCTCTCCTTTCCTTCTCAATGAACGGTATGCTTTGCCTCTATATCGTGCAAGAAATAATACTTTTCACTGTATAGTAATACATGTGACAATAATAAATCAAATCAAATCAAATGAAATCAACCTTTCCCACTTCTGCTTAAACAGTTTTCAATCCATTTTGGAGTCCATCCATGACATGTTTCCTAACCTTACGATCAATATTCCATTTGGTGCTGTTTATATCATCCTAGGAATTCCAACTTAAATTTTAAAATGAGCTCAGCAGCTGGGTCACCATTGTGGAGGAGAAACCTTAATTCAACCTATATTCCTCTGAATGATCCACGCGTTTCCATCTCCAGACTTGACAATGATCTGACCTCCTATCATCCACTCACTGTAGTTTCAGCTTTACAATAGTCTGGCTGCCCTGCTGCCCTCTCTCTCTCTCATCAGCCTTGTTCTTGCTGATATACGTGGGTGCCCAACACCTCAAGTTAAATGTTCTTAACACTTAATTCTCTCAATGCTTTTAGCCTGTCACTTCATAACTTTTTCCACCTTCTCTCAATGTGAGTACTGTTGTTGTTCTGAATCTTCAGGAAAGAAAGGTACAAGTTAAAAAGCATTGACCATTATGTCCTTTAGATTATGTGAAAGAGATGTGAGGGGACGCTTATGGCAATGTATTTCTTCACACAGATACTGTAATGAAAGGTAGGTGTTCAGTCACTAAGCTGACTGCAACATTATTCTCTTGACCAATTCATCTCCCATGACAAGAACAGAATGAGTTCTTTCATCTTCTCATCCTAGATCTTGAGGTGTTTTCAGTTGAGGATTTCCCTTCTGGTGTTCTGTATCTTTCAGTATTTTGAACTATTTTTATTTCAAAACAGACTGGGGGAAAATGAAGTAGATGAAAGCTAGCAGTTAAATTATGTCTGTCGGAACAGACACAAGAGGAGTTTGGTAAGAGATTTGATGGCATTAGTCTGTTAAAATGAGATGGGTTTTTAGGGGTGGATGTGTCAATAATTGTTTTTAAGGAGGTGGGTAGCCATACTGCAAGATGCCGAGTGAGTGTTCTTTCAGTAGCCTTTAGAGATGTTGTAGGGACTGGGATTTTTAAATAAAATCAAAAATACGTAGAGATCAGTCTATAGACAAGAGCTATCGAAGCTCAATCCCCAATTCTCTGTTGGTGCTGATGAAAGGTAGGATTGTTTCCCAGGCAGGGATGAAAAATGGGGAGGTAACATCTTGAGGGGTGTCCCCCAGTGTGCACAAGTCACCCTCCCCCCTCAAGGAAAGCACTCCCCCAGTAAGATGTTTCCTTTTCCCTCCTGCCTTATAAATATTTTTTAAAAATGATCTGTCCATGCCAACCATATCACAGTGTGGACAGCATAATATTTGGGTTAATTAACTTGCTAACAAGCTTAATTGACTATTAATTATTTGTTTAAAAATGACTGACAGACTGTCAATTTCAGCTCCCACCTACCCACAGTTCAGGAGTGGATGGGAAAATGATGGGCTGAGCACCATTCATAGGGAAGCCATAGAATCCAGACTTTTGAAATTTTAATATATGTTGAAATGAAGCACAAAGTTCAGAATGTTTTATGTTTATTTCAGCACACATTGTTCAGTACTTATACTTATTTCTGTTAGTTCGCTGGAGCTCTGCTGTATTCATGGTGTCATAGACTTAGTGTAGGAAATACACAGAAGCAACCATGGAAGAGACCACACACCATTTATAAAGCTCCATTCATTTTAACCATAGTCTGTTCCACCTATCATATTTCTAACACACAACATAGATGATTTAGCAGACTTATTCTGATAACTCTAAATGCCTCAGTTAAAGTCACACCTGCAATATGTATCAGTCAAACAATCAAACACATGTAACAAGTTCCTAAAGTTGCTATTTGGTTATGAATACAGTTATTTGTATAATATTCCTTCAAATTGTCCAAACTTGGATAAGTTAATTTCTGGAAAACTATGAAGTTGCAATGAGTTATTTTTCCATAGAGAGGGGAGGATTACATGCTTGTAATTAAATTATGAAATTACTGCCAATTTCTCTAAAGAAATAGCAGCTCCATATGGTTAGCACTAAAAATGCCATGCATACTAATATGACATTTATGATTAATTTATACAAAGGTCTCAGTATTTCTAAATCTGTTTTTGTTATTTCACATGTTTTCCAGACCTTAGTAATACAGGTTACCAATATGCAATAATATCTATTGTCTGATGCTAATGTGAATCAGATTGCAAGTAAGAAAGAAAAAGAAATGAAAAACTAAGGATCTGATTATAAGATAACAAAGTAAAGGTATTGGGGAGGACCTCAGATGATAAGGAATTGCAACCATTCCGATTGAATCTCTTGTACCCCTTGTTATAGCAAACCACTCTTTATAATGGCATTTGTAGCCATTCTTTGAAAACACTGGAAAGGGAGGAGCAGACATTTCCTACAAGGGGTTCTACTTTCTTTTCGAACTTAAAGAATTTAAAGAAATCTTTGCAGAAATAATGGAGTGCATCAATAACAAAATACAATGACTATTATAGAAATAGCATTTCAAAATCGCTGTTATCAGAGAGGATGTTAGCAATTACAGGAAGTTGATTAAAGGCAGGAAAGAGAGTTCATTGGACTGGAGATGTCAACAAGGATGTTTCTTTGGGGAAGTGTTTGCACCATTACTTCTCTCTCTCTCCATATATGAATACATCCAATTTAGACTTTGGGTGATGGTGGTGTGTTACATGTCACGCAAGGAGTCCTTGTTGCTACAGCAACATGCAATTTATACAGGCATGATGTATTCTGGAGCTATAGATAGTGGCTGGACTTATTCAACCTCAGCAGGGGCAGGGGTTCTCCAATTCTGCTGCAATGAATGGAGATTTGGCTGAGTGCCAAATTCTCTGTCCTTGTTAGCAGTAGTAATGGGGCAAACTCCTTCCTGAGTGCCTGGATTATTAGTGCAGTAACAATACCACTATACCACCCCCTCCCCTTTTCTTGGCCATCAAATTCTGGAGTGGGACGCAAACTTGAAATTTCTGGCTCACATTTAAGGACTCTACCGTGGTCTGCACTGACAGTTGGTAAATAAGAGAATTTTAAGGGCTAATTTCTATGTAAAGTCTATTTTTTTAATTTAGTAATTGACAAACATTAGTCATTAAATTAAGGGAAATAAAGTTTTATTCAGCTTTAAAACTCACTGAAAGCAGATACAGTTAATTAGGTAACCAGCTTAAACTGGCTTTCAGAAGCTTGAATCAGTTGTTTTTCAAGGAATATTAAAAGAGATGTTCCTCACTGCTGCCATGTCTACACTGCGAGTAAATTGGATGCTTAGTGAAGAGGAAGAAAGAGGGGCTCTTTTCCTTTTCAGCCTCCTGTATCTGGTTCTGACTTTGGTACAGGGGAAGAAGCTATTTGCTGTAACTGGTACATTATTCTACTTACCAAAATTTTAATAAATAGTTTATAAATGTATGGAATTGTAGGCTAGCTTGGCCCTGTGGAGTGCATATCCTATAGTATGCGGGAAGCCAGAAATGTGACACACATCCCAAATGAACACATCTCCAGGAAGTGTTACTGCCACAGAAACTTGGGCTCCAAGTTTTGGGAATTGAGTGGTGCCGGAGCCACTGTTTTGCATCTATAAGGCTGAGAACTGTGGATAGCATGCTTTCAGAGTTGGCACATTGTAGGTTAGGGGCATTCAGGCACAGAGGGAATGGGTGACTGCCAGGTAGTCTAGGAGAATCGTGCAGGTAGTACAAGAGTCTTGTGAGTCCATCATGTTTGACATTTCATTTTCTATTTTGGAAACTAGTGAGGGTGATTGTTCCTCAGGAGAGTATAACCAGAGGCAAGTCTGTGGCACCATGGGTAGCTCAGTTGTACAGAAGAGAGGACGAATAATAGTAATTGGGATCCAATAGATAGGGGAACAGAAATGTGTTAATGATAGTAACTGTGATTCCAGGATGGTGCGCTGCCTCTCTGGAGCCAGGGTCAAAGATGTCACTGACCATTCATAGCTTCAAAAGACTTGTTCCTGGAATGGCTGGACTGCCTTCTGAAGAGAGATAAAGAAAGCTGGGTGTGTATTCTTTCAAGTTTTGAAGAGTGAGAAGTGATCTCATTGAAACTTACAAAATATTAAAGAGATAGCCAAGGTAGATGTATGCTGGGGAGTCCAGAACCTCCTGGTTACAGAATCAAAATTTCTATGGCCGAAAGCTAGTGGTGTTTGCTACCAAATAAACCTGTTAGACTTTAACTTGGTCTTATGAAACTTCTTACTATGGAAAGTCAAAATCAAGGGATACAACTTCAAAATAAGAGGGAAACTACTTCAGACAGATGAGGAAAAATCTTTTTATTCAGAGGGTTGTGAATCTTTGGAATTTTCTACCCCAAAGGGCTGTGGAAGTTCTGTCATTAATTATGTTTAAAGCAGGTTTCTGAATACCAGTCCCATATGGGATAGTGCAGGGAAAAAGTCATTGAAGTTGATGATCAGCCACGATTGTACTGAATAGTAGATTTGGCTTAACTGGCTGAAAGACCTACTCCTGCTCTTAAGTGAGTCTTACTTCTGTTGTGGGCAAAGTATTGGAGAGAATTATTAGGGATAGGATTTATAGTTATTTAGAGAGAAATGAATTGATTGGGGATAGTCAGCATGGTTTTGTGAAGGGTAGGTCGTGCCTTACTAACCTCATTGAGTTTTTTGAAAAAGTGACTAAAGAGGTGGATGGGGGTAAGGCGGTTGATGTGGTATATATGGACTTTAGTAAGGCGTTTGATAAGGTGGCCCATGGAAGACTTCTGCAGAAAATGCAGATGTATGGGATAGAGGGTGATTTAGCTAATTGGGTTAGGAATTGGCTAGCAGATAGAAGACAGAGGGTGGTGGTTGATGGGAGATATTCATCGTGGAGTTCGGTGACAAGTGGTGTACCTCAGGGGTCTGTTTTGGGGCCCCTGCTGTTTGTAATTTTTATAAATGATCTGGATGAGGGTATTGAAGGATGGATTAGTAAATTTGCAGATGACACTAAAGTCGGTGGAGTGGTAGATAGTGAAGAGGGGTGTTATAGTTTGCAGAGGGACTTGGACAATTTGCAGAGCTGGGCCGAGAGGTGGCAAATGGAGTTTAATGTGGAAAAGTGTGAGGTAATGCACTATGGCAGAAATAATAAATGTGTAGAGTATAGGGCTAATGGTAGGATTCTTAGTAGTCTTGATGAACAGAGGGATCTTGGTGTGTATGTGCATAGATCCCTGAAAGTAGGCAGTCAAGTCGAGAAGGTTGTTAAGAAGGCATATGGAGTCTTAGCTTTTATTGGTAGGGGGATTGAATTTCGGAGCCGCAACGTCATGTTGCAACTGTACAAAACTCTAGTGCGGCCGCACTTGGAGTATTGTGTGCAGTTCTGGTCCCCACATTATAAGAAAGATGTGGAGGCATTGGAGAGGGTACAGAGGAGGTTTACCAGGATGTTGCCTGGTATGGAGGGCAGGTCTTATGAAGAGAGGCTGAGGGATTTGAGGTTGTTTTCGTTAGAAAGGAGGCGGCTAAGAGGGGACCTTATCGAAACATATAAGATGATTAGAGGTTTAGATAGGGTGGACAGTGATAGCCTTTTTCCTAGGATGGAGAAAGCTAGCACGAGGGGACACAGCTTTAAATTAAGGGGTGATAGTTATAGGACGGATATCAGAGGTAGGTTCTTTACCCAGAGGGTGGTTAGGGAGTGGAATGCCCTGCCTGCGGCAGTTGTAGATGCGCCAAGTTTGGTGGCGTTTAAGAGGTTAGTTGATAAGTTTATGGAAGAGAAGGGAATGGTTTAGTTTGGAGGGGCATTGCTTTTTATATTGGTTGGCGCTACATCGAAGGCCGAAGGGCCTGTTCTGTGCTGTAATGTTCTATGTCTATGTCTATGTCTCTATGCTCCTACGTTCCTACTCAAGATAGCCTCTATACTTGAATATGGGGTTCAATTTTAACATTTTCAGATGAAGCAAAAAGGTGAACTACAAACAGGAATGTGTGTGATTTCAGGAGGACAAAGATACTTTCTGAGTCTCAGCTGATAGACATCATGTGGAACTTAAAATGGAGAAATCAGAGATGGCACATTTTCAGAGAAAGTATAAGGAAGGGAAATGTGTGCATTCACCAAGATTCTATGGTCAGCATCGAAGTAAGAAGTCTGACAACATGAGGTTTAAGTCCAACTAATTTATTTGGTAGTAAACTCACAAGCTTTCGAGGTTCTCCTCTCAGTCATTCAGTTGATGAAGAGGAGAACCTCGAAAGTTTGTGAGTTTACTATCAAATAAATCGGTTGGACTTAAACCTGACGTTGTCAGACTTCTTACTGTGTTTACCCTAGTCCAACGTCAACATCTCTATATCAGCATCGAAGTGACAGTGCTCACTTCAGCTTTGAAGAAATCTGTCCACAATGATCAATTCTGCAGTATGAATTTCCTCTTTCCTGACATTCTCCTTGTGTCTGCATGGGTTTCATCTAGGTGATCCTGTCACTTCTCACACTCCAAAGATGTGTAGATTTGATGGATTAGTCATGGTAAATGCACGGGTTACAGAGAAAGTGGTGATAAGCCTGGATAAGATGCTCTTTTGGAGAGTTGATGCAGAGTCAATGGACCTAATGGCCTCCTTCTGCAGTGTAGGGATTCTGTCCTCGTCTGATTGTTTTGCAGCATCAGCTACAGAGGATATCCAGACATCTAGCAACAGTGATGTTTTCAAGCAACCTAGGCTGCCTATCACATTGCAGAAAGTGAAAGTTACATACACATGGATTTAATCATGCATGCTCTACCTGAAGGCAGGTCTTTGGCACATTGTCTGCAGATACTTTACTCTGAGCCTTTTTTTGGCAGTTTCTGTCAGTGATGGTTTGCCATCTCAAGGCAGGGTAAGAAAGCAGGTCCCAGATCTACTTTAGCCAGAGCAGGAATTAAACCCAAGCTGTTGACATTATTCTGAACCATATACTAGTCATTTAGCCAACATGGGATTGCAATAGATGAAATATTATACACCATCTTCTATAAAACAAGTTCCTATTTTAAAACATCAATATAACTTTGAAGCACATAATGGGAAATATAACATTTTACAATTATAGTTAGTTGTTCAACAGTAATTATAACTAAATATGTCATTAATAACCCAGTTGCATTTCATGAAACAAGGTTTCTACAATGGCAGTAAGAGCATAAGAAGTGCTTTCTAATTGACTTCCATTAGTGAATCCTCTTGGGGAGGAGCAGGAAATTGGCAGCAAGTTCCTGATTTCCACACTGTGCAGATTGAAGCTGCTTTCATTCTCAAATGTATGTTAGTAAATACTGACTGTTTGCTGATTGTTCTTACAATTGCAAAGTAAAAAAAATTTGAAATGAGGTTGACAAGCATAGAGCTCTGGCACTCCGACATAAAAATCTTCATAAATGGGGGACTCTGAAATAAAAATCTGCGAGTGAGAGAACAAGCTGATAAAACTAATAAGAAAGAGAAAGCATGTGGAATTGCAGGCTTTATAATTAGGGGTTTGAGGTGTAAAAGCAAAGAAATGATGCAAAATGTTTGCAAACCATTGGCTTATCTCCAATTAGAATACTTTACCCAGTTTTAGGTGCTTTTCTTTCAAAGGGTGACAAGACTGCAGAGAAGCCGTTTGCAGGTAGAGGGGCATGAAATATTTGATGAAGGTGTATTCAAAATTCTGAAGTGTTTTAATAAAAGAAGAAGGTTTCCAATTGATCAATCAACTGAAGAGCGTAAATTTAGGATTGTTAATGGGATGGACTAGGGGTGTAGCGTTAAGGCAATTAGATAAGTATTCTGAAATAAAAATATTGAGAAAAGACATGATGAGACTGGGACAAAGCTTACAGAACAAAGACACATAATGTTGAATAATCTTCGCACAGCAGCATTCTTTGAGTCCATGATTTTTGTTCTATATTTTTAATTAAAATTAGTTGTAGGTTCCTGGAATGAAGCAACAGCACTATATTTCTTGATCTAAAGTCAAGTTGTTTCTATTTTATATCCATAATGTGCATTTCACTTGGGCAGCTTGGGAGGGAATTATATTTCTGGATTCTCAAGGCAATAAAGGTGGAAATCAAAATGTGACTGACAGCTTCCACACAGACACATTTGGAGCTCAGTCTGGCTGAAGATGTACTTGACAGTCCAAACATCCTTTGGACTCCATCAAATGCTGATCAAATCAGCTGTTCATAACTCAAGGGAAATTTGGAAAAAACCCTTCGGAATAAGGTTTTTCAGTCAATTACTTCTATCCTAAATATATAACTGCAGTGAATTCAAGCTGTTGTCATGGGAGGTAGCATTACGCTTTTGCACTGCAAAATTAATATTGGGAGGAAACACTGAATTGAGCGAATGCCCTTTATTCCGCAGTATTACAGATTTCATCTGTGCTGCTTTGGGAAACATTGAGCAGATAAGGGGGGGAGTGGAGTAGAGAAGTGAAGAGAGAGAATGGGAGAAAGTCATAGATGAGCCATCCCCACATCACTGTTATACAGTCCCAAACACCTGGAGACAGTCTGGCTGCCTATTCACCAGTGAAAATGCTCAGCCTAGAAGATTGCAGAGAGATTAGAATTTTATAATATATAATACCTATTATATATAACACATAATAGGGTGGCATAATAGGGTGCAGGCTCAATGGGCCAAATAGCCTCTTTCTGAAGTGTAGGGTTTCCATGACTTTATAATGAATACAATATGTATTGTAAGTTGATCAACTTAAGTTTGATAAAGTTTAATATAATTTATTTGCTCTTGAACCCTATTGTCACAAATTTGTACTTAGATTTTCAGCACTATAAATGCCTTTTGGCTACAAAATGAGCTGTTGGACACCATCTGATGAGGGCATTTGTGAGGAAAACGTCTGCCAGAAGCATGCAGAATAAACAGGTCAATATATAAATAACACAGATCAACACTCCAGCTAACACCCCATGCAGCACGATTTAAAGTGATCAATTACTTACGGCTTAGTTGCTGATTGATTTCTCGTGGCTGTTGCTGCAATTGTAGAAGTGTGTGGTTGCTTCTAAAGTTCTTTGCAGTGAGTGGTGTGGCACATGCTATAGGACTTATTCCCTATTTCAAGGATTCTGTATGAACCATCTGTTCAGGGAATAATTCTCCTACCTGAACCAAAGCAAGGAAGTGTATCCAATATCTGCACTTCAATTCATCATCCACCACTGCACAGTTGAGGTCACTGAGGATATTTTTCACGAGAATTGGATACACTCTCATCAGGGAGAAGTAGGCACAGTGAGCACACAACTTCACAAGGATTCTGAGGTTCCCAGGATACCATTGACTGCATGCACATCTCTTCAAGATAGTTGCACATCAACAAGAGATATGTGGCAACTGAAAATGATTCCACTCCCCCATCATCTAACTGGAGTACAAGTATATGCAGCAGAATCATGTGGGTCAATGCTCGGTATGTTGGCAGCATTTGTGATGTTTCTACTCTATAGCAGTCCACTGTAGCAGCCATATCTCAGTCATCACAACAAACCACAGAGTGGCAAATGTGTGATAATTGTTATACTTTAACAATATGGCTCATGACTGCGTTGCACAACCTACGCATAGACAAACAGGATGTGGATAACGAATACCATGTGGCACATCAAGTGTGATAAAGCAGGCCATTAAGATACTGAAACAACACTTCTGCTGCCTGAACCAGACTGAAGGAACTTTGTAATACTCAGCAAAGTGCATGCCAAGACATGTGGTAATCAGATACATGCTGCACAACCTTGCCATCACGTCAATACAGCAGTCCCTTTATGGCTCAGCTGATAGTGGATGAGTCAACCAACTGCAATACTAAACACAGTTTCAATTTTCCATTCACCAACAGTCTCACAACTCCTCTCCATGACTCTCCAAAAATAGGCCACAATGAAAACAAAACTAACACAGAACAAACATGGCCTCCCAAAGTCTATTACTGTCTTCCTGATTGATTATTATATTTCCAAGTTTTATGTCATCTGCAAATTTTGAAATTATTTTCTGTATACCAAGTACTGGTCATTAGCACATAACAAAAATATCTGTGTTCCTAATACTGACCCTTGGGTGACACTACTGTATACTTCCCTTGAGTCTATTTTCTATCACTCAATCAATTTAATATCCTTGCAACCATTGCCCTTTTAATCCCATGGACTTCGATTTTTTAAATTAATGCCACTACATAGTACATTATTAAATGCATTTTGAAAGCACATGCACACAACATTCAACAAAATGGCCGTTATAGAAACATAGAAGATAAGAGCAAGAGGAGGTCATTAGAACTTTTGAACCTGCTTCACCATTCATTGCAATCATGGCTGATCCTCCAACTCAATAGCCTAATCCTGCTTTATCCCCATAACCATTAATGCCATTCACGCCCAAGTGCTACATCTAACTGCCTCTTGAATACACTCAATGTTTTGCCATCAATTACTTCCTGTGGTAATAGATTCTACAGGCTCACCACTCTTTGGGTGAAGAAATGTCTCCTCCCCTCCATTCTAAATAGACCGTTCTAAATGGTCTACCCCAAATCCTCATTCTGTGATCTGTGGTTCTAGACTCTCCCACTATTGGGAACATCTTCTCTGCATCTGCCCTGTCTAGTCCAGTTAGAATTTTATAAGTCTTTATGAGATCCACCCTCATTCTCCTGAACTATCTGTCCTCTCAGCTATTTTGTCAAAGAATAAAATCACATTAATCAAACACAATTTGCCTTTAACATGCCTGTCGGCATTCATTTATTAGCTCATATTTTTCCAAATGCGATAAATTTTGTCTCAGGTTAGTATCTCTGGAATGTTCCACCACCATTGACACTTATTGGCCTGTAATTCTTGTGTTGATTTTTCTCCCTTTTTTTGGTAAAGAAATTTACAATTCTTTTACTTTCCAGTATTAGTCACATATCAAAGACCAGTAAGAAGTCTCACAACATCATATTAAAGTCCAACAGGTTTATTTGGAATCATGAGCTTTCAGAGTCCTGCTCCTTCATCAGGTGAGTGGAGAGGTGGGTTCACAAATACAGCATATATAGGGACAGAGACATATTTGCAACATACTGTTTGGAATGCAACTCTTTACAGGTAATCAAGTTTTTACAGGTGCAGACAGTACGAGTGGAGTGAGGGATAATCACAGGTTAAAGTCGTGTGAATTGTTTCAAGCCAGGACAGTTAGCAGGATTTTGCAAGCCCAGGCAAAATGGTGGGAGTTACATGTACTGTGACATGAGCCCAAGAACCCAGTTAAAGCTGCTTCATGTGTGCTGAACTTGGCTATCAGTTTCTGTTTGGTGATTTTGCGTTCTCATATGCCCTGAAGGCTGCCTTGGATAATGCTTACCCAAAAATCGGAGGCTGAATGCCCTTGATTACTAAAATGCTCCCCCACGGGAAGGGAACACTCCTGCCTGGCGATTGTCGTGTGGTGTCCGTTCAACTGTTGTCTGCATGATCTCAAAGAACCATGCCGTGGGACATCCTTTCCTGCAGCATATGAGGTAGACAAAGTTGGCCAAGACATATGAGTAATGCAACTCATTATTATTCGGCAAACATTCTGGAGTCTTCCCTTTCAGTCGGGGAACATTTTAGGAGTCAAGGGCATTCAGTCTCCAATCTTCAGGCAGGCGTTCTCCAAGGCGGCCTTCAAGACACACGACAACGCAGAATCACCAAGCAGAAACTGATAGCCAAGTTCCGCGTGCATGAAGACAGCTTCAGCATTGACCTTGGGTCTTCTATTGAAACCAAATTGCCTGAACATCACTCATAATGAAATTTAACTAACTAACTTAATTTAACGAGTCCAAGAGTGGTCCAAACTGACTGCATCTAAACTTCCTTAACTTAGTTAGGACTTTATATAAGCTGCAATGATGGATACGTGAGCAGTCATGCCAGGAAGATAGCCCCAAAGAATTCTCTGACAGCGAGCAGGCCCACCTGCTGGTCACAATGGAGGAGAGACACAAACTCCTGCACCACACTCAGGGCCATCACCTTAGGGGTCGCGCAGCAAGCACGCGATGGGAGACGATGCCAGCTGCTGTGAATTCCAGTACTCTGAACCCTCAGTCCAGAGAACAGTACCAGTAGAAATTGAATAACCCTATTCAAACTGCAAAGGTGAGTGTGCATCCCATCCTTAAACCTGTACATGTGCTGAACTTACAATGTCAAGCCATCCCCAGATACCTGAAGGGCATTAATACACCCTGGCTGCCTCCAGTACTGCTTCCATTCCCTGTGGCATCCCCACCACCCCCGCAATGTGGACCCATTTCCCCGAAACAGCCAACACATTGCACCCCATGCTCTTCCAAAGATCATGCTTTCAATGCCCCTTATATCCACACAGGAGAAAAATGCGCACAACCATCACGAGAAATGTGTCCTGAGCTGCGACTGTTGCCTGTCTGTGAGCAGCATGCCCTGAAGCCAGGGGGTAGGGGGGTGGGGAGGCACATAGAACAGTAGCCGACAGCCATATGGCCATGGGTATTGGTGGCATGTTGGAGACATTTCTGACCATGGCTGAGGCTCTTAGGAATTCTGGAGACACAGCAGGCAGTGACTGTGGGCTTCGACAACTAATCCCAATCTCACCAGGCTACTGCTGAGGGGATCCAGAGCTTGGCCCAGTCTCAGAGAACCAAGTCTGAGGGACCACAGACAATGGGGTAGACCCACGTGGGTCTCCAGGACTGGCAGAGCCATGTGCCGCTGGGGCTTCAAGAGTTCAGTCCTGTTACCAAGGGGTCCCATAGAGTGTCCCCGGGGCCTCTGGGCACCCCAAGGGAAGAGGAAGGCTAGAAGTCATGTTGGGGTCTTCCATCCAGGAGATGTCGGATGTCCTGGGGCCTTCTGAATCCCCCTTATTCATTCTGGGTATCTCAGGACCAGTTGAATGAATAGGGTGGCACAGAAACATCAGTGTCATCCAGAAGTCAGCCTGGGCCCTCCAGGTCTCGGCCCCCAAGGGATGTCTGCTAAGGGCATCACAGGCAGCAGGGGCGTGGATCACATCTGGACCCCTTCATCTCCAATGTGCATCCTGGGGGAGCATCTAGATGTAGCAATAGGACACACAAGATTAGAAAGTTGTAGGGTCACGAAAAGGGCACGGGTGAAGGTCACCAGTAGTCAGGGTTAATTTTTGCACTGTTAAAAGCACAATTAAATGTTATTTGCACCTCACAGCAGTGACTAATCTGTCTCTGATTCTCGCCCACAGAGTTAGAGCAAAGAAGTGCGAACTGCAGTGCTGCTCTTTACCAGCTCCTTGGCCAAATGTTATGGGCCACCTACTCTATTTTCCCCAGCATCCCTTGGATGATTATCAAGCACCACTTCTGGCATTGCTTATCCCGCCTCCCTCTCCACCAAACCCCAGGTGCAGCCTTACCAACGTCTTGTACAATTTCAACAAGGCATCCCAACTCCTGTATTTGATGTTCTGACCAATGAAACCAAGCATACGGAATGCCTTCCTCACCACTTTGTCTACCTGTGACACCACTTGCAAGGAGCTATGAACCTATACCCCTAAATCTCTTTGTTTTGTAACTCTCTCCAGTGCCCTACCATTAATTGAATTAGCCCAGTCCTGGTTCAATCTATCAAAATGCATCACCTTACATTTACCTAAATTAAACTCCACTTGTCACACGTCAATCTACTGGCCCAATTGATCAAGATCCCATTGCAATCTAAGATTATCTTCTTTGCTGTCCATTATGTCACCGATCTTGGTGTCATCTGCAAACTTACTAACCATACCTCCTATATTCTTATCCAAATCATTAATATAAATGACAAATAATGGTGGACCCAGCATTGATCCCTGAGGAATATCACTGGTCACAAGTCTCTAGTTTGAAAAATAGCCCTCTACCACCACCCTCCAGGCTCTGTCATCAACCAGTTTTGTATCCATTTAGCTACCTCATCGTAGATCCCTTGAGATTTAACCTTATGTAACAACTTAACATGCGGGAATCTTCTCAAAAGGCCTTGCTAAAGTCCATATAAACAACATCACTCACCTGCCGTCATCTAAATTCTTGGTTACCAGTTCAAAAAACTTAATTGAGTTTGTGAGAAATGATTTTCCACTCAAAGCCATGCTGATTTGAATCCCTAAATGCCTGTAGATCCTATCTATCAAAATGTCTTCCAACAATTTACCCACCACAAATGTGGTAAGTTGTTGGAAGGTATTTAAAAAAAATTTAGTCCATGTCTTTAAGCGCTCGCTTATGGTGGCTGTTATGGGATTCTTCCCCAACATCTGGAATTGATATGGGGGCAGGCTGCTGCCTTTCTTGCTCCATGCACAACATGGCTATGGCATAAATCCTCTGAGTTCCTGAGCATTTCTGGAGCCTGAAATATTCAGAATCACCTTTATCTTTGCAGGATCCTTCTGATTCATCAGACAAGCAGGCAGAGTTATTATCACTTTCAAAGAGGTGGAAGATCTGCCTTCAGCAATTGTAGCATCTTGAGAGGAGCCCCCATTGCCTGGAGGAGGTCCCCCCTCCTCAGTTCTTTCACATCCCATGCCTGGAATGGTTCAGCTCCTAGCAAAATGATGTGTGGCTGGCCCATCTTGCCCAACCTTCACTTCATAGATCTCATGAAGGACGCTATGCCATGGAGGTCTACGTGCATCATCAGCATCCATTTAATACTAGGCTTCATGTGTTGCTCCATGAGGATCTTAATTGGAGGATACCATGTGTTCCCGCACCAGAATTAAAGCACCAGTCATGGTATGGATGGACTCCATGGATGTGCGAATCCTCTGGAAAATCTGACAGATGTTCAGATATTTGACACTGTTGCTGAGACATCTGCCAACTTGCTGATGACACCAGAGGTTCACCACCTGCATGATGCTAAACCTCGCTGGATTTATCCTCACTCTAAGTGAAGCTATCATTGCCTCAGTTTCCTAATCCTATGAATCTATGCAGTGTTCGCCAGATTGCACCATCAATTCTTACACACTCACTATGTGTGTATGCTGAAATAAAGTGATACAGTGTGCTGAGATGGTGTTGCATCCTCTAAGATCTCCAGTAGCATGAGCCCTGGTCTCTTCTTCATCTGGAGATGCATGATTCTTTTAATCCCTAGTGCCTCCCCTTGATTAAGAGCATGAAGTGGGGTTAAAGACTTACACCTTTCCACAAAGTATCATGAAAATCACGACTTTACTTATTGCCCCTTGCTTCCACTTCTCTCACTCAGCAACAATCTATCCTGCCATGACTGACCAGATGTCTATGGACTCCTCTTCCATCTGTCACAATGATGATGAGAAGTATTCCACCTCTGCTGCACTGATGTCCCCTAAATTATGAGAGGTTATGAGCAATCTTCCCCTGCAATCATAGATGCATACAGGGTTACTCCTGTCTCATCCATGTTGGTCACTCTGTGGCACTGTAAATGTTCAGCCCCATGATATTGGGATGACAATGTGGCCTCTTGACATGGCCATTAACTGCATTAAGAGGGTACCTCAATGTGGGCACAGTGCAAGTGTTAACAGAATGCATATGCTTATGATTAATGTATATGCAGATGCATCATTGGTGTTATTCAGTCGTGTGCTCAACTCTAGAGAGAGAGAGGCTCAGAGTTGCTCAGGAGCAACATACACTACATTATAATCTGTTTAGATGTAGCGTTAATGAGCTATTTTTATGCAGATATCAGAGTACAGGTCATACTGGTTCAACTGCAGTCTGATGGAAGGAAAATATGTAATGCATACTAGTAATCAAGAACCAATCAACCAAATGTCTACAGATCAGAGGGACCATCCAGAGCATTATGCATCAATGCTTCTTCCTCACGATGGGTCACCCACCTGGTCACACACTTCACAGGCACCTTTTAGTTCATGCTGGACTTCCAACTTGCCACTCTGAATGCCACTTATCTTTCCAGACTGCAGCAGATCACTAAATTATTTCCAGCTTTGGACACACCTTTCTCTAATCACGTCTTGGCCTTTCACTTACAACCACCTCTTGGCCCTTCACTAATTTTATAATTGCCTGCCATGTCTTCCTCATTAGGTTTGCTGGCCTCCTCCTCCTATGTTCTAGTAACAGAACAATTTTGTTTTTATCTTGCTACTTGCAGGGTTGCCACTAGGGCAACATCACTGAATTGTGGACTAACATCATGACGAAGACATTCCTTGAAGCCTGAATTGATACGCTTCTCCTGTAATCTATGTTTGCAGCCTGCCTGAACATTGCATATCAGTCTTTATAAAGAGCTCCTCACAGCAAGCTGCTGGCAGTATGACCTGTCCGCTACTCTTAATTGGCTGGCTCCAGCTTGCTGACCCATAACTGCCTATTGCTTGTAAAATGATTCGCCTGTACATACTGATGACCCAAATATTCCTCCAAGCATTGGGTCACCCGCCCGATCTGTAAAATTCTGTTTACTTTCTTATGCTGAGGAATTACTTCTTTGCAGCAGTTGGATTTAGATGCATCCCATCTGGTTCCTGTTTTCCTAAGCTTAATTTAAGCTAATTATCCTTGCTTTTGTTAATTCAAGTGGCTCTCAATATAACTGGCAATTCTCTTTGTGTGAATGTACATTGACTTTGTCAGAAGTGCCGGACATCCAAGAGCATAGATGATCATTTAATGGCGACATTAAATAAGTAATTTTTATTCTTTGTGGTCTTGTGGTCAATGATCTCAAATACTTTATCAATGAATTAATTCTGAAGACACTCAGTGGATAATTCTGAGTTGGATGATTAAGATTTATAGTAGAGCCTGAGTAAACAGTTGACTCTGTCCATTATATTGAGTCATGGTCAATTTATATTATTTATGCATTAGTCAAGCATATTTTAAATTTGTTATTACAATAACGTTTGACTGACATTGAGGGTGCCAGAACCATGTTTGCAGATATAGAAAAAAATTAAAGAACAGGAAATTAAAAATTAATTATTCAATAAACTAATAGCATAAAACCAAATTGTACTGAAATATAAATCCATAGCATATACTGATTCATATTGAAAGATAGGTCCTCTCTTAAGAGCATGGAAACTCAAAATCTACTAAATTTATGTAACAAGGCTGTGTGTCCTGAACATTTCTTTCTGTGAGTTTCATTACTTGAGATGCTGTTTTAGTTCAACGCAGGTGGCTGCAGCAAGGCAGGCAACGTTAGATCTGGGATTGTAAACTTCCCAAACCAACCCTAAAATATTCAAGCAGCATTCTATCTTAATTGGTTTATTTTGGTTTCATGACAACTGCCCATTCCAGACAAGAGAAAAAAATATTTTGGATTCAATATGACTAAGTTGAGAGATTGTAAGAAATATCTGTCCAATGAGGTTCCAAAATCTTGAGAAATTAATTGGATATCTTAGAAATAGCTCCCTGTTAGAAAAATGCTTCAGAAACTGCCAGAGTTGACATAGACATAGAACAACAGGCAAGGTAGATTTACTGCAAAACAAAAATGCTGGAAAATCTTAGCAGTTCTAACAGCATCTGTGGAGAGAGAACAGAACTAATGTTGAAATGTTAATTGGAATTTAAAAGGATGAGAAGAGATCTAATTGAGGTATCTAAAGCTTTAAAAGGGATTGATAAAGTAGATGTTTCTTCTTATGGGGCAATCTAGAACAAGACGTCACAGGTATAGGTTCCAAGATGGTAGCTTTAAAACAGAGATGAAAAGAAACTACTTCTCGCAGAGGGTGCTGCGTTTGTGGAACTCACAACCCTACAGTGTGATGGAGTCTGAACTGTTGAATGCTTTCAAGAGGGAAATAGATATCTTTCTAATAAAAAAAGGGAAAGAGTGTTATGGGGAACAGGTGGAGAGACCAGGGAGAGATCAGCCATGATCTGATTGAATGGTAGAACAGGCTCAAAGTGCTGAATTTGCCTACTTCTGCTTCTAATTCCTGTGTTCTACGTTCCTATGTTTCTATTTCAGATACCAGCATCTGCAATAATTTGCTTTTATATTAGAGTAGCTTGTTATCTGACCAAGGATGCAACAAAGAAGTTAGCTTTTTGGTAAACATGGAGATGGAACATTGTACTTATTTAACCAAACCATTGTCTGGGTGATCTCAGAAATGAGGAGCTGGAGTAAGAAATGTATACTTTGGGTACCTACCCTTTAATAATTGGACAACTGGATGAGATAATATAATTGAATGAGTGATTAGTGTACAATATCCATCAACCTCTAGAAAAAAAACATTATAAACACAGTTATGGGCAGCACAGCTGCTTCACAATGTCAGGGCCTGGATTTGATTTGGGCCTTGAGTGGCTATCCATTTTGTGGAGTTTGCACATTTTTTTATGTCTGTCTGTGTTTCCTCCGGTGCTTCAGTTTCCTCCCACAGATGAAAGATATACAGATTAGGCAGACTGGCCATACTAAATTGCCCCTTGGTGTCCAAAGATGTGTGAGTTGAGTGGATTAGCCATAGCGAGGGATTACGGGGATGGGGCAGAGTGGAGGTTTCGGCTCTGATTCAGAGAGTCAGTGCAAACTCAATAGGCTAATGGCCTCTTTCTGCATCGTCGGGACTCTATGATTTTATAAGAAGGAAAAAGTATGGAAGGAGAGAGACTACGCACCCTGATCATCTAAAGGAAGGCAGCAGGGATTAGGTTATTCCATCTATCTGATCCTAGCTTATTCCATCTATCTGATCCAGGACTACTAAAACCAGTCAAGTATCACCTACTATATTTATTCTGATTTGTGTTGTATTTGAACTATTGCTTCTTATTAAAGCCACCATAAAACTTTAAATAAATTATTTGTGTCTCCTCAATTCTTTTGATTAATGTGTTGTTCTGACCAGCCCACTTAAGACTGAGATAAAGAGCAGCATTTTACAGCCTCACTTGACCCAAGAGCAGAAAATCCCACTCCAGATCAATGGACCTTCCTATTGTCTGTCCCTTGCCCACTTCGAATCCCGTTGCAAGTGGGGCAGTAGAATTCCAATGAATGATCTGACTCTAGACTAGATTCAGAGACAGTTATGCAAGGTCCTGAGGAGCAGAGGAATTTCCTATCAGAAGTTCATACTTCCCAGGCAATTCCCACATTAGTCCACGCATCAGGATTTCCATAGGTTCCTGATGTACATTTCATTTGTATGTGCAGTCTCTGACAATTTAAAGACTGGAAGATTTGGCTTAATGTCATTAAAAATACTTACTTTCAATGTTAAATACATTTCTGCTATAATTAATACAACTGCACCATAGGAACTCAGGACTATTTGGCCCCTCAAGCTTGTTCCAGCCTTTAATTAGATCATGGCTGATCTAGCACCTTAACACCATCTTCCTAAATTATCCCCAAACCCCTTAATGTTATTGATGTCTACAAATCTATCAGCCTCTGTTTTAAGCATACTCAATTGGTGAACCTGCACAATCCTCTAAGGCAAAGAATTCCACAGATTTATCACCCTCTGGTTGAAGAAACTCCTCCTCATCTCTATTTTAAATAGCCTGTCCCTTATTCTGAGATTGTGTCCTTGGCTTCCAAAGTTCCCAACCAAGGGAAACATCATAGAACCATCAAAAGAGGCTTTTTGGTTCATTATGCCTGTACTGACCATCAAACGCCTACCTATCCTAATCCCATTTTCCAGCACTTATCTGTAGCCTTGTACGTTATGGCATTTCAGGCGCTTATCTAAATGTTTCTTATATTTTGTGGAGTTTCCCACCTCTATTATTCAGGCAGTGAGTTTCTGAATCCTGCCACCTTCTGGTGAAAAATCTTTTTCTCAAATGCCCCTTATTTTAAATCTATGCCCCCTTATAAATGACCACTTTACTAAAGGGAAGAGTTTCTTCCTACCTATCTTATCCATATCTGTATAATTTTTATGCAAATAATGAAGTCCCCCAGCACTAAGGAAAACAACCCCAGTATATCCAACCTCTTCTCATAGCTGAAATACACCATTCCAGGCAAAATCATGGTGAATCTCCTCAGCTCCCTTTCTGGTGCAATCACGGGCTTCCTATAGCTGTGGCTGAACAAGCGTTGTGTACAGCTCCATTTTAACCTCCTTGCTCTTATATTCTATGCCTCAACTAATAAAGAGATATGTCTTTATGCCTTCTTAACCACCTTATCCATCTGTCCTGCTTCCTTCAGGGAATCTACGGACATGCATCCCATGATCCTTCTGATCCTCTGTACTTCCTAGCATCCTACTGTTCATTATAAATTCATTATGAATTCCTTGCCTTGTTAGTCCTCCTAAAATGCATCACCTCACGTTTAACAGTATTCTTTCTCATATCTATCTGTTGAACCCTATAAGAATTTGCAGGGCTATAGAAAAAGGGTAGGTATCAGAACTAGCTCAATTGCTCTTTGAGTTCTAACATGAGCTTGACAGGTTAAAGGGTCTCCTTCTGTGATGTAATCTGTGAAACTAATATTGAGTACAATTTACACCCAAAGCAAAAACTCTATCCCTTGTATTTACCTCAACATGCCAGTAATAATTCAACCTCGCTTCTAACTACTCCTACCAAGATATCTTCTATCATAATATGCCAATCTTGTCTGCCTTGCACCATCCTCACACATTGACTGCAGTACTTCTACAATCTCTGTAATGTCCATCACTTTATCTAAGTCAATCCCTCTTTTTATTGCCCTCCATTTTGCTTTCGAAAAGAGATCTCTGTAATTTTTTAACTCTGATCAAATGGCTAAAATACTAATACCTTTTTCAGTATGTCACTTTTTGAGTTTGTTTTTGCTCTTGCAACTTGAAGCACTTCTCCATTTGTCTTAAGGTTGGCTGTGAAATTTTAAACATATGTCATAGCACCCATATTATAAAGTTCTCAATTTTTTCCACAGATCTTTATCATTGTCTAAGTATCTGAGGCACATGGATTTTTTTCCTTGTTAAAAGCTTGATTTTTCTTGTTGACAACAGATCCTTTCATCTTCACAAAATTCCTTGTAATGATACCGAGTTAGAAGAGAACTGTGGTTGCTGGATATCTGAAATAAAGTAAGAAGTCTCACAACATCAAGTTAAAGTCCAAGAAGTTTATTTTGAACAAAGAACAAAGAACAAAACAGCACGGGAAATAGGCCCTTTGGCCCAACGAGTCCACGCCGCCACCCCGACGTTCCCACCTCTACCCGCGATCCCTGTCCATGTTTATAGATCTATGGATTAAAAACCAAATTTGAGACACTTTAGGGAGAATTTGTTTTGCCAATTAGCCTAAGAGCACATCTTTGGGATGGGATATGAGGAAACCGGAGCGCCCGGAGAAAACCCACGCAAGCATGGGGAGAATGCGCAAACTCCCACAGACACAGGCTCAAATCCATATATGTGCACAGTACAGTGATAGTCACTGAGCTGTCATGTTGCCCATCAAATGGTCCAGGTCAAGCGTACACTAACGACATGAAGCACTAGGATACTCTCAAAAAAGATCCAAGAGCAGCCCTCTCACGACCCATCACGTGAATGGCCCTCGTTAGACAACAAGGTGGACCAAAGCACCTGTAGGATAAAAACAAGTACATCAATATCATCATCTATTTACACACTTCCCAGAGACTCCCAAGGCTCATGATCCCTATTTTAAATCAGTTTTCTATACCCTTCCATTCTCATTCTGTTCACGTGCCCATCTAAGTATTTCTTAAATAACTCCAGAGTACCTGCCTCCACCACATTACTTGGCAGCGCATTCCATACCCCCACAACCCTCTGTGTGAAAAAATGCCCTCTAGCATCCAAATTATACCTTACCCCCCTCACCCTAAGCCCCATTTGGTAGCACAAGCCATTAGCTTTCAGAGTGCTGCTCCTTCATCAGGTAAGTAGGAGTTCTGTTCACAAACAGGGCATATAAAGACACAAAATCAATTTGCAAAATAATGTTTGGAATGCAATTCTTTACAGGTAATCAAGTCTTAAAGGTACAGACAGTGTGAGTGGAGAGGGTGTTAAGCACAGATTAAAGAGATGTGTGAAATGTTGCAAGTCCAGGCATATCGTGGGGGTCTCAAATAGTGTGAGGTGAACTCAAGATCGTGATTGAGACCGTACTCATGTGTGTGGAACTTGGTTAACAGTCTCTGTTCAATGACTGTGTTGTCATGTGCAAAATCTACAGCAATATATTGATGTGAGATAATCACCTAGAAATCTACAGTAATCTTTGAGTGTAAAAGGCAAATGCTTATCAAATTCTCCAAGATATTTGCCTACATTTGTTAAGTAATCCTGATGGATTATAAATCCATTATAAATTGTTCATGTATTTACTCAATATATATCCAAATTGTCATGGTTTATCTTTAAAACATAAGCATGGGATTATTAAGAATTTATATTGTGCAAGTCATCATTGTTGGCCTGTATGAAGTGTTTACAATTTTCATAGTTTGTCCTTGAATAAAAGTTTTTTTATCACTTTAAAAAAAAAGTGCTTTTATCAATCCATTCAATTTCCTAGGGTTGATATCTTTTTCTTAAATTACATTTAAATAGAAGAACCTCAATTTACATGTTCCACTATAATTTAGGAATTGCTGAAGCTACAAGTACAGTGACTTGTAAGATAATAAATGGATCATCATTGTTGTTGTCATGCTTTTTCCCAGGGTGGAAGAATCAATTACTGGGGAGGACATGGGTTGAAGGTGCAAGGGATAAGGTTTAAAGGAGATGTATGAGACAATTTTTTTTAAACACAGAGGGTGATGATGCCTGGAATTCACTTCTGGCAGAAGGATAGTGGAAGCAGATATAATAGTGACTTTTAAGGGGTGTCTTGACAAACACATAAATAGGGTAGGAATAGAGGGATATGGTCCCCAAAAGGGTGGGTGTTTTAGTTCAGTAGGGCAGCCTGATCGCTTCAGGCTTGGAGGGCTGCAGGGCCTCTTCCTATACTGTAATTTTCTTTGTTCTTTATTCCATGTGTTGCAACACAACTTGCATTTAAATAGCAATTTTACCACAGTAAAATGTCTCAAAATGCTTCACTGTAGTATGATTAAGCAAAAGTTGACACTGAATACTGAAGCAGATATTAGAACAGATGGCCAAAATCTTGGACTAAGAGGGGAGTTTTAAGGGACGTCTAGAAAGGATGAGAGGGAGAAAAAGGATGAGAAGTAGAAAATAGAGGCATTGCCAGAACAGTGGCCAATGCTGACCAGAGAGCAGAGGGTTAATAGTTAAACAGGTCTTAGTTCAAGTTAAGGCACAGATAGCAGAGTTTTAGATAAACTCAAATTTATGTGTTTTTGACAACCTGCAATATGTACTTTGTTTCTCTGTCCACAAGCGCTGCCGGACCTGTTGTGGCTTGTCAGCATTTTCTGTTTGTATTTACATTTATTTAGGATGGAGAATTGGAATCTGTTCAGGAGACTATTTGAATGGCCAAGTCTAGAGGTAACAAGAAAAAGGATGAGGGTTTCAGCAACATAGGATTCAAGACAAGCAATATTACAGAGGTGAAAGTAAGCAATCTTGTTGATGGAATTGATAAGTTGCCAGAAGCTCATCCATAGATCTGCTGAGATCAGTACTGACACCTCTGTTGTTTGTAGTATATGTAAACAATTTGGAGGAAAATGTAGGTGGTCTGATTAGCAAGTTTGCAAATGACACAAAGATTAGTGGAATTGCTGATCGTGCTGAGGAATATCAAAGAATACAACCATATATAAATAGTTTGGAGAATTGGGTACAGAAATGGCAGATGGTGTTTAATCTGGACGAATGCAAGGTGATGTATTTTGGTGGATCAAATTTAGGTATAAGTGATCTGTAAATATCAAAATTTTTATGAATATTAACGTAGAGATAGATCTGGGCATGCATGTCCGTATTCCCTAAAAGTGGCAACGCAGATGGCCAACATAATTAAGAAGGCTTATGGCATGCTTGCCTTCATCAGCTGGGGCAAGAGCACAGAAGAGTTTGGAGATCATGTTGCAGCTATATAAAACCTTGGTTAGGCTGCATTTGGAGTATTGCATGCGGTTCTCGTCGCCACATTACCAGAAGGATGTGAAAGCTTTAGAGAGAGTGCAAAGAAGGTTCACCAGGAGGTTGCCCAGTCTCAAGGATGTTGACAATGTGGAGAGGTTGGATAAACTGGAATGAGGGAGGCTGAGGAAAAACCTGATCGGGATCCACAAAATTATGAGAGGCATAGACAGGATGGATAGTCACAGGCTTTTTCCCAGAGTGAAAATATCAGTTACAAGGGGCACAAGAGAAGAGGGGGAAAGTTTAAGGGAGATGTGTAGGGGAAGTTGTTCATGCAGAGAGTGGTGGGTGCCTGGAATGCGCTGCCTGAAGTGGTGGTGGAAGCAGGCACATTTGCAATATTTAAGAAGCATCTGGGTATATGAGTAGGGAGGGAACAGAGGAATAAGGGCAGAAGGTTTTGTTTTAGTTTAGTTAGGGCATCATGATCAGCACAGACTTGGAAGGCTGAAGGGCCCGTTTCTGTACACACTTTATTTTTAAAATGGAATTGCATTGTCTGTAATAAGTTTCAGCTAAAATTGATTTGGATTTTGCTATATATTTTAAACAGTGTTGTTTTTCCCAATTTTATGCACCTCCCTGATTCAATATTAATCTTTAGAAACCTCTTAAGATGTACTTCAGATTTTACACAAATTCGGTAATTTTGAATTTTTTGGGGAGAATTCCACCCAATAGCTTCTCAACAGTTATTAAACCTACAGGCAGTAGATATAGGAACATAGGAGTTAGAACATAGAACATAGAACATAGAACATAGAACAATACAGCACAGAACAGGCCCTTCGGCCTTCGATGTTGTGCCGACCAAAATAAAAAGCAATGCCCCTCCTAACTAAACCATTCCCTTCTCATCCATATACTTATCAACTAACCTCTTAAACGCCACCAAACTTGGCGCATCTACAACAGCTGCAGGCAGGGCATTCCACTCCCTAATCACTCTTTGAGTAAAGAACCTACCTCTGATATCCGTCCTATAACTCATACCCCTTAATTTAAAGCTGTGTCCCCTCGTGCTAGCTTTCTCCATCCTAGGAAAAAGGCTATCACTGTCCACCCTATCTAAACCTCTAATCATCTTATATGCTTCAATAAGATCCCCTCTTAGCCGCCTCCTTTCTAACGAAAACAACCTCAAATCCTTCAACCTCTCTTCATAGGACCTGCCCTCCATACCAGGCAACATCCTGGTAAACCTCCTCTGTACCCTCTCCAATGCCTCCACATCTTTCTTATAATGTGGCGACCAGAACTGCACACAATACTCCAAGTGCGGCCGCACTAGAGTTTTGTACAGCTGCAACATGATGCTGCGGCTCCTAAATTCAATCCCCCTACCAATAAAAGCTAAGACTCCATAAGCCTTCTTAACAACTTTATCCACTTGACTGCCTACTTTCAGGGATCTATTGACACATACACCAAGATCCTTCTGTTCCTCAACACTATTAAGAGCCCTACCATTAGCCCTATACTCTACACATTTATTGTTCCTGCCAAAGTGCATTACCTCACACTTTTCCACATTAAACTCCATTTGCCACCTCTCGGCCCAGCTCTGCAACTTGTCCAAGTCACTCTGTAAACTAAAACACCCCTCTTCACTATCTACCACACCACCAACTTTAGTATCATCTGCAAATTTACTGATCCATCCCTCAATACCCTCATCCAGATCATTTATAAAAATTACAAACAGCAGGGGCCCCAAAACAGACCCCTGAGGCACACCACTCGTCACCGAACTCCACGATGAATATCTCCCATCAACCACCACCCTCTGTCTTCTATCTGCCAGCCAATTCCTAATCCAATTAGCTAAATCACCCTCTATTCCACACATCTGCATTTTCTGTAGAAGTCTTCCATGGGCCACCTTATCAAAAGCCTTACTAAAGTCCATATATACTACATCAACCGCCTTACCCCCATCCACCTCTCTGGTCACTTTCTCAAAAAACTCAATGAGGTTAGTAAGGCATGACCTACCCTTCACGAAACCATGCTGACTATCCCCAATCAATTCATTTCTCTCTAAATAACTATAAATCCTATCCCTAATAATTCTCTCCAATACCTTGCCCACCACAGAAGTAAGACTCACTGGCCTATAATTCCAGGAAGGTCTCTCTTCCCCTTCTTAAACAATGGGACCACATTCGCCATCCTCCAGTCCTCCGGAACCACACCCGTAACCAACGAGGACCTGAAGATCAGAGCCAGAGGCTCTGCAATCTCCTCTCTTGCCTCCCAGAGAATCCTAGGGTAAATCCCGTCCGGCCCAGGGGACTTATCCAACTTCAAACCCTCGAGAATTTCTAACACATCCTCCCTATCTACTACAATACTCCCCAATTTGCAACCCTGTACCTCAGTGCTCTCCACAGCTACATTTCCAGCACTCTGCGTGAATACCGAAGAGAAATATTTATTCAGTGCCTCACCAATCTCTTCAGGCTCCACGCACAACTTCCCACTGCTGTCTATGACTGGCCCTAATCTTGCCCTAACCAATCTTCTATTCTTAACATATCGAAAGAAAGCTTTAGGATTCTCCTTAATCCTATCAGCCAACATCTTCTCGTGTCCCCTCTTAGCTCTCCTCAATTCACTTTTTACCTCCTTCCTGGCTAATCTATAGCTATCCATTGCACTAACTGAGCCTTCAAGCCTCATCCTGACATAAGCCTCCTTTTTCTTCTTAACCAGCAAATCAACTTTTTTCGTACACCAAGGCTCTCTTACTCGTCCATTTCCTCCCTGCCTGACAGGGACATACTTATCAAGGACTCGCAGCAGCTGCTCCTTGAATAAGCACCACATTCCAGATGTTCCCAGTCCCTGTAGTTTCCTAGTCCAATCTATGCACCCTAATTCTCTCCTGATGGCCTCATAATTACCCTTCCCCCAGCTATAACTACTGCCCCCAGCTTCATGCCTATCCCTGTCCATCACTAAGGTGAACGTAACCGAATTGTGGTCACTATCACCAAAATGTTCACTAACTTCCAAGCCTAACACCTGGTCTGGCTCATTGCCCAGCACCAAATCCAATGTAGCCTCACCTCTAGTTGGCCTATCTACATACTGAGTCAAAAAACCTTCCTGCACACTCTGTACGAAAACTGACCCCTCTAACGAGCTAGAGCTATAGCTATTCCAATCAATATTAGCAAAGTTAAAGTCCCCCATCACAATTACCCTACTACTTTCACTCCTAATCAGAATTGACTTCGCAATCCTTTCCTCAACCTCTCTAGAACTATTAGGAGGTCTGTAAAAGACTCCCAACAGGGTGACCTCTCCTCTCCTGTTTCTAATCTCAGCCCATACTACCTCAACAGACAAGTCCTCATCAAACTTCTTTTCGATCACCGTGATACAGTCTTTGACCAGTAACGCCACTCCTCCCCCCCTTCTACCCCCTTCTCTACTCCGACTAAAGCATTTGTACCCCGGAACCTGCAACATCCATTCCTGTCCCTGCTCTACCCAAGTCTCTGAAATGGCCACAACATCGAAGTTCCAGGTACTGGTCCAAGCTGCAAGTTCCTCCCCCTTATTGCGAATACTCCTTGCATTAAAGTATACGCATCTCAAACCATGCCCCACCCCACCCGTACGCCGCTGTGTTTTACAACTCTCCTCTATAACCCCCTTACTCTCATCCCTCTCGGCACCCCAACTACTTAGGATCCCACCCCCCCCCCGAATCAGTTTAAAGCCCCCATCATAGCCTTAGCAAATTTTCCCCCCAAGATATTAGTCCCCCTCTGGTTCAGGTGTAGACCATCTCTCTTGAAGAGGTCCCACCTATCCCAGAATGAGTCCCAATTGTTAAGGAACCTGAACCCCTCCCTCCTGCACCATCCACGCAGCCATGAGTTCAAACTATCCCTTTCTCTGTTCATCTCTAAACTATCTCTTGGCACAGGCAAGAGTCCAGAGATAACCACTCTGCCTGTTATGGACCTAAGCTTCCACCCTAACTCCATAAATTTCTGTTTAATATCCCCTTCCCTTGTCCTACCTACATCATGTGTCCCCACATGAACAATGACTTGGGGCTGACTCCCCTCACCCTTAAGAATCCTAAAAACCCGATCTGCAACATCCTGGACCCCAGCCCCTGGGAGGCAACACACCAGCCCTGAGTCCTGTTTATTACTATTTACCCTCCTATCTGTCCCTCTAACTATGGAGTCTCCTATAACTAGGCCTAATCTCTTATTCCCCCCACCCACCTGAGCATTCTCAGCAGGCTCACCCCCAGAGACCTGCTCCCTTTGGTCAGCTCCAGTTGATTCTTCCTCAACTGTAGCCTCCAAGACAGAAAATTTATTTTGGAGGGGAACAGCCCCAGGGGATTGTCTCCCCGATTGCTTCTTACCCCTCCTCCTAATAGTTACCCAATTATCACTTATAGGAGTTACAATCTCTTTGTTACTCCTGCCTATATCCTCCTCAACCTCTCGAATTACCCTGAGCTCCTCTAATTCCAGCTCCAGCTCCTTAACACGATCCTCAAGGAGCTGCAAATGTGCACACTTCCTGCAGGTATAATCAGCAGGAACACTACTGGTGTCCCTCACCTCATACATACCGCAGGAGGTGCAATGTACTACCTGCACTGCCATCACTGTTACTTTAATTTGCAGGAGAGAAAAAAAAACTACACACACACTTTTATTATTAGGTTAGAGGAGGGGGGAGGGTGGGATACTCTACCTGTGTAGAGTATCGGGTTTCCTCTCTGGACCAATTTATAGAGTCAGAGAGAAAAACTACAACTACCGGCAGCCTCCTAGTGACGACTTCCGGTTACAAGTTAGTTTAAATAAAAAACGGCAAAAACTACTCCCGCTCGCTGTTTTAAACAAAGAGAAAAGTTAAAAAGCTACTTAACAATCGAACTTCTTGCTCTCCCAAATCGCTGCCTCTCCGTGCTGCTCCAATGGAACAAAATGGAGTTGGAATAGGCTATGACTGTAATACTATATTTTGTACCCTATCCTTCTCCCCTATGTGTTCTATGAACGATATGTTTTATCCATACAGCAAGAAACAATACTTTTCACTGTATCCCAATACATGTGACAATAATAAATCAAATCAAATTAAATCAAAGGTCATTTGGCTCATTGAGCCTGCTCCACCATTCACTTTGATCATGGCTGACCATCTACCTCAATGCCACTTTCTTGCATTATCTCCATATACCTCATTAATCTCCAGAAATCTATTAATTTCTGTCTTCAACATACTCAATGATTGACCTTCTATGGCCCTCATGGATGGAGAATGCCAAACACTTACCAACCTCTGAGTGAAGAAATTCCTTCACATCTGTCTTAAATGGCCTTTCACTTGTTCTGAGACTGCATCCCCTGGTTCTAGTTTCACCATGACGTGGAGATGCCAGCATTGGACTGGGGTAAGTACAGTAAGAAGTCTCACAACACCAGGTTAAAGTCCAACAGGTTTATTTGGTAGCACATGACTTTCACAAACCAGAGATGCTGAATCCACAATTACAAAACATTAGAAATGATGATTTTTTAAAGAAGTTGACTTTGAAATTGACAAATGTTCAAGTACAATGCTGGCCTACAGTAGGATTTTATTCTTTCCGATCATTAAAGCAGTGACAGCAAAATCCAATAGCCTGGGAAAACATGCAAAGACAGTGATTAACCCGCCGTTGTTGATTGCAGCAAGACAACTTTGTTTTGTCTACCCATTTCCTTAATCTCTACATCCAGCCAGCAGTAACAATATTGTTTATTGGTTCGCTGGCTGGACACAACAGGGGAAAATTATTGTAAATGGCTGACTCCACTTAAAGCAAGCCTGCACATTTTGAAAGGGAAGTGCACTATAGTTGATGCCAGTACTGGAAGTTATGGATGAAGAAAATCTGACCTGGGATAGAACAAGGAATGGCAAAATAGGGAGGGAGAGAGTTCAAGGGTTTTGTATATTGCACTAGGAATCTTGGTAAAAGCTACTCCACAGGCTGCACCACTAGTTTAATAGTTTAATCCACTCGCCAAAATGACTAATTATTTACTTTCACTACCCTTAGACCCAGAATAGTCTGGGTGGCATAATGGCACAGTGGTTAGCACTACTGCCTCATAGCTCTAGGGAGCTGGGTTCAGTTGCAGTCTTGAGTTAGTGTCTGTGTGGAGATCGCATGTTCTCCCCATGTCTGTATGGGCTTCCTCCAGCTGCTCCATTTTTCACCCACAGTGTAAAGATGTTCAGCTTAGGTTGATTAGCCATGGCAAATGTGTGGGGTTACACACATGTCCTATGTCCACCAGGGGAAGAAATGGCCTCCTTTCGCTCTTACAAAGAGGCAATGGGAGCAGATAGCCGTGAAGGTCAAAGTTACCAATCATCCTCTTCCCTCTACAAGTAGCTTGTCCTGCACTGCATATCTTCTCATCACTCCCCTTGTCACCCTGTATTCCCAGAAAAGCTTTATCATTCTATGCTCTGGCTACAAAGCAGCTTTGATAATTGGAGAGGCTGATTGCAATCTCTTTCAGATATTGGTGCATAAAGCAATACTATACAAGATGTCTTGTCTTCGTTTAAATTGGGTATGTTTATAACATGTGAAAGTACAGATCCACAGGGGCAAAGAATATTAATTATATCAAATTAATTACTACGTAACCAGTCAAATAGCGCTTAACCATTCACAGTTCTTTTAGCATTCTCAAAAAAGAAAACCTGTTCTTACAACAGACCAAACTGAGAGAGATGTTTTTTGAACCTTAAGTTCACTTTCAATTTTCTTACTTTGATTTAATTCTATCCCCCATTCTGAAAATGACTGGAATGGAAATGTTAATTCCTGACTAACTTTTGTTTCCTTCTGTCTGGTTTCTCTTCATCCTATAAATATTTTTCTGTAGTATCAACATGTTGCACTTGCTTGAAGTCATTAGGTTACATTTTAGCTTCGTTTGAAGCAATTTTTAAAAATGGTATCTCAACATTTTGGCTAAGATGCAAATGAGATCAAGCCTTGGAGGAGGAGCTATGCCTACTCCAATCGGCTTGGATCATGTAGATCAACCCCAAGACAAGAGATGAGAGCTCTGTCTTGTCAGCTTGGATTGGGAATGTCTCAACTTGATGAGAGTCTGAATTGGACTTGATTGGATTGAATTGGAATAAAAACAAAAAAAAAAATTAATAAAAAATCTGCTGTTATATTTTTTGGGAAATCTTTACCGATTACTTTCAGTTACCAGCCTCCTGTCTCTCAGCAATATTGGCCTGTATTAGCTCCAGAACAAGAAGTTCCAGTATTGGTTTACATCTTCTACTGCACTGTTTAGGGGGACCAGTGTGCATTTGCAATATTCGTGTGTTGTTTGCATGTTCTATTTTCAGAGAACATAAAACATTAACTTTTCACCTACACTGGTTTTGCATTCCTGTGGTATCTTTCAATTTATGCACTCCGCATCTGTTACATAATTGAATTGTTGTAAGGGGGGCTGGGAGCTGTGCACTATTTATCTAGCCAGATTATTCCACAGACTGCACCATGAGTTTAATAGTTTAATAGACTCACCAAAATGACCTTCACCATCTTTAGACCCAGAATAGTCAGGGGTGGCACTGCAGCTAGCACTGCTGCCTCACAGCTCCAGGGACCCGGGTTCAATTTCAGCCTTGATTTACTGTCTGTGTGGAGATTGCATGTTCTCCCCATGTCAGTGTGGACTTCCTCCAGCTGCTCCATTTTTCACGCAAAATGTAAAGATGTGCAGCTTAGGTTGATTAACCATGGCAAATGTGTAGGATAACAGAGATAGGATGGGAGAGAGGTTCTGCATGAGATATTTTGTCAGAAAATCAGTGCTAATTGATGGGGCAGATGGCTTCATCTGCACTGAAGTGATTCTATGATTAAAAAAGATTATAATTAGGCCTGTGATTCTCCCATCGCAACCTGCAACTTTTCTAGCGGGTCGGGCTGGCAAGTGCCATTTCGTGATTTCCCTGCAAGCTTTTACGATCTGTGCGCACCTCCCAGCTGGAGAAAAATGGTGCCACTGGGAACTCACTGAAAATCAACAGGCTGCTGTTTAGCATGAATTTACCTATCTTTATATGCCATGATTGTGTTCCACACGGCATTCTCCGCCCATGTCTGCGTCTCCCATCTCTTTGGCGTCATATAACTTTGCGAGAATCAAAGTAGGTATTTAAGAGTCTCAACCTAGCGTGGTAGCCTTGAACTTGCCTGAGGAGGTAAGTCTGCTAAAGGAGTGCAGGGATGTTGCAGGCAGGTCCTGGAAATGCCTGGTGGCCTTCGTCCTGGTGCCTTCAGGTGTTGGCCCATGGACCAATGATATCTGTGAGGGGAAGGAGGAGTGATCAGGGGGGCTTCTGTTTCCTAACAGCTCTTTGAATGAGGTTCCATCAGGGAGTCCCGACACTTCCACCCCCCGGCAGCGCTGTCGCACACTGTGGGATGCAGTCTTAAGGGCTCCCGTCTCTCCCCTCCACCCTACCTTCAAGCAGCACTGAAGTGCACTATGGGAAGCAGCCTCGAGAGTTCCTGCTCATTCTTCCCCTCCATGGCACTTTGCACTGCTATTATCGTGCTGTGGGGTATGGTCAGGGACTCGATTAAGTACTGGTTTTCCGGGATGAGGGAGGACTGCTGAGGCCTAATCAGATAAAGCAGGTGCTGATGGTGACGCACATTGACCACGTCTGCACACCCAACTGCATAATCTGTGCCAGCATTTTGTCATGATGGAATCTCACACAACCCTATTCAGACCATGCATGCCACCAAGGATTATGTGGTCTCGAGAGGGTGCACGGTTGGTGCTGGGGCAAGGAGGTACAGTCTCTGCAATTTCTTTGAGCCTCTCTCGGAGGAGATGTGCCATCGCTGGCTGAATCTCTCCAAGACCACAGGTGCGTCACACTTGTGAGATGCTCTCACACCTAGCACCTGAGGTGACGGTAGCCCTCAATTTCTATGCCTCCAGATCATTTCAGGCTCCCAGTGAGTGGTGATCTAGCTGGGATCTCCCAGGCCTCTATGCACAGATGTGTGCGGCAGGTCACAGATGTCTTGTATGCCCGGGTAGGACAGTTCAATAATTTTGATGTGCGCCATGCACAGCAGGAGGCCCAGTTTCTTGGCTTTGCTTCCATTGCCAGGATTCCCAATGTGCAAGGCACAGTGGATGAGACAAACATTGCCTTGTGGGTCCCTCATACAGAGCTGCAGTAATTTTTGAACTAGAATGAACATCCAAATTATCTGTGACCATCAAATGATGATCACGCAGGTCAATGCACCCCACTCAGGGAGTGTACGTAACAGCTTTATGCTCGGGCAGTTGGATACCCCTGGGCTCTCTGAAGACCAGCCCAGGCTCCCAGGATGGTGACAAGGGTTAGCCACTAAAGTCATGGCTGATGACGCCTGTGCGGAGGTCCCAGACCAAGGTGGAGACCCAGTATGACAAGGCCCATGTAGCCAGCCGGTCCATTGTAGAGTGGTGCATTGACCTGCTGAAGATGTGGTTCTGCTGCTTGGACTGCCCTGGGCAGGGGAGGGGGTGGCCTCCACTACGATCTTGTGCATGCTTCACACACGGTAATCATTCGCTGCGCTCTTCACAATATCGCCCAGCAATGGGGAGGCTAACTGGAGCAGGAGGATAAGGAGGAGAGGGAGGAGGGGTGAGGGGGTGAGGTGGGTGTCCTACCACATTTAGAGCTGGAGGAAAGACAGTAGGCGGCAATGGTAGGTGTCCGGCATGGAAGGGCACCGAGGAACGTCCTGATTGCAAACCGCCTTCACCTAGCTGATGCTGTGCCCTGAGGGGGCTGCAACTAGCACACATCCACCATACCCCAGGGGCAAGTGCAGCTGCTATTCCACTTCCAAACCAACTTGAATCCTCAAACCACCACATCACCCTTCCCCTGCGCCTGTCATCCTACCATCCTATCCCCAAGAAACATCCGACCCTAATATTGTGCCTGGACTGGTAATGATTGCGAGTCTTGGTTGAAGGCTGGAGGATGATGATGACTCGCTGTTGTGCACACTGGGGTCCTGACCCGGTGCAACTTAAGTTTGAATCCTACCTGAACTCCTAATGCACACTGCCACCCTGGCCCACAGACCTGTAAGGGTTGGGACACATTTTCTGGCCAAGAGAGAGGGGGCACTCAGTAACATGTGGCTGAATCTGCAAGGATCAACGGACAGCATCTCTACGTTTGGCTGTCGGGAAAACTCAGGTTTGTTGGGGGATGGTGGTTTAGAGGATCAGAGACATGTTAGTCACAATATGCTGTGCAATTTACAATTAATGTGCTCTTAATATAAATGATTACCAAACTCTGATTAACGCTGACCTTCACCCACGCCCTCTAGTGAACTACAACTTTCTAAATTTGTGCAGTCTACTGCTTCCTTTCAGTGTTACCCCACAGCTGTGATGCCTCTAGCCAATGTCTCCTGGATGGATGAGACCTGATGAGCCTCGGCTGATTTGCAGATGGCATGGTGTGCTATCACCTTGTTCATCTTGCTGGCCCTGCGATGCCCCGGTGTGAGAACTGGGGGAAATTGGAATGTCGCTGGATGTCCGGGATCTCCTGGGTAGAAGAGCCCGGCATGGGCTCAAGCCCTTCTTCTTCCCTTGGACGCACAAAGGCTCCAGGGGCACTCCATGAGATGCCAGAGTAGCTGGACTGAGGTCCAGAAGCTCAGGCATCACCTGGCTCTGCCAGTCCTGGAAGCCTAGATGCGTCTGCCCCATGATCCCTCAGCCCTGGCCCTCTGAGACTCGGCCAAGCTCTGGAGCTTCTCCACTACAGCATTCTGTGAGCAAGCCAGGTTCTGGAGCCCCTTAGCCCTCTGAGCCTGGGCTAAGTTTTCGAGGCTCACAGCCATAGCTTGATGTGTCTCCAGAATACCAGAGAGAATCCCAGCCATGGCCATCTTCCACATGCCCCGACATCTATGACCATCGAACGCTGTGCCTCCTGGATGCTGGAAACATACTTGCCAGTGGCCCACAGTGTCTCCACAATGGGCTAGAACCTGTCACCCATAAGGACAGACCCTGAGCTAGAATTTCCACTGCGGTTGCCACCCTTGCAGTTCTGGCCTGCATCTCACACTGTGTCGGCACCACCTCCTGGAATAGCACTCTGTTTAACTCCCCTAAGCAGCCTTGCAGTCACAGCACGGTTGCTGACAATC